>CM032326.1:32899064-34099064 GCA_019022515.1 Quercus aquifolioides
GGCAGAGCCCACATGATTTCTAGTCATGCCCGATAACCACTCCGGCACGACCACTTGTTGGTTAAGAATGCTTTAATATTATATATTGTCCATTTCAGCCGCGGCTACCTAACAATATGAACATATGAGTTTTGACTTTGAGTTACTATTCATGAAGGTCTAGACTATACACATATATATATATATATATAAATGTGTGAATATTTTTTGATTAATTGCTTAAGCTATGAATATGTGATTTGTTAGGATACTCATACTTATTGAATATGATTATCACACAACAGATATCTCTAGCATTAAAATGAAAACATTAGTAACCTCCAATTATAAGCGCCACTCATTGTTGTTCCACCATAATGGCTAACATCTAATTATGGAGCACAATGAATAATAAGAAAATACATATGAAAGAGAAGAAACAATGAATAAGAGAAAGTATTTATGGTCTGTTTGGATTGAGGGGGAGGGAGGGGGAGTAGAGTAGAGTAGAGTAGAGTAGATTTAACTTAAAATTAGTTTATTTTTAGCCAATTCTACTATACTCCTCTTCACTCCCCCTCTATCCAAACGGGCTATTAGTGATGAAAGGAGAGAATGCTTTTCATATTATTTATTTGTTTAACAAATCAATAGGCATATAGTAGTAGGATAGATTCTTAAAGTTGTGTCCTCTGCCCCTAAACTTATTGATCTATATGGTATTATGGTTATAGATCTTAACGGTTGTGTGGTCTGTCACTCAACTTATAGCTAATTTTTAATTCATTTTATTGTCAACTTAGGAAAAGTGTGGAGGGACGTTTATGGATTTTAAGTTCAAATGAACTTTAGCTTTATATTCTATACAGATAATAAAATAAATTGAGATTTGAAATATTCATGTGACAAATTTTAAGTTTCTTGGATTAAATCTTGTTAACCAAGGATGAGAGGTTAAAGGGAGAGAAAAGACTACCACTGTTGTATGGTAACAAAATTATTAGATTTGAAGAGTCCAAATAAATAAAGAAGTCGTGAGTGATATAATTATTGAGATTGTGGAGGAAATAAAATAAAAAGCATCACAACACAAAAGTCACAAATATTGCCAACAATGGTCACACAAGCGATTCTCAATTTAAAAATAATAAATAAATAGAAAATTGGGTGGAAAAAAAAAATTGTCACACATGCATATATACATTGATATATATATATATATATATATATATATATATATATGTGTGTGTGTGTGTGTGTGTAAATTGTTTATAATTGATACCCATCCATGTAGGATGAGGTTGGCCCATTAAACCCATGGACTAAGAGCTTTTGAGGTGTATTGATAATCTATTCATCTATTCAAATTCAATTGTTTGTAATTACTACCCGCTCATGTAGGACGGGGTTGGCCCATTAAATCCATAAGCTAGGGGCTTTCAACACATTGCAACCTTAGAAAGTCACACATAAATTCATCAACTTTAATGCCCTACTTGGTGACAAGCCTACATTGAATATTGAATAGATTGCTCACGTATCAACACTGATATATATGTAAACAAATTTACCCCACAACTCTTGCAATAAAAGAGATTAGATTAGGAAGGGGGTGGGCAAAAAGTCCCTTACAATACATTACAGATTACTCAAAAGCTTTCCTTTTTTCTTTTTCTTTTTTTATTTTTATTTTGGGGGGGGTGGGGTTGAAGCTCAGAAATCCAAATATAGGAGCTCTAAAATATAGCAATGCTTCATCTGTGCATTGACTGCCCCCGTCTCTTGTTTCCTTTTTTCCTATAAAATAAGGGTCAACCATTCACTGGTTCAGATTTGACCATGCTCTTCAATAATATAAGTAGGGCTGTCCACGGGTCGGGCGGGTCGGGTTTGTGCCCAACCCGCAACCGACCCGCCGGAGATCGGGTGGGGAGGCGCCGGACTCGCAACCGACCCGTCTTAGGGTCGGGTTTTGCGGGTCGGTTTTCCGTCGGGTGAGAGGCGATTTCGGGTGAGGCCGAAACCCGCCGGAGAGGACGAAAAAACCAGAAAATCGGCGAAATCGCTTCCGATCCGTCCAAGATCCAGTGCGATCTAGCCGGATTTGGCAGAGATTTCGCCAAATCCGATGCTTTTTCCCCCAAATCGTGCCGAGAATCGTCGGATCTAGTGTTTTAGTCGCCAAAATCTGCCAAATCGTCGCTGGAAAACTCGTCGGAAAGCAAGAAATCGCAGGTCGCCGTTCTCTCTTCGGGCGGGTCGGGTTGAACGGGTTTTGAAGGAAGGGAACCGAAACCGAACCGCCGGCGTCGGTTTTTGGAGATCGGAAACCGAAACCGACCACCGGAGCTGTCGGATCGGGTTGTAGCGGGTCGGGTACGGGCGGGTTGGGCGGGTCGGCGGGTGATCTGGACAGCCCTAAATATAAGGGATAACTAACAAGCCCTGAAATCAAAATGAAGTCCCTCTAAAGAAGAAAATAAAAGGAAAAAGAAAATAATACTAATTTATCTTCAAATGAATTTTGATCATATCCTCAGAAAAGAAGAAACCAATATTGCATACTAAATGAATCCAACTGTCTGATAATCCAAGCTCTGACCTCTAAAAGAGCACGATGCAAGACTGTACTGGCTTAAGCTCTTAGTAATAAAACTACAAGATGAGATAAAAGTATAGAAAATTGCTAACACACAGGCATGTAGGCAATAATTGGAACAGGAAAGCTCTGGCTTCATTTAATGATCAAACCAGGGCTACATGTTGAATACATGAGAAGTACCGATTTATCTGTCATCAATTTCAGACCACCATTTACTTAACCAAGCTGATAAGTGTGATGCACTCTGTGAGAGTGCTTTTTCTTTAGCACTATGGCCCAAGGATCCTGGGCCGTGTGAAATATTTTTTGGTGGACTGGGATCAGTTCTCCGCAGCTAAAGGGGCTGTTTTAAGAACTGATTGGTGCACAGAACAAACTTCCTACAGCAGAAAATAGCTAACAAAAAAGCATATTCGTATTTGAATGACAAATTAACAGTAAGGAAATGTACAGTAAATGAAGTATAATGAACACGCTGGAGATCCCTTGATTAGTGGGGTGTATTTCATTAGTTTCCTTTAATTGTGGTTACAATGGCTCACTAGGACATGATGCAAGGTCCAACTGGGTTCAAAAGTCACAGACTTTGATAGCTATTCAAGCTTCAAAGACTTGCAAAGTTTGAACTTGTTGAATCCGAACGTGTACCTTAGCGGCTATCTCTGGGATACCGGGAGCAAATTCCCCTGTTTTCCCTTTAGTTTACAGAGTCCCTTTGTTTACAATTTTATGAGATCTCAGGAAAAATACTTGTAAATGCTTTAAAATGCTCTAAACGTGAAAAGTGAATCCCTGTAGCATGGATCCCTCCCTCCTTTTATAGCACAGTTTCGGGCTCCCGGGGTACTGATGATTTCTCCCTTTTGCCCCTTGAAGTCTGTCCCGTGCCTGATTGTTTCAGGATCATGTCTTTTCCTTTTTCTTCATAGTTTCTCTCTTCTTTGTTGCGACCAGATGAAAGTCTCCCAGCTAGTTTCCTATTTCCAGATTTCCCTGTTGGCTGTCCTGAGGCTCTTTGGCTTTTTTGCTCCAGCTTTTCCAGTGGTCCTCTCCTTGTCTTTTTTCTCCAAGTGGTTTGAACCAAGTTTCTGCATTTTGCCTTGTACTTCCACTGTGTGTCTGGGTCATGAGGCTCGCGTGCCTTTTGTCCCCTTTCTCTCTTCAAATTCGTTTTAATTTCTCTTCGCGCGTCCAGGGATCCTCTTCCCCTGGGGAGCTTCTGGACGTCCTGACCCAATTCTGCCCTCTGGGCTTTTTTCCTTTGGCTTGCTGACTTTACCTGTTTTCTTGGGCCTTTTTCGTGGACCTCCAGATCAGGTCCTTCTGGGCTTCTTCCTCTTTTTATCTTTTCTTCTCTTTTTTCCTTTATTATGAGAGCCCACCCTTTATCATTTCTTTCCTCTTTTTTTGTGTGAAATGGGCCCAATGTCTTTTCCATCTCTTTGGGCTTATTTATGGATATTTAATTATTTTGAACCTCAACATTTAGCCCCCCGAGCTCATGGGTTGCCTGCAGCCCATGCGTGAGTTTTTTTTTTTTGCAGGATTCTCTCTTGTTTTGATCTTTCCATGGGGATCCTGATCTTGCATTTCTTCGGTATCCTGGCTTCTTCTCTCTCTTCTTCTCTTTTTTTTTGTTGTAACCCCTCCTTTTTTCGTGGGACGTGGCAGCTGAGTTGAAATAAAACTCCCACCACCTACTTTTACGTTTCCCATAATACTCATTAATAACTGCTGATAACTTCCTCCCTTTTAAATTTAATTCCTGTCAACTGGCGCGTCTTTCCACACATTGCCTTCTCTAACTGCTCTTATTCCCTCATTCTAGTACTCTCTCTTTTATTCTTTCTTTCTGTCTAACTGAGTCTTCCATTTCCAGCCCTTTTCTTTTCTTTCGAACAGTCTCATCGCTATCTTCTCTTCTTCTTTCCAGATACCCATTGCTTTAATGGCTTCTTCCTCTTCTCGAAAAAGGAAAGAGCATACTCCTAGTCCCTTTGAAGAGGAGGGCTCTTCTAGTTCTGCGCAAGATGAGTCTGTCATCGGTCGCCCTGCTTTTCCTTTGCGAGACCCTTGGTATACTCCCAGTTTATTCTTTCCTCGGGTGTCCCATGGTGAAACCCCTCCATCTCCTCACGCCTGGGTATTCTCTGGTCCAGCGGGTTTTGCTGGTTCCGCACAAGTTCCAGACCCTAGGGAGGTTTTTGATCTCCAAATCAGGCAGGGACTTCGGGAAGCGGTCCCCATCTTCTTTGATTTTGTCGCTGGAAAGATCCAAGGCTGGCCCATTTGGGTGGATAACGAGCTTTCTGATAAGGAGTTTGTGGGTCGCTTGGAGCGTGCCGGCGTCCTGAAGGCAGTTGCTATCTCCAGGAATCTCGAGGGTTTCAGAGATGCCAAAGGCCTTAGGCATTTGGTGCGCCGTTGGTGTCCTACTCTACACACTTTCTCCTTTTCCGTTGGTGAACTGACTGTTACCTTGGAGGATGTGGTCAATAACCTTCTCCTTCCGGTGCTTGGGGATGAAAACCCCTTTGATATCAAGCTTTCTGCTAAGGACCTTGAGGTGGAAGAGAAATTATTTGCTCACTTTGGGGGACGTACTGCTTCTTCTGGTGGGAAACCGGCCAGGATGGGTAGATGGGTTATGACTCTTTCGCGTGAGAAGGATAAGGAAGTCAGGCGTGCCGGGTTCCTTGCATTCTGGCTTAGTAAGTTCCTGTTCAGCGAGTTCCCTGGGTATGGAATCAAGTCCACTCTTTTTCCTTTGGCGATTAGGTTGGCTCAGGGCGCTCAATATCCTCTAGCCCCCATGTTTTTGGGCCATGTTTATTCTCAATTGGATCAACTTCATGGAGATGAGGCTGAGGGTGATTCTTGCTATGTTATTACTTCTTCGCTTCATTGCGCCATTCTCCAGGTATTTATGTGGGATCGTTCCTCAGTTACTTTAGCAAAATGTAGGAATTTAAAGTTTGTGAAGGATAAGTTTCAGGGATCCCCTGATGTTGTAAAAGGGCTTTGTGGTAGCTCTACTGACAGCCTTCCTATTATTTTTCGTTGGCTGAGTCTAAAAGGTGGCAATCTTAACTTGGTTGAGTTATTTGATCAAGCAGGCCATTTGAATTGGCGCTCCCCCCGGGAATTTGGCCCCGGTTTTGTTTGCAATTCTGTGTTATCTCCCTTTCTGACTTCTACAGGGAACACTTTTGATTTACGTAGTGGTGATGAAGGCAGCTTAGCCTATTTGGCTTGCATTAGTCCTTCCTGGCTTCCTGTGCTTTCTTCGACTGGCCCACGGTACACCCATTACTCGGCGCATCGAGTACTTCGGCAGTTTGGCTTTGATCAGGATATTCCGCCAGTGTTTAATAATGTAGTTCCTTCTCTTCCTTCCTCGGATCCCTTCATGAGACTTCAGGCCTTTTCTTATTGGTCGAGGCGGAGTCCTCAATTTGTAGTGCCTAACTCTCAGAGAGGAGTTTTTGCCTCAAGTGGCTATGCTGGTTATTGGAGAAGGGTTCAGAAGTCCTTTGCTGACTATGCTGGTTCTGGGACGATTGGGAGAGTACCCAACCCTGATATTTCTTCCGCCCCAACATTCAACAGGCGTCTGTCCCTGCCTACTGCTGGTATTGTTTCCACTGCTGTGAGCAGCAAAACTGGTTTCGCAGAATGGCATGCTTCTAGGGAAGGTTGGGTGACTTATGCGCGAGATTTCCCAGAGGCCTGGTTGGGGTGTGACCTTGTTGTTGGTGCTTCTACTGGGGTACCACTTAAGAAAGGGGCAGTAGAGGCCGTAAGTGCTAGCACTCCCGTTGGCATAAGTAAAGGGAAAACTATCAAGCAGGAAAAGTTGGAGGAGGCCGCGGCTGAAGAGAGTGTAGAGGACGTTGAGCCCAAGTCAAAGAAGAAGAAGAAAACTGGGAAATCTCAGAAACAGTTGATACTTGCTGAGGAGAAGGAAGTGGAGCAGCCCTTGGCCATAAGGGGCCGGGTGAAGACTAAGGTAGAGTCTTCTTTTCCCCAGGCTCCTGTGAGTCCTTCAGTTCATGGTTCCTCGGGACCCTCTGGACGTACTCGTAGTAAACAACAGAGACCTGGAGACCCTGTTGAGAAAGAGAGAAGGGCAAGGCCTCTTTCCTTCTTTACTCTTTTAGGTTGTAGTTTTGTTGTTTCTTTTCCCTTCTTTTTTTTTTTGACTAATGAGTGATTGTTTTTCCTGCAGTCCAAGCGTAAGCTAGACCCTATGAAGGGTAGAAGCCAGTCTTCTGGTGAAGATGTGGTATGGTTTTCTTCATATTCATTTTACAAGTGCTATACACCGGTGCTGCCCTTGTTGCTCATGCCCCGTCTTTCTCCCCTCCCCTTTTTTGTTCCACTTCTCTCTCTTTTTTTTTAGGTTGAGGTTCCTCCCCCTGCGGTTGATGAGACTTTGGAGGAGGAGATGGCTGCAGCTGCATTCCAGAGTAGGGAGGAGGAGGCTCCCAGCGGTGGCATAGCTGAGGAGATCGGGCAACCAATGCAGGATGTCCAGGCTGCCCAGGATCCTGAGGCTCCCAAGCTTCCCGCGTCCCCAGTTCCTCAGCTTGAACAGACCCTCAGTCCTGTCAGGGCTGTGTTACCTCAAACTGGGTTAAGCATAAGGACTTTGGGAGGCGCATCATCACCCGGGCAAACAGGTGAGCCCTTCCTTTCTCTTACATAGCCTTTTAGTCTTTATCTCTTTTGTACCTCTTCTTTTATATAGCCTTCTGAGTTTCTTCCTTTTCTTTTCCTCCTTTTCTTAGGCCAAGCCACTGCGAGATCTGCCTCTGGTGCTGCTACTTCTTTGGAATCAGATGATTCTGAAGGTTTGATCGTCTCTATCGCATTCTTTCTCTCCTTCTGCCCTTTTCTTTTTTTTTTTTTATGGCGAAGCCCCCTGTATCCCTGCCTTCTTTTAGCCGTTTTGCTGAGGCTTCCTCTCCTTTTCTTCAACTTGCCATGTGTTCTTTCCCAGAGTCCTTCAAGCGGTCAGGGGAGCAAGAGGAGGGAACCCCGCCTCAAGAGGCTGATACTGGTTTCTCTTCTGCCTTCTTTTGTTCTTTATTTTTTTCTCTTTCCCCCTCCCCCTTTTTTTTTGCTTTAGAACAAAAAGCTAAGTCTGCCCCCCCCCCCTCCTTCTCTTTCCTCTCTTTTTTTTTTGCAGGAGTTGATATCAAAGATCCTGAACTTGTGGTTCCTGAGGGGGGTGTAGGATCTGCTCAGGTTGTTGGCCTTCATGCTGTTCAGGGGGTTGAGGGTTCCTTTGCGACTCCAGGTGATGATGCAACAGTGGGGGAGGCTCCGGAGGTGATTGTTTCAGATCCTTCTTCAAGGCTCCCCACCTTTTTGGCTCGCTTTGATCTTCTAGAGTTCAACAGCCTCCCTGCCAGTCACTTCTGCCATTTCGGGCCCTCCTATGGCAGCTTCCTGCGGTTCTCTGTGCCTGCGGAAGGCCTACCCCTGCTAGAAGGACTGCTTAAAAGTCATGGGGACTTTACCCTTGGTTTTAGAGGAGGAGTATTTCTGGGGAACATCCTGATGGAGCTGCTGTGTGCTGTGCTGATTTCATTGAGAGATTCTTCGCTAGACTCTTTATCTGAGGAAAAGCTCTTGGAATGGAGGGGAGTTGTCCAGGATCTCTTGGAAGCCAAGTTCAATTTGTCCTTTTTGCTGGAGTATCTGCGATCATTAGCCCAAGTGTTTCTCCAGAGGCGAGCTTCTAAAGGTATTGATGCTGAGATTGCTGCTGCTGAGGAAGCTTTGGCTCATGCTCACAAGACTTTGCAGGATCTGAAGGTTAAAAGGCAGAAGGTTCTTTCCTCTTCGGCTGTCCTTGCTCTTCCCTCGGATGGCTCCTTGTTCGCCGGCCTCCTTTCTTAGTTTTTTTTTTTGTATGGACAATTTGGGGTTGTATAAGTTTTTTTTTTATTTCTTTGATTGAACAATGCTTCTGGTTCTTTTTTTTTTTAGATCTGCTTTGAGACTGCTTCCATGTATTGGTGTTTTTATGATAGCTTCTAAGTGTTGCTCCTGATCCCTTTTAACGGCATGTGGATCTTCTTTCCTTGTCTCTCTCTTCTGTCTTTTTTTTTTGCTGAGTCCTGATCTGTGATTCAAGCTTTGTTGTAGGTTCCAGTCAGGTACCCATTCTTTTTTTTTTGCGCAAGTACTGAACTGGGTACATTGGGTAATATATATATATATATATTTTTTTTTTGTCCCAGCTCATGAATCTTGACAGGTTTCTCCCTTTTTTTTTTATCAAGTACTGGGCTAGGTATCCTCAGTATACGCCTGGGATCCTAGACCATGTATTTGAGACTTAGCTGCTTTCTTGCTATCTGTGGGGTGATCCTGGGTTATGCATCAAAAGTTTTTCCCCGGTATCCTCCCTTTTCTTCTTGGTTACGCAAGTACTGAACTGGGTACATTTTATTTGTCCCAGCTCATGAATCTTGACAGGTTTCTTTTTTTTTTTATCAAGTACTGGGCTAGGTATCCTCAGTATACGCCTGGGATCCTAGACCATGTATTTAAACTTAACTGTTTTATCTGTGGGGTGGTCCTGGGTTATGCAAGAAGATTTCTTCAGGCATCCTCCCCTAATTTCGTCCGTGTTAGGACTTTGTGATACTTAGGATTTAATAACTGAGAAAAAGAAGAAATTTCATTGATTTTAAAACATAAATGTCATTCAAGGGATACAGCAAATTTAACAAAGATAATAAGGATCATGTAATGTTCTTCTATCCCGAGTTTTTTGAGCAAAATTACTTAAGCAATAATATATATATAAAAAGAAACACTTAGCAGGTTGGAGAGCTTGGCAAAAAGGGGTTCCAGTGTACTGAGAACTCTTTCTTCTCATGCGTAGTATTGTTTCAGCCACTTCCCATTTATGGGCTCTGTCAGGATTGTCCCATCTTCCTTTGTAAGGTAGTAGTACCCACTGTCATGGGCCTCTCTGATGATGTAGGGGCCTTCCCACTTCGGGGCAAATTTGGAGGGTCCCGGTAGGTTTCTTCTTACATGTTCTGCTGTCCTTAGTACCAACTGCCCTTTAGTGAAAGCCCTCGGGCGTACTGCTTGTGCATATGCTCTTGTCATCCTTTGTTGGTACCTCTGGCTTCTTCTCCTGGCTAGCTCTCTTGCTTCCTCTACTCCTTCTAGGTCTGCTAACCTCCTCTCATTGTTTGTGTCTTCGGTGTCCTCCTGACTTTCTTCGAGTACTACTCTTGGTGTGGGAACGATTAATTCTACTGGGCTGATGGCTTCTGTCCCATAGACCAGGGAAAATGGTGAGAATCCCGTGGCTGTTTTCACAGAGCTCCTGCATGCCCAAAGTACATCTGCCAGATGGTCGCTCCATTTTCCCCCATACTCCTGCTTCATTTTCTTAAGGATCTTCAATATCACCCTATTAGTGGCCTCTGCCTGGCCATTCCCTTGCGGGTAGTAGGGTGTAGACCTTCCATGCTTGATGTAGTAAGCCTCGGTTAACCCCTTCATATCTTTATTTATGAATGGGGTTCCGTTATCACTGATCAACCTCCTGGGGATCCCAAACCTTGTAATGATATGGCCTCGAATGAAATTTGCTACAGCTGCTCCAGTGGCCTTTTTCAAGGCGATGGCCTCCACCCACTTTGTAAAGTATTCAGTGGCTGCTAAGATCCATATGTAACCACCGGATGGAGGATTTATAGGCCCTATGAGATCAAGCCCCCAAGTGTGGAAAGGCCATGGGGTTATCATGTCCTGTAACGTGTTTGGGTGAGTGTGGATGGCATCTCCGAGGACTTGACATGCGTGGCAGGTCTTGACCATCTCCTCGGAGTCCTTTTTCATTGTTGGCCAGTAGTACCCCAACAGTAATAGCTGTTTATAGAGCCTCCTCTTTCCTGGGTGGCTTCCACAATCACCAGAATGGACCTCCCTGACTACTTCCCTGGCTTCCTTTGGTCCCAGGCATCTTAGGGGATCTTCGCTGTATCCTCTTTTGAATAGGACCCCATTTTGTAAGAAATATCTGATCGTGAGCTTCTTGAGCTGGTGGGCCAGTGTCCTGTCAGTTGGTAGGATCCCTTGCGCCAAGTATTCCATGAAGGGAGTCCTCCAATCTTCTGTAACAAATACAGCATAGCTTTCTTCCTTGTCCACCGAGGATTGGCATTCTTGACATTTTTCCTGTATGGTTGATGCTTCTCTGTTCATATTTGGCCAGTAGTACCCCATGCGCTGCATCCTCCTATATAGACTGATCTTTTCTATGGTCCCACAAACTTGGGCATGTAGCTCTTCCAATCTTAGCTTCCCCTCTTTCTCATTGATACATCTAGATAGGATTCCTCCGGGCAGTCTTCTGTATAGTTCTCCTTCTATCAGAGCGTAGTCCCTCAGCTCCTTGACACTTCCTCCGGATCCTGTTTCTTTCATTTTTTCTTTTACCTCGCTCCTCCAGTCCCACTGCTTGGACTCTCCGGGGGATATCTGTTGGAGGATTTTTAAGATGGAATGCTCCTGCCTTCCTATTCTGACCAGGGTGTCTTTTCCTTTGAATGGTACTTGGGATCCCAGGGTGGCAAGCGCATCTGCAAACCTGTTTTCACTCCTCTGAGTGTATTCTATGCTAAAGGTCAGGAATTCCTGCTCCAGCCTCTGTGCCCATGTCCTGTAAGCTGCCAAACTCTGTTCTCTTAGTGCAAAGTCACCTTTCACCTGTGAGACTACAAGATTGGAATCTCCCAGTACTCTCATGTGTTTCACCCCAATACTGAGTGCTATAGTTAGTCCGGTTAAGTACGCCTCATACTCAGCTGCATTATTGGAGCAGGAAAAACCAAGCTTGAAAGATAGAGGTATGGTGTCCCCATTTTCACAGCTCAGTACGACTCCCACCCCATTTGAGGTTGTTGTAGCTGATCCATCGAATCTCATTGTCCATTTCTTTCCTGGGATTTCCGCTACTGCCACCTCACCTGGGATTTCTTCGCTTAGCGAGCTCTCCTCCTTCCCTGGGAACTGTGCCAGGAGGTCAGCTATGGCTTGACTCTTGACAGCCTTGGGGGTCCTCAGGCCTATGTCATATTGAGAAAGCAGGACCAGCCACTGTGCGATTCTTCCTGTTAGGAGGGGCTGATGCAGGAGTGCTTTTATGGGGTGTGACTTAGTCACCAAAAGGATTTGGTGAGCTGAGAAGTATCTCTTCAGCCTCTGTGATGCGTAGATGACTACTAGGCAAGCCTTTTCTATCCTGGGATACCGAGTCTCGGCATCCTTGAGTGTTCTGCTTACATAGTAAACAGGTTGCTCGTTCCCATCATCATCCTCTTGGGCCAGCAGGGCTCCTATTGCTTGGGCATTTGATGCCAAGTACAATAGCAGGGGTCGTCCACGTACTGGTGCCTGGAGAGTGGGCAGATGATTCATGATCTGTTGGACCCTTTGAAAGGCTTCCTGTTGTTCTGCTCCCCAGGTGAACTCAGTTCCCTTTTTTAATAGCTTAGACAATCCTCATGTGGCCGAAGCCAATCCTGGCACGAACCTCCTGATGTATGAGACCCTTCCCAGGAAACTCTTGAGTTCCTTCACTGTTGTTGGTCTTTTCATTGTGGCAATGGCTGCGGCTTTGGCTGGATCTACACTTATTCCTTTGTGATGTACCAGGAACCCAAGGAACTTTCCTGCAGATACTCCGAAGGCACATTTCATGGGGTTCATGCGTAGCTTGTATTCTCTGCATCTTTTGAAAACTCGTTCAAGTACCTGAAGGTGTCCTGTCCTAGTTTTTGACTTGACCACAATATCATCCACATAGTCTTCCATTTCCTCGTGCATCATATCATGGAAAATGGCTGTCATGGTTCGCTGGTATGTGGCTCCTGCATTTTTGAGGCCAAAAGGCATCACAGTGTAATAAAAATTTCCGATTGGTGTCCTGAATGCTGTCTTCTCGGCATCCTTGGCGGCCATACGAATCTGGTTGTACCCACTATACCCGTCCATGAATGAGAACATAGAACTTCCCGCAGCTGAATCCACAAGGAGGTCAATATTAGGGAGAGGGAACTCGTCTTTAGGACATGCTTTATTCAGGTTGCGGAAGTCTACACAGCAACGAATCTGGCCATTCTTCTTCTTCACAGGTACTATGTTAGAAAGCCATCTGGGGTGCTGAATGGGCTTAATAAAACCAGCTGCTAGCAGCTTCTTGACCTCTTGAGTTATCTGGGCTTCTACGTCAGTGTGAAAGACCCTGGCTGGTTGGATTACTGGTCTAACTCCTGGGTCCACATTGAGGGCATGGACCACTAGCCCAGGATCCAGACCAGGCATCTCATCATAGGTCCATGCAAACACATCTGTGTATTCTTTAAGCAAGGTCACCAGTGGCCCCTTTTCTTGTGTTGTTAATTGGCTACTGATGAAAACAGGCTTTTGGGATCCCAGTTCAGCCCCCAAGTTTACTTCCTGCAATTCTTCCTCAGGTTGGATTTGTGTCTCTTTAACTGGTTCCTCTGGGACTTCCTCTTGGGCGATCATACATTCTGGTGGTCCGGGACCTTCCTGCACGATGCACTCAGGCCCCGCGCACCTTCACAAGCGGTATATTAATCTTCCCCCAGGTTCCCGTACTACTACACACTCTCGGGATCCTGAGGTGCTGGGCTCCTTCTTTTGCCTTTTTCTCTTCAGGAGGTCCCTCAAGTCATGGGTTCCTCCTCCTTCTTCCTTTTCTAAAACGGGTGTTCCTGGGGTCCCTGGCATGGGACTCTCATCATCAGGTTCTAGCTCATCATAGAACATTGTTTCTACAAAGTTTACTTCCCCTTGGCTGAAAGGGTTGTGGTTGGCAGGGATCCTTACAGGCCTCCCATTCAATCTCCCTTTAACACACTGATGGTACGTGGATGGTATAAGGCGGTGCTTATGGAGCCATGGCCGTCCTAGCAGTACATGGTAGGACACCTCTGAGTTGATTACATGAAATCTGGTCAAGGCTACTATTGGCCCCACCCTTAGGGCTAGCTGTATATATCCTTCGGTTGATTCTGCTGATCCTCCAAATCCGGTTATCTCCATGGGAGCCCCCAGGATCCTCCTTCCAGCTAAACCCACGGCTTCCAAGGTACTCAGGGCTATGAGGTTGAGCGATGCCCCTGTGTCTACTAGTGTTCTCCTGATTTGGACACCATTTATGGTGGCCATTAGGTAGAGAGGTCTGCGATGGTCTGGATGCTCAACCTCCATGTCTTCGTCAGTGAAAGTTATGGCATTGGTTGTCTCCAGGAAAGCTCGACTGGCATGTGATTCTGCTGTGAAGCATTCCATTCCTGAATCTGCTGCTATGGTCATGAGAGATTCCGTGGCCACCCTCCTCGCTTCTGGTCCAAATCCCAACTGATTAAATAATGATCTGAATTTGGGATTCTTCTGGAGGGTCCTGACTGTGTTTGGGTGGAAGGATCCTTCTGGCTCTTCTGGTTCTGCCGGGTTCCCATGGATTACCACAGCTACCACCCCTTTTCCTTTGTGGTTGGGCAGGGGGTTCCTTTGTACTTCTGGTTCCTTCTGGGTGAGCTCCAAGGTTCCTTCTCTCAGCTTCCTGTGAAAAAGCCTGCGGAGGGTCCAGCAATCCTTGGTGGAATGCTTAACATAGTTATGTATCCTGCAAAACAAAGGATTTTTTCTTTCTTCCTCGGTTGGTGGCCTGGACACAGTGAATGGCCTAACCACTCCATCCCCAATCCATTTGTCCAGGACATGGTTTAATTCTTCTTCAGTACATGGGATCACCGGTGGTTCCTCGAATGTTTTTCCATCAGGCCTCTTCCTTTTTTCTCCTACCGATGCTGTCATGGCTTGGGACGCTGGCACCCTCTTTGCCCTCATAGTTTGTGCTGTCCTTCTTGTTCTTTGTAGCAGGTCAGCGAACTGTGTAATACATAAATTTTCGAGGTTGAGTCTGTAATCGAAAAGCATGTTAGAGATGCAAGTCTCAACGAGCTCTTTTTCTTCATGGTCCCCATAACAGTCTAGGGACACATCTTCAAATCTTTTGATGAACTGGACCGGATCCTCTCCAGGCCTCTGCCTCACCATCTGAAGGCTTTGGAAAGTGACCTTGTCCTCACCAGGATAATATTTTGCACAGAATCTTTCCATCATTTCGTCCCAGGTCTTAATGGACCCAGGTCTTAGTGTGGTGTACCAAGTGTATGCTCTGTCCACTAGGGACTTAGCAAACTCTCTCAGGCACAGCTCCCGGTCTCCTGCGTAGGGACCCATAGTGTGGACAAACCTACTCACGTGCTCTACTGCACTTCCATTCCTTCCATCAAAAGGATGGAACTTTGGTGGCTCATATCCCTTGGGGTACGGCTTACCAAGGAGTTCTGGTGGGAATGGGGGATCCCGAGAAAATTGCTTGGGGGTCCCAGAAAGTTTTTCCCTTTCTTGCTCCAGGAGGGCACTGACATCTGCCAGTGTTAGGTATTGGGGGTTAGTTCCTCCTCCCACTGCTGACCCTCCCTCTGGCTGGGTTCCGTCTTGGTTGCCCACATGAGGGGCATTGTCTCTGACTTCCTGTGTCTTGCCTTCTTTAAGAAGGCGAACTTCTTGTTGCAAATCTTTCAACATTGCAGTCATCTGAGCTACAGGGTCTAGCTCCTGTCTTGCATTCCTCTGTTCTGATACTGCTTCGTGCTCTGTTAGGGGCACCTCGCCTCTTTGTCTGGAGGCCACTTCATTTTCTCCCACGGGCTCAGAGGCCGTGGGTGGCATATTAGCACCCTTACTGTTCCTTTGTCTTGGAGGCATGTTCTGCGAAGGGATTGCTTCTTCCCCTTTCTTTACCCAGTCCCCAGCGGAGTCGCCAAAATGTGAGAGTGCTTTTTCTTTAGCACTATGGCCCAAGGATCCTGGGCCGTGTGAAATATTTTTTGGTGGACTGGGATCAGTTCTCCGCAGCTAAAGGGGCTGTTTTAAGAACTGATTGGTGCACAGAACAAACTTCCTACAGCAGAAAATAGCTAACAAAAAAGCATATTCGTATTTGAATGACAAATTAACAGTAAGGAAATGTACAGTAAATGAAGTATAATGAACACGCTGGAGATCCCTTGATTAGTGGGGTGTATTTCATTAGTTTCCTTTAATTGTGGTTACAATGGCTCACTAGGACATGATGCAAGGTCCAACTGGGTTCAAAAGTCACAGGCTTTGATAGCTATTCAAGCTTCAAAGACTTGCAAAGTTTGAACTTGTTGAATCCGAACGTGTACCTTAGCGGCTATCTCTGGGATACCGGGAGCAAATTCCCCTGTTTTCCCTTTAGTTTACAGAGTCCCTTTGTTTACAATTTTATGAGATCTCAGGAAAAATACTTGTAAATGCTTTAAAATGCTCTAAACGTGAAAAGTGAATCCCTGTAGCATGGATCCCTCCCTCCTTTTATAGCACAGTTTCGGGCTCCCGGGGTACTGATGATTTCTCCCTTTTGCCCCTTGAAGTCTGTCCCGTGCCTGATTGTTTCAGGATCATGTCTTTTCCTTTTTCTTCATAGTTTCTCTCTTCTTTGTTGCGACTAGATGAAAGTCTCCCAGCTAGTTTCCTATTTCCAGATTTCCCTGTTGGCTGTCCTGAGGCTCTTTGGCTTTTTTGCTCCAGCTTTTCCAGTGGTCCTCTCCTTGTCTTTTTTCTCCAAGTGGTTGGAACCAAGTTTCTGCATTTTGCCTTGTACTTCCACTGTGTGTCTGGGTCATGAGGCTCGCGTGCCTTTTGTCCCCTTTCTCTCTTCAAATTCGTTTTAATTTCTCTTCGCGCGTCCAGGGATCCTCTTCCCCTGGGGAGCTTCTGGACGTCCTGACCCAATTCTGCCCTCTGGGCTTTTTTCCTTTGGCTTGCTGACTTTACCTGTTTTCTTGGGCCTTTTTCGTGGACCTCCAGATCAGGTCCTTCTGGGCTTCTTCCTCTTTTTATCTTTTCTTCTCTTTTTTCCTTTATTATGAGAGCCCACCCTTTATCATTTCTTTCCTCTTTTTTTGTGTGAAATGGGCCCAATGTCTTTTCCATCTCTTTGGGCTTATTTATGGATATTTAATTATTTTGAACCTCAACACACTCACGCTTCAAAGGACAGCAAAAAGTTGAATGAGTAATAAACCAGCATGAGCCCACCATAAGACTGAAGCATGAAGCAGTTAATTAAGATTTTGAGGTCAATCTTAGAGGCAGCAGAAAATATTTTCTTCAATATAAATTTTCGAATATTTTATCATCTTAAGGAGCAATTGAATTTGTTTATCATAAATGATGAATATCACGGAGGTAACACAATTAAGTACTAAAATGCTGTCCCCAAATGGTAAAAGCTTTGGGCGTACCTTTTCTACTATTATTAAAGAAATAGAGGAAGCAACTTTTAGTCTTTTACAGAATCTGTTTCTTGGCTTATTTTCTAGACATCTTTAAACTGCTCATGTATTATCTTCAATATATTATCTTGATAACCTGATAAGGTGGGTGGTTTTTGGCTGGCACCAAGTCAATCAGGTTCAGGTTGGTATCAAATTCCATTTCTACTCTCAAGCAGGTCCATAACAGAGTTATGACCTTTAAGATGTCAAGCTACCATCTCAGATTTAATTCAACTAGAAAGAAGTTGAACTATCTATAAATCCCTTGCCTACTCGTTGGGCAATAAAGAGCTTCGTTTACATAAAAAAATTGTATCCAAACGAGTTTGATACCATTCTATCTAAATATGCCAATATATATTCTCAAAAAAGACATTATACAAAAACAAAGCACCAATTGCAGTGATGGTCTTTGGACCAACTAGCGCATCCATCCTTGATGGCGGGACATTTCTGGGGATCGATTCCCCTCAAAATCTTTAACTACCAAAAAAGGGGGGAAACACCAAATGCAAACCTCAGCGTAAGCCAAAGATCTCTTCTGGAGGATCGTACACATGCCGTTCAGGAAAGAGCTCCTCAAAATCTTGTTTGACTCTATTTCTCAAAAGGGGATGTGGAAGAAGTCCCTTCAACAAAATCCTGAATGGCAATTCCTCAGGGGGCTCTGGAGACTTCGTCATGTCTTCATATATGTTCATTGCATCAGCAGGAGATCCATGCCTCAAGAACCCCCTTATCATTTCCGTGTATGTTTGAGAATCAGGGAACAAATTCTCCTTTCTCATGTCTTCCCACAACTGCATTGCGTCATCCATTTTCTGACACTTTGCTAATGCAATAATCAAGTCCTTATACAGAAAAGCATCAGGCCTGTACCAATCTTGCCTCCGTATCACTTTAAACACCTGAAAATTCATTGAGTTGCTTGTAAGCTCAAGTGTATAGTCATAGTAAAAGAAAACCACATCAAAATCTCAGCATAAGAATATAAATAAATGGAATGAGGCGTAAATTGATGTAATTTGAGAGACTACTATAGTGAAATAGCCTAACCAAACTGTGTGTTCTGGATCATGAAGAAACATAACTTTGGACAATATAAAGCCCACAATAAAATTGCAGAAATGGAGGATGGCAGGCAAGAACAAATAAAGAAAAGTAACTATAAAAGTCATTATTACCATTGATCTTGAAGGAGCATACTAAACCCAAAATGTAAAAACAAACTATCCCTTTTTCAATTGCTAATAATTTATCAATTTAGAATGATTTAAAAGGGGAAAAAGGATTTCTTTTATAATCTTTTATTCTTTGCACGTTAATTAAGATCCTTGTTTGAGATAGAGCACTGACAGGTTCAATTGACAATATACCTCCTTGAGTGGACATAGTTCAGATAGCTTTTTTCTATGAAGCCTCCATTTTACAGGAAAGTAAAATAATTCTCAACAATCATCAAATCAAAGCATATTAGAAGTTCCCAAGAGCAGATATTTTCTTTAAAGCATTTTATCAAACACTTCCAGGACATCCCCATTTACTGCTCTTCTTAATATACTTGGTCACGTAAAATTACTTGTTTTCATATTATACGAAGTAAATTCCCCATCCAGAAGATCAGCAATATGACTATTTCAATTGTGAGTGAGAGAGTGACCAATCATAAACCCAAAAGCTGAAAATCTAAAAGCAACCCAAATGAGAAAGTGAAATAGAAAGTACAATGGAAGCGAAAATTCAAGACCTTGACAGCCAAAGCAACCTCTTCCTGGCGCTCAAGCTCAGATAGTACAGCAATCAAATCCATCTTCAAGAGCCTTAGCACATGGGTCTTGATGAACTTCTCAAGCTTCTCTTCATCATCCTTGAACCTCTTTAACCCCAATATTACAAAAAGCGCTTCTTTGCCAATCAGCTTCTTGCCTCTCCAGAGGGGTCCTCTGGGTCTCCCATCATGGTATAGCTTAAATCCACATATGGGTTTGCAGCAGTCGGGTTCTAATGCTGGAACTTTGGGTTTTAGAGGCAATGAGTGGTGTATAATGGATGTTCTTGTTAGGTTCCGAATGAGTATCGAGGTGCAAATTGGGGTTTTCAGTCTTGAAATTGCACGAGTTGCCATTGGAGTTACTTTGTGTCACCGAGTTGATAATGGCAACACTACACGTTTGCCAAATGAAGCACAAAGAACTCTGGGATTGAGAGAATAAACGACATCGTGTTTGCATTAAAAAATAAATAAAACAAAACAAAACCTTTTTTTTTTTTTTTTTTTTGGTTTGAGAAACAACCAAAAAAAACCTAGATTAGTTTTAACTCTTTTTTTTTTTTTTTTTTCTTTTTCTTTTTTCTGCTAAGAATTAACTCATTGTAGTTTACTTATATCTGTTTGAGAACAGCTTATTTAACTGAAACTAAAAATTTTTTGCTGAAAGTATAGAAAAAAAAAAAAAGTTAAATGCTAGCTAAATAGTATAATAGGACCTATAAATAGTACCAAAAATAAATTTTTTTTTTTAATCAAAGTACCGAAAATAAGTTACAAAATCAAATAAGCTTCAGTTTCATCACTTCCCAAATGGACCCTTACTCTCTTTTATTACAATAATTAGGGTTCAAAATTCCATATCTCTTTTATTTTCAGAAACTGAAAGCAATTGATTTTTTTAAATATTTTTTTATATCTTTCATAAAGTTGGTGTCAAAAATTTATTTATATGATTTATCAATAATTGTTCTAAAGGTAGCGGTTAACATGACTCATAAATAAATAAATGATAATAAACAACAATTATTAGACACAAAATAATAAATACAAAATGCTATGTATATAATATTTTCACAACACTTTCACAAAAAATACTATGTGGCATATTGTAATTTCTTAATTGGTAGATAAAAAAGTAATTTTAATTGTGGATTCAAATTAAAACCAATAACAATGTGTCACCTACCAGGAGTGTAGAGTGTGGAGTGTGGGGGGAAAGGGTCGGGGTTCAAGTCTCCAAGAGGGAGCTTCACACACATATACACTTAGATTAGGCTAGAGTAGAATTCTATCTTGTAAAAAAAAAAAAAAAAAAACAATGTGTCACCTAAGATTTGTTATGAATATATTGTGAACGTAGTAGTTTTCATTATTTATAGACCTCATGCTTGTGCATCAATTCAAATTCCACCTCTTCCTTCCCTTTCCTCATTTACCTTATCTCCAAAAGTTATACTTTTCATTGAAAATTAGACTCTAAACAACTAAAAAAGAATAGAGTAAGGCTAGAACCATAACTTTTGCCACAATTTGCTCACGTAGTAAGTCGCGAGTGGTGGAATAAAAGTAGTGAGTCTACAACTCCACTACTTACGACTTGCCACATAAGTAAGTTGTGGCAAAAATTGTGATTCTAGTATTTTCCAATAGAATATAAGCGATGTATACCATAAACACATCACATGGTAACAATCTTAAGTAGCATCGGCTTTTTCTATAAGCTCGAGGGTAACATTATTACAAATGGACATTTATAGTTACTGAGCAAAAGCACAGGGTCATGTGCCTTGCGCATGAATTCTTTTGTCAGCTTGTTTCTTACTAGCTTACAATTTAAAACAATTAGGAAGACTATGTACAATAGCACCAAAATGATGACAAAAATGAGGAGTACAAAGTGGATTGCGCTTCTCGCGAAGAGGATGAACATTGGTCTTTTTTTGGCATAGACTCACAATAACGTTCTTACCTTTAATAGATTTAAAAGGAAAATATCAAATTAAGGAGATTTAAAAAATAAAATAAAATAAAAGGTGCAAAAATGTTGTAGCCTATGTTTTATTCTTTAATTGTTAAAACTTAATTGAACAATTTGCATAACTAGACTTTTTATTTATTTTATTTTCTTAATTCCATAGTTACAATAAGAAGGGAGATTTAAAGCATGAGTGTCTCTGTTAAAAACACCCAAAAGTACCAACTAATTGAGTTACGAAATTCTTGGAAACATAACTAGAACTTAAGTAAATAATCTGTTGCATAATATAATCGGGGTCAAAACAATATCCTTTTCACCCTTGATCAAGTTAACAGTGCAAACACAAAAACTGGACTCCTTACACTATGACTGCCATCTGACCATACCAATGATGAGGACGCCATTGAGTAATCAGTTGGCAGAACTCCTTGTCCTCCGGTAACAGACACCACAAAAGACTTCTTCTCATATAAGGACTTGAAGGAGAGCACTTCAGGCTCTACAACTATTTTCACTTTGGATTTTGTGAAGGTTGTGGCCTTGTAAGTGGAATTTGCAAAGCCTACATTCGTAACTGTCCTGTGAAAGGTAACATTAAAAGACTTCGATGGTTTGACCATTGCCGTCATTGAAGGATAATTCAGATTTCTGGCCAATGTTTTTGTGGAAACTTTGGGGCAAGTGCTGTTATCTCCTGAAATGAGTCTAAGGTCCTTCTCATCATAGCCTAAACCGCATAACAATTTGATGTAGTCTTCTTTGGAAGCATCATACACGAGTCCAGGATGAGCAGCTTTTGTTGGATTGATTTGCCCAGATCCATAAGCCAATTCTGCTGCTGAAATTTTGGTTGCATTCATGGGCGAAGCTATAAATACAAAATGAGTTGGTGATTTTTAGCAACAAAAAACTTTACTTTCCATTAAAAAAAAACAAAAACAAAAACAAAAACTTTACTAGTACTTAGCCATATAGGTGGAGCCAAGTTTTATGGGAGCCCCCTAATTATAACTTTATTTTTATTTACTTAAAAAAAAATTGGCTATATTAATTTGTTATCGTATTTATAATCACTATTAACTTATATATATATATAACTTATTAAAAATATACTAGTATCTTTTTTATATGTCAGAATTCATTAAAAAGAGAAATCCATATTTTATCAGCATTTTTAAAGTTCAAAACCTATTTAAAAAATGAAGGTTGGGGAAAGAAAAAAAAATATTAGTTATCTCTAAAAATAAGTAAATATATATAAATTTTTTTTTTTTTAACTCCTGACATGAACTCAAATTCTAACTGTAATAATTTATCCTCTTTCGTAAAAAAAATTGTGTAATAAGCAATAGAACTTTGGGATAATTAAAAAATAACATAATTTTTATGTATGTTGTACTTGAAGTCTGTCTCACTATATAAACAATTTCCATTCATAAGTGAAATTTTGACTTTAAAAAAAAATCAAAAATTGATTTATTCATGTGAAAATTCTTTTACAGATTAATACTGTTTTGTTGATTTTTTTTTTTTAATTTTTATTTATTTTTTTGCATTAAACATAACTTGATATAAACATGAGTGTTTTTTATATTTCAGATTGGTCTCAAACACACTATATGGAAAATGTTAACAGTGCACTTGCATGTGTATAAAAATTTCCCCCCTGTGAAGACAAATCCTAGCGAAAACTGCTTAGCTAGGAAAAATAAGAAGGCACAAGAAGAATTGAAAAAGATTACCGGTAGTCATAATGGCAGATTTGATGGCTGCAGCAGACCAATTGGGGTGAAACGTTTTGACATATGCAGCCACACCCGAGGCGTGGGGGCAAGCCATGGAGGTTCCGCTTAATATACTGTACTTAACACGCCTCTTGTCTTCATCGGAAGATGTGGGTGAAGCAATCGGTGAATATGCAGCCAAAATTTCTGTCCCTGGGGCTGTTATATCAGGCTGCAACACATGTGAGCCAATTTAAAGCATAATACAATATAATCGGCATATCTAGGTGTTTTCAGAGCTGAAACATCAAAAGTTCAAATCTCTATCTTCCAATTATTGAATTTTATATATATATATATGACAAAAGAGCTTGTAGGTACCAAAAGCAGGTACCTTCAATATTTCTGGTGCAAAGATACTCGGCCCACGTGAAGAATATGAAGCAATTTTGGGGGCATTACGATCTTTTACTGCTTCACTCTTTAGAATGGTCGCTCGAGGCTCTCTGTAAAGTAAAACACGAGGATGACAAAGTCATTTGAAGAAACAAATGCAAAAAGCAAACAACACATATGGGTATTATATAGAAACCCATACTTGGTAGAATTAATGTAGGATGCGACTATATCATGTCTGTCAACGCTTAAAGAAGATGCAGGTAATAAGAAGATACTAGCATCATATTCAAACGGTTCATTCTTCAAGATCGATCCAACTGCACCAGCACTGCTGGCCCCATCATCTCCTTGAGGCTTATCGCAAAGAACAATCTTGCCTTTCACTAAAGTGCTGTTTAGGCACCCTACACTGCAAAAACTGCAATACAATAATTTTCAAGTTTCATTTTATCATTAATATATCATTAAAATATATATTAAAACAATTTAAATAGCAAAAAATTTACCTGGAATCAGAGCACTCACTCACAACAACATTTTTTCCATCAACCAGAGGAAATGTAGTTCCGTTTAATGAGAAACCATTAATTCCAATTCCCTTTTTGATGGAGAACCATTAGATTGCAAAATAGATATTCAATACATACATGACAATAAAAATCCACAGTTTCACATTTGTGTTTCAATTTATTGGCTACCAATCACAACTTATGTACAAATGGTATACTATGATTGAATTGGTGGAGTATAAATTGGAACACAATGACTAGAATGGATTCAAAAAGATATAGGAGTGGATGATACATACAGATAGTGTCTTTCCGTTCCCAAGGACAACCTTGTCTATGATTTGGCGATCTGTGCTGCTTGCTGCTACACTAAGTATCCATGGAGCTATACTTCCCACAGTAGCTTTATCTGGACCACTGTTGCCCGCAGATTGAGAAGTTAATATCCCTTTCTCCATCGCATGAAAAGCACCAATCGCAACGGCATCGTGGCTGAAATCTGCATCAGGTAAATCTGGTCCTAATGAAATGGAAATGATGTCAACTCCATCAGCAATAGCATCATCGAAAGCAGCCAATATACTTGCATCTTCACAGCCATCTGGATAGCAGGCTTTATATGCTGCAATCCTCGCTGAGGGAACCCCTCCTCTTGCAGTACCGTGAGCAATTCCATAGAAACTGACATCCTTTACTTTGTTGCCAGCTGCCGTTGAGGCAGTATGGCTTCCATGACCTATATCGTCCCTTGCAGTCTTACTTTCATTTGATGTTGAGTAATATCGAGCTCCAATGATCTTGCTGAAATATGATAGTTCCATATTGATGATCAGCATTTAGAGGAGTACAAATAGCTGAACAATGACATTTTGCTTTTGGTTGTGTTGTGTTTCAGTGTTGTGCATAAACAAAAAACTGGGAGAAAAAACATTACTTATTGCAAGTGAAATTTTTGCCTCCTTTACATTCACCCTTCCACTTCTTGGGAGGAGGACCAAATCCTTCATCATTGAAGCTCTCTGATTCAGGCCAGATTCCAGTGTCAATAAAGCCAACTATGACATTACTCTCAGCAGCGGCATTCCTTTCAACTGTCCCGGATAAACCAATAAAGTCCCAAGACCTTGTTGTGTGAAGATGGTAAGTTTTGCTTGGAAAAACAGAGACTACTTCCTTCCTACCTGCACATCACAGTATGTAAATACATGCTATAATGTTATGAGTTATGTCCCATCAAATTATGCGACTCTTTCGGGAAATGATATGATAAAATTTTCTTGCAGCACTCACTAGCAAGCTTTTGTCTTTCAAGATCAGTGAGCTTGGCAGCAAATCCATTGAAACTCCTTTTGTAACTTCTAAGCAAGGAATTTTCTACAGAACTAGAGAAGGACAAAGAGAAAGAGAATTAGAAAAATCTGACATTATTATTTTTAAATAAAAACAAAAAGCAATGTTACCTCTCAATCGTAGCTTACCTGCCCTCAACAACTTCTTGAAGCAAACTAAAGTGGTTAGACAACGGTGAGT
Organism: Quercus aquifolioides; assembly: GCA_019022515.1. NCBI lineage: Eukaryota > Viridiplantae > Streptophyta > Magnoliopsida > Fagales > Fagaceae > Quercus > Quercus aquifolioides. The sequence continues at coordinate 32,924,001 of CM032326.1, forward strand.
ATTGCCCCGTAGGAAGTGACCCCATGTACACAATGTATAACTGCATCATCATTAAAGCAGAAAAGAGTCTCACAAGGTGTGGCCGATACGGGCGATTTGGTCCGGAAAAGGCCAAAAATAGTGTATTAAAAAAAAAAAAAAAAAAAAAAAAAGTAAAAAAACACCGGCAAAGTATACCGTATGACTCTAGTGTTTTCTTTCCCTTTTTCCCCCTTTTCACGTCTTATTTGTTTGTTTGTTTGTTTTTTTTTTTTTTTAAGTTCCCAAATAATTTGGAAATATAGGCTATAAATATTAAATTGATTCCAAAAGTTCCTTATCTACTATTGCTCTTAGGCTATGTTTGTTTCAGCTGTAATGGAAATTGGGAAAACATTTTACACCATAAGGAGTATTTGGTTTGGGCTGAAAATTCAATCAACCTTAAATTTGATATCTTTGACCGTAAAATAAGTGGGTCCAAGGTGCAAAATTGTGTACATTTTGAATTTACCTTCAAACAATTTTCCTAGGAGTACTTGAACCAAGAGAGAGAGAGAGAGAGTGAGAGAGGGGGAGAAAGCATTGGCCACTAGAGACAAAGGCCGCCGATGAGGGAGAGAGCACCGCCGTCTGTAGCTGTGCCTATCACCACTGATCAAGGTAAACTCCCAAATCAATTTGGGTTGTGGTAGTTCCTACTCCCTCACCGATCGTTCTTTCTCTCTTTTCCTTTGATCTTTCTTTCTCCCTCTTCCTTCCAACAGATCTGACTTCTCTCTCTACCCTTCTGTCATCCCTTTCTCCCTCACTAATCTACCTTCTCTCTTTCCCTCCGACCAACCAAGGCCGGATCGGACACTGCATGTCATCGATCTAGTGCCTTAACTCACTGATTTTTGTTTTCTTTGATCTCTGATTTTGTTGTTGTTGTGGTGGTGTGGGTGGTGGTGTTTTGGTGAGTTTTGTGGGGGTGGTGGTGGACCGATCTGTGGGTGGTGATGGCAACAAAGCAGTGGTGGCGGTTTTTTCCTTCTTCTCGATTTGGATTTTGTGTGGGTGGTGGTGGGTCGTGCTTATACTTGGTGGTGGTGGCTAGTAGCTGGCATCTGGCTTGTGCTTCCATTTTTTGAAAATAGATTTTTTACATCCAAGACCAAACACAAGAAATAATTTTCCAGTGTAATTTTCACAACATAGTCAAATAGCAGAAAATGTTTTCCTTTACGTAAAAATATTTTCAACTAAAAATATTTTACACTCGGAAAACATTTTACATATTGCCAAACACAATCTTAAATTGGTCTATATTTACCATTTTATAAAAAATATGCTTAGTAATATATAGAAAATAAAAATAAAAATATATTTAATAATTTTTTAATAAACGTATCCTGTCACACTTGTACCCTACTTTTTCAAAAATTGATGAGTCACCGCACCGCACCCTAACCCGAATCAGCACCCGTGCTTCCTAGACTGTGTGTTGGTGCTTCTTATATCCCGTCTCCATCCCAAACGGTCCAAAGATAATAAGTGAGTTTCTCACAAACCGGGAGTATGGGGTCTCTCCTAAAAGCAGGTAGGGTGCTACTATGGTCACACTCAGGATTGGAAATCATACTAATTGCCCCCTCTACCCATTTCTTATTTACCCAAAAAAAAAGAAAAAGAAAGAAAAAGGTAACACTTGCCTTTCTATCTTCATCGGCAGCTCTGCATGATAAGCTTCTGGTGAGTATGAGAATGTAGGCTATGTAACATAACAGGAGAGATCCATACATGGCCATTTTCCTGATTCTGAAAACTTTTTTTTTTTTTTTTTTTTTTTTTGAGGAAGAGTGGTGAATGGTATTTTATATAAGAATTTAAGGTTCAGATTCTCTTGTCTATTAAGCATTCACATTTAATTTCTTGTTTCCAAATGCATCCATGGAATGCCAATAGTTTTGTCACTTATCTAGTAATTCCTTATATTTCCAAATTCCAATAGAGAGGTCCGGGTACAGATCCCCTTATAAAAAGGAAAAATGCATCTATGGAATAAAATTAAACTTAGAAACTTTTATTGGAAGATTTTATTTTTAGGAAAACTTTTATTGGAATTATCGAGGATGATTCTAATTATGTTATAATATATAGTTCAGTTATTTTACGGACACATGTCAGATCCTTAAACTCCACGATGTTGTCATTTCCTTTAGAGTGGTCTTTAATTTAGGTAATTGCTGTGAGTCAGGTTCATAATGGTATTACCAACTAAAACCTTGGACAGAATTTAGGATGGTTGCTTGCAACTTCGCAGTGATCTATAATGTTGCTCTTCCCGCGTGCATATGCTTTCTTTTCGAATGAATCCTTCCTGGATAATGACTAGTGAACACATCTTAGAGAACACAATTACACGCGCCAATGTGGCCCAATATTATTCCCCACTAATTCCACTTATATTTATTCCATATCATTTATTTTGCTATGTGACATTTGTGTACGAATATGAGTGAGATTGGGTCAGGTTTACAGTCACCCGCAACCCAACCCAATAAAAATCAAGTTTGACAGACAGACCCAATCCAACCCAAATATTCGGGTCAGTTGCTCGGTTCTCGAGTTAGACTTTTTTTGTTGAAGATTTTTTTTAATAAAAATTACCACTCTCATATTGTTTTGAATCTTTTTTTCCAAGTTGTTTGGGGATTTTCATTAATATTGGTGCATTTTTTTTTCTATGGTTTAAAGTTTTTAAACTTTAAACTTACTCATTTTACCACGCAAGCAATTAATTTTATATAGACTTTTTTTTTTTTTAAGAAATGTTATGTCCACAACGTTTTTACAACAAATTATAAGTTGCAGGTTATTACTAATTGTTATTATTGGAGCAAAAAAGTAATCTCAATGATAAGTTCAAATTTGAATCAATAACAACTAACCACCTATAATTTATTGTGAAAATGTTGTGGATGTAACACTTCTCTTTTTTTTTTTTAGAGAAAATTTTTTAATATATATTTTATATAGACTTGTGTTCATTAAAAAACAAAATAGCTAGAATTACGTAATTGGTAGGCTTGATTCCTAGTGTCTTCCAATGAAAAAAAATCCTCAAAGTCAAAAAAATTTTAAGAAAAAAAGATAATAAATATAGAAAGTATTAAAGTGCGATTGCTATTTTAAAAAAGAGTCCAAATTTAGTAAGAATTGGGTTTTAAACCCATATTTTACACATCCAATAAGAGATTGTCACATCAGTATTTTACTTAAAATTCAATACATCTTACCACACCTAATAATATCTTACTAAAGTCCCAATTTGGTTGGATTTATATATGAGTATTACAATTGAATGAGTGTGTGGTTGTTTGGGTGTGATTGTGCTTATTCTTAAATATGTGATAAGATTTTATTGCTACCAACCCCAACCTCTTTTAATTACTATAACCATTCAAATCTATATCCACCCAATATGGAATTATTTGTTGAAGAACAAGCATATAAGTCAAATTTTCTTTAACAATTCAATTTAGGAAAAATTTTGTTTTTAGTTTTTGTTTATCTATTTTTAAGGAGACATTATTCATTATTAAGTATTCTTTTGAAGCTTCACTTAATTTGAATGTAAACTCATTCATGAAAATGCTCTGGTGCGATACTTATATAAATGTAATTAACTAATTGATTCGATATGCTTTTCTTAAAAACCATTAACTATAAAAGGGATAGTAATAGCCTAATAGGTTCAAAAATAAGTCTCTAAAAAAAAGGTTCATAAAATAAAATAAAGATAATTTACAGCACTTTCAAAAATATATTTGAAATGCATAAATTTTATAAGAATTTTTTTTGGAGAAAAATATAAGAAATTTAAATTTACATTTATAAATTTTCAAAAGATTTGCGTTAGGAAAATTTCAAGAGATGATTATGGTTGAAAAATAACTGATGAAACATTGTAAGTTAAGAAGAAAAAAAATATGTAGGAATAATTTTTTAGAACACTATATTCGGAATATAAGTCATATTTTTTTTTTTCTTAAATACATGTCCATAAATAAGCAATATTACTCCTTAACTTGCTCTTGCCATTTTTACCATTCTTTGACCGATTATAATATTTTATACCCTGAAACAAATAGCATATATCCTTAAATACATTAATTTCTTTCCATTTAAACAAATTTATGATAATGGAAATTTTCCTTTTAATGCATTTTCAACCAAATTTATGGCTTCAGATTCTACTATAAGTCAATTAATGAATTTTTAAATTTCACTTATTTCTTTATCAAATTGCTCTTTTTTTAATTGTCTGTATATCATATATGAATTTTAAGAGTTTTATAGTCATCATTAATTTATTGTTTAAAAACTCTACTTTTCTAAATTCTTGATGTTATAAAAATGTTAGGCCTACATTGGAAGCTGTCAACATAAATAAAATATATCAACAAGAACTTGCTGGCGAGAAGGCTGTTGAACTTTGAGCAATCACAGAGCTACTAGTATTACGAAGAAAAGTTTTTATAGAAGGTTTAATAGCACCAGGATGACATATTGGGTATTTAAGGTAATTAGATGTAGAAAGCTTTTCAAATTTAAGCCTATTGACATTACAAAGAAAGTTTCCAACAACAACGATAGAAGACTTGAAGCATCAGTGAGAAGTAGAACACTGGAATTTGAATTCTTGATTTACAATTGTGCAAATTATTGGAAACCTTTGAGCAACAAAAAGAAAAAGAAATTAAAAGCTGATAAGGGTAATTTTGCAGTATTGATACTTGAACGCAATGAAACAACAAGTGACGATATTAACAAACTCGTTAGCTTTACCCATAAAAGAGAACGACAGCATAAAGTCTACAGCTTCACCTCTAAGCTGTAGACATCACCTTTAGCGACGAAGCGAGAAGCCGAAAGGAAGAAGCTGAAGAGGTTACACCTCTGATGAATCTGACGTGGCTTGTCTTGATCCCCACGCATGCATATAAGGAAACGCCTTGTGCCCCACGCTCAACCCTAATCAAGAGAGTCCTGTAAGGAAAGAACTCCACAAAATACGTCACTTAAGGAGGATCTCTCCTACAAGGGAACATCTTCTTAACCAAGGCACGAATGTCAACCCTATACTACTATAAAAACCCCCGAAACCCTCACAAACCAAGGTACGCATAATTTACCCCAGCTCTGAAACTCTAGAGTTGTGAGAAAAGTTCTAACTTGACCTTCAGAGAGTATTTGGCCGGCACCACACCGATGCTCTTTGTTAGGTCTTCTCTTTTTGTTGTGCAGGTGTTGTTTCGAGTGTGCGAGAACTGTGTGACTCACTGGTGATTTTTCGGCATCATCAAAAGCTATAAAAATTGAGAATAACAAAACACAATTGTATTCTACAAGGACAAGTGGGTCGGGTCAAAATGAACTCTTAAAATATAGATCTCTCTCTCTCCCCCCTTGGATGGGTCGGGGAGGACCCGAGACTAACCTAAGACCAAAAATAAATCCAAGTCTTTGGCCAAAGCTTGACCCGACAATCCATCAAAGCTGCCCATCTTTCAGGTGGGTCGGGAAAGGTGGGCGGGTTGACTGGGTCCATGTTCAGCCCTAACAGATACATGTAATTGGGTGTGTAAAAATGATGAAAGCATAAATGCTGGCTACAATTTCATACTAGCTAGCACAAAGAGTTGATCCTAAAATCTCATAATCTCCATGAAATCTTATATTTGAAACCTCTTATTAGCATCTTGGGGCCAACTTCATGGGATTCCTCCTTTAAATAACTCGGTGCATGTGAGACGAGGAGACTACATACACTTAAGGGAATAGTCAGATACTTGAAGATGTTTGGACATCCTCGTTTGTCAAAAAAAAATTTGTATGACCCACCTCTTGAAGGATTTGACAATTTGAGAGGGCGATTCGATTAATAATTTATTTTAGGCTAAAATGCAAAACCTACTGTCTATGTTTCACCAAAATTCATTTCAATTCTCTAACCTTGCTTTCGTTCATTTCAGTCTTCTAAGTTTCAAATTTATTCAATTAAGATCTCTCCATCAACTATTGTTAATTGTTGTGGTTAATTGACCAAATTTTTAATTTTTTAAATTAAAAAGATCAAATTAATGATTGAAAGATATTTTTCAGAATTAAAAAAAAAAAAAAAAAAAAAAATAACCGAAGTTGATGGAGAAATGTTGTGGTTAATTGTCCAAAAAAAATTTTCTCCATATTTTTTAATCGAAAAAATCCAATTAATGATTGAAAAAATATTTTCCATATTTGTTTTTAGAAAAATTTAACAGAAGTTGACAAAGAGGTCTTAATTAAATAAACTTAAAATTTAGAGAACTGAAATAAACATAAGTAAAGTTAGAGGGCTGAAATGAATTCTGGTTAAATTTAGAGAGAAAATTTTGCATTTTAACATTTATTTTATAATTAGTTATGCAATAATATTTTAAAAGAAATCAGACTAAACATATCAAAAGTTATGTTTTGATTATATTCTCATGACTATAGATAAAAACTAAGAAAACAATAATGGAGAAAAGGAAACAATCAAATAAAGGAGATAAATCTTCTCAAAAAAGGAGATAAAAGAGAGAAGTCCAAAATATAAATTTTAGAAGGGTGCACACATGTTGCAACTTTATTCTCCAAAAAAAAAAAAAAAGGTAATAAAAATTTTATTTTTTAATGTGTTGCTGGGCTCATTAAGCGTGCGTTTGCGTAGAAATAAAGTTGCGTTTTGCGTTTTTTACTAGGTCCCACAGCATTGTTCAAGACCCAGCCAAACTTGTGAAAACGTAAATTTCTATGTAAATCTTGGTTCCACGGCACTATTTATAACTTAAAAATTATTTTGCTATAGTGTTTTTAGCAATAAGTTTTCAATTTTTAGCAAAATAAGTTGTATCCAAACAGACCCTAAGATCCAACTCAATCTAATAAATTTTATACTAGTTACCCAAAATAATTTCAAATGTTTATATATATATCGATACAGATGATGATTTGATACAATTCTCTATATGCACATATATTGTACAATAGATGAGCATCCTTTGATACAAACATACGAGTATACAACACTTAAAATTCACAAAAAGAGTTTTCAAAAAAAAAAAAATTCACAAAAAGATATCTGAATTAGTAAGTTTTATATCTTGAAATTCATATAACTTACAAAAATTCATTCAATGCTAAAATACAAAACCTACCCTTTATATTTCATCAAAATTCATTTCAATCCCCTAACTTTACTTTCGTTCATTGTAGTCCTCTAACTTTCTAGTTTACTCAATTAAGGTTTTTCCATCAACTTTTGTTATATGTTGTGGTTAATTTTTTCAAATTTTCAAAAAATTTAAATTAAAAAAAAATCAATTAATGATTGAAAAGTATTTTCCAAATTTATTTTTTTCAAAAAATTTTAACAAAAGTTGACGAAAAGGCCTAAAATGAATAAAAGCAAAGTTAGATGACTGAAATGAAATTTGAAAAAACTTTGAGGGCGAATTTTACATTTTAGCCAAAATTTTAATAAATAATTACAGTAAATTATAATAAAAATTAATAAGGTAGTGCAAAATACCCCCCCCCCCCCCCCCCACAACACACACACACACACACACACACACACACAAAAAGAAGAAGAAGAAGAAGAAGAAGCTTTTACAACTAATTCAATTAACCTGTATCCGACCCATTTTCATGGGACAGATTTCAAATTGACCCATTGTAACATGACCCTAATAATAATAATGAATTATGGTCTTAGCTAAATTCAATTTATCACATTTCTAATTTCTAATGAGCCAAATGAATATTTGAAAATTTCTATTGGAGATTACAAAAGAAAGAACAATCACATGTTAAAGAGACTATAAGGTTTCATTCAGTGGTAGAGCTTCAAATTTCACAACTTAATTTGAATTGGATAATACGAAACATTATTTCTAGGAGTTTTGGAAGTGGGTCATAAATGCTTAAATCATGGGTATAAGTGCCCGTTTGTTTGGGCATTTTGAGCCAAAAAGTTGGCTTTTTAAAAAAGCCAGCCCAAGTTCAACGTTTGGTGAGTATAAAACGCAACTTTTTGACAAAAGTTGCGTTTTATATTTGTGAAGAAACGCGCGTTTCAGTTATGGTCGTGTTTCGGTCCATTTTGTAAAAGCTACTGTGGGCGTTTGATATATATATCCGTTGGATGAGTTCAATTACCAAATTACCCTTCATCAGTTCTCAGTTCTCACGCCGGTCTGCCCTCACCGTGCTGCTACAAACACAGCACCACCCAACTATCACCGATCTACCACCACAATCAACAAAATCAACAAAACCCATTGCAAACCCAACTCAAATTCAACACAAAACAAAATCAACTCAAAATCAAACCCAAAATCCACAGAAAATCAACTCAAAATTAAACCATTAACTGAAAACCCATAACCCAAACCCAAACCCAAAATCAAAATCAAATACAAACCCAATGGGATTTCCTTATGTTTCAATCATCTTCATCATCATCATCGAACTGTCAAAAAAAAAAGGGGAAAGAAGGAACAAAAAAAGAAAAGTGGAATGTTCTGGAGGAAGTGGTAGGGAAAAAGGGGAAAGAAGGAAAAAGGGGAAAAAAGAAAAAGAAAAAAGAAAAAAGAAAGAGGAAGAAGAAGAGCACAGTGGAACGTTCTGGAGCTTGGAGGAAGAAGTGGTATGGAAAAAGAGAGGAAAAAAGGAAAAAAGGAAAAGAGTGAGGGTATGTGTTTGAAGGAGAAAAAAAGAGGGGAACAAAAAGAAAAAAAAAAAAAAAAAAAAGGAAATGCGGTAAGTGAGGGGAGGAGAAAAAAAGAGGGAAAAAAAAAAGGAAAAATGAAGGAAATTTTATTACAATATTTTCACAATAAATTTTAAGTGGTAGGTTATTATTAGCTAATATTGGTGAGAAAAAATAATTTTTTTAGAAAGAGAAAAAAATAATTTTAATAGTACGTTAAAATTAAAATCAGTATCAATTTTTATCACAATAGTTTCACAATAAATCTTAAGTAGTAGTTTATTATTAGCTAATATTGGTGAGAAAAAAATATTTTTTTTAGAAAGAGAAAAATTGATTTAAGTATGATGAAGTAGTTGATTTAAGTATGAACCAAACTCACATCCAAAAAAAAAGTATGAAATAAACTCCCTTATATATACATTGTCCTTTTTGGTAATTTATCCCTCAAACTACCACTTTTATAAGTGCTAGCCAAACACTCAACTTTTTCAAAAAGCACTTTTAACAGCTTTTACCAAACACTCAGCTTTTTAAAAATGCACTTTTTCGTTATGCACTTTTTAAAAACTCCACTTTTTCATTATGCACTTTTACAAAAAGCTAAACCAAACTCACCCTAAGACCCTTTCCATTTCAAGAGAAATTGAGAAAATCAATTTCGCGGTAGATTTTATTTTATATATCTAATTGTGTACACTTATTATATTTGGGATAATTACAAATTACCTATCTGTGGTTTAACTCGAATTTAACTTACTCACCCGTGGTTTCATTTTTGACACTTTACCCACCTATACTTCCCTCTGTTACTACTCTGTAACCCACCTCCCTTTCAAATGTCACTTAAACACATTTTTTATCAAAAACAAAACACAAAACAGATCAAACACTCCTCTCTCTCCCAAAACACACTCCCATCCACGCGTACAAATTTTCAGCATTTTAAGCTTGGAGTGACAGAGCTCACAAAACTCAATAAACACAAAACAAATTTTCCACATGGGTATGGATTTGATTTAGAAATGCGATCTTGAGGGAGGCTAATTCCACCTATCCAGCGTCGTCGTCGAGCCCTAGCTCCGCCAAGCCACGCCCCTCTTGAAAGTCTAAATCGGCCAAGGAGAATGCTCCGCTGTTCGATCTGACCTCCATCCCCTCCGAATCCAAGCCATCGCCGGCTATGGCGGCCAAATTGAAGAGTCCATTGCCACCGAGGCCACCTCCTTCAAATTCTCACAAAAGGAAGCTCAGCTTTGAAGGTCATGGGCTCGATGTAGGAAATCGTTGACCGATCTGGTGGCGGATCTGCTGATTCTGTGGGTTCTAGGTTGTTGTTTAGTTTTGAAATTTTCACTTTGCTTCTATTATACCCAACAAATCAAGTAATTTTTATTCTACTGTTCATGATGTTGTGATTTTTTCTGGTGGGTTTGTTGTTTGGCCTTGCAACCTTCCTCTCTCATATCTCTATTACCTTGGTCAATCTTTGCTAATCCTCTCCTTGGGTACTGCGAATATATATCCAGTGGCTTTGTGTGAATGAGATCTTGGATGTTGAAAATCAAAACTTTAGAAATTAAGTGTTGGAAATTGTTGATCCTCCCTGTTGTCATGTTGTAAACTGTGTTATGCTTTGATTTTAATAAATTTCTTAGTTCAAGCACAAAAAATAAGTATAAGGAAGAAGACGAAGAACAGAAGCCTTTGAGAAAAAATATTTGAGTGGCTGATATTTGAGTTCTATTTGGTGAGAGAGATTTTTAACTGGCAAGTATGGTTAGCGGTTAACCAAGATTTCAAACTAAAATCTTTAACTATGCCACTACTCTCTCTCTCTTTCTCATGGTTTTGCTTGATTTGATTTGTATTAGTTTTCAGGGTGTATGTTCTTCATGTTTGTGTGTATTCTTCATGCTTGTGAATTATGAGAAACTAATACCATATTTTAATTTTTTTTTTTTTTTTTTTTTTTTTTTCTTGTTTTGGGAGGAAAGAGACATAAAATGGGTGTAAAAAGACTTATTAACCCCTCTTTTTTAATAGAGGTGGGTAACAGAGATTAAACGGAAGTAACCTCAGGTGGGTAAAGTGTCAAAAATGAAACCTGGGTAAGTTAAATTTGGGCTAAACCACAGGTGGGTAATTTGTAATTATCCCTTTATATTCTTAATTTGAAACCTGAAGAAAATACATTTTCCATAATGATAGATAATACCCTTTGTTAAGTTTATAGTTGGTAGATTCCATGACAATATAATTCTCAAATTTGTCTATAATTAATTTATACATGTTACATCATATTTAAGGCCATTTGTGCAAGAAGTGGCTCAAGAAATACAGTTCATGCAGAGTTCAACTACTCTAGATCAAATCTCGGTCGTTTGAGAATCAAGGCTGATGTGTCATTAATTATTGTTGTAGGCTGTTTGCTCAATATTATGTACCCTACTTACATGTATAAAAGACACTATTATAACTCGACTTTATAAGGCTAGAGAGGCACTTTGTCGTGAACCATATTCAAGATTGATATTCGTGTAATCTACTGATCAAGTTAAAATCATGGGAACTTAGTTGTTTTGAAGTCAATCAAATCTTTAAGATGTTCTTGGAGTTGGTCAAAGGTTAGGGATGGGAAACATGGGTGTGTCATCTGTGGAGCATCCATAAAATTTAAGAGAATGTTTGGTAACTGTTTTTTTCCTTATTTTCTGTTTTCAAAGACAATTTTCTATTTGTTAACATGTATAGTGTTGTGGGATTTAGGCCCGACTAGATTACTTGTATAGCACACATTCTTGTACTACACTCTTACTTGTACTGCACTCATATGCCTCCTATATAAAGGTACTCATATATATTCTTTCACTGAGAAATACAATACAATTATTCAGTATTTCTAACTTGGTATCAGAGCCACTACTCTAATTTTCTTGTGTCTTGTAGTCTAGTTTTATCGGTATTTTCCGCTGCCTCAACTTCTGTGGGTCAGTGCCCTCTCTCGACTACTCCGCCGCGGTCAGAGGTCCTCAGGGTTGAATCTCCACCGCCAGAAGCTCCTCCTCGGCCACCAAAACCAATGCCAACATCGGATCTATCACCTCTGACCTCCGATTAGGACATAAGACATATCATCGTGTAGCTATTCAATCGCTCTACACATCACCGCCAAAAACATCCACATCTGACCATCCACGTGCCGCCACGCACCGGTCAAAGTTTCAGCCAATACTTCCACGTGCTTCTTGCGCCACCATGGTTGCTTCGATCTTGTTTCTGCCGACACCTTCAGAATTGTCTTTCTCTGATCTGCATCTTCGAAAAAGAATCAGCTTCATCAGATAGTCCACGTGCCCTTATGCGCCACTGGGATACCTGCTGACGTCATCACTGCCACGTCAGCCCTAACTGACGTCACCTGCTTAAGTCAGCGACACATCATCTGCTAATGTCATCTTCTTTTCTGCTGACGTCATTTGTTGACCTTTCTCTATTGACAGTTGACTTTGACCAAGTTTGACCGTTGATTTTTGGCAGAGTTGACTTTTTGCAGTTTGGTGCTCTTTACCCAGTTTTTCGCGTAGATTTCATTTTTACAGTCCATTTTTGCATATTTTGCTTCTAAATGAAGAATAAGGACAGGTCTTCTTCTTGTTGCAATAATCGTCGCCGACAAGCAAACGTTTTTGTAATTTTTACAAATGTTTTGGAACAAATCAGCTGTTTCAATTTCTGCTGCTACTATTACTAACACTGAGAGTGTCCAACCAATGGCTCCCATCTCTGCACAGTCTAAGTCTTCAGGACCTACTTTCACCATGTCCACAAATGACCTTAAAAACATCATCGTCAATGTCACGTAATGCATCTTATTTCTCTTCTCTCTCAGCTTTATCTGGTATGTCTCCTTCCTCTTGGCTTATGAATTCTGCTTGTTGCAATCACATGACTCCTCACTCGTCCTTATTTTCTTAACTTAAACCTGCACCACACCCTCTTAATATTCACACAGCAAATGGTTCTACAATGTCTGGTCATAATATAGGTTCCTTTTAACCTCCAAGCTCTCGGTTTTTGGTGTCTTTAATGTTCCTGACCATTCTTACAATTTATTTTCTGTGGGACAATTAATTGAGTTAGGTTATCATATTATCTTTGATTATTCTGGGTGTATTGTGCAGGATCCAAGGACGAGACAGGAGCTTGGGACCGGTCCTAGAGTTGGGTGTATGTTTCCCGTGGACAACCTTCGTCTTCCACTTGTTACTCCTGTTTCTGTTGCTGCAGCTACTGCAGTTTCTTCTACTCCTTCCCTTGCACTTTGGCATGCTCGACTTGGTCACGCATCTTCCTCTCAGGTACAACAATTGGCTTCTAGAGGTGTGTTAGGTTCTGTGTCTATAGAAAATTTTGATTGTGTTTCATGTCAGTTAGGAAAACAACCAATTTTGCCTTTCAATACTAGTGAATCAATATCCACTGATATCTTTGACCTTATTCATTCTGATGTTTGGGGGCCTTCCTCTGTCTCTAGTATTGGTGGGTCTCAATATTATGTTGTCTTTGTTGATGATTACTCTCGCTATAGCTGAATTTTTAATATGAAACATCGTTCTGAATTATTGCAAGTATATCCTAATTTTGCAAAAATGATTGAAACTCAATTTTCCAAACGTATCAAAATTTTTCGATCTGATAATGCTCTTGAGTACACTCAATATGCTTTCCAAGCTGTTTTGCATTCCTATGGCATTGTTCATCAACTAACTTGTCCAGGTACTTCTCAGCAAAATGGTAGAATCGAACAAAAACTTCGTCATATTCTTAACACTGTTCGTGCTCTCCTTCTTTCTACCAAAGTTCCTGCTCCTTTTTGGGGCGAAGCTGCTCTTCATGCTGTTCATGCTATTAATCGCATTCCAAGTCCTGTTATCCAAAATTAAACTCCATATGAACGCCTTTTTGGGTCACCTCCAGACTATCACCACCTTCACTCCTTCAGTTCTGCTTGTTTCGTTCTTCTTCAGCCACATGAGTATAACAAACTTAAGCCTCGGTCAACGCTTTGTTGTTTTCTTGGCTATGGGGAAACTCAAAAAGGGTATCGGTGTTATAATCATGTCTCTCATCATCTTCGTATCTCCCGTAATATTGTCTTTTGGGAACATCACCTCTTTGTCGAGCTCTCTCACTTCCATGCCTCCCTATCTTCCTCCTTTGTCTTAGATCTTTTTCCAGATGAGGCATATATTCCTGCTGTAGCTGCTCCTAATCCTCCTATAGTTGCTCCTGATCCTCCTGTAGGCTTCTTTGTCCAACCACTAGATATCATTGACCCCTTTCCTAGTTCACTCTTTAATGAACAGGTGGAAGATGAACAGATCGAAGACAAGCTACCCAACCCCAACCCTAGGCTTGGGTCCCCTACTCCTGCTCTACCTGAAGATCTTGCACAAGACATACCACCTCGTCACTCAACTCTAGTAAGATCCATTCCTACACATTTACTTTATTATCATTGTTACACTGCCATTGCTACACTACACGGGCCTCACACCTATCGTAAGGCTTCCACTGACCTTTTATGGCAGATTGCAATGAAAAAGGAACTTGATGCATTATCTAAAAACCATACTTAGGATTTGGTGACACTCCCCCCGGGAAATCTATGGTTGGTTGTAAATGGATCTACAAGATTAAGACTCACTTTGATAGGTCCATTGAGCGCTACAAAACTCGTCTTGTTGCAAAAGGTTTTACACAGGAGTATGGGATTGATTATGAAGAAACCTTTGCTCTGGTTACTCGTATCTCATTTGTTCGTGCCCTCTTAGCTGTTGCTGCTGCCAGTAAATGGGACCTTTTTTCATATAGATGTCAAAAATGCATTCCTTATGGGGATTTAAGTGAATAAGTTTATATGCAACCTCCTCCTGGTCTCTCTATTGACTCAAACAAGGTTTATCACCTTCAACGTGCACTTTATGGCCTTAAACAAGCTCCACGAGCTTGGTTTGCCAAATTCAGCTCTACCATCTCTCGCTTGGGTTACATAGCCAGTCATTATGATTCTGCTTTATTTCTTCGTCGCATTGACAAAGGCAATATTTTACTTCTCTTGTATGTGGATGATATGATCATAACTAGTGATGACCTCATTGGCATTCAAGAACTCAATGATTTTCTCAGTCAGCAGTTTGAGACGAAAGATCTTAGACATCTCAGCTACTTCTTGGGTCTTGAAATCACTCATTCTACAGATGGAGTTTATATTACTCAAGGCAAGTATGCCTTTGAACTCTTATCTCGAGCTGGACTCACTGATACCAAGACTGTTGACACTCCAGTTGTGCTTAATGCGCATCT
The DNA here is from genome assembly GCA_019022515.1 of Quercus aquifolioides. NCBI lineage: Eukaryota > Viridiplantae > Streptophyta > Magnoliopsida > Fagales > Fagaceae > Quercus > Quercus aquifolioides. The sequence continues at coordinate 32,939,131 of CM032326.1, forward strand.
AACTCCCTCAGGGGGGGAAACCATTGTCTAATCCCTCTCTTTACAGACACTTGGTTGGCAGCCTATTTTATCTTACTGTCACTCATCCAGACATTTCCTATGTTGTTCACCAGGTGAGCCAGTATCTGTTTGCTCCACGATCGACTCACTATGCTGTTGTTCTGCGCATTCTTCAATACCTAAAGGGCACTATCTTCCATGGTCTTTTCTACTCTGCTCAGTCTCCTCTTATTCTCCGTGCATTTTCTGATGCTGATTGGGCAGGAGATCCTACTGATTGCAGGTCCACCACTGGTTATTGCTTTCTTTTTGGTTCTTCTCTGATTTCTTGGCGAAGCAAGAAATAAACTCATGTGGCCCGCTCCAATACTGAAGCAGAATATCGTGCCCTTGCTGATACCACATCTGAGCTCCTTTGGTTACAATGGCTTCTCAAAGACTTAGGTGTGTCTACATCCTCTGCTACTCCGCTTTACTATGACAACCAGAGTGCCATTCATATTGCTCACAATGATGTCTTCCATGAACGGACTAAACACATCGAGATCGATTGTCATTTTATCCGTTATCATCTTATCCATGGTGCTCTCACGCTGATCTCAGTCTCCTCTAAAGATCAACTTGCATATATCTTCACTAAGTCACATCCTAAGGGACGCATTCGTACATTGGTTGACATTCTTAAGTTGATCTCACATCCACCTTGAGTTTGAGGGGGGCTGTTAACGTGTATAGTGTTGTGGGCTTTAGGCCCAACTAGATTATTTGTATAGCACACATTCTTATACTATACTCTTACTTGTATTGCACTCATATGCCTCCTATATAAAGGCACTCATGTATATTCTTTTATTGAGAAATACAATACAATTATTCAGTATTTCTAACACTATTTTTGAAACTAAAAAACTTTTTTGGTAACCTAAAATGGATAGAAAATAAAAACTGTTCTCAAAACTCAATTTATGAAGGAAACTGAAAACACGCAAAAGGTTTTTAAATTTCTAATTTTCAAAAATTAATGAAAATACGCATTTAATTTAATGAATCTGTCTTATTTAATTAGTTAGCATTAAAGTTCAAATCCTAGTAACAACATATTTTAGTATTTTCTACTTTTTCTTCAAAAAACTATTTTTTTTTTAATTTTAACTAACCAAACATATTTTTTAGTTAAAAAATACAAGAAAACTGTTTTTTCTTTATGTGGGAGGAGATTTTCCACCACATCTAAGCTCTGGAGCCAGGCAGAGTTTGGTTTTGCCCTCTTCGACCGAGTGCAAGACCCCAGGGGACCAATAGCTTGCTTGTAATCCCTGCGAGAGTCCCACATCGGAAGGAGGAGCGCCCCACTCACCCTTTATATGCCTCTGGGGCTTGAGTGAGTGTACCACTACTACACATGTGTAGTAGTGGTACATTCACTCAAGCCCCAGAGGCATATAAAGGGTGAGTGGGGCGCTCCTCCTTCCGATGTGGGACTCTCGCAGGGATTACAAGCAAGCTATTGGTCCCCTGGGGTCTTGCACTCGGTCGAAGAGGGCAAAACCAAACTCTGCTTGGCTCCAGAGCTAGGCTACAATTAGATGTAGTGAAAAATCTCCTCCCACAAAAAGCGCTTTTTGGGGTTAGGATGACCTTACGTTTTCAGGTACCACCGTCCCATCTAATTGATGCTCTACCCCTGGAGCCAGGCGGGGGAGGAGTTTTGTCCCCTAACCGAGTGTGAGACCCACTTACTCCCTTGGGTGACGAATCCCACATCGGTTAGGTGAGCGCCCCACCAAGGCTTTATAACGCATCTGGTGCTTGCCTTGGTGTACCACCACTACACATGTGCAATAGTGGTACACCAAGGCAAGCACCAGATGCGTTATAAAGCCTTGGTGGGGCGCTCACCTAACCGATGTGGGATTCGTCACCCAAGGGAGTAAGTGGGTCTCACACTCGGTTAGGGGACAAAACTCCTCCCCCGCCTGGCTCCAGGGGTAGAGCATCAATTAGATGGGGCGGTGGTACCTGAAAACGTAAGGTCATCCTAACCCCAAAAAGCGCTTTTTGTGGGAGGAGATTTTCCACCACATCTAATTGTAGCCCGACTCTGGAGCCTGGCAGAGATTCGGTTTTGCCTCCGCACCATCCACAGGACCCAAGAGGCCACGGGCTTGCTATTTGCGCAAGGCACCGAGCTTTGGCTCGAATCCCACATCGGTTTGGAGAGCGCCCCACCAAGGCTTTATAACGCATCTGGTGCTTGCCTTGGTGTACCACTACTACATGTGTAGTAGTGGTACACCAAGGCAAGCACCAGATGCGTTATAAAGCCTTGGTGGGGCGCTCTCCAAACCGATGTGGGATTCGAGCCAAAGCTCGGTGCCTTGCGCAAATAGCAAGCCCGTGGCCTCTTGGGTCCTGTGGATGGTGCGGAGGCAAAACCGAATCTCTGCCTGGCTCCAGAGTCGGGCTACAATTAGATGTGGTGGAAAATCTCCTCCCACACTTTATATTCCCAAAAACAAGTTTTTGAAAATAGAAAACAAAAACGGTTACCAAATATAACCTAAGAGTTTAGAGGTTCTAAGTTGTTGAATGTTTCTATATTAAATTCATCTAGCTAGTAGAGTTTATGAACAAAGATTTTGCACTAGATCTGCAAACTTCTCTTATTAGAGTAGAATCAGTAGATTGCTTATTTGGATGCAACACCTTGTAGTAGATTTTTCTCTCGGGAACATTTTCCTTGAATTTTCTATTTTGTCACCGTATCATGTTTCTTTTCATATTGCGTTTACTGCTTTGCAATTGGTGACGGCCTATTTTTAAAACCAAATGGAACACTTGGCATAATTATACTTTTAAGTAAATAATCCACTGCATAATTTCTTTTCACCCTTGATCAATTTGACAGTGCATACACAATAACGGGACTCCTTACACTATGACTTCCATCAGACCATAACAATGATGAGGATGCCATTGAGAAATCAGTTGGCAAAACTCTTTGTCCTTCGGTAATAGACACCACAAAAGACTTCTTATCATGTAAGGACTTGAAGGAGAGCACTTCAATCTCTACCATACTACTACTTTCCCTTCCGAATTTGTGAAGGTCGTGGCCTTGTAAGTGGAGTTTGCAAAGCCTACATTCGTAACTATCCTGTGAAAGGTAATATTAAAAGATGTTGTGCAAATAGCACCCCAGGACTCAAATCCCGATTACACTCTACTACTCTCTCACAGGAACAATAAGAATAGAAGCTGGCTGTCTCTCTTTTTTCTCTATTTTCTCTTATGCTGCTGCACATAGCATTCTTGATCTCTCTATATCGTACAACATAAACCTAATATATATATATATTTATATATTTCATTGGTCAGCAACACTAGGAGTTACATTCCTAGTTGTATTCGGTCGTACTTGACCGACTTACAAGCAATGGGATTGTGGGCTTCAGTGGCAATTCAAGCCACAAATTGAACCCACGTCAACAAAAGACTTTGATGGACTGACCATAGCCGCCAGTGATGGGTAATTTAGATCCCTGGGCAACACTTTCTTGGAAACTTTGGGGCAAGGGCTGTTAGCTCCTGTAATATGTCTAAGTTTCCTTTCATCATACCCTAAACCACATCGCATTTTGATGTAGTCTTCTTTAGAAGCATCGCATTTTGATGTAGTCTTCTTTAGAAGCATCGCATTTTGATGTTGTCTTCTTTAGAAGCATCATAAACAAGTCCCGGACGAACAGCTTTTGTTGGATTGATTAGCCCAGATCCATAAGCAAATTCTGCTTCTAAATTTTTGGTTGCATTCATGGGCGAAGCTATAGATACAAAATAGTTGGTGATTCAGCAAAATAAACTTTAAGAAAGAATACTTGTACTTAGCCGGGAAAATATAAATAAAGAGACAGAAGAAGAATTAAGAAAGATTACCGGTAGTCATAATAGCGGATTTGATGGCTGAAGCTGACCAATCAGGGTGAAAAGTTTTGACATATGCAGCTACACCAGCAGCATGAAGGCAAGATATGGAGGTTCCGGACAATATATTGTACTTAACACGCCCCTTATCTTGAGAGCTGGACGTGGGTGAAACAATTGGTGAATATGCAGCCAAGATTTCTTCACCGGGGGCAGTTATATCAGGCTACAGTGAAATAAAAGCATAATACAATGTAATCAATTCAATTGTATGAGGCAAAGATTTTTGTAGGTAAAAAAAAAACATGTACCTTCAAGATTTCTAGCACAAGAAAATTCGGCCCAAGTGAAGAAAACCAAGCGACTCTTGGAGCATCATGATCCTTTATGGCTTCACTTTTTAGAATGGTTGCTTGAGGCTCTCTGTAAAGTAAAACACAAGGACGATTGATTCATATAAAGAAAGCAAATTCAAAGAACAAACAGGACTAAATAGGAAGCTATACTTTGTAGAATTAAGGTAGGACGCGACTATGTCAAATTTGTCAGCACTTAAAGAAGATGTAGGTAATGATAACAATTTAGCAACATCATCATTCATCAAACGGGTCATTCTTCAAGATTGACCCGACTGCTCCCCCTCTGCCTGCCTCAGTATTTGCATCAGGCTCATCACAGATAACAATCTTTCCTTTTACTAAGCTTCTGTTTAGGTAATGTGCATCACAAACTCTGCAATACTATCAGAAGGATCAGATCAAAGGTGAGCCAAGGAGTTGAACTGGAACTAGCCAAAGGAACTGAGCAGGAGCTATCAAAGAACAGAGCACTGGAACAATTGCAATTGTCCCTGCATCTGCATAAACGGCAGTAGCTTTATCCTTTAGTTTGTAATACTACCTGTAGCTTAGGCTTAGCTTTAGTTTGTTAGTTATAATTATTAACGTGTAAGTAGCTGAGTGGTGTATTTCATAACAGAGTTTTGGAGGGAAGATCCGTATAGTTTGGAAGTTAGTTTAGAGAGTTTCTCTTCCTTGTATAAATATCTTCTTGTACACTCAGTTTCTTAATTGGGCAAGATTTAGGTATGGAATTTATGTGCTGTTTCTTAGGTTCTCCTCTTAAGATTTAGCCACGTGGCTACTTAATTAAAAAATATATTTTCATCCCATGATAAAAAATTCACATAGCTGAATCTTAAGAAGAGGACCTGAGGAACAACACTTAAGGTACTGTACTTAAATTTTGTCATTTTTAATTAATACAGAATATTCATTAATCAAATCTTCATAAATACAAAAAGAATTTGAAGTTTCATTTTATGATTAATATTTCATTAGAAAATATTAAAACAATTTGGGTGGCAGAATTTACACTTCAAAGGTAGAGCATGTACATAGAGGACTATTAGAATGCAATATAGAAAGTATGTAAGTGAAAAAATGTGTAGAAATACGTATAATGTTATTTAAATACTAAAAATTGTTATTCAAAATACACTACCAAACACCCCATAAGAATGATAAATTTAGAGTATTTCCATTCCCAAGGATGACCTTGTCTATGATTTGGCGATCTGTTACTTGCAGCTACAGAAAGTAGCCATGGAGATACACTTGACTTACCACACTAGCTCTTAGACCGCTGTTGCCTGCAGAAGTTAATATCCCTTTATCCATTGCATGAAAAGCACCAATTGCAGTGGTATCTTGGCTGATATCTTGCTCGGGAAAATTTGGTCCTAATGAAATGGAAATAATGATGTCAACACCATCAGCAATAGCTTCATCGAATGCAGCCAAGATATCTACTGCTGCACACCCATCTACATAGCAGACTTTATATGCTGCAATCCTCGCTGAAGGAACCCCTCCTCTTGCAGAACCTTGTGCAATTTTATAGAAACTGACACCCTTTACTTTGTTGCCAGATGTCGTTGAGGCAGTATGGGTTTCATGACATCATGGTCCCTTGCAGACCTATTATCATTTGATGTTGATGAGTAATATTGAGCTCCAATGATCTTGCTGAAATATGACGGTCCTATGTTGGTCATCAGTTTTTAGAGGAGTAAACATAGCTGAAAAATGACATTTTTTTTTTGGTTGTGTTTTGTGATTCAGTGTCATGCATAAACAACAAGCTGGGAGGAAAAAAAAATTTTACTTATTGCAAGAGAAATTTTGGCCACCTTTACATTCACCCTTCCACTTCTTGGGGGGAGGACCAAATCCTTCATCATTGAAGCTCTCTGATTCAGGCCAGATTCCAGTATGACATCACTCTCAGCAATGGCGTTCCTTTCAATTGTCTCAGAAAAACCAAGAAAGTCCCAAGACCTTGTTGTATGAAGATGGTAAGTTTTGCTTGGAAAAATAGAGACTACTTCATTCCTATCTGCACATCACAGTATGTAAATACATGCTATAATGATATGACCCATAAAATTATGTGAATCTTTGGGGAAACGATATAACAAAATTTTCTTGAATGTAGTACTCACTAGCAAGCTTCTGTCTTTCACGATCAGTAATTAAGCTTGGCAGCAAATCCATTGAAACTCCTTTTGTAACTTCTAACCAAGCAATTTTCTACAGAACTAGAGAGGGAGAGAGAATCAGTAAAGTCTAATTTTTTTTTTTTTAATATTATTTTCAAAGAAAAATGATCATAATGTAGAAATGTTACCAGCCCTCAATAACTTCTTGTAGCATGCTAATGTGGTTAGACAGTGGTGAGTATTGACCTGCAGGAAGTGACCCCATGTACACAATGTAGACCTGTATCATCATTATTATTATCAATTTATCATCAAATGTTTATAATTACGCAGAATATCACAAAGAGTGACAGATAAAATGGCAGTTTGGAGTGATTTATGTGTAGCAATCTAGTTTTACTAGTCATTTGGACCTTAGAAAAGATAAATTCTTTAGCAACAAAGATAACACTTGCCTTTCTATCTTCATTTGCGGCTCTGCATAATAAGCTTGTGGTGAGTATGAGAATGTTAGATATGTAACAAAACAGAAGAGATCTATACTTAGCCATTTTTCCTATTCTGAAACTAAAGAGTAGTAAATTGTATTTTACATCAGGATTGAGAGTGATGGAGCGTGAACTCATCAGTCAATGTGGTCGGATGAAGCCAATCTGCAGCCTCTTGAAAGGGTCACCGGTGTGGTGCCTGCCACCACGCCTCCGATGCCAAAGTTAGTATGCAAGAAAATCTCAAAGAATGGATAAGGCAAGAAATAACAGTTCTCTTTTAGTATATCTGTGTATGTACCTTGTTCTTGACAATGAGAGGGCTTTTATATGCATACCTTCATGGCCTCTAGCCGTTGGAGTAGTTATGGAGATCTTAATGCTCCTCCTCGTAACGTCTGGTCTGGTGTAATGTGGCTTTAATGTGTTACAACGGCTCATACAGTTGGCTCTATAACCGTTCTGAACTTAATTGTGCTGTAATGAATGTCTTGTGTTTTCCTCGTCAGTGACGTGGATATAGGATATGCTCGTCCGAGCATCCCTTCGTCTGTCTCGTCTAACCTTGTCACTTAAAGACTTCCTCGTCATGATGTTACTAGTTTCGTCATTCCCATCAGTTGCCCCCGGATTCCATGGTCGTCATGACATGTCATGTTGGCCGTGGAAGATAAAAAGTCTCCTGGGCCAAAAGTGTCTGTTGGGCTTCCGTGCCGCATTAACTGTGTAGTGATGGCGTTCTCTGCATGGTTGCCACGTGTTGTGTGTGGATTGGTGGGGTTATTTTCGTGACCCTTGGGTTTCCCGCCGTTTTTCAGTTGCCTGAGTTTTTGGGTTAAAACTTCTCCACTTTGCACCTTTTCGTTTCTCAAAGAAAAAAACTTTTGCTGAGTGTTCCTTGGTGAGCTCTATTTCTGCGATTCTTCTTCAGACCGGTGCGCCGTGCGTTGGTGTTTTCCGCTGTTGCTTAAGGTACGTTTTCTTTCCCTTTTTGAGTTTTGCTTTTCTCTCCTGCCTTGCTGTGGTTTCTGATTTATTCTTCTTTCTCTTCCTTTCTCTGTATATTCGATTTCTTTTCCTTTGGGTTTTTAGCAAGTGTCATTTTCTTCTTGCGTTTTTGCATTTCCATGGTCCGTAGCTCTGAAGTTAGGATAGACTGCCCCTCAATTTCCTTCCTATTTGCGCGATTAGGAGGGTCTTTGGGGAATTTCCCACACTTAGAAAATTTCGTTTTTGAGGGTAACTGTTTGGGCGTTGCATTGGCTGATCTATTGCCTTTGCTTTGTCAATCGGTTGATTGGTTCGAGGGTCTAGTGAGAGAGGGAGAAACGATGTCTGAAGTTAGGTCTAGCGACCTTGAGACTGGATTATCGTCAAACGGTGATCCAGCGGAGGGAGGTTCAGTCATCTCTTCCCCTCGAGAGGTTAGGGTTTTTCACGCCCTCGGGGAGGCGTGTGGTTTGGACGCGGATAGTGTGGGTAGATTTAAGGACAGGTTTCAATTTCCAGAACGGGTGCGCGTTCGTCTACCTAGTGACGAGGATAGGGCCTGTCACTTTTTTCCGGGTGAGGTGTGTTTTTATGAGTCAGCCTTTACCTGCAGGCTTAGATTCCCCGTCCATCCGTTCCTGATGGAACTTTTGGATCGTTTTGGCATTGCTCCTGGGCAGCTCATGCCCAATTCGTGGAGAATAGTGGTGAATTGTATGGAGATATGGTTGGCTGCCAATGGAGATATGATCAGGATAGACGAACTCACATATCTATATCGCTTGAAAGAGTCCAAGGAGTATGGATATTACGAGTTAGTTCCCTGGGCGAGGAATACTAGGATTGTCAGGGGTTTGCCTTCGTCCTTCAGGTACTGGAAATCCAGGTTTTTCTTTGTGTCAGGAGACGATTTTGAGACTTAATCTAGCAGGGATTGGGGTGATATACCAAGGTTGCATCGTCGGTGGGGAACCCCGGCTTTAGGTGCGTCAGTATTTCTATTTGTCGTTTTCAGTTTTGATGTTTCTGCTATTTTATGTTGCTGACCCCTTTGCCCCTTGCTGTGTGTAGTTAAGAGACGGCCTAAGCTCAAGAGCAGGCATAAAGAGCGTGTTGAGACCGCCATTGGATACGCCCAGACGATAGAGAGCTGGGACGACCTGGTAAACCCACGTACCTTGGCTTTTTACCACCTCGGGCCAGATCCGTCTCCTTACGTTCTTCGTTCCATTGGTATTGAAGGCAAGAAAAGTAAGTACTAACCTCGTCAAGCTCGGCTTTCTTTATGCATATGTGGACTTTTTCCTAACCATTTCCTTCTTGCAAAAATGACGACCAAGTTTAAAAAGGACATGTACGCGAAGATGAGAGACAAAAAGGATGAGCCACTATCCAGCATTGGGAAGAGAGCAGTGCGTGTCAAGGGGATGGCTACTCCTGCCAGCCCAAATGTTCCCGTCAATGCCATAGTCTCCGTCACTGAACCGACGAGGACGGCTTCTCCGGCTACTTCGATCGAGGAGATCCCTACTCCGGCTTCGAAGAAGCAGCGAACATCAGGAAAGGAGAAAGCTGATTCACGCTCGTCCACAATATGGGATGACGAGAGATTGGCCGTGGACAGGGCCCATGAGGTGTTGACGGCGGATGATCTTAAGGTCTTCTCAGGTGTGCCCTTCAACGAGGTCGCCTCTTGTCATATTCAGAGACTCGTCCAGGTAGAGTGTTCTTTGCACTGTCAAACTAATTCTCTTCCTTTTTTTTTTTTTTTTTTTTTTAACGTCCTCACATTCCTTTCCAGGTGTTGGGGGAAAGTATTCACATTACCTCTGAACATCTTACACAAGAGGCTAGGGTGGCATCCTTGACATCTAGGATGGAGGCTTTGGAGAAGGAGAATTCGGAGCTGAAGAAGAACCTTGTTGAGTCTATGGACGCGGCCACCTCTTTAAAGGAGAGGGTCAAAACTTTGAACAACGACCTGAGGGCTGAACGTCAGCTGACTTCGGAGAAGGACGAACAGCTTTTGAATGCTAAGGAAAGTTTGAAGACCATTGCTGCAAGGTCTGTAGAGGCTTTCCAGACTACGGACGAGTACCAGACCGTCCTGTTCAGCTGGTACTTCAAAGGCTTCGAGCTCCTTAGAAGATACCTCGCCAAGCATCCTTCCGGAGTAAACATAGACAATCTGGACCTAGAAGAGGTGGATCAAGAGATGGCCACTGACGAGGCCGCCCCATCTTCTGCTGTTCAACCTGATGCTCCTGGAGAGGTTCCTGCTAGTGGTGATGCCAATGAGGATGCTCCTGATGACGATGCCGCTACATGAACCTGATACTTAGAAAAAAAATTTCTTTCTTTCCTTCTTTTTGGGATGCCCTTCATGTTTTGGGCAGTTATGTAAATCTAATTTCTGAACAATTTTACCTTCTGTCTATTTTGGGAACAAAAGGAAAGATTTTTAGCCCAGTGTTTATGGGCTTTTAGTTGTAAAAGACAATGATGACTCAGTCTATTCCAGGTTTCAATTTAATATCATTTACCTGTTTTTGAAGTAATTACCTTCGTCGTGATACTTAGCCATTTTTTTTTTACATCCTTCTAAAGGGATATTAGATTCGTCAGTAACTTACATCCGTCACGGCGGAATTTTGTTACTTAGCCACTTCTGGCTTTTAGTGGCTTACACCCTTCTTAGGGATATTGTCTTCGTCAGTAACTTACATCCGTCAAGGCGAAATTTTGTTACTTAGCCACTTCTGGCTTTTAGTGGCTTACACCCTTCTTAGGGATATTGCCTTCGTCAGTAACTTACATCCGTCAAGGCGGAATTTTGTTACTTAGACATTTTTGGCTTTTAGTGGCTTTACACCCTTCTTAGGGATATTGCCTTCGTCAGTAACTTACATCCGTCAAGGCGAAATTTTGTTACTTAGCCATTTTTTGGCTTTTTGTGGCTTACACCCTTGTTAGGGATATTGCCTTCGTCAGTTACCTTCGGTTGCATAGACCTGCTCATAGAGTAATATCAGTTGAATGAATTCTTTATTGATTTTGATAACAAGTACATTTGATTGTTACGTCTATTGATGGTACTTCTTTAAGTGTTCAATGTTCCATGGCCTCGGGAGTCTTTGTCCGTCCAGGGTTTCAAGGTGGTAGCTTCCCTGTCTGGAGTAATGAACAACCCGGTACGGTCCTTCCCATGTGGGGCCAAGTTTCCCTTGAGTTGGATCCTTGGTCGCCAGAGTTACTTCACGCAGGACGAGGTCGCCGATGTTGAGCCGTCGGAGTTTCACCATTTTATTGTAATACTCTGTCATCTTTTTCTTATAATCCGTCATCCTGCTGCAGGCTTTATCTCTAACTTCGTCCAGGCAGTCCAGGTTGACTCGTAGGCGATCGTCATTGTCTTCCTCGCTGAACATCTCTCGCCTGGTGCTGGTTACTCCGACCTCGACCGGGATCACTGCTTCAGTCCTGTAAGTAAGTCTGAACGGGGTCTTTCCCGTCGGGGTTCTTGCTGTTGTTCTGTAGGCCCACAAGACGTTGGGTAGTTCATCTGGCCAAGCACCCTTCGCATCATCTAGTTTCGTCTTTATGATTTTGAGTAGCGTCCGGTTCGTCACTTCTGTCTGTCCATTTGCTTGAGGGTGGCCTGGCGATGAGAACTGGTTCTTGATGCCCAGGCCAAAGCAGAAGTCCTTGAAGCCTTGGCAGTCGAACTGTCGCCCGTTGTCTGATATGATCGTCCTTGGAATCCCGAACCTGCAGACTATGTTCCTCCATACGAAGCTCCGGATCTTTGCTTCAGTTATAGTTGCCAGTGGCTCTGCCTCAACCCATTTTGTGAAGTAATCTATAGCGACTAGTAAGAATTTTACCTGACCTTTGCCCAAGGGTAATGGGCCAACGATGTCAATTCCCCACTGTGCGAATGGCCAAGGGGACGTTATTGTTGTCAGTCTTTCGGATGGCAGTCGTTGAACATTCCCGAATCGCTGGCACTTGTCACACTTCTTGACGAACTCCATTGCGTCCACCTGCATAGTAGGCCAGAAATAACCTGTTCGCATAATTTTGCTTACCAAGGATCTAGGGCCTGCGTGATCTCCGCAGATTCCTTTATGGACCTCCCTTAGGATGTACTTAGCGTCTTCTTCGTTCACACACCTTAAGTAGGGCATAGAGAAGCCCCTCTTGTACAAAGTGTCATTAAGAATTGTGAATCTAGCAAACCTCTTCTTGATCTTCCTGGCTTCATTTGTGTCTTGAGGGAGCTGCCCATCCCTAAGGAAAGATACAATGGGCGTCATCCAGCTACTTATGTTCTGGATTGCGAAAGTTGGGACTTCTTCTATGCTGGGGTTCTTCTGTACTTCCATCAGCAAGTCTGCATTCGACCCCGTTCCTTCTGACGAGGCTATCTTCGATACTTCGTCTGCTGCCATATTCTGGGTTCTAGGAATCTGGACGAACTCTACCTCTTCGAACTCTTGAGTCAAGTGCTTCGTCAACCTGAGGTACTTCTGCATTCTTTCTTCCTTTGCTTCGTATTCTCCCTTGATCTGCCCAATTACTAGCTTTGAGTCATTCTGGACTAACAGGCTCTTGGCTCCAAACACTTTCCCTAGCCTCAACCCCATCAGAATCCCTTCATACTCGGCTTCGTTGTTGGTCGCCGGGAATTTCAGCTGAACTCCATACCTCAATACTTCTCCGTCAAGGGTGGTTATGACGATCCCTACTCCTCCCCGCTTTTGGGCCGACGAACCGTCGGTCTGTATTACCCAAGGTTTGCCCTTACTGGCGAGGTTTTGTTCGTCCGGAAGGGTGAACTCAGCGATAAAGTCTGCCAGAGCCTGTGCTTTAATGGCTGTCCTGGGATGGTACTCTATATCAAACTGGCTAAGTTCAATCGCCCATTGAACCATTCTCCCTGCTGCCTCGGGTTTGCTCATGGACTTCTTGATAGGCTGGTCCGTCATCACCCAGATCGGATTTGCCTGGAAATACTGCCTGAGCTTGCGTGAGGCTATTATCAACGCAAACGTGATTTTTTCGATTTTTGGGTACCTGGACTCAGCCCCCTGGAAGGCTTGGCTGATATAATAAACTGGAAGTTGTATTCTGTTTTCTTCTCGGATCAGAGCTGCGCTGACGGCTGTAGACGAAACAACTAGGTACAGATACAAGTTCTCACCTTCCTTTGACGGGCTTAGGAGAGGTGGATTGCTCAAGTAGCATTTGAGCTCTTGGAAAGCTGCTTCACATTCGTCGGTCCAGGCGAAGGCCTGCTTTAGGGTCTTGAAGAAGGGGAGGCATTTATCCGTTGCTCTAGAGACGAATTTGTTGAGGGCGGCGATCCGTCCCGTGAGCTTTTGGACCTCCTTGACGGTCTTGGGTGGCGCCATGTTGATTATGGCCTGAACCTTCTCCGGATTTGCTTCTATTCCTCTCTGGGATACCATGAATCCCAGGAACTTCCCTAATGCTACACCAAAAATGCACTTACTTGGATTCAGCTTCATTTGGTATTGTTTGAGAGTAGCAAATGTTTCCCTGAGGTCGTCCAGATGGGTAAGCTCTTCCTTGCTCTTGACGAGCATGTCATCCACGTAGACCTTCATATTCCTACCTATCTGCCTGCTGAACATTCTGTTCACTAATCTCTGATAAGTAGCGCCTGCATTCTTTAGTTCGAAAGGCATTACCTTATAGCAATAGAGGCCTTGGCTGGTGATGAAGGCCGTTTTCTCCTCATCCTCGTCAGCCATTTTTATCTGGTTGTATCCTGAGAAAACATCCATGAACGTCAATAGCTTGTGTCCGGCTGTGGAGTCTACGAGCTGGTCTATTCTTGGAAGGGGGAAACTGTCCTTCGGGCAGGCCCTGTTCAGGTCCGTGAAATCTACGCACATCCTCCACTTCCCATTTGCTTTCCTTACCAGAACAGTGTTGGCCAACCAGTCTGGATAGTACACTTCCTTATTGAAACCTGCAGTCAAGAGCTTCTTCACTTCGTCAGCGACTGCCTGATCTTTTTCTGGTGCGAAGACTCTTCGTCTCTGCTTGACGGGCTTCTTCTTTGGGTCTACATTCAACCTGTGTTGGATGATTTCCGGGGATATACCTGGCATGTAGTCATGGCTCCAAGCGAAGACGTCCAGGTTTTGCTTAAGAAACTGGACGAGCTTTGTTCTCATCTCGGGGCTTAAGGTCGTCCCTATCCTGGTTGTTTTGGTTGTTTCTTCCTCAGTTAGTTGCACTGTTTCTAGAGCCTCCACCTTTTCTTCCTCCTTCTCTTCAATTATCCAAGTGTGGTTTTCCTTTGCGGCCAACACGGCCTGGTAGCATTCTCGAGGTAAGACTTGGTCTCCCTTAACTTCACCAACCCCGTTCTCCACGGGGAACTTCACCTTTAAGCAGTAGGTAGATGTGGACGCCTTCCACTTATTGAGGGCAGGTCTTCCAATGATGACGTTGTAGGAGGAGGGGCAATCCACCACCAAGAAGTCCAGCTGACGGGTCAGTTGCTTCGGGTATGTCCCCACTGTCACTGTCAACGTTACTATGCCCTTGGGGTAGACCCTGTCACCACTGAAACTGACGAGGGGGGAATCAAAAGGACGTAGCCTTCTGGGGTCTAGCTTCAATTGTTGAAATGCAGGGAAGTAAATGATGTCAGCAAAGCTACCATTGTCCACGAGGATCCTTTTGGTGTTGAACCCTTCTATGGTAAGCATTATGAGCAGGGGGTCATTGTGGGGCTGCTTCACTCCCCTTGCGTCGTTTTCATTGAAAGTCATGTCTTGATCGGTTCGTCTCTGCTTTGACGGGGGATTCGTATGGACGCTATTCACCTGACGTTGGCATGCTTTTTGAAGGGACCTGAACGAACCTCCGGTGACGGGTCCCCCTGTGATCGTCTGTATTTCCCCGACCACATTTTGAGGAGGTTAGGACTGACGGTTGTTCCCTCTTGACGAAGCCTCAGGCTGGCCTTTGTTCCCGTCTCGAAATCTACCATACTCACCCTTCTTTACAAATTTCTGCAACTTCCCCTTTCGTATTAGCTCCTCTACCTGCTTTTTGAGGTCTCGACAGTCCTCGGTGTAATGGCCATGGTCTTTGTGGAACCGGCAGTACTTGTTCTTATCACGGACGTTGGGAGACGAGTGTAAAGGCCACGGCCACTTTAGGTAATGCTCGTCTTTAATCTGCGTTAGGATTTTATCAACAGGCATAACAAGGGGAGTGAATTTTACCGTTCGAGGATTCTTATCATCTTTTCTTCTGATTCCGTCACTGATTCGGCGATCTGGACGCTCGCGCTTTTGCCCCCTACGGTTGTCTTCCTTTCTACCCTTGTCTCCTGGCCTCTCAATGTCCCTGATGGCGGCCAGTGCGTCTTCCGCGTTCATGTACTTCTGTGCTTTGAGGAGCATTTCAGCCATCGTTTTCGGGGGATTTTTTGCAAGTGACGAGACGAGCTCTCTGGATCTCAACCCCGCTTTAAAGGTCGTTAGCTGCACCTTGTCATCAGCCTCGTCTACTTCCAGTGTCTCCCGGGTGAAACGTTTCACATATGACCTCAAAGTTTCCTTCTCTCCCTGCCTAATGGTGAGTAAGTGATCCGCGGTTCTCTTTGGTCGTTGTCCTCCAATGAAGTGACGCAGGAAGGCATTGCTCAACTGTTCGAAGGTGTCGATGGACGATGTTGGCAGCTTTGTGAACCATTCCCGTGCGGCTCCCTTGAAAGTGGTTGGGAAGGAACGACACAAAATCTCGTCTGGGGGCTGCTGGAGTCCTAGGTTCGTCTTAAATGTGTTAAGATGATCCTGGGGATCTTTTAGCCCGTCAAAGGGTTCAAGTTGAGGTAGCCGAAATTTTGACGGCACTGGACAGTCGAGGACGGCTACAGTGAATGGCGAATCTGTTGCCCTGACCATTCAGTCCACACTCCGTTCAGTTTTTTCTTTGATGGCGTTCCTAAGCTCGTCCATCTCCTTCCTCATCTCCTGGAGTAGATCCGAGTTCTGCTCGGTTGGAGTGGTAGGCCTTCGGTGGTCAATTCTTCTATGGCTATCCCCTTCGTCATCTCGATTTCCCTTGGACCGATTCTCTTCCTGCTGAAGCCTCTACTTCATTTCCACATTTTGTTTGGACAATTCTTCGACGGTAGCTGCAAGGGCCTGAATTTGCTGCGCCAAGGCTGCGGAATCTTGATTGGACTCCATCTGAAAGAAGTATTTGATAGGAAACTACCTTTTCGCGATTGAATACGAAAAATGTCGTTCCCCACAGACGGCGCCAAACTGATGGAGCGTGAACTCGTCAGTCAATGTGGTCGGATGAAGCCAATCTGCAGCCTCTTGAAAGGGTCACCGGTGAGGTGCCTGCCACCACGCCTCCGATGCCAAAGTTAGTATGCAAGAAAATCTCAGAGAATGGATAAGGCAAGAAATAACAGTTCTCTTTTAGTATATCTGTGTATGTACCTTGTTCTTGACAATGAGAGGGCTTTTATATGCATACCTTCATGGCCTCTAGCCGTTGGAGTAGTTATGGAGATCTTAATGCTCCTCCTCGTAACGTCTGGTCTGGTGTAATGTGGCTTTAATGTGTTACAACGGCTCATACAGTTGGCTCTATAACCGTTCTGAACTTAATTGTGTTGTAATGAATGTCTTGTGTTTTCCTCGTCAGTGACATGGATATAGGATATGCTCGTCCGAGCATCCCTTCGTCTGTCTCGTCTAACCTCGTCACTTAAAGACTTCCTCGTCATGATGTTACTGGTTTCGTCATTCCCATCAGAGAGTTAAGAATTTCTTGTCTATTAAGCATTATAATTTGCTTTCCTTCTTATTAAATGCAACTATGAGCTATGAAAATTATGCCATTTTAGCGACATTGATTGGAATTAGTGAGGATGATATATTATCCTTTATAGTGGCCATTAGGTAATTGCTATGAGGCAGCTTCCATTAATGGCATATTACTTGATAAAACCTTGGAGAGATCTTAGGCTGGCAGTTTTTAACTTGACAGTGATAAATATATAAGTTGCCCCTCTCCCACATTTGTTTTTTTTTCTTTTGGATGAATCCTCCCGCATTATGTTACTAAATTATGTAAGCATAAAGGCTGGCTCTAACTTCGTATATCTATCCATTAATTTTTTTTTTTTTTAAGAATTAATATATATCCATTTAAGCTACATATGCAGTTAATTTATTCAAAGGTCTTGATTTGGCTTCCTGGAATTCAAATGTTTAAAAACATGCAGATGTGTTTAGTCAGTCAGCTATCATCAATATGTAGGTCATGTACATGGTAAATTGGTAATCAATATCTCTATGCTCTATAATTTATAATCCTATACTCTATAATAAAAGTTGGGTCTTAAAATTTGTGATTTCGCTAAGTGATTATCTTCTCTCATTGTGACAAGTTTTTATACCCATTATTTATTAAGATAGCTTCCCATACTTGTCTCAAAAAAAAAAAAAAAAAAAATAGTTTACCATACATTAAATTCTATTACCAATAATTTACTTTGCCTAAAATTTTATTACTGCAAACTTTCGAATATTTCTTGTCTACAAAAAAATTTTCTGAATATTTTAAAATTCTACTTCTACTAAAATATTATTACCAAAGTTTCAAGTAATTTAATGTTTATTTTGATTCTATATAATAATTTTATGGGTCAAACTGTTAATATTGTAAAATTTGCAAACTTTCGAATATTTCTTGTCTACAAAAAAAATTTCTGAATATTTTAAAATTCTACTTCTACTAAAATATTATTACCAAAGTTTCAAGTAATTTAATGTTTATTTTGATTCTATATAATAATTTTATGGGTTAAACTGTTAATATTGTAAAATTTACCCACCGCATACATATTGGGCTTGCATAAAATGGCTTAATATATGTATGTATTACTGAAAGTTCAAATAACGTATATAACACTATGAACGTTTAAACCCCCAAATTACAAATTACCAATTCAAGCTTAATATCAAACAATGTATGTGCCGAAAATGAACATAAGCAAATACCAGAATTGATAAACAATCTAAACCAATTAAAATCACATCCACAGCAGAAATTAAATGGCAAAGATTAAGGGAAGAGAGATGTAAACACAAGGACAACACAACGATGTGTTATCGAAAAGGAAACCGAAACTCTCGGCATAAAACCTCTCCGCCGCCCTCCAAACGGTCAATAATCCACTAAAGAATGAAGTTGGGATACATGAACAGCAGAAGACCCTCCAAGCCTAATCTATCCAGTGTACCTAAGCCCTCCAAGCTTCTTGCTCTAACGAGGTTGCGCTGAACATTTGTCTTCTTTAGCTTACCGAATTCCGCTATAGCCCATAGTATCAACCAATAACCATTGGTCCCTTCCTAACTGCTTCCCAAGCACCAAATAGCCTTCTCACAGATATGGGTGTGGTGAGAAAATGATTTGGGTAATGAACCTCTCAAAGATGTAACAATGGAGAGGGTGAGAGTAGAGGAATTTGAAGAGTCTCTATGTGAAAATTATGGATGAATCAATCTTGTTTTTCTCTAGGATTTCTCTCTCAAAATTCTCTCTAGAAGCTCTCGACATTTCGTGGGTATAAGGGCCTATATATAGTGGTGGGTGTTTGGAATGCGAAGAGTCATTTTTCAAAAACAGAGCTGGTTGGCGGCTTGGCCTCACAACATGACTGAGCCGCGAGTTCAAGCCGCAAGATAACTGAATGGCTAGTCTGGACTTTTTGTCCTGTAGTGCTCCAGCTGGCATGACGCTTCAGCTTCTCCGCATACTTGGCACGTGAGCATCTTCTGGCGGCTTGCAAGCCGCGAGCTACTCGCGAGTCCCTGCTTCACTGCACACTCTTGAGCATTTCTTCACACTCTCTCACACACTACCCTTACATGAATCTCACCTAAATACAGGGTTACTAAATGCTACAATACAAGTAAATTTGGCACGGAATAAAGTTAACAGAATGGTTGATTAAATTCAACCATACAATTACGCGTAGTAAACTTAATATATTTTTGTAATATGACTCATTAGTTATTAAAATAGTTGATTTACTTTAGGTAAAAACTCTATCAAACTTTCAAGAGGCTCACTAATTATTATTATAGTTTTAATTTATTGACTTATAATTTTAAATTAAAATATGCATCACACAAGCATAATACTAATAATATATATATATATATATATAGAAGAAAATTGACTTTTAATTAACCTCAAAATCTTATGTTACATAAACTCTTGAGATCTCACAATTTTAAACGTTATTATTTAATATATATTTAGTTGAATTTAAATTCTATTATATAGTTAAACCCGAAATTAAAATCTAGGTACATCATATCTTCTTTAAATACTAGTCCTAGAATATATAGGTGCCCAAGTTGGTTCCTAAATCTAAAACAAATGATGACTCCCAACCCTCCGCCTCAATGGTCCACTCAACCAAGGCATACTCCCCTAATGAAAGTAAAATGTGTCATATGACATGAGGCGATGCGCTCACAATGGTGACTCCATTATAGATAGAGAGTTAGACTCAGATATATTCCATACCCTAGATTTAACAAGGACTCTTCTAATGAGGGCTAATCAGTAATCACACAATTGCACTAGTTTTTATACTACCCTCGGTTAGAGGTAAGTGAGGGACCTTAAGCTCCATTTAGGCTTAAGCTCCCTAAAGCTCATCCCACCAATTCACAACCTGTGTCATTGCATATAATAACTTCTGAGTACAGTAACGGGCTACCCACCAATCCATTAAAGGTCCACTTAGGTCTAGATTTAAGCATAGGCCTCCTAGTTATAAATGACCTTTTGAAGGAGAAGGAAAACGAGACCCAGGTTAATAAAGGCCTTACCCACACATGGATTAGCCGTAGAACCTATCCATAGGAATAAGGTTGTCCATGGGTTGGTCTAGGTAGTGTTTGTGCCCAACGGACCTACCACTAATCAATACAGTGATTGGGTCAATTCGAGTCGATTTCAGTCGGAACTGAGAAGGCGGCAACAATCCACGGATCTCGTTAGAGCTTTTAGATTTCCTCTCGATCTAACCGGAGATCACAATATCTCGTCCAAATCTAGGTGGATTTCGCAATATTTTTGCCAAATCTAGGTGGAATCTTGGACAAAGATGTGATTTTGGGTCGAATTCTTGGTAGACATGGAAAACTCTAACGAGATTTCTAAGAAATTTGGGTGGATGGTTGATCGATTCAATTGATTTCAGGTTTTAGAGGGAAGACCCACCACTCATCCCACTCCCCTTAGGTTTTGGAGGAGGACACCCGTCGCCGACCACCATAGGCATCAGTTCAGGTGGTGATTAGCACAAGTTCAGGTGGTGCAGGTGGATCAGGTGGCCGGGTTTGGTAGACAGCTGTACAAAGGAAAGCTCAATTGCATGCATTTAATTTTGGCTTATTTAATTTGACCCAAAATCAAAACCAAAACCATAAATAAATAACTTTTTAAAAAATGAAGAAAATCAACGGGTGCACAAATGTTGTAAGTTTATTCTCAAAAGGTAAATTATTTCTTAGTTGCTGGGCTCAACAAGAGATTTAAAACTAAAACATCATGTGTCGTTTTCATATTGTGTTTATTACTTTGCGATCGGTAATAGCCTATGTTTTATTCTTTGATTGTTAAAATCTAATTGGGCAATTAGCATAACAGGAGTACTTTTAGTAAATATTCCACTACATAATATAATTAGGATCAAAACAATATCATTTTCACCATTGATCAATTCGACAGTGCATACACAAAAACTGGACTCCTTACACTATGACTGCCATCAGACCATACCAATGATGAGGACGCCTTTGAGTAATTAGTTCGCAGAATTCCTTGTCCTCCAGTAACATGCACCAGAAAAGATGACTTCTCATTTACGGACGTGAAGGATAGCACTTCAGGCTCAACAATTATTTTCACTTCAGAATTTGTAAAGGTTGTGACCTTGTAAGTGGAGTTAGCAAAGCCTACATTTGTAACTGTCCTATGAAAGGTAACATTGAAAGACTGCAATGAACTGACCATGGCCGTCATTGAAGGATAATTAAAATCTCTAGCCAATGTTGACGTGGAAACTTCGGGGCAAGTGCTGTTATCTCCTGAAATGAGTCTAAGGTTCTTCTCATCATAGCCCAAACTGCATAGCAAGTTGATGTAGTCTTCTTTGGAAGCATCGTAGACGAGTCCTGGATCAACGGCTTTTGTTGGATTGATTTGCCCAGATCCATAAGCAAATTCTGCTGCTAAAATTTCTGTAGCATTCATGGGCGAAGCTATAGATACAATAAAAAAAGTTGGTGATTCAGCAATATAAACTTTAAGAAAGCTTACTAGTACTTAGCTTGGGAAAATAAATAAGAAGGCAGAAGAAGAAATAAGAAAGATTACCAGTAGTCATAATAGCGGATTTGATTGCTGAAGCTGACCAATCAGGATGAAACGTTTTGACATATGCAGCCACACCAGAAACATGGGGACAAGCCATGGAGGTTCCAGATAATATATTGTACTTAGCACGCCTCATGTCTTGAGAGCTAGATGAGGGTGAAACAATTTCTGAGTATGCAGCCAATATTTCTACCCCTGGGGCAGTTATATCAGGCTGCAGCCAAATACAAGCATAATGCAATATATTTAATTCAATTAGCACTTCCTAATATTTCCATTGGAGACATCTAGGTTCAAATCACATCTCTCCCATCTATTGAATTATCAAAAATAAATAGAGAATTATTTGACCAAAGAGTTTGTAGGTTCAAAAAACAAGTACCTTCAAGATTTCTGGCACAACATAATTCGGCCCAAGTGAAGAAAACCAAGCAACTATTGGTGCATCACCAACTTGTATGGCTTCACTTCTTAGAATGGTTGCTTGAGGCTCTCTGTAAAGTAAAATACATGGACAATTGAGTCATTTAAAGAAAGCGAATGCAAAGAACAAACAGGTATATATAGGAACCTATACTTTGTAGAATTAAGGTAGGATGCGACTATGTCATATTTGGCAACGCTTAAAGAAGATGTAGGTAGTGAGAAGACATCAGCAATATCATCAAACGGGTCATTCTTCAAGATTGACCCAACTGCACCAGCAATGCTGGCCTCAAAATCTGCATCAGGATCATCGCAAACAACAATCTTTCCTATTACTAAACTGCTGTTTAGGCAACCTGCATTGCAAACTCTGCAATACAAAAAGAATTTGAAGTTACATTTTATGATTAATAGTTCATAAGAAAATATTAAAACGATTTGGGTGGCAGAATTTACCCTTCTGAGGTAGAGGTAGAGCATGTATTCTTCACAGCATTTTGGCCAAGAACCAGAGGAAATTTAGTTCCATTTAATGAGAAACCATTTATTCCAATTCCCTGTTTATGGAGAACCATCAGAATGCAAAATAGTAAATCGAATAAACACATACATACATACATACATACATACATACATATACACAAACATACTTCTTTGGTTACATGCCATACATAAACAGTTCATCTACACTGACAACATAGAATGTGAAAAGATATAAGGATGATACATACATCTAGTGTCTTTCCGTTCCCAAGGACAACCTTGTCTATGATTTGGCGATCTATGTTGCTTGCTGCTACACAAAATATCCATGGAGCTACACTTGACACACTAGCTATTAGACCAGCACTGTTGCCTGCAGATTGAGAAGTTAATATCCCTTTATCCATCGCATGAAAAGCACCAATCGCAATGACATCTTGGCTGAAATTTGCAACTGCAATATACGGTCCTATTGAAATGGAAATGATGTCAACTCCTTCAGCAATAGCATCGTCAAAAGCAGCCAAGATTTTTTCTCCTTGACAGTCATTTGGATAGCAGGCTCTATATGCTGCAATCCTCGCTGAGGGAACGCCTCCTCTTGCAGTACCTTGAGCAATTCCATAGAAACTGGCACCCTCTACTTTGTTGCCAGCTGCCGTTGAGGCAGTATGGGTTCCATGACTGATGATGCCGAAAAATCTCACCAGTGAGTTGCACAATGCTTGTACGCTCGAAACGACACCTGCACAACAAAAAGGAGAAGACCTAACAGAGAGCACCGGTGTGGTGCCGGCCAAATACCCACCGAAGGTCAAGTTAGAACTTCTTTCAACTCTAGAGTGCTAGAGAGGGGTTAATTATGCGTACCTCAATTTGTGAGGGTATTAGGGCTTTTATAGTAGTAGAGGGTTGACCTCTCTTTCTTGGAGTAGAAGTCTTTTCCATATAGGAATCCTTATGGGCGTAGATTGCGGAATCCTTTCCTTATAGGACTCTATCATTGAGCGTGGAGTACAAGTCATGGTTTTATTATTCATGTGTGGTGGCCAAGTCAAGGTTTTATAAGAACCGTCGGCCTCTGACCTGTCAGCTTGTCTTATTCCCTTCAGCCATGAGGGGTCGTCAGCCTTTGAACGGAATCAGCCCCTTAAGCTCTTCGCGGATTTCCTTCCCTGTCAGCCTGTCCATGTTCGTCAGCGTTAGAGACAGCATCCTTCATGACTTAGCCCGTCAACCTGAGTAGAAGCCGACGAGTTAAGCCTATGGCGCTGTGTGCTATGATTTCTACTTATCAGCTGCCCCCTACTCCATATCTCCGTCAGTTATAACTGACGGGTTATGGAGTATTCATTCGTCATTATCTGTTGCTTTGGCTAGGAGAGAGAAAATATTCCAGAGCTGACACCTTGAGCAGCCAATATTAAATGCTCAGACACGTGGCGAGCTCGGACTGGCTCCGCGTCTAGACGAGGGCATCGCTTCGTCTTCCGTGCGTTTTCCCTATTATATATAGTGTCCACCTCTCCTCATTTTTCCTATTTCATTTTCACTGATTTCTGGAGAGCACATTCGTCGCCTATCCTCCGTCAGCACTGCCAACATTTCTGTCGTCACTTCTTCAACCGTCACTTTTGGAAAACTTGTAAGTTTCTTTCCTTTCTTTGCACATACTTTATTTCAATTTTCTTTAAAGTGAGGTCGTCATCCTAGGTACTTAGATTACACCCGTCACTTGTAGGTAGTTAGATGCCGAGTGACGCGTCGAGTGACCGGTCGTCGGTCCGCGATGGGGCGGGCTACGACGAGGTATTTGGTTCAGGTAGTGAGTCCGGGAGCTTTTCCTGGTCGTCAAAGAGGGAAACGTCAGCTCAAACTCCCGTCGAGGAGGTAGGAAGTCATGGAGACGGCGATCAGGAGGACATAGTAGGTAAGGAGAGTGAAGTCGGAGTAGGAGAGAGAAGTAGTGACGGGGATGAGGGTGACGAGGGGTCTTGTGAAGGGACTTCTGGAAGTCCTGGAGGTAACCATCCGTTCATCCTTCCCCAGGAGTGGGCTGTAAATAAGTTCCTCCCAAAGATGACTCTCAAAATTTTTAACGAGTTACGAACTCGTTTCCAAATCCCCGACCATATTCCTATCCGTCTGCCTAGGGATGGTGAAAAATGCTATACGGGAAGAACTGCAAATGTTGGCATGTATGATGCCATGTTTGCTGCGGGGTTGAGACTGCCTCTGACGGCTTTATACCGTCAGTTGGCTGATTTCCTTGGTTTATCCGTCAGTCAGATTGCTCCAAACTCGTGGAGAATTTTCATTGGTGCTGAGATACTGTGGGGTCGTCTAAGCGGAGGCCACCGTCAGCTTTCCTTGAATGAATTTTTTTATTGCTACAGACCTCGGCACCTTTCTTCTTCCAATGGGATGTATCACTTCGCCGTCAGGGAGAAGGATTTGAGGCTGGTGTCTAAGATGCCAGATTCTAATAGAGCCTGGAAGAGCAGGTTCTTTTTTGTCGAAGGGACGGACTGGGTGTGCCGTCAAGAAGAGTGGGAGACGATACCTCACGGTTATTTCAATAATACTTAGGCGTTTGCCAGGGAGTCAGGTGTTAGCCGTCAGCTTTTGTCCTTGTCAATTTTCTGCGTATCACAATCTAATTTTGAATGGTTTTAACGTTGCCAATTTGCTTGTTCTTCTTCAGCCTTCACATGCCCACTAATAACCGACGAGCAAGAAGATTTCATCCGTCGGGTTTTGGAGATTCCTTTAGAAGAGCGATTGTGTCGGGACTTAATTACCCTCGACATTCTTCACGCGTACTACGGAGGTCCTGAACCGACGCCAGAAGCTCGTAGATTGGAAGATTTTTCCCGTCACCGTGAGTATCTTGATCTTATTGTCCCGTCATTTTTGTATTTTTAGTCGTCAGTTCCCCTTATGTGTTTCTTCTGCAGAGATGGACGCAGCTAAACAACGTATTAGGGCTGCCGCTGCCCGTCAAAAGGAGGAAAATAAGGTAAAGGGGGAGGTGACGTCTACGTCTGCCCCCCAGACTGTCACTAAGGGTTCCCTAAAAAGGAAACCCGACGGGGATGTCAATCGTCCCTTGAAAAAGACAGCCGTCACTCCTGGGAATGAGCTCCCCGAGAAGTCGACCCCTAAGTCAGGCCATGGAGCAGGGAAGGGTGTTATGACTTCTTCTGGTCCTGTCCTGAAGGGGCCCCGTAGCTTGTTGACGCACAAGGACTTTGCTGTTGAAACAATCGAAGCACTTATAAGACCGACGGACATAGATCCTTGTGCTCAGCTGGGGACGGAAGATCTGGGGTCGTCTGCTTTGTTTGATCTTTCACGTGTAAGCCATCAGCCTTTAACTGATCCTTGCCTGATCTTTTTCTTGTTTAATGACTGACGATTGTATTCTTTTCTAGGCCTTGGTTCGCGTAAAGGCGCTTCAAGACCGGTGTGTGGCCAAGGAGGGTGTCGTCACCCGTGTTAACAAACATAATGCTAATATGCAAGATCAGCAGGCTCAGTATAAGGAAGCCATGCGTCTTCTTAATGTCGAGCTGAAAGACGTAAAGCAGAAGCTGGAAGAGGCGGGTCGTCAGAAAGACGAGTTAGAGAAAGAACTGACGACTCTTCGTGATCAGGTGAAGACAGCTGAGGCTGATGCGGTCGCGAAGTTCAAGACGTCAGACTCTTTCATTGATTCCTGTGGTGGATACTATGGTACAGGATTCGATGACTGCCTTAGACAAGTAGCGTCGGCCTTTCCAGATTTGGACTTATCTGGGATCACCCTGGATGACGCCCCGCCAATGACGCCTGCTAATGATGCCGTCACTGTTGGTGGTGACGACCCAGAGGATTCCCCTCCCCATGGGAATAGTGTTGTTTTGGCTCAGCCTGCAGCGAATCCTCCCGTCACCCCATCAGTGGAGATCCTTGTCGTAGAAGATCCTCTTGCAGAAAAGGTTTCAAGTGACGCTCCTCCTTCCCAGCCGTAGTTTTTCTTCTTGTAACCGTTGTATTTTGTTTTAAAACAATGTTTCTAAGTGCCCTCTTGGTTTTTGGGGCTTGAAATTATTTTATTTTTGCTTATGATACTTAGCATCTGTCGTTTTTTGAATATGTATGTATGGCTATTCAAGTGTATCTTTTCTAAATTTACTTTCTTAACTGCAGGCTGATGCCGTCAGCCTTGCCATAATTTAATGTGCCCACGACTTTGTTGGTTAAATAAAGCCGTCACCCTTTTGTCAGGGATTTTTAATTATTCCTTTATTTTTGAAGTTTGCTCAACGTTGGGCTTGCCCAATTGTAGGTTATGATCCAAAGGAACGGAGTTATGATTTTTGACCCGTTTAGTTTAGTAGTGCCGTCAGCTTTATTTAAACCGTCGGCTTTGTGTTGACTTTGAGCTTCGTTGGCTTATTTGGGTCTCTTATTAGACCGTCAGTTTGATAGCTGTATGCATCTTGTGGATGGCAAATTGTCGGTCTTTTATTTCAATCGTCAGCTTGATAGCTAGGTTTATCGTGGACTTGGCCACTTTGTCAGTTTTTTATTTAGACCGTCAGCTTTATTGCTTTGCCTATTTTGTGGACTTGGCCATGTCGTCGGTCTTTTATTAGACCGTCAGCCTCATTGCTTTGTCCATCTTGTGGATTTGGCGATGTCGACGGTCTTTTATTAGACCGTCAGCTTTATTGTTTTGTCCACCTTGTGGACTTAGCCATTTCGTCAGTCTTTTATTAGACCGTCAGCTTTATTGTTTTGTCCATCTTGTGGACTTAGCCATTTTGTCGGTCTTTTATTAGACCGTCAGCTTCATTGCTTTGTCCATCTTGTGGATTTGGCGATTTCGACGGTCTTTTATTAGACTGTCGGCTTTATTGTTTTGTCCATCTTGTGGACTTAGCCATTTCGTCGGTCTTTTATTAGACCGTCAGCTTTATTGTTTTGTCCATCTTGTGGACTTAGCCATTTCGTCGGTCTTTTATTAGACCGTCAGCTTTATTGTTTTGTCCATCTTGTGGACTTAGCCATTTCGTCGGTCTCTTATGAATTTACATTTGTAAGTAGAAACTTCAGTAGTTCTGAATAAATTCCTCTTATTGCCATGCATCTATATAAAAAGTAGCTCAAAAAAGAAAAACCTGCCCTTGTGGGCTTATTATAGCAAAACCAAAGTAAAAAACATGCTCGTTGGGCTTATTGTAGCGAATACTTAAAAGCAAATAGTAAATTTTAAGAATAAAAAGATAGGTGTTGTTCTTCATGTCATCACCTCTACTAGTAGTACTTTCGCAAGTGCTCAGCATTCCAAGGATGCGGTAGCTTCCGTCCGTCCAGTGTCTCCAGATGATAGGTGCCCTTCCTCTGCCACGCCGTGACTTGGTAAGGTCCTTCCCAATTCGGGCCGAGCTTTCCTTGGGTTGGGTCTCTTGCTGCGCCCATGACTTTCCTTAGAACGAGGTCTCCAACCTAGAAGTCTCTGTGCCTGACCCGGGAGTTGTAGTGCTTGGCCATGCGGTCCTGGTATCGTGCGAGCCTTTGCTCTGCCACAATCCTGACTTCGTCCACTAGATCGAGCTGTAGACGTATGGCTTCGTCATTTTTCCCTTCGTCATGGTTGTGCACCCTGTAGCTTGTGAGGCCGACTTCGGCTGGGATGACAGCTTCGCTCCCGTATGTTAGCCGGAATGGTGTCTCCCGTGTTGGTGTCCTTGTCGTCGTCCTGTAGGCCCAAATTATGCTTGGCAACTCTTCAGCCCATATACCCTTTGCCCCCTCGAGCCGAGTCTTGATAATTTTCAGCAAGGATCAGTTCGTGACTTCGACCTATCCATTGGCTTGAGGGTGGGCGGGGGAGGAGTAGTGGTTCCATATCCCTAATTGCGAGCAGAAGTCCCAGAAGGCATCGTTGTCGAATTGCTTCCCGTTGTCCGAGACTAAGACTCTAGGGATGCCAAATCTGCATATGATGCATCTCCAAACGAAATTGTGTACGTTCTTCTTCGTAATGGTGGCCAAGGCTTCAGCTTCCACCCATTTCGTAAAGTAGTCGATGCCTACTACTAGAAACTTCAGTTGTCGTACTGCCGTAGGAAATGGTCCTATGATGTCCAGTCCCCATTGAGCGAACGGCCACGGCGCCGTCATCGGGGTAAGTCCTTCAGGTGGTTGTCTGACGACATTGCTAAACCTTTGGCACTTGTCGCATTTCTTTACATAGGCCTCGACATCCTTCTGCATAGTTGGCCAAAAGTACCCCGTTCGTACTAGCTTGTGTATTAATGACCTCGACCCTGAGTGGTTTCCACAGATTCCTTCGTGCACTTCCCTCATGACGTAATCTGCTTCTTCAGGACCTAAGCATCGTAGGTAGGGGCGGGAGAAGCCTCTTTTGTACAAGACGTCTCTTATCAGGACGAACCTCGCTGCTTGGACCTTCAGCTTTCTTGCAGCCTCCTTTTCGTCCGGTAATACGCCGTTCTTCAAGTAGGAAACTAATGGCGTAGTCCAATTGCTTTCGGAACCAAACTCCTGTACATCAACAGAATTTATAAGTGGAGAGAGCTGAACGAAAGAGAGTACGTTACCAAAGGTGGCCATATGTTCAGCTGAAGCGGCTTTGGCTAGGCGATCAGCTTGCTCGTTTTCTCCTCGGGGGATCTGTGTAATTTCGGCCTTCAACTCGTCGACCCTCCACCTCGCTTGGTCCAGATATCTTTTCATCCTTTCGCCTTTACACTCATAATTCCCGTTTATCTGGTTGACCACGACTTGAGAGTCGCAGTGAATGATCACTCTTTCGGCTCCTGCAGCTTTGGCGAGGTCAAGCCCTGCTATCAGAGCTTCGTACTCCGCCTTGTTGTTGGTGTTAGGGAATTCAAGGTGGATCATACACTCGACCATGTCTCCTTGGAGTGAGTGTAGTACAATGCCGGCTCCCCCAGCCTGCCTGTTGGAGGACTCGTCTACATGTATGCTCCATTGGAGAGATTCTTCTGCCCCCTTGTCCTCGCCATTTGTAAACTCAGCTATGAAATCTGCAACGATCTGTCCTTTAATGGCGGTTCATGGGCGGTACTGGATGTCAAACTTGCTTAATTCTATAGCCCATAGTGCCAATCGCCCAGCAGCTTCAGGGTTGCTCATTGTCCGTCGCAAAGGCTTGTCAGTTAGGACGATCATCGTGTGGGCTTGAAAGTACGACTTTAGTTTGCGTGTTGTTGTAACCAGCGCAAATGCGAGTTTTTCCATGGGCGGATATCTTTCTTCAGCTCCGCGTAGCGCCCGACTGGTGTAGTACACAGGTTTCTGCACTCTCTCTTCTTCTCTGATCAAGGCGGCGCTGACGGCGGCTGGGGAGACAGCAAGATAGAGAAAAAGTTCTTCACCCGGTTGTGAGGGACTCAGCAATGGGGGGGAAGAGAGATAAGTTTTCAATTCTTCGAACGCTTGTTGGCACTCGGTGGTCCACTCGAAAGATCTCTTCAGTGTGCGAAAGAAGGGTAAGCACTTGTTCGTTGCCCTTGAGACGAACCTATTTAGTGCTGCTATCTTACCATTAAGGCTTTGTACTTCCTTCACATTTTTTGGTGGTGCCATCTCTATTATAGCTCGAATCTTGTCCGGATTGGCTTCGATGCCTCTTTGGGAAACCATGAATCCTAGGAATTTTCCTGCCGTCACCCCAAAGGCGCACTTTCCTGGATTCGGCTTCATATTGTAAAAGCGAAGAGTGTCGAATGTCTCCCTGAGGTCTTCCAAGTGATCTTCCTCCCTTTGGCTTTTCACCAGCATATCATCTACGTAGACTTGGACATTTCTCCCGATTTGTGGCGCGAACATTTTGTTCATAAGCCTCTGGTATGTTGCGCCCGCATTTTTTAGACCAAACGGCATTACCTTGTAACAAAAGAGGCATTGGCTGGTCACGAACGAAGTTTTTTCTTGATCGGCTTCGTGCATCTTAATTTGGTTGTAACCGGAGAAAGCGTCCATAAAACTTAATAGCTGGTGTTGAGTTGTAGAGTCTACTAAAGTGTCTACCCTCGGGAGGGGATAGCTGTCTTTGGGGCACGCTCTGTTTAGATCGGTGAAGTCTACACACATGCTCCACTTCCCGCTAGCTTTCTTGACCATCACTACGTTGGCTAGCCAGTCGGGGTAGTAAACTTCTCTAATAAAGTTTGCCTCCTGTAGCTTGCGGACTTCTTCAGCTATGGCTCGATCCCGTTCGGAGGCAAACATCCGCTTCTTTTGCCGAACGGGTAGAAAGGAGGGTGATACATTCAGCTTATGCACCATGACTGAAGGGTCTATCCCTGGCATGTCCTCGTGACTCCAGGCGAATACGTCCCGATTTTCTCTGAGGAAGGCTGCAAGTGTTTGTCGGATCATGGGACTTGCAAGGGTCCCAATCTTTGTTGTTTGGTAAGGTCTGGAGTCGTCAAGGGATATTTCTTCAAGCTTCTCGATGGGTTCCGTTGTACTTCGATGTTCTTCTATGCTCATGGCTTGGAGTTGATCATCCATTTCCATCATAGCCACGTAGCATTCGCGTGTGGCCACCTGATTTCCACGTAGTTCACCTATCCCGTATTCGATAGGGAACTTGATCATCAAGTGATAAGTCGAGGTTGCCGCCTTCCATGAATTGAGGGTGGGTCGCCCTAAGATAGCATTGTAGGCAGACGAACAGTCAACCACGAGGAACGTCACGTCCTTTGTGATCTGCTGAGGATAGTCGCCTGCCGTTACAGACAATGTGACCGCGCCCAGGGGAAACACCCTTGTTCCTCCAAAACCGACGAGTGGGGCATTCGGCAGAATCAATTGTTCTCTGCTGATTCCCATCTGCTGGAATGCCGGGTAGTACAGGATGTCCGCCGAGCTCCCATTGTCGATCAACACCCGGTGCAAGTTGTAGTCCCCTACTTGCAAACTGATAACAAGTGCATCGTCATGCGGATGGTGAAGACGTCGCGCATCTTCTTCGGAGAACCCAATGACGAGGCTTTCTCTTCGTGCTATTTTTGGTACTGAGCCCGTCAGCTGGACATTTTGGACCATCCTGAGGTACGTCTTCCAAGCCTTTTTGGATGACCCGGTAGCTGTCCCTCCTACAATCATCCTGATGTCGCCAATGGGCGGTCTAGGGCGGTCATTGTCCCGTCGGGGGGGCTGTTCCTGAGGTAGTGGATCCGTTCTTTCCTTGCTTACAAACTTTTGCAATTTCCCTTGTCTTATGAAGGCCTCAATCTGCTGCTTCAAGTCGTAACAATCAGCTGTGTCATGGCCGTGATCTCGGTGGAAGCGGCAGTATTTGTCTCTAGAACGCTTGCTAGGATCTCCCTTCAGCTTTCCAGGGAAGGTCAGAGCCTCTTTGTTCTTGATTTGCATTAGGACTTTATCTATCGGGGTGGTTAGCGAGGTGAAGCTTGTGAACCTTCCTCCCGAAGGTTTAGAACACCTCTCGTCCCTTCGATCTCCTGTTCTCGGCCTCTTCCGCCCTTGATCTTGTCGTGCATCTTCCTGCCTCTCCCTTTTTCTCGGTTTCTCTTCTCGGGTCTGCAGCGCGTCCTCAGCATTCATATACTTAGTGGCCCTGTAGAGTACTTCTGAAATGGTCTTCGGGTCGTTTTTGTATAGGGAGAACAAAAACTTACCCTTTCGCAACCCATTTGTGAAGGCTGCTACAAGTATTTTATCGTCGGCTTCGTCGATCGATAGCGCTTCCTTATTGAAGCGCGTTATGTAGGATCTCAGTGTCTCGTCCTCTCGTTGCTTGATACTCATCAAGCATGCCGTGGACTTCTTATACCTGTGGCCCCCAATGAAGTGTGTGGTGAACTGAACGTTTAGTTCCTTAAAGGTGCTGATGGAGTTGGGCGTCAGTCGGCTGAACCACACCCTTGCGGAGCCTTTGAGTGTTGTGGGGAAGGCCCTGCACATGATCTCGTCTGCTACCCCCTGAAGGTGCATTAGGGTCTTGAAAGTTTCCAGATGGTCCAGAGGATCCTTCACCCCGTCATAGCTGTCTATATGCGGCATGCGAAATTTGTGGGGCAGGGGGAAGGAGTTCACGGCCACAGTGAAGGGCGAGTCGGTGCGGTTGACTAAATTGTCCAGATCACTGGAAACTCGCCCTTTGAGCGCGTTCATCATAACCTCCATCTGTTCCTTCATTGCCTGCATTTCTGCAATAATATGTGGTGGAGTCGCATCCGTGAGGGATGGCATGCTCAAGTTCTGCCTCTCCGGCTTGCTCGAGGCGTGGCTGCCTTCAGGTTTCTCCTGATTTCTCTTTGAAGTGCTAGTCCCTTCCTGATCTTCTTGTTGGTCGTTCAGTGCTACATTCTTCTGGCGCAGCTGTTCTTCCAAGTCGTGGTTTTGCTTGGTGAGACACTCCACGGCGGCTCCGAGAGTCCGAACTTGTCTTTCGAGGGCAGTCGTGGGTGGCTCCTCTCCTTGAATGTCGTTAGTGGTTCCCATCGAGCGAGTGAGTACCATGCAACCCTTTAGTCCGGGAAACGATTGTATGGCTTACAGTGTTTCCCACAGACGGCGCCAACTGATGATGCCGGAAATCTCACCAGTGAGTTGGACAATGCTTGTACGCTCGAAACGACACCTGCACAACAAAAAGGAGAAGACCTAACAGAGAGCACCGGTGTGGTGCCGGCCAAATACCCTCTGAAGGTCAAGTTAGAACTTCTTTCAACTCTAGAGTGCTAGAGAGGGGTTAATTATGCGTACATCGATTTGTGAGGGTATTGGGGCTTTTATAGTAGTAGAGGGTTGACCTCTCTTTCTTGGAGTAGAAGTCTTTTCCATATAGGAATCCTTATGAGCGTAGATTGCGGAATCCTTTCCTTATAGGACTCTATCATTGAGCGTGGAGTATAAGTCATGGTTTTATTATTCATGCGTGGTGGCCAAGTCAAGGTTTTATAAGAACCGTCGGCCTCTGACCCGTCAGCTTGTCTTATTCCCTTCAGCCATGAGGGGTCGTCAGCTTTTGAACGTAATCAACCTCTTAAGCTCTTCGCGGATTTCCTTCCCTGTCAGCCTGTCCCTGTTCGTCAGCGTTAGAGACAGCATCCTTCATGACTTAGCCTGTCAGCCTGAGTAGAAGCTGACGGGTTAAGCCTATGGTGCTGTGTGCTATGATTTCTCCTTATCAATGACCATCATGGTCCCTTGCAGACATATTATCACTTGATGTTGAGGAGTAATATCGAGCTCCAATTATCTTGCTGAAATATGATGGTTCCATATTGGCGATCAGCATTTAAAGGAGTGTAAATAAGAGAACAATGACATTTTTCTTTTGGTTGTGTTTATTGTTTCAGTGTTATGCATAAACAAAAAGCTGGGAGACAACATTACTTATTGCAAGTGAAATTGCTGCCGCCTTTACATTCACCCTTCCACGTCGAGGGGGGAGGACTGAATCCTTCATCATTGAAGCTCTCTGATTCAGGCCAGATTCCAGTGTCAATAACGCCAACTATGACATCATTCTCAGCAGTGGCATTCCTTTTGATTGTCTCAGAAAAACCAAGAAAGTCCCAGGACCTTGTTGTGTGAAGATGATAAGGTTTGCTTGGAAAAACAGAGACTACTTCATTCCTATCTGCAAATCCCAGTATGTAAAAACATGCTATAATGTTATGACCCATCAAATTATATGACTCTTTTGGGAAATAGATACAATAAAATTGTCTTGCATGCAGCACTCACTAGCAAGTTTTTGTCTTTCACGATCAGTGAGCTTGGCAGCAAACCCATTGAAACTCCTTTTGTAACTTCTAACCAAGCAATTTTCTATAGAACTAGAGAGAGAGAGAGCATAAAAAAATAAAAATAAAAACTGATAATTTTATTATTATTTTCAAAGAAAAATGAATAGTATCTAGAAATGTTACCTGCCCTCAACAACTTCTTGAAGCAAACTATGGTGGTTAGACAATGGAGAGTATTGCCCCGTCGGAAGTGACCCCATGTACACAATGTAGACCTGAATCATCATTATCATCAACAACTTAAGCAGACAGTCACAAAGAGTGGCATGTAAAACGAAAATTTGGCGTGATTTATGTGTAGCAATCTAGTTTTACTAGTCATTGGACCATAGAAGAGACAGATTCTTTTGCAACGAAAATAACACTTGCCTTCCTGTCTTCATCTGCGGCTCTGCATGATAAGCTTGTGGTGAGTATAAGAATGTAGGATATGTAACAAAACAGAAGAGATCCATGATTAGCCATTTTTCCAATTCTGAAAACTGAAGAGTAGTAAATTGTGTTTTATATCAGGATGGGGGGTTAAGAATTTCTTGTCAATTAAGCATTATAATTTGCTTTCCTTCTTATTAAATGCATCTATTAACTATGGAAATTAATTTAGCAACATTGATTGGAATTAGTGAGGATGATATGCTTGGAAAATGAATATATGATAAGTTGTGATTGGTGGAGCATAAATTATACATAAAAAAAATGAGACAAAAAATTTGTATTCTTATAATGCTTTTATTTCCTTTGCGGTTGCCATTAGGTAATTTCCATGAGTCAACTTTCGTAGTGGCATATTACTTGATAAAACCTTGGAAAGATCTTAGGCTGGCAGCTTGCAACTTGGCAGTGATATATCTGATAAATTCATACCAAGGATTTAGATTCATTAGATTCATGCATGACTTGGCATATATATACAAAAATTAAAGTCATGTCATAACTTTAATTTTTGTATTT
The DNA here is from genome assembly GCA_019022515.1 of Quercus aquifolioides. Classification (NCBI taxonomy): domain Eukaryota; kingdom Viridiplantae; phylum Streptophyta; class Magnoliopsida; order Fagales; family Fagaceae; genus Quercus; species Quercus aquifolioides. The sequence goes on from CM032326.1 coordinate 32,974,188, forward strand.
ATATGCCAAGTCATGCATGAATCTAAATCCTTGGTATGGATTTACAAGAAACTTTATTACTTGAATTTCAAATATCTCTCCTAAAAAAAAATTGAATTATTACCAAAAGTTTCAAATAAATTTAACAATCATTTTGATTCTATATAGTAATTTTATGTGTTATATTTGTAAAATTCACCCACGTGCTTGCACGAAATTGCTTTGATATATGTATGTATTACGCATTGTAAAACTAATATGTTTTTGTCATGTGACTTATTAATTAAAGTTAGTTAATTTACTTTAGGTAACACCCTATCAAGTTTCAAAAGGCTTACTAATATATATATATATATATATATATATATATATATATATATATGAGAAGAAAATTGATTTTTAATTAACCTCATAGTATTATGTCACATAAATTTTTGAATTTCTCACATTTTAAATGTTATTATTTTAATATATATTTTTAATTGAATTTAAATTCTATTTTTATATTTAAACCCTCTAGTAAAATCTTGTTACTTCATGTCTTCTTTAAATATTAATAGTTGAATATATATGTCACGCCCCAAACTCAAAAGGGTCCAAAGCATGGGAAATACATCTCAAAGGTACTTGTAGATTTTTTCTTTTTTGACAATTCAATCCAATTAAATCATATCAAGTTCCAACATTAAGAATTATCATAATAGTTCCATTAAAGATACTCTCAAAGTAAGTCAGAGCTCTAAGCAATAATTACAAGGGTCATTGTCCACAAAAGAATAGGGGTCTGAATAAATACAATTACATATCATCAGCTTGTCCCATCAGTGGGAATTTTCATTTAATTTATGCAAAATCAATTTCATTAACAACGCGACAAGAGTGATAAAAATAATATAGCACCAAGCTTTCCAAAATAACTATGAAACTATATTTTATTCACTGTGAGCTATAAAAATATCCAATACCATTTCAAAACTAGAAACCTCACCCAAGGTGCCACAAAGATGGAAATGTCACTAAGACATCATATTGCCACAGACAGGTCGGAACCCAAACACATTAGCATGATATGTACCTCTTTTGGCATGTGGTCTATTGGCACTGCCTAGCCTCACTCACACCCTCAAGGATTTACCTATCTCCCCCCCCCCCCCCAATGGGCAACAAGAGATAACGCGTCATGAAGTACCTCTTTTGTATGTGGTCTCTTGGCCCTGCCTAGCCTCACCCACACACTCAAGGATTTACCTCTTCCCCCCATGGGCAGCAAGGAATGACGCGTCACACAGTACCCCTTTTGCATGTGATCTTTTGGTCATATGAGCAGCAGCCTCACCCACACACTCAAGAATTTACCCGTGTCATGCAAAGTAGAGCCTCCAGCCTAGCTTATTGTCACGAAGACGAGGTAATCACACGTCACAAAGACGGGGTAATCACGCGTCACAAAGACAGGGTAATCACCAACATTATAGCACAAAGGCAAACCCACATCAAAAGCTCACAAGTTAAATGTATTCAAATACATAGTTTACTTCCAAGTAGTTTCATAAGATATTTCAATAACCAAATATCCACAATATTCTCGAAGTCCTCAAAACCATTTCTTGTCAAAAATATTTTGCATCAATTTCCCAAAATAATACAATTTAAGACAAAACATCTTTAGTATTTCTAAATAATACCATAAACCCATGAAATCCACTATCAAATGAATTCAAGGGTACTTTTCTCTTACATGCCAAATATTCATGCATTTCCCCATGTGCAAATATTAAACATGATGCATTTTTCATATATAATCATATATAGTAGGGTCACAACACAACTCTTTTTAGGAAACATAGTTTCAAGAATTATTTTCCAAAACGTATTTAACCCAAAACAACATTTATACAACATGGTTATTTCCCAAAAATCCGATTAAAAAGCTACTTACCTTGCAACCCTCAAAAAACCTAATTCTCCAAGTTCCAAAGGAGATTAGCTAGAACCTCAAATAAAATATGTGAAGATGCTTAGAGGTTTCTAAGGATTTTCCAATGATCTTGCCGGAAAAATGATAGTGGAGATGGTGATGTGGAGTGGAACCTAGTGGGAGAGTAAGGGAGTTTGAGAGGAGTGTTTGTTGTGTTTTGGGAGAAAAAGAGAGTAAAGGTATGAGACTGGCCAAAGAGAGTGAAGATATTTTGAAAATGAGTGGTGGGGAACAAATGGGGTAGGTGAGGGTCACGTGGTCTCAAACATCTGACCACTTTCCTTATATATATATGTGTGTGTGTGTGTTGGGCTGGGCCAATACAATATAAGTCCATCTACTAATATAATCATAATAAATGGATAAACTTAAAATATACAGTTTTATATACAAACACAATCATAATAAATGTTTATTAATAACACATTATAATCAAATTTCATATTAAGGCAAAACAAACAAGAAAAAAAACATCATATTATGTTAAACTTTTCTATGCATTCCACGAGTTATTGACTAGTACATATGACAACAAGATTCATACCCATAGTGGTCTAAGGTTACGCCAAGTGGCGCATATCTTAAGAAGGGATAAGAACCCTCTTCATTTAGTCTTCCACCTCTTCAAAGTCAAAAGTTTGCATTTATACCACTGCGCACCCTTGGCGCGATAATCACTCCACAAGTATTAAGTTCTTGTGGGTGTGAGGGGAAAAGACCGGAGTCTAAGTCTCCAAGAGAGAGCTTCACACACATATACACTTAGATTAGCCTAGAGTAGAATTTCTATCTTGTATCAAAAAAAAGTTTGCATTTATGTGAATTTATTATTTAATTGCCATGTATTAATGGCATAAGTGGATTTTATTTAGATGTATTAATTATCTATAAATGGTGTGTTATTTATTTATATAAAAGAAATTTATATTTTATATGGTTACTCTTACTTTTTTTTTTTTTTTTAAAAAAAACCCTATATGGTTATTTTATAAACTCTATTGATATATATAGAGATTTTTTTTTTTTTTTTTTTTTGAGGAAATATAGATATGTATAGAGATGAATTCAAGTTACATCTCCATTCCTACTAGATTTTATGGTGGAAATTTGATTAGTTACCAAGTCATAAATAAAAAATTATAACGTTAACTCATCTCTCAATTCTAGAATAAGAGTTATTACTTGGAAAGCAATCAATCATTTATGAGAAATGCTATGTTCATAACATTTTCACAACTCTTTTACAACAAATCCTAAATAACAAGTTGTTAATATTGGTTGTTACAGGTGGGCAAAAAAGTACTTGAAGTTGTGGATTCAAATTAGAACCAATAACAACTTAACACCTGTGATTTGTTATGAAAATGTTACAGATGTAACACTTCTCATCATTTATTCTAAACTAAATTCAATAAAGATGAAATGTAAAAGACCATATTTACACCCTCCAATAAAATACTGACACACTAGATTTCCTTCTTCTTCTTCTTTTTTTTCAAATGAAATCATATATAATGACTAAACTAGTACTCTTATTTTATATCCTTTTTTTTTCATCCACATTCATATTTTAATTGTGGACTTTTTTTTTCTTTTTTTCTTTTTTTCTTTTTTGCTCCGTTTGTTTCACCGTTAACATTTTTTGGAAAATGAATTATTTTTCAAAAATAATTTTCTAAAAAACTATCCTATTTTCTTATATTTGGTAGCAACCTTAAAATGCAATAGACAATTGTCTTTTTACTTCATGTTACTGACAATAACAAGATCTGAATCTAAAATGTCATCACTGATCAAAAACATTTTAGTTTTCCATGTTCTTCATGTTTGAATGAAGTATTATGAACACGTGCATTTCTTTAAATCCATATGACTATATAAGCCACGAGGAATATTGAAACAGCCGAGGCAACATTGCAAATGCTAGCCTTAAAAACCTTACATTTCGACTTGTGTATGCCCCAATGCTTAGGAATAACAGCTTTAGACCAAATCAGGTTCCAAGACAAACTTTCTCTACTCTACCTTCACCTTGGAGAAGGCGGCGACTCAGGCAGATTGTTTACAGTTTCAATAGCGATTTGCGACTCCTCCACTTTGGTAGGGCAGTCTAGCAGTGGATTAATGATGTAGAAGTTTTTTTAGAAAAATAAAATAAATATTGGATTTATATTGGTTTAATGGGTTGATGTTGTGTGTGTTCATGTGCTTTACTAGGGAAAAAAATTTTAATTCTGACGTGGCAGTATTTTATTGGAGGGTGTAAATATAATCTTTGATATTAATGGATTCGTTCATGTCTTCTTTAGTTTTTCCTCATTTCCCCCATATGGAGAGTTCCTTTGCAACATATTTCCCCTGCTCTCCCTGTGCTGGCATCATTAATCTATTCCTATTTTCAATAGACAAGATTGCCTTTTATTTATTTATTAATGATATGACACTTGTATACTTTTCATATAGAAAATAAAAGCTTAACAGCAAGATAACAAATTTTTTTTTAAGATAACACTTTTATTTTTTTTTCGCTCCAGATGATAAACAAAATAACCATTTTTTTTTTTTAATGACTTTTTATCATCAAATCAAGACAATAATTAATTTTTGGTATATTATAAGCAAAATAACCATTTCAAGTTTAGAATATAAGCAATTATTAAAAGTCCCAAAATCCTATCTGAAACAATAGAGTATTATATTTATTAAGGCAAGCGTCATTTAACTTAAATATGATGTGAGACTAAACCAGTAACCATCCAGAAGACAATCGAAGTCCCAACTTCCCCAGATAAGCCAATTATGGTAAAGTAAAAACCAAGCTTTGCTAACTGCTACGTCCACAGAATACTCTGGGCAAAAAACACAAGAAGACCACAAATCTGATCATCTGCTTATTGTCATTCAAGCAAACAAACAAATGTGCCCATAGCACATGCCTGTTAAGTCCATAATACTTCATTGAAAAGTGGAAACGTGTTACGTATAGACCCAATCAGTTGAATCTAATTCAAATTAAATCTAATGAATCATGTTTAAGAATTACTCTACATGTATCAACAACAAAAAAATTTACTCCACAAGTTTACAACAATCCTGGTTCTTATCAGAATCAAGGTTCATACTATTTTGGTTCAAGATGGCAAAGTATCGATTTCTGTCAAAAATCATTTGTAGTATTGAATTTTAGATATCCATAACGTTGTATAATCTAAAAAAGAAATTAATATTACATTTAAAATTTGCATATATATATATATAATTGAAGACATTTTTGTGCCAAATTTGTATTATTCAAATCTAGCGTGTCATGACAAAACAATCATTCAAAAATCCACCAGCTATCAATAATAGAAACGACATCAAAAAATAATAGTAATAATAATAGAAACCATATCATGAAACCATGTCTTACTTATTAAGAGATACCATTCTAATTAGTTATCACATATGAGTTATCCTAACTGCACTTTACATCATCCAATAACTGCACTTTCCTTGACTGAATTATCCTAACACTGTTTAAAAGTGTAACAATCACTTGTTAAATAATGTATACTACATTGCAGTGCACAGAGAATTCCACTGCAAATCACCAACATGAGGTTCATATAAGTTTTAAACCTTCTTGGGTAACGAGTTCATCCTTGAGCATCTCTACTACTGTAGTACATAATCACTGGATCCAGGATCCAAACAAAAAATTGATTAGGTTACAGCAAATTTATAGGAGACTTAATAAATTAAACTTCCTATAGCCTCTAGAGAAGAAAACTAGAATGTGAATTCTTAAAGAGAATATATAAGAAGGCTTACAATCCTGAGCAGGACTTGCCGCTCAAGAGATGATAATTCAAGTATGAAGATAATTAGCAGCCATCATCAACTCCAGAGTCAACTCAGGTTCAATTGGAAACTCAGTCTCCTTTCCACTGAAAAAGAGAAACATTTCCATAATAAAGATAGGGGGAAGGGGCTCTTGACCAAGGTTCCAGAACAAATTCCAACATCAGATCCAAATCAAGCTTTTACGAATATGTAGAACAGATGTTTATAAACCATGGTGCAGTTAAATTCGTTGTAATATAGCTTGACTCCCAAGAAAATATCATAATAAAAATTGTGACAAAATACAACATGACATTGATTGGAGAGATGCTTAACTTAACCCATTAAATATTTAAATTTAGTTTAAATCATTGAAGCCAGAGAGATACTTAATTTTATAATAAGGTACTCTAAATGAAACGTGTAGAAAGATTATGAATAAAAACAAGGGAAAAGTACAGATAAAGCCTACTTTTTGTTGAAATGACCATCCAAGTCCTGACATATTTTAAAAGGATTATTAAGTCCTATTTTTAATTTTCTTTTGAAGCAAGTCCATCCACCTATGGTTAAATCACTTAAGTGTGAGTTTGGATAGCGATTAAGTCCACGTTTTGCGTGTTTTGATGCGCGTCCCAGCTACTGTTCATGGCCCCCAAAACAGTAAAAAACACAGATGAAAGTATAATAAGCAAAACGGTGTATTTTGAGTTCTAAATGGCTACTGTTCATGGCCCCAGACACAAAAAAAATCAGCTAACTTATAAATTATTTGCTACAATGTTTTCAATTTTCAGCAAAATAAGCGGTATCCAAACAAACCCTAAAACATAATTCCCTTCTTTTTTTATACAACTCGTATTTCCTTTATAAAATTTAATGTTTTTGTTATAACAAAATATTTTGATCTCAATTACTCAAATAAATTGAAAACTAAAAAATAACCAATTAGCTAAATTAAATCTGTGATGGGGTCATAACTCATAATACAACCCATAAAAATACTTTGTAATATTGAGAAAATAGAACCACACATATAATAGTATCAATCAGAGTATCTCAACACACACACACACACACAAAATTACCAATAGTCAAACAAAACTTAGTAGTTAGTACCAATACTCCTGCATAAATAATGGATACATCAAGGAATAGGGCTGACAATGAACACAGAATGGGTAGGATTTCAGATACATGTCATCCTAATCTTTGATTATCAAAATGCCACATCAGCATTTTTCAATCAAATAATATCGATATCCATTCTTGAGTTAAGCAATTCCCATCTCATAACGAGCAGCTTAACTCAAGCATCCACATTCCATAATCCCTATTAGAGTCAGACAAATAAATATCACTACAGGTAACCAACCACTTTTTCAAAAGAATACGGACTTCCATAAACCGTACTTCTCAATAACCCACTTCACGACATCAAAACAATCAACTTTTAAATCAACATAATAGAAACCCCTTCATTCAGTCTCTTTCAGACCAAGAAACTTTCTCCCTTCTTCACACAGTGAAGCAGATCTCAATACTGCTGGTAACTATTCAAATAGTTATTTTCAAGGATTTACTTATCAAAAAAAAAAAAAAAGTGATTTTCAAGGATCAAAATTATCTAAAACAAAGAGCCTAAAGAGGGAACTTCTAGGTCAAATAGTTAAGCAAATAGCAAAAGGCAAAACAAAGCAAAGTCTTCCAACAGTATTTAAGCAACATTAAAATGTTGGAAACAAGAAACCCAAATAATTTGAGCACAGGTAGGGGATCATTCTTCGGGCTCTTCCCTCATAACTGAAACATAGAGGATAATGACACAGATTTACTTCAACAGCTTGCATCAGTATTGAAGAACACAACAAAGGACACAATACTACTGAAGACAGCAATGTATGCTTGCCTTGCTATATAGGTAAATAATTTCAACTTGAAAATGTATAAGTGATCAAAGCTCTTTCAGCCTTTTTTTTTCTTATGAAACAAGCATCAAGAACAGAGCTCCATACTCCTTCATACGATATCAAACCTATTCAAACTTTAGAGATTAGGTCAACATTGGCAACCTTTCCTATCAGATTGATGTGAGCCTTCCAGTCATTGAACTGGAATGAAGAAGGTTAGATCATAGGTTGAAGAGCCTCGGCTCTAGTGCGTGTGAAATTTAACAATAAAAAAAATTAAATTAAATTTTCCCATACAAAGTGTCATTTGAGTCATTTGACAAAGGACTAATGACATACAGACCTAATTTTCCAATAATGTGTTTATACCAAAAGGACACCTAAGGCTCAACACCTTTTGCAGCAATTGAATATAAAGGCCAATTGTATAAATCCCATCCTAAACTATGGAACTAAGGCTTGGTTGTTGTTGTTGTTGTTGTAGACATCCCATACCATACATAGCAATTATTCAACCCCAGCTATAGAAACATTCGCAATACCCACTCAAAACTACATTTATATTGCAATCAACACAGTAATTCGACATTAACTTGCAAGATCCACTCCACCATCGAATATTAATGTTAAATTTAACAACTTGATGGGAATTAATCTGTTGATTTTGACATATTAACGCACCCACTACCCAACTAGCCAACTAATTTGTTTTGTTAATTATAACACTATTTTTAGACAGTGGGTGGACAATGCAAATTATGGGTATTGATTGCAAAAAAAGATTATAATTTAGAATAAAATTGTAAATAACCCCATAATTTCTATAAGTAGAGAAAGCCATGAATAAATGAAAAACAAAGCAAATCAGAACCTGGCAAATTGAAGATGCCAATAGAAATACTTGCAGATCTTCTCTAATATGGTTGTGCTGATCTCAGGGAAAGTCACTTCTCCGTGCTGTGTCTCGGCAAAGCTCCCTATCACAGCGTCAGACACAGCGATTAAATATTTGTAGGGAAATTTTGTGGGAGGAAAAGTTTCAATTTTTGTTTCTTAAAAAGAATTATAGATTCTAAAAAGCAATAGAGAGAGAGGAACGGGAATGAAACCCTAATTGTAATCGAAGGTACGAGAGAGAGAGAAGACCTGGAGAGGTGAGCATGTTGTAGATGGTCTGGGAAACCATGGCAGCATCCTTGTCGATGACGAATTCGAAGCCCTCGGCGCTGATCAGCTTAACCATGTCCTCCTTCTTCATCTTTTGCAGTTTTTCTTTTGCTTATGCCAACCCCCCCAAAATTTCAGCCAATCTCTCTATTTTGTGTACTGTACTTGTGTACGTGTGCGCTCGTGAGTCTTAATTAATACCAAGCGGCACCCAAAATTGAATATACGGTGGTTCTGTTAACTTATGAAGGATGGGTGTTGTTAATCAATTATATTAAGAAAGTTTTAATATTTTTTTTTTACAAGATATAATTTTTTATTCTAGTATAATCTAAGTATATATGTATTTGAAGTTTCCTCTTGAAAACTTGAACTCCAACCATTTCCCCCCACACTCCACAAACATTTATACTAGTGGAGTGACTACTGCACTAAGGATGCGCGGTGGATAGAAAGTTTTAATACTCATTTTATGAGAAATATAAAAAGTTGATAGAAAAATTAATTGTTTTATCATTTTTTTATAAAATATTTCTAAAAATAGTTCCTAAATTAATGTTTTTAGGGAATTCATTAACATTTTCCTTTTATGAAAATTAAATAAATAAATAAAACCTTTTTTTTACAATTTTTTTATATTTTTCATAAAAGTTGTATTAAAATTTTTCAAAAATAGTTCATAAAAAATGCTTTAAGGGCATGGTTTTAAAAGAGTATGGTTCTCGATTTTTAGCAATTGAACCATGGATTTTTACCGGTTTTAGCCGTTTTTAGTTTTTTCTAGATCAATTTAGTGTCTAGTTCCCAGTGAACAAGCCGAACCAATTTTAATTTTTAAAACTATGTTTAAGGGCACTCATTAACCAGGCCCATAAAATAAAATAACCAAAACTCAGTTTTTTCTTAACATATAAAAAGTTGGAAACTTGGATTCATAAAAGGCTATTAATAAAAAAATTATTTTTTATTGTATATTAGCAGTATTAATTAATCTATAATACCAATCAAAAAAGAATTAGTTTATAATATTTTAAGTGCTCAATTTTAGTACCTAAAATTTATAATTCTAAAACTAAGTCCTTTTTGTTATTCAGTTATTTTCTGTTAAAAGTATTTTTGTTTTTATGGCTAATGGAAACATGAGATTAGATTTTTTTTTTTTTTTTAAGGGGAATTTAGCCCTCTAGTCCTAACTCCTAAGCCCCAAAATTGCAAAAATGGTGTGGCATTTTCCCGAAATTAATCCCAATCTAGCTTGCAATTGAGTCCTCAAGTCCTAAGTTTATCTTCCTCTTTAGGTAGCAATGAATTCATCCCAATCAAGTTCGATCTCATCGTGAAGGGTTAGTACTTTTTGGCATTTCGGGTTCATAGGAAGGCTCAATAGACGCCCATGTGAGCAACCTATCGACAAAAGCCAAGCTAAAAGGGTTTTTTTTTTTTTTAATACAAGATAGAATTCTACTCTAGCCTAATCTAAGTGTATATGTGTGTGAAGCTCCCTCCTGGAGACTTGAACCTTGACCCTTGCCCCCCACACTCCACAAGCACTTATACTTGTGGAATGACCATCGCACCAAGGGTGTGCGATTTTAATAGTACTTACACATGGTTTGAATTGGTTTGAATTTATTACTTTACCCATGTGAGGTGGCCGCTCACTTCACCATTAAAAAGGGAAAAACATTAAAAATAAATAAATGAAGATTAAAAAAAAAAAAAAGATTAATGTTTTGTAGAAAAGGAAGAACAAACGCAAAATCCATCTACATTCCATTAGAATTCACAAACCTCCCACCAAATCCGTTAGCTTCCAGGGGCTCTAAATTTAAAACCCCAGATGCAAAATCAGTGCTAGAATATTGTAGCAGCTCAAATCTCCTATACCCAGATAAGAAATACGTGAGCTAATATCTTTTACTCAGGCACCCAACCTGTCCAAATAGCGGAACCAAGTCCCTAGTGTAGTGTTTCTCAGAAAAAAAAAAAGTCCCTAGTGTAGTGACACTTCACTTCCTTAAAGCCCCAAAAAAGGCATCCCTGATTGCTCTAGCCCAAGAGCCAACTCAATGAAGTCTTCATAGTTGCTCTAGCCCAAGGGCGTCCCCCTGATGTAGTAATTCTATTAGCATTTGATGTTCGGAGTGTTATAAAATCAATCGGTACCACGGGAACCATGTTTGCTAAATCAGTTTTTGATTTCAAAGTTTATAATTTAGAGGCTGCTTAGGTTCTGTTGAAGGCGATCACATGCTCTTAGCTTCGTTTAAAAATGACACAAATAGGTGAACTGTTATAGAAATATTCTTCTGCATGTCAAATTTAGTAGTTTGAACCAGCCAAATCACCCGGAGTCAAAATGAAATGGGGAAAAGTATTATTATTTACTTATAGAAACAATATGTGGAGAATCAAAACGTGTTGGAGCATTTTAATATTAAATAATTAAAATGAATAAATGTTATAACATAAATGTAAAGATGTAGAAGTGAATATAGAAGATGATGAATTAATAAAAATGTTAAATCTCATATTGAAAAGGAAAGAGACTATTTTATTCTTTTTAATTGTGATGATTAATGGACTAACATGAATTATCTCAGATATTGTGCTAGATACGTGCGCAAGGAGTAGGTGAAGGGTAAAAGTTTCAAAAATGGAATCCAAGTTACTTTGTCCAAAAGGAATCCTATTGTTTTTTTTCATTCAGTAATAAATTTTTTTATTTTAGATTCATAAAAGAAATTAAAATAAGATAAATGAGACAAAAAGTGAATTCTTAAAAACTATTTTAAAACTATCTAGTTACAAAAGCTCCATTTTAGGAGAGTATAAATGAGAGGAACTCCGGTGTTAATGTAATGTTAAGTTAAATAAAATTGACACTATAAGTAAGAAATAAAATGTTGAAAAATAGAATAGAATAAAAAATAAGGGTTATTATTGATCACAATTTCATGAGTATAGACACTAATAATTTGCATACACTTTGTGCAGAAATTGCTCTAGTCATACGACACTTGTTGGGCTGTTGTATCTTGGGGGAGACAAGTCAGAAATGGTCAACCAAGAGTTTGAATCTCTTTAAAGAGAGCGAATGTCGCGCCTCAATCCAAATAGCTTTGTATAATTCCTTTCTTTATATCAATAATATTCAAAAGTATTATTTAGTTTCTCGTTGTGTTATTTCCATTATTATTGTGATTGCACTAACAATTTTAAGGAGATTCAACACATGGAGCCTACACGAGAAACCAAATAAGTCTATTGGAGATCTTAATAAGCCCTTTCGTTTTAAGGGAGCCCACTTCAAGAGGTGGAAAGGAAAGGTTCTCTTCTACCTGAGCCTTCTCAAAGTTGCCTACATCCTCACTGACAAGAATCCATCAAAGGTTCCTACCGATGAGATGAGTGAGGAAGAATATAGTCTCCATCAAGAAAAATAGATAAGTATACAAAAGATGAATAAAATTGTCGTTCTTATCTTTTGAATTGTCTTGCTGATCATTTCTATGATTATTATAATACAACTTATAATTTTGCTAAGAAAATTTGGAAAACTTTACAAAGCAAGTATGATAATGAGGAGGCTGGTGCAAAGAAGTATGATGCTAGTAGATTTTTCATTACCAAATGGTGGATCAAGCACAAAACTTTCAAATGATTGTAGCAGAATTGAGATCCGAAGGCATAAAGATTGGAGACAATTTGGTGGTATCTGGCATAATTGATAAACTACCACAATCTTGGGGGGAGTTCCAAAAGACTTTGCAGCACAAACAAAATGAGACATCCTTGGAGACTTTGATCACACGCATCCGTGTGGAGGAGGAGGCTAGAGGACAAGATGCACTCATGACACAAGAGAGCAATGGTAATTCCATCACAAAGGTAAACCTTATTTCAACCAATTATAATATGCTCAAAAATCATTTTCCTAGAAATGGTCAATTGAAGCCTAAAAAAAGAGCCTTTAAATTAATAATAGCCCTCAAGGAAGGAGAAGCCCAAATAAAAATTACAATAAGAACCAAGGACCCCCTTCACAAGATCAATTTAATAGATCATATTTTGTCTGTGGCAAGAGTGGGCACATTGCTTGATTTTGCAAATTTTGGAAACTTGAATCTGTCCTGCAGGCTAACGTAACCGAAGATCCTTTAGTAGCTATGATTACAGACATCAATATGGTGCAATATGTTAAAGGGTGGTAGGCAGATTATGGTGCTAATAGGCACGTTCGCTATGATAAAAATTGGTTCAAGTTGTACACTCCTTTTGAAGAAGAAAAAACTGTTATGCTTGGTGACTCTAGCAAAACCAAGGTTCTTGGGAGTGGTGAGGTTGAATTGAAATTCACTTCTAGACATGTGCTAATATTGAAAGATGTACTTTACACTCCGTCCGTGAGGAAGAATTTGATGTCAAGTTTTTTGCTTAACAAGGCTGGCTTCAAGCAAACTATGGAATCTGATAATTATGTAATCACTAAAAAAGGATTATTTGTGGGCAAATGTTATGCTTGTGATAGAATGTTTAAATTGAATGTTGAGAATAATAAAGTATCTACCAATTCAGTTTATATGCTTTCTTCTATTAATTTTTGGCATGCTCGTTTGTGTCATATAAATAGTAGATATGTGGGAATTATGAGTAGTTTAGGATTAATTCTAAGACTGTCAAAAGATTTTGAAAAATGTGAAACTTGTAGTCAAGCTAAGATTACAAAAAGGCCTCATAAAAATGTTGTAAGAAATACCGAATTACTTGAGTTAATTCACTCTGATTTATGTGTGTGGGGCCAGAAAGAGTAAGCCAGCCCCGGCCCACTTCGAACCAGGCCCAAAGGCCCGCGCCGAGGATGCGTCCAATGTCCGAGGACCAAGATATAAAGCCCAATTGCCCAAGAAACAGTGCCGAGGACGATCCCTTCCTCGGACGTCCGAGATCATAAAGTGGAGAAGCAGCACACCATCAAATGGAGTATTCCCGAGCCTCCTAAGAGCAAATAGCAAGTACCAAGCGCCGGCAATGAAAGCATGGTGGAGGAGTAAGTCCCAGATGAACTGTCACCTCCACATTAAATGCTCTCAACTAACGCCCTGGCTGCATTAATGAGGATAGGACTCTTGAACAGTGCTGCCTTGGGTGCCGCAACCCACAGGAGGAATGGGAATGCAGCTGATGAGATAGGCTCTCAAGTGGTGGCCTGGCTAATCAACAAATGTAGGGCTAGGATCAACTGAGAGAGAGATATATAATGTAAGAAGTCCCTCTTGAAAGGGGGACGGACGGAAAAACCAGAGTTAGGAAATACTGTAGCAACTTGTCTTCTCTGAATCCTTGTAATCAATCTTCAAAGAAATAACAAGAACTTGAAGCTCTGTAAGGCACGTCCGAGGACATTACCGTGCATCCCAATTCACGTTTAAGTTATTAAACCCACAAACAACCATGCATGGCCGTTGCATTCCTCACTAGGGCCTAGTTCTTGAACCCATACTCTATAAATTCATTGCAGGGTTAGCTGGGCTTGGGTCCACTCTCTCAATAGCAGAAGTGCCCGAAATCGGTCCCTACAATTGGCGCCGTCTGTGGGAAGAACTCGTGCGTTAGTAAGGACGACAACCAAGCATGGCAGGATCAGGCCCTCACCAAGGAAATCCCCATCGACCTGAAACGGCTAAATCCCAGCACCAGGGTAACTATGGCGACCCCGGACACGGTCAAAACGAGGAGAACGGACGATTTCGAGAGAGAAGCGTACATACCTCAATGACTAACGGAAGCCACGTACCCTAGAGGCGTGACAACGGCCCCGCCACGCGGTCAGAGGAGGCCCATAGCCACGCGTCCCAGAGACAAGATGATAAGGTGGTCATGCAGCGCGAGATAGATAACTTGAAGAGAAAGCTGCGCCATGCACGACGGAGACGGTCCGAGCCCAGCCCTGACTTACCCTCTGACGATGAAAGCGATGACGAATACAGGCAAAGGTCAAGGACGCCCCCCAGCGAGACCTTCTCTCATGAGGAGGAGCTCTACCAGAGGCATAGGCATGACAGCCCAACTCCTAGGGGCTTAGGGAGTGACGCCATGAGCAGGGCACTGTATCGGCTCTCCAAGTCGCCTTTCACGCATCGTATAGAGGAGGCAATGCACCCTCGGCGGTTTCAGCAGCCAACCTTCACTGTTTACAACGGCAAGACGGACCCCGTGGAGCATGTGAGCCAGTTCAACCAGAGGATGGCTGTCCACTCTAGGGACGAGGCGCTGATGTGCAAAGTCTTCCCATCCAGCTTGGGGCCTGTGGCAATGAGGTGGTTCAACGGCTTGAGGACGAATTCCATAGACTCGTACAGGCAGCTGACCCAGGCGTTTGGTTCCCGTTTTGTCACGAATAGCAAGCCTCCTCGGCCCATGAGTGCGTTACTGTTCCTATCCATGCGTGATGGAGAGCCCCTCAAGGCTTACTCGGACAAGTATTGGGAGGTTTACAATGACCTGGACGGCAAGTACGACGCTGTCGCCATCAATACATTCCAGAATGGACTACCAATGGGGCACAGCCTGAGGAAGTCCTTAACCGGTAAGCCCGCCACCAGCGTGCGGCAACTGATGGATCGGATCGATAAATACAAGCGGGTAGAGGAAGATATGCTACAGGGCAAGGGGAAGGAGAAGGTTATCTCTCAGGAGAGAAGGGATTTCAGGTCGGACCGGTATAACAATGCCCGTCCGAGAAGGGATTTCGTGGGACAATCTGGAGTGACCAACACCCAGACTGTCAGCGTAGTGTTCCGAGAACCAGTGCATAGGGTGCTGGAAAAGATAAAGAACGAACCATACTTCAGGTGGCCGAACAAGATGGCTGGGGAACCTGATAGGCGCAATCAGAATCGCTACTGCCAATACCACCAGGACCACGGACATACCACGGAGGACTGCAGGAACCTCTGAAACCACTTGGACCAGCTGGTCCGAGAGGGAAAGCTGAAGCACCTTCTCCACCATTCCAGCAGCCAGCAAAACCAGACCTACCAGGAGCCGCGGAGGGACACCGCCATAGGGCAGCCCGCTGGAACGATTAATGTAATCTTGGCGGCACTAGGAAGAACGGGCACGCGCCCTTCGCAGGTGCTGTCTGTGGCCCAACAGCCCGCCGAGGAGTCCCGGATAGAGCCAAAGAGAGCCAGAAGGAGTTTTCCCCCAGTCTTGAGTTTCTCGAAGGAGGACAAGATTGGGACCACCCAGCCCCACGATGACGCTCTAGTTGTTACCCTCAGAATTGGGGGCTACAACGTGAGAAAAGTGATGGTGGATGGTGGCAGCGCAGCCGAGGTCATGTATCCAGACCTCTACAAGGGGCTGGGGCTAAAATCGGAGGACTTGACACCCTATAGCTCCCCCCTAATGAGCTTCGACGGAAAGCTCGTCATCCCAAAGGGCATGATCAGGCTACCCATACAGACAGGCCCAGAAGTGGTGGAGGTGAACTTCGTGGTGGTGGACACGTACTCCCCCTACACAGCCATCGTAAGGAGGCCCTGGCTCCACACCCTAGGGGGCGTTGCCTCCTCCTTGCACCAGAAGGTGAAATTCCCATCAGGGGATCAGGTCCTAGAGATCCGAGGTTGCCAGCCCACGGCGAGGCAGTGCACGGTGGCTGCCATATCATATCGGCTTGATGCACAGCCCTCGGCCACTGCTGAGGAAGTTTTATAGCAATCAAAGACCCCGGTGGCGCCTCCTGGTACAGCTGTCGAGGAGGCTAAATGTGAGGATCTGGAGAAGATGGTAGTTGACGATGACCCGGAGAAGTTCTTCCAGATCGGGGCCCAGCTGCCTCCCTGGGAGAAGGAGGAGTTACTCGAGTTCCTCAGGAGGAACCTTGACGTGTTCGCATGGGACCCCTGCGATGCCCCTGGGATTGATCCATCCTTTATCTGCCACCACCTTAACGTCAACCCATCCGTGATCCCCAAGAAGCAGCCACCCCGGCGCCCGTCAAAGGAGCATGCTGAGGCAATCAGGGAAGAGGTCAATAAGCTTAAGCGCGCGGGGGCTATCAAAGAAGTTTTTTACCCCGAATGGTTGGCCAACACTGTGGTGGTCAAGAAGAAAAGTGGAAAATGGAGGGTTTGTGTAGACTTCACGGACCTGAACAAAGCATGCCCAAAGGACCCGTTCCCAATGCCACGAATAGACCAGCTGGTAGATGCAACGGCAGGCCATCCTCGGATGAGCTTCCTAGATTCCTTTCAGGGCTATCATCAGATCCCACTAGCTTTGGAGGACCAAGAGAAGACAGCCTTTGTGACGCCCATTGGGAACTACCACTACAAGGTTATGTCATTTGGCCTGAAAAACGCCGGATTTACCTATCAAAGGATGATGACGAGAATGTTCGAGCCAATGCTGGGCAAGAGCATCAAGGTCTATGTTGATGATATGGTGGTGAAGAGCAAACTGGTGTCCGAACACTTGGGGGACCTCGACCGCACATTTGAGCGCCTAAATGCCTCAAAATGCTCATTTGGCGTAGGCTTTGGCAAGTTTTTGGGATACATGATTACCCATCGTGGGATTGAAGTCGACCCCGACCAAATCAAGGCCATTCATAATTTGAAGCCCCCGCAGAACCCCAAAGAGGTCCAAAAGCTTACTGGAATGATCGCGGCGCTGAACCGATTCATTTCCAGGTCGGCTGACAGGTGCAAGCCCTTCTATCTCCTGATCAACAAGTGGAAAGGATTTGAGTGGTCCGAGGATTGTGTCGTGGCTTTCCAACAACTCAAGGAGTATCTATCCCAGCCGCCTATCATGTCTAACCCCGAGGCTGACGAGGTCCTATACGCATACCTTGCTGTGGCGCCCCACGCGGTGAGCCTAGTACTGATACGGGAAGATAATGGCGTTCAAAAGCCAGTCTATTATGTCAGCAAGTCGTTGCATGAGGCGGAGGTCAAATACCTACCCTTGGAGAAAGTCATACTGGCTGTGGTTCATGCCACGAGAAAGCTCCCCCATTACTTCCAAGCTCACACAGTGGTTGTCCTAACCCGACTGCCCTTGAAGTCTGTGCTCCGGACCGCTGACTACACAGGAAGAATCACGAAGTGGAACACAATTCTGGGGGCCTTCGACGTGAAGTACATGCCTCGGACCTCCATAAAAGGCCAGGTTCTGGCAGATTTGACGGCCGAGTTCGCTGAACCCACTGTAGAAGTGGCAGCCGAGGAGAAGAGCTGCGATGAGAAATCAGTTGGGACAGTCTCCATCCCAGGGCCACCATGTTGGAAGGTATATGTTGATGGCGCGGCAAACCAGAGGGGGTCTGGAGTGGGACTTGTCTTAGTATCCCCTGAAGATCACGTCATAGAAAAGTCCCTGAGGCTCGGATTCACGGCCACAAACAACGAAGCCGAGTATGAGGCGTTACTGCAAGGAATGGTCATGGTGCAGAAGATGGGAGGAAAGTCGATAGAGATGTTCTCAGACTCGAGATTGGTGGTAGGGCAGGTAAATGGGGAGATGGAGGCCAGAGATTCAAGGATGCAAGAATACCTGAGCCAGGTCAAGCGCTTGCAGTTGGAGTTTGGCCTCTACAGCTTGTCTCATGTTCCTAGGAGTGGGAACAGCCATGCCAATTCATTGGCCACGCTCGCAACTTCCTCGGCAGATGCTCTACCACGAATCATACTAGTGGAGCATCTGGAGAGGGCGAGTGAAGTGCCAAAGGGAGCGATCCCCGTCCATCAGGTTGAGATGGGTCCCAGCTGGATGGATCCCATAGTGAGATTCCTCAAAGATGATGTCCTGCCCGAGGAGAGGTCAGAGGCAGAGAAGATACAAAGGAAAGCTCCTCGGTTCTGGTTGTCCGAGGATCACAAACTATACAGGCGCTCCTACTCTGGGCCATACCTGCTGTGCATCCACCCCGAAGCGGCTGAGTTACTGCTCGAAGAGCTACACGAGGGAATCTGCGGGAGCCACACAGGGGGGAGATCCCTGTCTCACCGAGCCGTCACACAGGGGTACTGGTGGCCGGGAATGCAGCAAGAGGCCCAAGAGTATGTCAAGAAGTGTGACCAGTGCCAAAGGTTCGCCCCGAATATCCATCAGCCAGGAAGGGTCCTCAATCTTTGTCCAATCCATGGCCGTTCGCCCAATGGGGCTTGGACATTGTAGGACCTTTCCCCAGAGCGCCAGGGAATAAGAAGTATCTGTTGGTGGCCACGGACTACTTCACCAAGTGGGTCGAGGCCGAGCCACTGGCCAATATCAGGGACGTAGACGCAAAGAAGTTCCTTTGGAGGAACATTGTCACACGATTCGGGGTTCCTCATACCCTCATCTCGGATAATGGGCTCCAATTCGATAGCAAAGCCTTCAGGAGGTACTGCTGTGAACTTGGGATCACAAACAGATACTCAACGCCAGCCTACCCTCAGGGAAACGGACAGGCCGAGGCTGTCAACAAGGTCATCGTCAATGGGCTTAAGAAGAGACTGGACGATGCCAAGGGGAGATGGGTAGAGGAGCTGCCCCACGTCCTCTGGACGTACCGGACTATGCCCCGGCGATCAACGGGGGAAACACCTTTTGCCATGACTTATGGTGCCGAGGCGGTGATCCCACTGGAAACAAACTTCCCGACGCTAAGGACGAGCTCCTTCACTCCAGGCAGCAACGATGAACTGCTGGGGCGGAGCCTGGACCTGATAGACGAACGAAGAGAGCGAGCAATGATCCAGCTGGCCTATTACCAGCAAAAGCTCAAGCAAGGATATGACGCCAATGTAAAGCTCAGACCACTAGCACCGAGGGACCTAGTGCTGAGAAAAGTCATAGGGGCTGCCAAGAACCCTTCTTGGGGAAAACTGGGACCCAACTGGGAGAGGCCCTACCAAATTACCTCAGTAGCAGGGATAGGAGCGTACTATTTAGAAGATTTAGATGACAAACCTGTACCTCGTCCATGGAATGTAAATAACCTGAAGAGGTATTACTATTAATGAAGAAGTCTCTTTTGATTCGGATTGTTAGCCTATCATGATTATGTCTCGTGTCCTGACGGTCAGACTAAGTGCTAGACAGAACCAGGGTCTTGCATGGTCCACGGACTCAAACCTATAGGGAAACTAGTTACTTACAGAAGAACTGAAGCGTTAGACAAAACCAAGGTCTTGCATGGTCCTCGGACTCAAACCTATAGGGAAACTAACCACCGAACATACCTGGGTACTAGACAGAACCAAGGTCTTGCATGGTCTACGGACTCAAACCTATGGGGAAACTAGTTACTTATAGAAGAATGGAAGCGTTAGACAAAACCAAGGTCTTGCATGGTCCTCGGACTCAAACCTATGGGGAAACTAACCACTCAAATATACCTGGGTACTAGACAGAACCAAGGTCTTGCATGGTCCACGGACTCAAACCTATAGGGAAACTAGTTACTTACAGAAGAATGGAAGCGTTAGACAGAACCAAGGTCTTGCATGGTCCTCAGACTCAAACCTATGGGGAAACTAACCACTCAAATATACCTGGGTACTAGACAGAACCAAGGTCTTGCATGGTCCTCGGACTCAAACCTATGGGGAAACTAGTTACTTACAGAAGAATGGAAGCGTTAGACAGAACCAAGGTCTTGCATGGTCCTCGGACTCAAACCTATGAGGAAACTAACCACTCAAATATACCTGGGTACTAGACAGAACCAAGGTCTTGCATGGTCCTCGGACTCAAACCTATGGGGAAACTAGTTACTTACAGAAGAATGGAAGCGTTAGACAGAACCAAGGTCTTGCATGGTCCTCGGACTCAAACCTATGAGGAAACTAACCACTCAAATATACCTGGGTACTAGACAGAACCAAGGTCTTGCATGGTCCACAGACTCAAACCTATGGGGAAACTAGTTACTTACAGAAGAACTGAAGCGTTAGACAGAACCAAGGTCTTGCATGGTCCTCGGACTCAAACCTATGGGGAAACTAACCACTCAAATATACCTGGGTACTAGATAGAACCAAGGTCTTGCATGGTCCACGGACTCAAACCTATGAGGAAACTAGTTACTTACAGAAGAATGGAAGCGTTAGACAGAACCAAAGTCTTGCATGGTCCTCGGACTCAAACCTATGGGGAAACTAACCACTCAAATATACCTGGGTACTAGACAGAACCAAGGCATTGCATGGTCCTCGGACTCAAACCTATGGGGAAACTAGTTACTTACAGAAGAATGGAAGCGTTAGACAGAACCAAGGTCTTGCGTGGTCCTCGAACTCAAACCTATGGGGAAACTAACCACTCAAATATACCTGGGTACTAGACAGAACCAAGGTCTTGCATGGTCCACGAACTCAAACCTATGGGGAAACTAGTTACTTACAGAAGAATGGAAGCGTTAGACAGAACCAAGGTCTTGCATGGTCCTCGGACTCAAACCTATGGGGAAACTAACTACTTCAGAAGACTAAGTGTTAGACAAAACCAAGGCATTGCATGGTCCTCGGACTCAATCCTATGGAGAAATTAACTACTTCAGAAGACTAAGTGTTAGACAGAACCAAGGCATTGCATGGTCCTCGGACTCAATCCTATGGGGAAACTAACTACTTTAAGAAGACTAAGTGTTAGACAGAACCAAGGCATTGCATGGTCCTCGGACTCAATCCTATGGGGAAACTAACTACTTTAAGAATACTAAGTGTGAGACAGAACCAAGGCATTGCATGGTCCTCGGACTCAATCCTATGGGGAAACTAACTACTTCAGAAGACTAAGTGTTAGACAGAACCAAGGCATTGCATGGTCCTCGGACTCAATCCTATGGGGAAACTAACTACTTTAAGAAGACTAAGTGTTAGACAGAACCAAGGCATTGCATGGTCCTCGGACTCAATCCTATGGGGAAACTAATTACTTAAGAAGACTAAGTGTTAGACAGAACCAAGGTGTTGCATGGTTCTCGGACTCAACCCTATGGGGAAACTAACTACTTCAAAAGATCCTAAGTGTCTACTTCGAAAAAAAATTCTACCTAGTCCTTAGGACATGAAAGGTCCGCCCGAGCATACATGCCCTCACGTTATAATGATTGATGCCGCGATTGGCCGAGGTGCAATTGAAGTTAAATTTATACAAGTAAAAAAAAAAAAAAAAAAAAAAGAAGAACGGATAGCGTGCAAGTAATCAAACAGCCACAGCAAACAGAAAAAGAAATGAGAGACACATTGCATTAATTCCATGGAAATTACATAATAGGAGTCACATTACAAATGAAAAAAAAAAAAAAAGGAAAAAAAAAAGATGCAAAAATAAAGCAAAACAGGCAGAGGCGCCAAGGAGCCTACTCCTTCTATTTAGTTGCCCGCCCCAGTAGGTGGATGGACCACGGCAGCCTCAGGATCCCCTGAGCTCTAACCAAGTGGGATGGCTTGCAGAAGCACGGCAGGAATGGCAACTTCCCTGGAGGAAGAAACCTGGGCATCAGAGGAGGGCTTTGCAACCTGCTTGGGTGCTCCCTCATTAGGGCCTTCACTCGGCTCGACCACCCCGGGAGGATCACTCCCTCGAACTGGCTCACCAGTAGGTCCAGTGACCGAGGCTCCCTCACCTGGAGTAGCAGCAATTTCCTCAGCAGCCTCCTCGGCCTCAGAGCCATCTGGGGCAGCCTCGCGGATGGCAGGGGGGTAGTAAACACTCTCCTCCTTCCACAGGTCAGACGAGGCCTCCACCCCAGCCTGTTTGAGGGCTTCACCCCAAGTCTGGGAGCAGTAGCGCCTGCATACCTCAGGGACTTGGGATTTGTAGGCAGCTGCTGTCTCGGTTGCCCCAGCAGCATAAGCTGCCTCCTCAGCTTCCTCTTTAGTGGCCCAGGCCTCCTCTCTACCCTGTTTTGCCTCAAACTTGGCCCTCACAGCTTCCTCTTTGGCCCATTCAGCCACCCTCTTGGCCTCCTCAGCAGCAGCCTTCTCCTTCTTGAGGTCATCTATCAGCTCTTTGGCGATCTTCAGCTGATCCTCTACCTCACCCAGACGCCTCGTCTGATCCTCGGCCTGTTTCTAGAAACCATCAAGACCTGACAGTGCGTTGTCCCGGGCCCTGGTCACTACCTTCAGCTCCTCTCTAGCTGCGGCGAGGTTTTCTTCGGAGGTCTTGAGGGTCCGAGTTGCATCCAAGCGATTCTCACGCTCTGCATCCATGGCCTTTCCTTAGTCATAGGCCGCCTCCTCAAGCCTATAGGTGGCCTGGACAGCCTGTTAAACAACACGGAAACAAAATAAGCCAAGCACAAAAAAAAAAAAAAAAAGAAGAAGAAGAAAGACTGAAGTCAGAAAAGTCAAGTATTGGAGGTCTTACCATCCCCAGATATCGCTTGAGGTTGAGAAAGACCTCCCTGCTCCTCATGGTTCCCAGCTCCGCCATGTCCGCAGGAAGTAGCAAGCACCTCTCCACCGCGTCGGCCACATACGCGCCTTCGCCCTCCCGAAAATCCCTGAGGGAGGAGTCATCCCTCAAAGGACCCCCATGGAGCATTGGGGCGGGAAGCCAGGCCTGAACCTCGAGCTGGGCATCGACCTGCTTGTCCTGGTCTTTGGAGCCTATTTTCAGTTGCTTTGAGGGCCGCCGAGTGTCATCCCCCTCCCGCGTGGGCCCAGACTTGTCCTCGATAGGCCTCTTGCCCTTATCCTTTTTCTGCTTAGGATCAGCGGGCTCGTGCCTTGACGGCGGGGTCGTCTGAGGCGGAGGAGGAGGAAGCCTGGATTGGGAAGAGGCCGACCTGGTCTGGGCAGGACGGGTCTTAGGAGGAGGAGGAGGAAGCTTTGGTTTGGACTTCCCTGGTTGTCCTTCTATTAGATCGAGCAGATTGGGTTGGGACTTCTTCTTGTAACCCATCTCGAGACGAGGAGATGTCTCTGTCGCTAGGAACTCCGCTTCGGTCAGACGAGGATCACCCAAGTCTCCAGGAGGGTCCTCGGACTGGTGGACTTGTTCAAACGCCTCAAAATCGTCCTCGGCAGGACCAGAATCTGCAACTTCTTCCTCCCTCTCTAATTTCTCTTCCGCGGCCTCTGGAGTATGTGGGAGGAAGAGGGGACTGCTAATGTGACCCCTTCTGAAGTTGATGGCTCCTCGGGAAACTGGAACCCGTCCTCGGTCACAGTTATTTTCTGCAGCCGAGGATCCTTTGCTCTGATCACGTGCTTTAGAGCCGCGAACGATTTTTGGAGAGGGGTGTATCCCAAGATTTTGTGAGCAGCTCTTACTTGTTGGTCAGCCTCGTTCTCGAAAACTGGCGCCCTAAGCACTTTCTGCAAGTCCTCTCTGTTGACCAGGCTGAAGTGGCGCGTGAAGGCGTGCGGATCTGCAGAAAGAAGACACATTCATGTTAGTAACCAAACAGTGCAAAAAAAAAATGAATGACGCATGCAACAAGCTAAAATCTTTGAACCCCCTCCTACTTCCACTGCCCCACCTGGTGTCCCCTCCGTCATCGGGCAGTGAAGGTCATCGTGCCACTCTCTGGACACAATGAGAAAGTCCTCGTTCAGCCCCTTGCTGGACTCAGGGAGGCACTGGATAAGCCGGACCCTATCGTCCCTCGTCCTCATGTAGTAGGACTTGTCCTTCAGGTGTTGAAGGTTGTAGCAGTAGTTCACGTCGTGATGGGTCAACCTTAGCCCCATCTTCTCGTTCAGAGCATCCACACAATCCAGAATTCTGAAGATGTTGGTGGCGCACTGGGTGGGGGTTAACCGGAAGTGTGTAAGGTAGCCCCTCGTCACCGGCCCCATGGGGATTCTCATGCCGCCTTCGAGGAAGGCGATGATGGGAATCACCACCTCGCCCTCCTGCCTCCGAAGGAGCCACTCCCCTTCCTCACAATACCTCAAGCCCACGTTGGCCGGTATCTTATAATCGACGATGAATTTCTCCATTGCCTCCTCAGTATAGATGTACTTCTTAAGCCTACCCATCCCAAATGACGCCTAGGAGAGCTAAAGAGAGAGCAAATGAAAGACAAGTAAGAACAGAGAGGAAGAAAGCTCAGAGGGGATAGAGCAACTTACAGAAATGAGGAGAAGCTCCTCGGACAGGCTTTTTATGCTGGAGATGTAGGTGGAAGTATAGCTGGACTCAGGATGTATGCGCAAGAGCTCTTGATTGCGAATGAAGAAAGGGAAAAGCAGTTCGAATGGGTATTTATACCCCCAAATCGAGGAACCGTGCGGGTTTTCCCGCCCATAAATGCTAGGCGAATCCCCACCGTTAGATTGTCATCTGCCCGTTGAACGTGGGGAGCACAGAGCCGCACGAATTTAATGAAGGACACGTTACGCGCGCCGAAACGTCAGTAACGCGCCTTGGGCAGGTGAAAAGGCTCCAACACTGACGTGGGACAAGACTCAAGTGGACAGACCAGGCCCGAGGATGTCAAAATCCCTCTCTCCGCCCGAGGATGCGAACAGCAAGATTTTGAGGGGCTATTGTAGGGCCAGAAAGAGTCAGCCAGCCCCGGCCCACTTCGAACCAGGCCCAAAGGCCCACGCCGAGGATGCGTCCAATGTCCGAGGACCAAGATATAAAGCTCAGTTGCCCAAGAAACAGTGCCGAGGACGATCCCTTCCTCGGACGTCCGAGATCATAAAGTGGAGAAGCAGCACACCATCAAAAGGAGTATTCCCGAGCCTCCTAAGAGCAAATAGCAAGTACCAAGCGCCGGCAATGAAAGCATGGTGGAGGAGTAAGTCCCAGATGAACTGTCACCTCCACATTAAATGCCCTCAATTAACGCCCTGGCCGCATTAATGAGGATAGGACTCCTGAACAGTGCTGCCTTGGGTGCCGCAACCCACAGGAGGAATGAGAATGCGGCTGATGAGACAGGCTCTCAAGTGGTGGCCTGGCTAATCAACAAATGTAGGGCTAGGATCAACTGAGAGAGAGATATATAATGTAAGAAGTCCCTCTTGAAAGGGGGACGGACGGAAAAACCAAAGTTAGGAAATACTGTAGCAACTTGTCTTCTCTGAATCCTTGTAATCAATCTTCAAAGAAATAACAAGAACTTGAAGCTCTGTAAGGCACGTCCGAGGACATTACCGTGCATCCCAATTCACGTTTAAGTTATTAAACCCACAAACAACCATGCATGGCCGTTGCATTCCTCACTAGGGCCTAGTTCTTGAACCCATACTCTATAAATTCATTGCAGGGTTAGCTGGGCTTGGGTCCACTCTCTCAATAGCAGAAGTGCCCGAAACCGGTCCCTACAATGTGAATTTGAGGGAATTTTAACTCGTGGAGGAAATAGATATATTATCACTTTTATTGATGATTTCTCAAAACATACAACTGTTTATTTGTTGAAAAATAAAAGTGATGCTTTTGAAAAATTTCAAGATTTTTTAAAAGAAGTTAAAAATCAATTCGGTAGAAAAATAAAAAGAATAACAAGTGATAGAGGCCGTGAGTATGAATCAAGTGCATTCAACTCATTTGTTTAGTCTTTGGGAATTATCCATCAAAATACTGCACCATATTCACCTGCTTCTAATGGTGCGGCTGAAAGGAAAAATAGAACTTTAATTGAGTTTATAAATGCCATGTTAATTGAATCTGGTGCACCTTTACATTTTTGGGGTGAAACTATTTTAATTGCATGTCATGTTTTGAATAGGGTGCCACATAAAAAGTCACACACCACACCTTTTGAGATGTGGAAAGAACATAAGCCAAATTTGGGATATTTGAGAGTATGAGATTGTCTTGCTTATGTAAGGCTTACTGACCCTAAAATGCCTAAATTAGGTATAAGAGCTACTACCTATGCTTTTCTTGATTATGCAATTAATAATGCAGCCTATAGATTTTTTAATCTTGAAAACAAAATAATTTTTGAATCTAGATATGCAATTTTTCATGAAGAAAAATTTCCTTTTAAATTGAAAAATAGTGGGGGTGAAGAAAATATTTTGTCACAACCTAGTTCTTCTACTTCACATCTACAAAATCAAGAAAATTTTGAAATGAAACCTAGAAGAAGTAAAAGAGCTAGAATTGAAAAGGATTTTGGTCCTGATTATTATGTTTTTAACATTGAGGAAAATCCCCAAAATTTAAAAGAGGATTTAACATCACTTGTGCTATATTTTGGAAAGAGGCTGTAAATGATGAGATGGAATCTCTAATTTCTAATAGAACTTGGAAATTAGTAGATCTTCCACCGGGTTGTAAGACCATAAGTTGTAAATGGGTCCTTAGAAAAAAGTTGAAACCGGATGGATCAATAGATAAGTATAAAGCTAGACTTGTTGCAAAAGGCTTTAAACGAAAAGCTGATCTTGATTTCTTTGATACATTTTCTCCGGTAACAAGAATTACATCTATTAGATTGTTAATTGCTATTGCTGAAATTTTTTATTTGAAAATTCATCAAATGGATGTAAAAACTGTTTTTCTAAATTGGGACCTAGAGGAAGAGATTTATATGGATCAACCCGAAGGCTTTGTAAAACCTGGACAAGAAAGCAAGGTATGTAAACTAACTAAATCCCTATATGGCTTAAAACAAGCACCTAAACAATAGCACAAAAAATTTGATTCTTGCATGATTGAGAATGGTTATAAATCAAATGAATGTGATAAACGTATTTATTCTAAATCATGGAATAATATACATGTTATTATTAGCCTCTATGTGGATGATATGTTGATTTTTGGATCAAATATGCATGTTATGAATGAGACAAAAAAATATGCTTAAAAGCCATTTTGATATGAAAGATCTTGGTGAGGCTAATTTTATTTTGGGCATGAAAATTACAAAAACATGTGATGGGATATTTCTTGATCAATCACATTATGTTGAGAAAATATTGAGAAAGTATAATTTTCATGATCACAACAGTGTAGCTACTCCTTTTGATTCTGGTGTTCATTTATTTCCTGTGAATAATGGTGATGAGATTTTTAATCAAAAGGATTATACTAGTATCATTGGTTGTTTGTGTTATGCTACTGATTGTACTAGACCTGACATTGCATATACAGTAGGAGTGCTAAGCAAATTTACTAGCAAGCCTAGTAAAGATCATTGGCTAGCTATTGAGCGAGTCATGAGATATTTAATTGGTACCAAAAACTCTGGCTTATTTTATAAAAAGTACCCTGCCGTGATTGAAGCTTTTAGTGATGCTGTTTGGAATACTTTGTCAGGTGATTCTTTCTATACCACTGGTTATATTTTTACCTTAAGTAGTGGTGTTATTTGTTGGAAATCTAAAAAGCAAACAATAATTGTTAATTCAACAATGGAAGCTGAATTAATAGCATTAGCTTCAGCTAGTTGTCGGGGCGGTTTTTTGCGCGTAGCCACGTGTTTTTCGTTGAAAGTGTAACTTTGCTAGGCCCGGATTTGTTTTGGGGAGGTCAACCCGGAACTTGACATTGGGCCACATAGACCAATGGCTTCCGGTGTATTTTAAGCCTACAAAATAGATAAAATCCAAAATCTTAGAATCATGATAATGGTTGAAATAAATAAATAATATACTTAGCATGATAGCTTTGATTAAATGGTGAGTTGATATGTTATTATTATATTTATTAAGTGATGTCCAATATTAGAAAGTGGTTAATTAGGTGTCCAATGTCCAACAATGGGATGAGTCCAATAGTCCATGTCTAGTTGCGATTCATGGTTCATGTTCAACATAATAAGGTATGTCTAGCAATGGTCCATGTCCAAATAATATATGTCCAATGGTAATTCATTCCAAAAAATATGTGTCCAAGGGTGGTTCATGTCCAAGTAATGCATGTCCATCAATGGTCTATGTCCAAATAATACATGTCCGGTAGTGATATGGATTCAATTTATTAATACATATGTTTATTAATAAAACATTAGTGAATCCATGTTTATTAAATGGTGAGATAATATTATAGTAACTTGCATCGAGTGGTAAAATGATAATGAACTAGCATATACTTAATAATGTAAGTTTGAAGGTAAAATATAATGACTTATTTTCATAATTTGGGGCTCCATCCATAAAGCAGCAGTGGACTTAGACGTTTCAGCAGCCTTGTGTGTTTCTGACTCCAGCCGCATAGCATCACTTTATTCTTTATATGATTTGTGGCTCTAGCCATATAACAACAATGAGCTGATGACATTCTAGCAGTATAATAACATTAGTTGAGTGGTATAATAATAATGAATAAAATATACTTAATAATATAAATTTGAAGACAAAAATATAATGACTTATTTTCATATTTTGTAGCTCCAGCCGTACAACATCAATGGGCTTTAACATTTCAGCAACCTTCATATTTGAAAGGGAAAAAATGGGTGCAACTGGAGGGAGAGAGAGCATGTCCAGCCATGTGCATCGGTTGGTTAAGTTTGTCCCCTTAATCATGCACTTAAATGATTTTCCCCGTGTAATGCTCTTTTAGTTTTTAGTCAAGTATGAATGATATTGCCTTCCATGAGAATGACTTTTAGTATTTTGCCTTTCATAAGAAGGGCTTTTGGCATTGTAAATATATATCTTCCATGAAGAAAGGCTTTTAGTAATAAGTTCTTGGAAGAGTGTTTGATATTTTTTAAGATGTGTGAGGATGATAAGAAATATATATATTTTGTGAGATATGGTGTTTGTAATATGTATAGGAATTATATGTAGATACTTTGTTGGACATGAATCTTGTATATGTACACTTTGTGAGACATGCAGTTTAAAGATACATAAGGAGTATGTATGGCTATTTTGTAAGGAACGTGTTTGTAAAATATATGGAAGTGTAAGATAGATGATATGAAAGTTAAATATAGTAAATAGATGAGATTATAGCAACTGTTGAAGTGGTTTTTTGTGTTATGTCATGGGTTATGTTACTTTCTAAGAAGTGAGATTTTGTATGAGAAATGAAGAATGAGATGGAGATGTATTTTTGGGCAGCAAGATGTATTTTTGGTGTGATGTAATGGTGTTATCTAAGAAGATATATTTTTGTAAGGGAGCTAGAGAAGTATGGAAGAGTTTAGAGATATATGCAGCAAGGTGAAGTTTCAGAATATTGGGGATGAGAGAGGGATGGATCCCTGGTGTGTGGCTTGGTCCTCTTTATATAGAGCCAAGCTATGTAACTAGATCAGAACTTAGTTGAAGGGAAAATTAGCAAATAAGGAAATTTTCTTGACAAAGCAAGTGGTTTCATAAGAGGGATTTTGTTTTTTAGCCAAAAGAAGAAAGCTAGGGACCTTAAGG
Organism: Quercus aquifolioides; assembly: GCA_019022515.1. Classification (NCBI taxonomy): domain Eukaryota; kingdom Viridiplantae; phylum Streptophyta; class Magnoliopsida; order Fagales; family Fagaceae; genus Quercus; species Quercus aquifolioides. The sequence goes on from CM032326.1 coordinate 33,004,346, forward strand.
CTGATGGAGCTGCTGTCACAGCTGTCAATCATAGCTGTCATAGCTAGCTGATGACATCTTTTGCTTGGAGGACAATACTTGGCATTAAATTCATGATTTGGCTAAAGATGGTAAGATAATCTTTATGGGATCCTCTTGTTTCTGGTACCACAACTGCCGAGATTAGGCATTAATGGGCGAATGACATCATTTTAGGACATGTGTCAACCTGCTGGAGCTTCTGCTGGGGTTGTTATAGCTTCTGCAGAAGCTATTTGCAGCTTCCGCTGGAGTTGTTTCAACTTTTGCAGTTGCAGCTTCTGCTGGAGCCGTTTTTGGTGTTTTCGACTACGTTTCCTCTCTTAGAAAAATTATATGTTTAGTCCATATATAATTTTGGTAAGTAATATACTAGTTGGTTGATATTTGATGAAGTTTTAAAGATGTAATTATGATCTTTTTATATTTTAACGAAATCTTGGAGAGTAAAGAAAGCATTTAATGCTAGATGTGAGATATTAATATATATTTAGCCATGTGCTTGGAATTGATTTAGATGATAATAATATAATTTATATTATGATGAACATTAATTTTTATGTAAAGAGCATGGGGAGTTTTATCATTTTAAGTGTTATTTGATATGAGAAGCTTACCAAATGTTACCTTTTGCACACTGACCCGTCAGAGTTCAGGGAATTGGGGAAAACATGCCAAGCAACATGCTTTCCTTTATCAACTTTGAACCGCTGGAGCTTTACTGAACATACTTCTTGGCCCTCCAAACCACGACTCCCAAAATTCCCCCAATGAGACTTATGAGCTTGGATCATGAGCCAAAAATGAGATGATTTGCTATGAGCTTGAACCATGGGCTTTGACACATTTTTTGTGTAAATATGGGCTTTTTTGGGCTTCAGAAGAGATTTTCCCAAAATCTATGATAATGTTGACGTGGTGCGAGCCGCCAATGAAATGAAGTCATGTGGTGTGAAAAATTTGCCCTTAACACTAGTGAAGAGGCAAACTGGCTTAGAGATTTGTTATATGAAATTCCATTTTGGGAAAAACCAATTCCACCTATATTAATTCATTGTGATAGCATTGCCGCAATTGATAGAGTTAAAAACCGTTACTACAACGATAAATCCAGACCTATAAGAAGAAAGCACAGTACCGTGCAATCTTATTTGAGTAGTGACATCATAACTGTGGATTATATTAAATTTAATGATAATCTTGCAGATCCATTTACCAAGGCCTTGGCAAAAGATAGAGTCTGAAATACATCGAGGGGGATGGGACTAAAGTCCATATAATCATGAGCCATTTGTGAGGATACCCAACCCAAGAACCAGAGATCTTGAGAATTGGGTTCAATGAGAAAAACGAATCATATGATGATCATAAGAAATGCACAATTTATTTTTTTAATTATTTATTTTGTAAATAATTTTTTAATTGTTCATCCTTATGATGTAAGTGCATTTATCCTGTAATGTGGAGAGGTTGAGTAAAAAACTTTTAATGAAATTTGTAGCTCGTATGAGTGGGGTGTCAGAATTATAAGAGCACCCTTGACAAAATTTCACCTATGTGAGTGTGGGGGTGGGGCCGCTCCCTATGAGATTTGGACTAAATCTCAAATACACTCATGAAACCAGGATCAGCACACGGCCGTAAAGTGCTAGCTATAAAAGCACATGTCAACACCTGGGTTGTCATGTGTAAGCAATGATGCTTAATTTCCCTAAAGCAGTCCTAGTTTAAGTCGGAGACCACTACGAATCTAGAGTTGAAATCGTTGTTTTACTAAGTGAAGGTTCAATGCAGAGCACACCTTCATGATGCATAGTGACCCATCTTTGCCTGGTAATTTCTCTTTAACTAAAAATTTTAATATTAAAATGAGTGGGGGATTGTTGGAGCTTTTTAATATTAAATAATTAAAATAAATAAATGTTACAACATAAATGTAAAGATATGGGAGTGAATATGGAAGATGAGGAGTTAGTGAAAATGTTAAATCCCACATTGAAAAGGAGATAAAAAATTTTATTCTTTTAATTGTGGTGATTAATAGGCTAACATGAATTGTCTCAGATATTAAGCTAGATACATGCACAAGAAGGAGGTAAAGGGTGGAGGTATCAAAAATGGAAATGAATCAGCCTCAGTCCAAATAGTGTTGTGTAATTCCTTTCTTTACATCAATAATATCCAGAAGTATTATTCAATTTCTCGTTGTGTTATTTCCATTATTATTGTGATTGCACCAACAAAACGTAAAATGAAACACATTTGCAAGTAATGTCTAATCTATCACAGTATAGTTCTGCAATTTCTTTATGGATAATTATCAAAATAATTAGTGATTACAATTTACTGCAGGAAGGTTTATCAAATTACTCCTAGCACTTCATGTGGTGTTTTAGTAAGTCTCTAAGATGGATCAACCATGAGTATAAACCCCAACCAAATCACCAAATTGCTATCCAAATCACCAAATTGCTATACAAATGAAATCATTTTGTCCATTGATAACCCACATTCATAATAATTAATAAGTGTCAAATGAAAAATAAAACAAAAAAAAATGATTACATATATATAAGTAATTTTTTTAATGAGAAACAAATGAATTATAACAATGATTCCAACAGTACATTTTGCCTTGAATAAGGGTGATAGAAGTCCGGGTAAGAGAAACTATAAATAATGCCAACTTAATGTTTTAGGTAGCACACTACTGTCAATCACAATTAATGCATCTGAACTTAAGATCGGTCCAGATCAGTGTTAGTTAAAGAGCCGGGCTCCCTTAATCGCAAAAGCGCAAAGGCCTCTTAGAGCCTAGGCACAAGGTGCAAGCCATACATTTAATTGAAATGAAGCGCACATTTTAAAAAATAATTATTATTAATGAGAAATACAACAATTAAATGATCAAATTTTCATATAAATTGAAATTAAAAATATATATGTATAATAATAGGTGAAGCAGAGAGAAAATCCAATTAGATTTCAATTGGATTCTTAATTTTGCGCCACTTGCCCTAACCAAAACTAAAAAAAAAAAAAAATCTAATTAGATTATAAATTTGACTCCAATTTTGTGTCATGTATCTTATCTAAATTTTCTAATTTTTGTGCCCAAATAAATGATGCATTAACATTAAACACGGAAGCCAAGAAAACCACAATGATAATGCTCATTAGCCTAAGCAAAAACATCTTACCTGCATACTTTTATGGAGATTATAAATTGGACTCCAATTTTGTGTCATGTATCTTATCTAAATTTTCTAATTTTTGTGCCCAAATAAATGATGCATTAACGTTTAACACGGAAGCCAAGAAAACCACAATGATAATACTCATTGGCCTAAGCAAGAACATCTCACCTGCACACTTTTATGGGTGATCTTAATAGAGTCTGAAGCTTTTCTAATCCCACAACCAGAACCAAGGAGTCCAACGAGAAAGACTATAAAAGTAAAACATCATCTCCTCCTAATTCCATATCGTCATCCCATGTCTCCTCCTCTCTCAACCTCTACCAACTAGATCCACACACTACCTCTCCTTCTCCTTACGGATTTCTCAGAGCAAGGCCAGGTTCAAACACAATATTTAATCCCACTCTTCCTTACTTCACACTCTCATACATTAGCACTTCATTGGCGTCTCTAAGAAGATTCCAAACTCAATGATCAATTCTTATTTTTTAATAGTTTTTAGTGTGTCTGGATTAAGATTTTGTTAATTTGTTAAAAGTGGACAAAAATATAATCATATATATTATATTAAGTTGAAGTTCAATTTTAGAATTCAAATCGAATCAAATTAATTTCTAATTGTAGTTTAATTTTGTGCAATGTGTCCAATTTGATTTTTAAATGTTGGTGTTAAGTTACCTCCATTCATAATGCTCAATGTGGAAACTGAATCTACCAAGATAAACATCTTATCATCACAATTTTGCAAGATTATTGTTTTAATCATTTTCATGTGTGGATTTTGAGATTAAGGGTCCGTTTGGATACAGCTGAAAACTGAAATTGAAAACTGAAAAACACTGTAGCAAAATAATTTTTAAATGTGTGAATAGTACCGTGGGACCCATTTTTAATGAAAAAGTTGTTAAAAAGTGAAATTTGTGGGTCCGTGAACAGTGCACATTGTGCACTGTTCACCGAAAAAGTCAACTATTTCGACTGGGAAAGCTGAAAAGTAAAATAAAAAAAAATAAAAAAAGAAACGCAAACGCGTTTGGGAAGCGCAAAACGCGCACACACTAAGTTGCTCACAATTGGTGGGAGAAGATTGAAGCTTACAATTTGGGACAGAGGCAACTACTGGAATTATTTTGAATTATAGTTTCATTTTAATTTTTGATTAATGATGCTTTTGGAAGTGATAGTTTATGCTAACATGTAATCTTTCTCTTCTTTCAAGTTAGTCATTGCTTTTGGTGCATAAATAGATTGTAGAGCTATTAACAATTGATGAAAGATATGTATATATGATTTTTAGTTAGGTGAACTTTTGGATTTTAATAGAAACATTTAACCTTCGGATGTTGAAAAAACAAGAAGGTAAAATGTTCTGTAAATTTTAATTTTGTGAAACTGATCAATGGCAATTTGAAGTGTTAAAAGAGACAACAATATTGACTTCGGCTTGAAACGTACTCAAAATAAACTCAAGGACAGCGTATCTATCTGATGGCATCTCCACTAAAAACTGTGAATTGCAACACACTTCTAATTCCAATACGCTATTCATGTCCAATTTTATTAGAAACTTTTGAAGAAAGTTCCATTAATGTCCCTTTATATATTTTAAATAATAAAATGCAATACTCTTTTTTCTTCACTGTAGCATCACTTAAATAATAAAATGCAATATTCTCTTTTTTTATTCATTGTTTTATCTAATGCTATCCTATGTATGATAAACCAAAAAAAAAAAAAAAACCAATAGCAATACTTAAATAATAAAATGCAATATATATTTTTTATTGTTTGATTTAATTCTATCATTTGTGTGATAAACAAAAAAAAAACAAAAAAATTGGCCAATAGCATCATTACAATTAACCAATCACGTGCGGTAGCACGGGGTTACATACTAGTTTTATATAATTCATATAACATTTAGATAAACCCTACTTTTGCATTTCAACACAAAAATTGCAAGTCATTTTAGTTTTTTGAATCAGCTAGATATGAATACTTTCATGTAAAATCATTTCTTAAATCTCTGTTTTCCATGATACTCTATGACTAATTACTAATATTATTTAATAATTATTAATCACTTAATTACTATAAGTCTATGATTATTAATCTACAATGCTCAACATCAACCACTAAATTAACTAAACAATTACCTCATATATTATACTTTTTTTTCATGAAAGAGCTAAGAATATCAAAACAAAGCAATATTATAATTGGTACCAAGCAGATATTCAAAAGGGAAAAAATAGAATAAGAAGAAGAGGAAGAAGCTGCATTTCAAGGAGAAAAAATAAAAATAAAAATAGAGAAGAATTAGGGGATTGTGGGTTTCAAGGCAGGAAGCATGGACACCGACACAATTACAACACAGTGACACATACAATTTTTGAAAAAGTATAACATATAATGGCCAGTACAACTCTGGTATGGCACTCTCGACACTCTAAATGAAATGTACTAGGTTTCAAGACAAGTTACACTTACCAAAAAAAAAAAAAAAATGGAGAGAGAGAGAAGTTACACTAAAAATATATCAAATCAATGGTCTATATCAATAATACCAAAATTTTCATTTACATCTTGATTATATACCAATTTCTTTTTAAATAAAAATTAATCATTCCCATCGAAAAATTCATAACATGGCTTCTAACACTATAAATAAGGTCATTCTAATCAATTCAATCATATGAGAAAGAGATAAAGAGAAGCACGAAGAAAGAACAGAGACAAAAAACAACGATGAACAACCAGGTTCTGTAAAAATTAAGAATTATGCTATTGTTATTTTTAGAATTGAAATATGTTGTTGCTAAAATAGATTCAAAGAGAAGCTAGAAATTCAATTTAGAAATAAATAATAAACAATTTTTTTTTTTTTTTTTTGGGTAAATACCGCTTAAAAACGCAAACCGATCCGATTCGGTTTTCGACTGAAGGTTTTTTACCTTTTTTGTGGTCAAATCACGATGGTGAGTTGCGATTGGATTCGAAACTCGAAACCCTAACTTGTGAGATGTTGAACATCGTTGGAGTTGTAGAAGAGAGGGGAAGCCGTATGTTTTTTATGTTTTCAGATGAACATTATAGCAGGAGAGAAAGGAGGAATCGACCAAATGTTTTCAAAGTTGACAACGGAGGAGGAACGGTTTTTGTTTGGTTGAATCGAGATAGAATAGATAGGCTTTGGTTAGAAACTTAAATGCAAGAAAGAATAGACAGGCAAAGAGGCTTTGATATTTTCTTCGTTGCTGTGTTTGTTTTTTTAGGTCTCTCAAAATAAATAACGTAGTATCAATTTTCAAAATAACATTGAAAATAAGTTATTCAGGAAAAAGAAATGAAAATAAGATTTTGTTTTCCGTTAAAAAACATTGAAAATAATTTTCTTTTAAAATATAAAATATTGAAAATAATTTATTTTATATTAATTCAAAATAATTTTAAAAATAACTTCCTTTTAAAATTTGAGGTAATAGGTTTATGCAATAAAAAAATTTTGTTGTAACAAACTCTAAATATTTTAATTACAACTTTGAATTAATGATATATACGTTGTTGCAATAAACAATTTACTGCTTCAAATATTTTGTAATAATAGGCTATTACTTCACGAATCTTATTGCAATAGATTTGTAAATAATTGACAAAAATAGTCCAAGTTAATTTATTGCAATGATATATTCATTGTAGTAGATAATTATTTCATGTTTGTCATTGCAATAAGTTGTAAAATAATTGTTATCAAGTTATTACAATGATATTTTCATTGCAGCTTCATGCTTGTCATTGCAATAAATTATAAAATAATTGATATCAAGTTATTGTAATGATATTTTTATAGCAATAAGCTATCACTTTGAAATTTTCGTTGCAATAGATTACAAAAATAATTGATATCAAGTTATTACAATGATTTCTCAAATCTTCCCTAATGTAGTAGGATATTAAAACCTCTATTGCAATTTGCAACTGATAATTATAAGTTATTGCAATAATTTTCAATTTATATGGTACACCAATTGTGATATGCCATATTTCTAAAAAAATTTCCATTTAATATTTTTGTTATTTTATAAGGAAAGTAAAGATAATAAATGGCAACTTATGATTGGTAAAATATGAAGTGGAACACAAAAAGTGGGATAAATGATTTTGTATTCATAACCTAGGACTTGCAAATAGTTTGGCTTAGGGTTGTAAACGTGTCAAGCAAAGTATTAAAAGTTCAAACACGTTCATTTAATTTTATTTCAAACATAAACCAAGCTCAAGCTCATATCAAAACAAAATTTTATGTTCAAGCTTGGTTCTTTTTTCTTTTTTTTTTTTTTTTTGGTTGACCATTTCCAAACTTCTTCATAAGCTACTTGATTAACTTAATCTCTTCCCATATATAGCAAAATCATAACTAAAAAAAAAAAAAAACTTTAACATTCTTGCCGAATTCATAACACGCTCCGCTTCTTAAATCCCTACAAACACTATAAATAACTAGTCATTCATAATCAATCATATTTTTCCCACTAAGCACCACTTAGACTAAGAACTTAGAGAGAAAGAGAAACAAGACCTAGAGAGAGAAAGAGAAGCACGACCTAGAGAGACAATGCTTCAAAGAGCAAAAAGCAAGACAAAGCAAGGACGATTCAAACCTGAGCAACTTTCAGGTTCAGAAAAAAGTTTTGAAAATTATTTTCGAGCATGCTATTGCTATTTTTTAGAATCAGATTCAAAGAGAAAATAATGAGCTATGTTATTGCTATTTTTTAGATTCAAAGAGAAGCTATTGCTATCATTTTTTTAATTAAGAGTAATTCAATTTAGAAAAATAGATAAATAATAAACAATTTTTTATTTTTTTATTTCTTGTAAATGAGGCTTAAAAGCGGATTAGATTGGATCATATCACAATCAATCCGATCAACTTTGTAACCGAAGATTTTTTAGCTATTTTTACGGTCAAATCGTGACAAAGAGTGCAATTCGCTCCGAATCAGATTTAGAACCCTATCTTCTCCAGTTGATAGTGAGATGTCTGAACATTGTTGGAGTTAGACGAGAGAGAAGGAATTGTTGATGTTTTGATGTTTTCAGCTGAAAATCATTGAAGGAGGAACCGACCAAAGATGTTTGGATGTAACAAGTCGTGGCTCTAGAAATTTTTTTAGAGTGGTCACTAAAAAATTTAAATTATACAAAACATAATAAAGAAATAACTTGAATATATCAACATCACCAAAAAAAAAAATACACGCAAATACATGATCCCATTATTTCTCTTGGTAACTTTTTTAAGGAAAAATAAAATTAAAGATTATTTTAATGTGATTGGTTAAACGAATTACAAATTTGAATGATTAGAGATTTTTTATTTTTTATTTTGTTTATGAATAGGCATTTTGTTGAATAATTTTCTCACTTGTTGTTGTTTGGTCTAGTCTAGTTTTTATTTTGGTTATTTTTGTTGTTATTTGGACTCATTTTTATTGTTGTTATTTAAGATTTTTTTTAAGGGATTAAAGATTACGTTTGAAAGACCAAAATTATTTTTGGAGTAGTGTTATGTTTACAACATTTTCACAATAAATCTTATGCGACGATATGTTATTGATGGGTTAAAAAGTGATGTTAATATTTGACCAAAATTAAAATTATTAACAACTTATCACATTACTCTTATTTTTATTGAATCTAAATTCTTGTGATTCTCAAATCAGGCTGTTCAACATTTTTTTAGGGTGGTCAAAATAGTTTAGTTTAGTTTAATGTGTGTGCATGTGTGTGTGTGTATTTGCAAGTATATTTATACATTTTTTTGCAAGTTATGACCACTCTGACTTAGATATTGAGAATCTGTTTGGGATCCGCTTATTTTGCTGAAATTAAAAACTTTTGCTGAAATACTGTAAATAAAGGTAAAAGTTAGCTGAAATTGTACAATGAAACCCATAAATAGTATCAAAAAGTACAGTAGGGCCCATGAATATTTTGCTGAAATTAAAAACTTTTGCTGAAATACTGTAAATAAAGGTAAAAGTTAGCTGAAATTGTACAATGAAACCCATAAATAGTATCAAAAAGTACAGTAGGGCCCATGAATAGTAGCAAAAATAAGCTAACTTTTTAATTTGGAGCCAAACGCACACTAAGTCACCCCTACAACGTTGAAGGAGAGAAAAAGAATGGTTTTTATTCAGTTAGAATCAAGAGAGCTGTTTGGATGTAACAATGTTGGAGGAGAGAGAAGGAATGGTTTTTATTCAGTTAGAATCAAGAGAGATGTTTGGATGTAACAATGATGGAGAGAGGAGGTACGTGCTTTTGTTTGGTTAGAATCGAGAGAGAATAGATAGGCATAAGATAGGCTTCTTAAAAATAAATACCGTACATTGTTTCAGAAATTTTATTTTTTTTGAAAATATCTTTCTTTTGAAATATAGAATATTGAAAATATTTTATTTTATATCAATTAAAAATAAATTTGATTGAAAATATAGAATTAGAATATAGCCAAGTTATATTAATTCAATTATTTAGATTTCATAGTCAGAACAATTAATTCTTTCTTCATTGTTTAATTCTTCTGTGGCAGTAGTTAGAGTAAGTTCCAACTCATCATCATTAGAAGATGAGTCAAGTGGAGGCTCATCATTTGGAAAAATAAAATCAATGTCATAATGGAAATCCATTAAGAGAGAACAAAAACCGAATGGAAGAGATAATTTTGTAGAAGTGGATGGAAATTAGAGAGAAAATGGTCATATTTATAGAGTAAGAATGTGACTTGAGTTTGAATTTCAAAATTTTGACATTTAGGTTTGAATTTACCATTAGGTTTAAAGTTAAAAAAAAATATGAACTTTAGGTTTGAATTCACCATTGGGTTTAAAGTTAAAAAAAAAAAAAAAATATATATATATATATATATATATATATGACCTGTAGGTTTGAATTTACCATTGGGTTTAAAGTTTTTTTTTAAAAAATATGACCTTTAGATTTGAATTTACCATTGGGTTTAAAGTTAAAAAATATGACATTTAGGTTTGAATTTACCATTGGGTTTAAAGTTAAAGGTTTGAATTTACCGTTTGAATTTCAAAATTATGACTGGTGGATATAACAATAAAAACTATGACCGTTGGGTCAAAAAAAAAAAAATGACAATTGGTCGGAGACATCAATTCGGCGGTCGTCGGAGCCACTATTACAACAATCGGCCCACCGGTGATGGTGATACAATGGTCGGAGAGACCAATCCGATGGGCAGTCACCAAAGCCACTATTTTGGTAGTTTGGGCATCGGTGGTGTTCGTCGAATCCACTATTTTAACAATCCACCCACCGGTGGGTCACTATTTGGCGGTACGGTGGGCAGCGAGACCAATCCGACGGCATTCGCCGGAGCCACTATTTTGGCGGTTCGGCCATTGAACCTCCACCACAAGCGGCTCCATTGGCCGAGCCACTAGTGTTGGTAGTTTACTTAAAATATAAGTTTAAATTAAAAAAAGTATGACCATTAGGGAAAATAATAAAAAATTGATAAAGATTGAATATTTTATTAAAATGTCTTGTAAAATAAATAAACTAATGTGAATGTTTTGTAAAAGTGATGGTGTAAAATAAAAAAAAGTAAATTTTTTATGTAAAATAGACGGAATATTTTTCACGAACTGAGGAGGTTGCAGAATTACATATTGATCAAGTTAAACTTAAAGCCCATTTTTTTAATAAATTTTGTTCATTTTGTAATGATTGAGGCGACGACTGAATCGGACTCAGACATTGCTTCTTGGGTATGCCATCTTGATTTGATGGTAGAATTTTATTTGCTCCTAAGTTGGACTCAGTGCGATTTTTTTTCAATAAACTCTTTTAGTTTTGTAAGTAAGGACTAATTATAAGTCAGGTTTACGATTGATATATAAAAAATGTGCAAGAAAAAATTGATAATTGCACCTAAAATGATTACAAACCTCCACTACCACCAATTAGTTGTTGCAGACAATTGTATGAGAGATCATTCTTGGTGTGAAAGTTACAAATCTTTTGAAAAGCTTAACTTCAAAGTTCAAACTCCCACAAATCTTGACACAACAAAATGGCTAAATGAAGTGGCCTTTGGTTAAATCTAATCAATGAAGCATTTGAAAAGTTCCCTTTATGTAAGCTTTCATGCTTAAAAAGAGCAAGTACATAATAACTCTACAGTTACATGTCAAGTACACTAATTTTGGATCAATTTCGTGCTGTAGTTTAGAGCATCCCTTAGCATTGATAGACATAACCTCCAAAATAGCTTTGTTCCCAATCTTCCAGATAGCTCATAAGATTGCTGCAAAAATGAAAGAAAAATCAGGCAATTTTTTAGCCAAATCTTACCTGTTAGATAACCCGTTAACAATCTAAAGTAGCCCGTTTAAAAAAATTCTATATATGCATTCTAATAAGTACTATTGTTTTCTCAAAAAAAATATAAAGATGCTTATCCCACATCGGTTGTGTGTATTAGAGTTACAGCTCTTATAACTCCAGGCTACTACTACAAATGTTACCCTTTTGTAGTGGTACTCTAGTTATCATGGTTTTTAAACCCGTACCATTTAATGAACCGTAAAATGAAGAGGTTCAAGGTTTTTGAGGTTCGACGGAGGTCGGATCGAGGTCGAACTATGATGATTCATAATTAATTTAATAATTAATTAATATGAAAATAAATAAAATAATTATGTAAATTTTAACAATCTTAACAAAAATAGTATTTAAAGATGTTAAAAATATATCTTGATTAAAGATTAGAAGATATTTCTCATAACTTACTACAAAGATTAATAAACATCCTCTAATTATTTAAGATATTCTATTAAATTTGTAATTTACTAATATAATTAGCCAAAACTAATGCATTTAAAGTTTATATAATTCATTTGTAGCACAGAGTTGAAACTATAAATAACATTACACGTATTATATTTATATACATTCAAAGGCCTTCAAAAAGTAAAGTTTATTTCATTAAAAAAAAAAAAAACTATATATATTAAAGTTTGAAATTGTAGCAGGTATTCAACTAAAAGTCTAAAACGCGTTTCTCAAAACTAAAAAACATATCAAAGTAAAATGAAAATAGGTGTGTGGCTATGGAATTTTTTTGTTTAAAAAATACAAAAGATCTCATCTCAATATCATTCCCACACAATAAGAAACACAAACACGTTGGATCTCTTCTCAATTTGTCTTTCTCCCCTCCTCTCTGTCTTTGTTTCTTTTCTCTTTTTTTGAGAATCTCACCTCTCAATCTCTCATACAACAAGTAGATCAGAGCTCACGTCTCTTCCTCTATTAGCTTTCTTCCTAAGCAAACTGGTCTATCAATGGTAGATCTAACATCTATCTAAGGTTTGAGCTTTTGGCGGCAATGAACAAGCCCAGCCACTGACCATTTTCAATGAAGATTTTTGTGGAGGAACCGTGAGGTTCAACCCCGATTCAAACGGTTTCCTGACTTTTTGGTATATAACGGTTTTGGTGGTTAAAAGAACCATGATGGTGAGGGGTTCGAGGTTAACCGGGTAGGACCGTACGGTTTGATCTGGGTCTGAAAACCTTGCTATTTTTTTTTTTTTGAGAGATAATTATAACATGCTGGTAACCCCGCAGCTTGAACCATTTCCACCTAGACCTCCACGCACTTTGTGCATAGGGAGGTGCCAATTTAGCTACAAGGCCTTTGACCCTTGCTAGTTATGTAATGTATTATAAACTTGTTTAAAAAACTCTATATATTACTTTCGTGTTTGTGTGTTCTAATAAGTATTACAAAACAATCTAAAGTCTTTATTAGGGGTGTCAAATTGGTGAATTTGGGTTCATTTGGGGTGCCTATAATTGGGTTGGATATATTAAACCCATTTATCCATTTATTACTCATTTAGCTAACTACTTCCAACTCAAACTCAACCCAGTTATTATGGGTAAACCCCAACTCACTCAATTACCCAATAATCAAAATTATCAAAATGCCCCTAAAACTTGAAAATGACCAAAGTACTCATAAAATCATTTAAATTTACCAAAATACCTCTTAAACTTAAAAAAGACCAAATATGCTCAAAAACCACTAAAATTGACCAAAATACTCCTGAAACCTAAAAAATGACTGAAATACCCCCAAAACTAAAAAAATGATCAAAATATCCCCTAAACTTAAAAAATGACCGAAATACCCTTAAAACATAAAAAAAAATTGACCGAAATACCCACTAAACCTAAAAATTGATCAAAATACTCCCAAAACGTAAAAATGACCAAAATACCCCCCGAAACCTAAAAAATTATCTAAATACACCTCAAAACCTAAAAAATGACCAAAATACTCCTGAAACCTAAGAATTAACCAAAATACCACCTAAACCTAAAAAATGACTAGTATACCCCCAAAACCTAAAAAATGACCAAAATAACCCCGAACCTAAAAATTGACCAAAATAACCCTAAAACCTAAAAATGACCAAAATACTCCCGAAATTTAAAAAAGACCAAAATACCACCTAAACCCAAAAAATGACCAAAATACCCCCTAAAACTATAAAATGACCAAAATACCCTCGAAACCTAAAAAATGACCAAAACATTGTCAAACCTATAAAATGATGAAAATACCCCTAAACCTTTAAAATGACCCAAATAAACCCAAAACCTCTAAAATGACCACAAATAACCTAAAACCTCTAAAATTACCAAAGATACCTTGAGACCTCTAAAACGACCAAAATAGCTCTAAACCTCTAAAATGACCAAAATACTCCTCAAAATATCTAAAATGACCAAAATACCACTAATCCTATAAGATGAAGAAAATACACCCAAAGCATCTAAAATTACCAAAATAGTGGTTTGGGGTATTTTAGATGTTTCGAGGGTTTTTTCATCAAATTAAAGGTTCTAAGAGTATTTCAGTTATTTTGTAGGTTTCGAGGGAATGTCACTAATTTTTTAGGTTTTAGGGGTGTCATTAATTTTTAGATTTTAAAGCTATTTCGGTAATTTTCTATGTTTTGCAGGTCTTTTAATCATTTTTTAAGTTTTGGGGATATTTCAGTCATTCTTTAGGTTTTAGGTTTATTTAGTCATTTTTTAGGTTTAGGAGGTATTTTGGTCCTTTTTTTATGTTTAGGGCGTATTTTGGTCATTTTTTATATTTAAGGGAGATTTTGATCATTTTTTAGGTTTAGGATGTATTTTTATCGTCTTACAGGTTTAAGGGACAATTTTAGTCTTTTTTTAGGTTTTGGGGATATTTTGGTCATTTTTTAGGTTTAGGAGTTATTTTGGCCATATTTAGTGTAGGGACCGGTTTTGGGCACTTCTGTTATTGAGAGAGTGGACTTAAGCCCAGCTAGCCCTACAATGAATTTATAGAGAGTGGGCTCAAGAACTAGGCCTTAGTGAGGAATGCAGCGACCATGCATGGTTGCATGTGGGTTTAATAACCTAAACGTGAATTGGGATGCACAATAATGCTCCTCGGACTGGCCTTTCAGAGCTTGGAGTTCTTATTATTTCTTTGAAGAGTGATTACAAGGTTTGAGAGAATACAAGTCGCTACAGTACTTCTTAATTCTGGTTTTTCCTCCGTCCCCCCTTCTTCAAGAGAGACTCCTTACATTATATACACCTCTCTCAACTGATCCTAGCCCTACACTTGTTGATCAGCTAGGCCACCACTTGAGAGCCTGTCCCATCAGCCGCATTCTCATTCCTCCTGTGGGTTGCAGCACCCAAGACAGCACTGTTTAGGAGTCCTATCCTCATTAACGCGGCCAGGGCGTTAGTTGAGGGCATTTAATGTGGAGGTGACAGTTCATCTAGGACTTGCTCCTCCACCATGCTTCCATTGCTGGCACTTGGTACTTGCCATTTGCTCTTTGTATGCTCAGGAAGACTCCCTTTGATGGTTTATTGCTTGTCCACTTTATGATTTCGGCCTTCCGAGGAGGGAATCGTCCTCGGCACTGTTTCTTGGGTAACTGGGCTTCACACTTTTGTCCTCGGACCTTGGACGCCTCCTCGGCGCGGGCCTTTGGGCCTGGTTCGAAGTGGGCTGGGGCTGCCTGACTCTTTTTGGCCCCACATTTAGGTTTTGGGGGTATTTCAGACATTCTTAGGTTTCGGGGATATTTTGGTTCATTTTTAGGTTTTAAAGGTATTTCGATCATTTTTTAGGTTTAGGGGGTATTTTGGTCAATTTTTAGGTTTAGGGGGTATTTCGATCATTTTTAGGTTTAGGGGGGTATTTTGGTAATTTTAGATTTAGGAGGTATTTTGGTCATTTTTCAGGTTTAGGAGGTATTTTAGTCAATTTTTAGGTTTCGGAGTTATTTTGGTCATTTTTAGGTTTCGAGGGTACGTCATTCATTTTTTTAGGTTTAGGTGGTATTTTAGTTTTGGGGATATTTTGGTCATTTTTTAGGTTTAGCGGGTATTTTGTTAATTTTTAGGTTTTGGGGGTATTTCGGTCATTTTTAGGTTTAGGGGGTATTTTGGTCAATTTTTAGGTTTTGGGGGTATTTTGGTAATTTTTTAGGTTTAGGGATATTTTGGTAATTTTTTAGGTTTTAGGGGTGTTTCGGTTATTTTTTAGGTTTCAGAGGTATTTTGATAATTCTTAGGTTAGGGGGGTATTCTGTCATTTTTTAAGTTTCGGAGTATTTTGGTAATTTTTAGGTTTATGGGGTATTTTGGTCTTTTTTTAAGTTTTAGCGGTATTTTGGTCATTTTTAGGTTTATGGGGTATTTTGGTCATTTTTTAGATTTAGGGGGTATTTTGGTCAATTTTTAGGTTTCGGGGGTATTTGTTGGGGTTTATGCCCTAAAATTCAATTTATTGACATGTCATAAATAATTAAATTGTTTAATTATATGAAACTATTTATAAATGAACTAATGAGACATTATCTTAGTCCATGAGATGCATAGTATGTGATTTATGTGATTTAGTTATAGAAGATATAAGTCATAAGTTCTTTGTAAACTCAGAATTTTAGTTCGTAGTTGGTGATGAAATTTGGCATTTCATCTGCGAAGACTATAAGATATCAACTAAAATGATTTGTCTTGATCATGAAAGTGGAGACATCTAGTTGATATGTTTTAAGAGTTAAGACATATTAAATTGAACTGCTGTGAGATTTATTATTCTCTAACGACTGTCAAATGAATAATAAATCTCATAACTTTTATTTACATAAACTCTAAATCCTAAGAGAATAATGAACCTGATCATGAGGTATAGGTTGCTTTGATATCAGGAGTGAGATCTAAAGTCACGATCAAAACCTCAGTATTGGGCAGCCGCATTTAATGTTGATGGAACATATATTTTCAAGATGAAATTCATAATCTCTTAACGAAGATATAAAATATTTACTTGAGATAAGTTTAATGAGTTTGGTTATTCAGAGTGTTGAGCCCAACCATTTTAGTAAGGAGTTACTAAAGTATATATTTATGAAATTGAATTTCATAAATATATGATGAATAACTTAAAAGATTAAACCGAGTACTCAAGGATTAAGATGTAGTAATCTTCAAAGTGGCAGTCAATATTCATGACTTTGTATTACTATAAATATTTTAATGAAGGGGTTGCATGTATAATAAAGTCTTGGGATATAATTTATTAATAAGGCCTAAAGTGCAATTATATTCATATAGTAGTATTGAATATAATTAATAGTAACTTTGGACTTGTCAAGAGTTGACAGAAAAGCCCAAGGCCCATTAGATTTAGAGTCTTATTTGTTCTTTTTTGTTCCCACTCCAAGCCACATACTAAACTCCAATTGGAATGGCCAAAAAGGCTAGCCCAATTAAATAATCAGTTATATATATGTAAGGGGAGAAACATACATAATTTTAATAAGGTTTTTATTAAGATCATATAAGAGAATTCTAATAAGAGTTTTCAAAAAGAATGAAATGGTGTGTATGTGAGTGTAAGTCACTCTCTTATTCTCCCCTTGGAAACTGATTGAGAGACCACACTTCTTAGGAATTAAGTGGAATTGAAGTGAAGATTAAAAGTGTTCACAAGTACTTCTTATTTTTTTTGTTTTGAATTTCACTGCACCAAGGTATGCTTTCTTGTTTGTAAATTCTGAAACTTATATAATATATGTTATCAATTGCAAATGAAGTAGATCCGTTAATTTTCCGCTGCGTATGTTTTGTATATGATACAAACATGTATTTTTCCAATAGTATTTTGGTCATTCTTTAGGTTTAGGGGTATTTTGGTCAATTTTTAGGTTTTGGGGGTATTTGGTAATTTTCAAGTTTAGGGGGCATTTCGGTCATTTTTTCGGTTTCGGGAGTATTTTGGTAATTTTTAGGTTTAAGGGGTATTTTGGTCATTTTTTAGGTTTAGGGGGTATTTTGGAAATTTTTAGTGGTTTTGGATATTTTTGAGTTTGGTGATTTGTAAAAATGATACTTAGATCATAATTGGGCCTAATTAGGTACCCAATTAAAACCCAATAAACATTAATATTAATTGGGTTTAAATGGATTAATCCTCATTTAACCCAATTGATAATTGGATGGGTTTGGGTTTTGTTTAAGTGGGTGGGTTTGGGTGAGGAAATGGGTTTGAGTTGATTTTGCCACCCTAGTGGCCGACAAGGAGCTTCCAAACACTGAAAAGCTGACAAGAAGCTTTCAAATATAGACCCACAACCACAGATTAAGTCGATTCTTGAGTTTAAATATTTCTTCTTTCTTGCTCTTCTTGGTGTTTAGATCCTTCCAATTTTTTATTTAATTCACTCCAATATCTCAAAAATATAAAACAAAGCATGTTAAAAACTTTTTTTTTTTTTTAATGCTCTGTGTAAAGATAATGTTTAGTAAATTGATAGACACATTGTATTTATATTCTACTATTCAACCAAATTGCATGAAATGGTCATTCCAACTTCATGTTGAGTGTCTTTCATGTAAAAGCAACCCATCATGTTAATCGAATAAGTTGTCATGACTTATGATAATGCCACCTCTCAAATTTAGCTACATACCATGGTGGAGCCAGCAATTTTCTCAAAGGGGCTAAGCCAAATGTGTCATTATAATATTATATTTTGATAGCTAAGGACGGTAATGAGGAAGGGCATGGCCGAAGGATGAGATCTTCACCTTTGCCTTGCATGGTTTTATCTTACCCTATCCCCGCCCAGCCCCGTATGACTAGGAAAACTTCCTTACCCCATCCCTGCTCCTTGAGGGCCAGCAGGCCCCGCCCTGTAAAATTATATTTCGTGTTAATTTGCCCTTCAACTTTTACAATTTTTTTTTAATAAAACCTATTTCATTAATATAAAATATATTTGAAATTACAACTAAATTTATCCAATCAAATCAAACTAATTTTTAGTAAGAACTGAATAATATTATACAAGTGTTTAATAAGACAATATCACAATAAAACAAGCTAGTATTTATTTGTTTGTTTAAATATTAGGGATTTAGGGTATGAAAGATTTACAATTATATCACTTATCGATGCTAGTCGGGGCAAGGATGGGGTCGGCAGGGCTAAAATATCTAAACTCATCTTTGCCCTACCCCGTTGCCCATCACTGCCCCACCACCTATGTGGGGCAAGGGAAACCCACGCAGAGTGGAGCAAAATTATCTTCCCGGTGGTATCTTTAACTCTTTTAGTATAAATGTGTATGACTTTATTTTTAGAAAACAACAAAAATCTTTTACTAAAAAGATTCACCCCAATATTTTTATAAAATTACGCTTTAAACGTTCCTAAAATTAATGACTTATATATGACAAAAAATTTCAATATCAAAAGGAAAATAATTGAGACAATAGTAAATTAAAGTGCATTTATAATTTTTTTTTTTTTTAAATGAAGGGAGGTCATTTCCTTTTTTTTTTAGAATGAAAAAATGAGGGCTTTTATGGCTATATTACACCTCTGGGCAGGGAGCCAACTGACAGACCTCCAGCTGAAGGTACGCGCCTGCCAAACTATGCAGGAGTCACCTCACATTTGTGAGTACACCTCACCACTAAGTTTACCCACCAACGGAAACCTGCGGGCAGCGGGACTCGAACCTAGGTGTGTTGCACGAAACATCCGAGCCTTACCCACTCAACCAAGCCCCCGTTGGCAAGGCAGGTCATTTCCTAAAGCGGGCTGTTATTTATACAATAATTTTCGACCTAAAACTCACTCAAAATTCCAAAATTTAAACTTTAAAATGGAGGGAGAGAGGCATAAAGAGGGCCTTGGCCCCTAGCCACCCATACCTTTGCCCTTGGTTACATAATCTATACAACAACATCATCATTTACGTACCACCTAACCACTCTTGGCTATGCAAGTCATGACCTAAGCAACTCACATTGAATGGAAAAATTTGCTAAATAGCATAATTTTTGGAAAAAAAATTGCTAAATAGCACATGATCAAATTTATTTATATTTAATTAGATTGCCATAATGCTTGGGACTCGAGTTTAGGAAACTCGAATTTCACTTGGAACTCAAGTTTGACAATCTCGAGTTCCAAAAAACATGTTACATAACTAAATAAATTTGACCCGGTACTTTTTTCCTAAATATTTCAAAAAATTACTTTATTTGGAAAATATGCCCCACATTGAACCAACATGCTACACACTTAGTCAATCCAATCTCGCTTTGCGCAACTCTACCAACTTACCCAATGAACATATAAGTTAAGAGGGTTGTTTTGATAGTTAAGGGGTTAAGTATAAATCAATGTGAAAGATTAGGGTGAAAATGTATAATTTGTGCTAAATTTTATGCTAAGGGTGACCTATAATTTAGGTGTTTAAAATATATTATTGAGAGATGCTACGTCTACAACAATTTTACAATATTTTTACAACAAATCACATGTGGTTAGTTGTTATTGGTTCAAATTTGAAACTAACACTAAGATTACTTTTTTGCCCCAACAATAACAACCAGTAACAACCTGCCACTTAGGATTTGTTGTAAAAATATTGTAAAAATATTATAGACATATCATTTCTCTATATTATTTTTTTATTTGGTTAGATTATTTAAACTTTTCTAATTAATATGAAAAAAATTTAATATATTTTTGGAATCAAATATAAAGATCTTTTAGAACATCCAAAAAAATAATACCACTAAAAAAGGTTTTTTATATTTGGTTGGAAGAATAGCACCAAAAAGTTATATTCTCACGATGGAGTAAGAAAAAAATGATAGTGGGCAGGAAATGGAAGAATCTTTTGAAATGTCGGTAGATTTTGAATTTTAGTGGAAGATCCAGCTACCAAATAGTATAAACAAATGCAGAATAAGAAGGTTGGAAGGAATCGTTAAAAAATATAGTATATAAACATCAAAATCCCTGCCACAGCCAGCCAGCCAGCTAGCCAGCTTGCCTCACTGTCACTTGCCATCTCACATAATAATGATATATTCGCAACATTCGCCCCCCCGTTACTTTCTCCTGCCCTAAACGGCGCCGTTTTTCTCTCCCTACCTGTCTTAAATTAAAAAATCAAAATAAAAAAATCTATAAAGTTGCCGTTTCAAAAGTTCTCGTATTTGGATTTCTCTTTCTCCGTTTCTATCATTGTCCACTCCATCCCACATTTCCCACTTTTTTTCCCTATAATTCCTGCACTTACTATTTATATTTTTTTGTGTTTTTGTTTTTTTAATTTTTTGAAAACAAGAAAAAAAAACAAACTCTCATTTCCAAAAATTCACTTTGGGATCTCCAATCTCTTCTCGATCTATCTTTCTGTTTCTTCAGGTAAGTCTTCTCCTCAGATCTCTGTGTTTCAATCTATTTGTTTGTTTATGTGTATCTGTATGTGGATCTGAAATTGGAATTTTTATTTTTAGGTCAGAGAGATCGGTGGAGGAGAGAGAGAGAGAGAGAGAGCGTTATGGCGCATAGAGTGGACCACGAGTACGACTACCTGTTCAAGATCGTGTTGATCGGTGACTCTGGTGTCGGAAAATCCAACATTCTCTCCAGGTTCACGCGCAACGAGTTTTGCTTAGAATCCAAGTCCACCATCGGCGTCGAATTCGCCACCAGAACTCTCCAGGCAAGCAATATCTCTCTTTTCGTTTTCATTTTCGGCTTGATCTAGGCCTCTGATTCGGAAATTGGATTAACGATTTTTTGTTTTTTTATGAAGCCTCTGAGCTTGGATTTTAAATTTTTGGATTCGTAATTCTTGTTTTTAGGAATATGTGGTATAGGATTCTTTGGATTCGTGGAATTTTAGGCAAGAATTCAGAGGTGTTTGGTAATTGTGAACTGTAACTATTTTATTCTTTTTTCCTGTCTGATTTTTTAGGCTGGAAAAAAGTTGCATCTTGAATGATATATAGCACTATGCTTTGTCAGTCAATGTGAGATTCTGTGTTGGATCGCGTAAGTTCGATAGCATTGCTTCGAAGTTTTTATAGAAGCTACCAAATGATAAACACTAGTATATATGGACACATATTTGTGTTTTAGTTTTTTTTTTTTTACTTTGTTTCACTACCAAGCATCAAACAGTATGTAATCTGTATGCATGTGAAATGTACAAAAGTCTTTCCCCGTGATTTCTCTTTTATCTTTTTAACTTTTTGAAAAAAGAAAAAGACTTCAAAAATGAAAATTTTTTCTGTTGATGCTGGTTATTGTAATTAAATGATTTTTATTTATGAAAAATGAATACTTTAAGCTATAAGTTGCTATACATAATAGTTTAAATTGGCGAATAAGTATTGGTTACTTAGAAATGCGGACCCTGATCGAATGCTTCATGTATTGGCCAATCAAGCGGTGGATTGATGGGGATCGGACATCTGCTGTGAGAGGTTATTTTGATGGTCAAGTTATCAATGAGATGATCAATTTGCTTAAAGTGATGACGTGATATTGTGCACCAGTTACAGAAACAGCCATCTATCGTTTTCTGAGCAAATGGAGCTTAACGAAACTTCATTTGCAACTTGTATAATTGAAGACAATGTTTCTGCTGTATTTTGAATGGTGCATCTACCATCCTCCTCTCCCAGTAGGAATCTTTGTTAATCTAGATATAAGCTTTATGGATTGTTGATGGTGTGTACTTGTGCTGGAGATATTTCTTCAAATCTACTGTTTGGATTTGTTCTTTCTTGTATTATTGGGTAACTAGGTTGATAATTCTATGTTTTTGAGTGTTCATTTTCATTGTTATGGCATGGAGCGGTTTTGTGAATTTTTGGTTTTTGACTTAACAGGTGGAGGGAAAAACAGTTAAGGCACAGATATGGGATACTGCAGGTCAGGAGCGATACCGCGCTATCACCAGTGCTTATTATAGAGGAGCTGTTGGGGCACTGCTTGTCTATGACATAACTAAGAGGCAAACTTTTGACAATGTCCAAAGGTGGCTCCGTGAGTTGAGGGATCATGCAGATTCTAACATTGTCATCATGATGGTGGGGAATAAGTCTGACTTGAACCATCTTAGAGCTGTTTCAGAGCAAGATGGTCAGGCCTTGGCTGAGAGGGAAGGTCTCTCATTTCTTGAGACATCAGCTTTAGAAGCAACAAACATTGAGAAGGCATTCCAGACCATTTTGACGGAGATCTACCAAATCATAAGCAAAAAAGCATTAGCAGCTCAGGAAGCAACTGCCGGTACCACTCTTCCTGGTCAAGGGACCACTATCAATGTTTCTGATGCATCAGGGAATGCAAACAAGAGAGCTTGCTGTTCTACTTGAGGAGACATTTGAGCGTGGTGAAAGATTTGCAAGCAGACAAACCAATTTTTTTTAAATTATAAAATTACCCTTTTACTTTTTACTTTTTTTTTCTTTTTTTAATGAGAGAGAGACTTGTAGGTTACTTTTTTACTTCATTGAGTTGTGATAACCGATAAGGGAGATTGTGAACTAAGAAAACAAACAGAATGTAGTACTTTTGGGGGGTTTGCTTTCTTTTGCTCCATTCTTATATATTTGCTTTTTATAAATGGAAACTCTTTGAAATTTGGGATGTTGGGTGGTTTATGGCAATTGGCATCTTGACTGGGAGATATACGGGTGTGGTAGAAGAGGCCTTGCTAGTTTAGTCTTTCCTTTGGAGTTTGCTTGTTAAGTAATTCTTCCTAATTTCTAACTTGCAATAGAAGCACTCAAAGCCATTCAGTGCAATGATATAGACTTCTCATGGTTTGGCAATATCATAGCGGAAGCTAAAAGTTTTTGTCGAATTGTTTTGTGTAATGGGAGATTTTTGTTGTCTAAAGTAGCACATAGTCTTGCAAGGCATGTTCAATTTGTTTGAGTTAGCGGTGTGGATGGAAGGAGTTCCATCTTTTATCCAACCACAACTTGATGTAGGACAACCTAGGCTTCCCAACTAGATTAGTCCTACCGTAGAACCTTAGGCTTCCCACCTAAGGTGTTTGGAATCACCACCAAACAAACCAATACAATCTCTGCAAATAATCTCAATAATTATAATAATAATAATCTGTAAAATACAAAAGAAATCGTCTGGAGCTTTATATGTAGCTCAAATGTACCTTCTCGGGTTATTTATTTAATAAAACCAGCTAAAGTTTCATTTAAAAAAAAAAAAAAATACCTATCTATTCCATTGCTTTTGCATTTCCATTTTGACCTTCCTATTGCTTGCCCACTTTTGAAGTCTGCTGGTGGTAGCATTGCAAACTTGGGACCAAATACCTTGCAATTAATGCGGATTTACTACTACAAATTGTTTTGGCCGTGTACCACCACCTCTACAAATTTCTTGGGCCATGTACTACAAATTTTAGTACATAATAAGACTTATAAAATGGTTATTAACTTTTAACACAAAAATATATATATATATATATATATTCAAAAGTTTCTTTATTATGTTGTTGATACAATATCAATCACATTTATGTTCATATCAGTTTAAAAAATCTTTTATGATAAAATTGGTAGTAATAACATGACTAGAGCCATAAGGCTGCTGAGATTACTCCTCAACTCATTGTAGGCAGCAGTATCATGCAGATAGAAGCCAAAGCAAAAGGTCTGGCCAATGTTTCTTTTCTTTTCTTCTTTTCAATCAATAACAAGCTTAATTTATAATTTTTTTCCCTCTTTTTTTCATTGGTTTTCTCAATAGTCTATACTCCTGTAAGCGGAAATGGGATAGGGCTTTGTTTAAAATTTACCTCCAAAAATAAGGATAAGATATTAAGAGTGGAATAAGCTTTGCTAAAACTTCAAATATATCTAGCCAAGTGGCGATGATTTCATTAGCAGTAACTCAACCTTTATCATTATAAGAGAATGGGGGTGGAAGGCGTGCTAACTTAGATCAAAACAGATCCAATGAGCTACATGCTCCACAATTATCTTTGGAAAATTAGTAACCAGTGAGGCAGCAGATGCGAGAATCTTGAATTTCTATTTTTATACGAGAAATCATTATAATTCTATTCAATTTGTATTGTCACATGATGTATTCTGTATGTTTTTTCACAGAAATCCCTAATCTTGTATAATAATTCACTTGAGCAAACTCCAGATTCAGCTGTTACATGGCAAGATAACACAATTTTCCCTACTGTTATTGCCCAAACATGTAGATCATAAATATCCTGAACTCCTTTGATACATCTGAGGCCATTTTCCAGCTTATCAATGTTGATCTCGCTTGGAGTCCTCTCCATCAATATGCCATAAATCTTTCCAAGCATGGACAGAGTAGTACTTAAAGCAAGAACAGCAAATACAAGAGTGCATATCAAATCAACCACTAACCAATCGGGTTTTGCCCATATGATAGCTCCAGCAATCATCACCCCAACTGACTGAATCAGATCAGTCAAGACATGCAGGTAAGCCCCTTGGACATTTATGTTCAACATTTTGGTCTTTACTGGAGAATCTGACACCAAATTATTCTTCTCCTCGGTTGTTGCACATTCATCATCCTCTCTTTCATGATCATGATCCCCGTGTCCACACACATGATGATTGTGATCATGATTGTGATTATGATTGTGATCATGATTGTGACCAAGCCATACAACCATCAGACAGTTAATAATAAATCCAAATGCTGCAACTGCAAACATTAGAGGCCCGTTCACCTTTGCATTTTTGTGAAGAATTCTATCAATGGCTTCATAGATTAAGATCCCAGAGATCAGCCATATGAGCTGCACGGATATAAGGGCACCCAAAACCTCAAGACGACCGTATCCAAAAGACTGGTGTGATGTTGCCCTCCAACCTGAAGCCCATACTGTGAAAAGAGAGATGGAGAACCCAGCAACATCAGAGAGCAAGTGGGCTGCATCTGTGAGAACTGCAAGGCTATTGGCCTTCAAACCACCAACAATCTCTACTACCATAACTAATACATAGAAAATTATGAGTCCACACAGTTTTATCGCTGACTTTGATCGTGCTTCTGACTCCAAAGTACTATTTTCTAGTTTGGAGAAAGCACAGAGAGATTTGCAAGATGACTTCGGTGGCATGGGAAGTACATCAATTTTCTCAGAGACTATTGGAATTTCAATTTCCAGCTGGGAATTTGTTCTCAAGATGGGTACTTTCTCTTGCTCCATCTGCATCATCAAACAGACCAGTTAATTTAGTGAAAGAAATCTAGCAAATCCAACCAAAAATGTCCAATGTATGATTAATTGGTTTCAAACACTAGTTGTATATCATACTTAATGCTGCAAATTCTACTAGTTCAAACAGAATATTTAAAAAGGAAAAAAAAGGGGGGGCGGGGCAGAAAAGGCCACCAGAGATCAACCAATACCTTTGTTCACATTGCTGAAAATGGGGACTCCTAGATGTTACGCAGCTTTACAAATGACCAGACATGCGATAGATAAAGCCTACTAAAGCTCAAGGCTTAACTACAGACATGGAAGAAAATATGGTGACAGTTTGTGAACTTGTCACAAATTCAAGGCTTGTCTTTCAACCAAGAAGGGTCCAATGGATATAAAATTAGACAAGCAAACAAGATTAAGTCATTACTTTTTAGGTCAATAGAGGCCATGTCAATCAGTGGTATGTCTTGCAGTGGCCCAAATTTCTTTGTCAGAAGAGACAAAATCTGCTAAATAAATAAATAAATAAATAAGCACAGTTTTTGCAAGCCTCAGCCATGGTGAAAATTGAGCAAACTATAATGCATGGTTTGTGGTTGAAATTCTCTTTTAGTTGAAAAAGAAATCCGATCTTAAGTTTGTAGAACATAGCGGCCTTATTTTCTGCTCATTCATAACAACCAAAGCAGTTATGTTTGTAAAATCAATTGGAATTGACAAAGCCTTTGAATTCCAACTACCCAGGATCAGCTACTGAGATCCCTTCATTATTCTTAGACTTCTTTGTCATATCATATGTCAATACTCCTCTCTTCACAATGATGTGTTGCACTTTGGACTTCCTCTGGTCCATCTGGTGCACTCAATAGAATCGTGTGAATATCAATCCTCCCACCAACTGGTTTCCATTGCATATAGTGAAAATCTCTAAGCCAAACTTAGTAGTCCTAAACTTATAGTGAGCGCCAATGGTTCTCTATACATGTGATCAAACTACAACAGGTTTCCAAATATTGCACCAAATTACTACTACCCTAGGATCTCAACCTTCTTTTGTATCAATACTATATGTCCTCGTTATTGTCCAAAATACATTCATCTAGCAACGTACTGTTTCCGCTATACTCCAAGCGACTTAGCAAGATTACTTTATCAACTACACATCTAAACCCAAATTGATATTTCATTATCACTATTTTATAGTACTGATTACTCTACCAATACCATGACAACTCAAACCAGAACCACTTGACAATGAGCATAATTACACTTCAAAAACACCCAAGTTCTAACCAAAAAGTAATGAATTCTGCATGATCATGATCAACCATGAGTCTCACCTAACCCAATAATAGGAGCATCAGGAAAAAAGATGTAAAATTTCAACATAACCAATTCAGATATCCATCAAAATATTCATAAAAAAAATTGCAGAAAATTTAAAATATATATATATATATATATATTCAAAAGGGGGAATGAGATGTACCTGAGGAAGACAGAAGAGCAAATAAAAATCTGAATTGTTGACCCTTGGGAATTCAATCTCATGGGTTGATCAGAAAAAAGGGAAAGGAGTGAATGAAATAGTCAAAGAGGGAAATAATTAAATTGGGTAAAGGGCAGATATGGACACAAAGAAAGATCGTGTCCGTTCGTTTTTGTTAAAAGGGAAATGTTAACAAATTTATTAATTATTGTTAAAAGCATTTTACTAAAAAATAATAAAATAATTAATTTTTTGATAATTTTTTATACTTTGATAAAAGTAGTGTTAAAACTTTTTCAAATGACCAATTGTTAAAAGCGAATGGAAAAGACAACCTTTTTTTTCTTTTACGTTTCCAAGTGAAAAATGAAAATCAAGTAATTTGTCTGTTTTTTTTTCTTTTTAACTAATTTGTCTGTGCCGAACTATAAATAGGCTGGATCCGCTATCTTTCTCTCTCTTCATTCTTCACCATGTCCTCTGTAACATAAGAATAAGATTATCCCTTATCCCCATGTTCCAGTCTGGAGACACATCACAGAATTTGTTTACTCAGATTTACCAACCTCAGTCTCCCATAGTTTTAGGAGGGGGAAAAAAAAAATGCTAAATACGCATGAAATAAGATAACTTATCTATGCGATGAGTTGTGAGTGACAGAGGTGTGATGTTAAGTCATGTGAAGACATAACTCTACCACTCATAACATTATTAAAAATCTTCTCAAAAAAATATTATTAAAAAAATAACTTTAAGGTGTAACATTGACCTTTAGAAAATTTTAATGAAAAAATAACTAATTTTTTTGACAATTTTTATTTTTTATTTATAAAAATTGATGGATCCTCGAAAATCAGTAGGCTGAAAATCTCGGGCGTTGATGATCTTAAGGTTGAGTCCTGAAAGAACAAATACAAAACCAGAGGAGACCGGTGGAGGCCGGCCAAAAGTCCTCCGATGGTAAAGTCAGTGGGTTTGTAATTCCAAGTATAATGGAAAATGTCTGAATGTCATACCTTCTCGTAGATGAATGCTTATATAGCGTGCATGAAATGGTTATTACATTTTTGTAACTTCTCCTATTGTTGCGGAGTCCGAAAAACTTGGAAGTAACTCCCATAACTGCCGTGGAAGTTGTATTGCTTGGCCTTATTTTCTCTAACCGTCGTTAGTAACGGTTCGTAGTAATGAATTCTGACCTTTTACTTTTAGGACGATATTGCCCAAAACAAGTTTGCCCAGGACGAGCTTGTTCAGGACGAGAATTCCATGAAGCTCGCCACTTTGGATAAGGACGATCCTCATGGACGAATATGAAGTTGGTTCTCCGGCACCATCAGTTGCCCCCTTGTCCATGGGTCGTCCAGGGAAATGTAGGACGTATATATTTTCGTCAGTGAATTGGTATGCCACGTGTCATGACCTCATTGGTGAAAAATCACGTTGATTGATTTAACCAAGGAGCATGCCACGTGTCCACCATTGATTTGTTGTTTCATTTCAGGTGCTAGGGTTTATTGCCTATAAATAGTTGAATACCTCTGTTACCCTTCCCATTTCCAAAATTTCCTTCCTCGTCCTAGATCCTCGTCTAGAAGTTTCCTGCGTCTATAGCCTTCCCTCGTCCTAGATCCAGGTATTTTATTTATCTTCGTCCTTAGTTCTTAAGTTTTCTTAAAAATGTCTGAGATTGTGCTTTCCTCGTCTAGTGATAGTGTAGATAAGGCTATAGACGATTATAATGACCCTAGCAGTTTTAGTGGTTCTAGTGATAGCAATAGTAGTGATAGTGGTAGCAGTAGTGAGGGGAACACTATGGACGAGTATGAGTCTGGCGTCCCTGGGATTCCTTTGGAAGTTTTCCAGGAGGAGCTCAGGACGAGATCTGAGTCTAGATCTAAGGCCGGCACGAGTGCTCCCTCGTCCGCTGACCAAGACGAGGTTGAGATGGTTTATAGTTGTGCCATAGGAGTAGCTTCAAAGACGGACGATAGGAAGTTAGATTTACTCAAGAAATGGTATCAAATCTAAGTCAAGCTTAACCCTAGGTTAGCCGTCGACGGAGAATGGTGTTGTTAGCCTCGTTTTGGGATAGGTATTTATGAGGCTTATCTTCTAGGGGGGCTTAGGTCACCTTTAAACACTTTTGCTAGGGAATTGTTAACTAGGCTAGGTTTAGGAGTTTGTCAATTTAATCCTAATGCATGGAGATTAGTCGTCTCCATGCAAGTTTTGTGGAGGAAGGTGTTTGAGGGGGGCTGTCCTCTTATCGTGAAGGAGTTCCTCTACTGTTATAAGCCCTCCAAGATTAACTAATCCCTTGGCTTTTATCAATTCACAGCCATAGGGAGAGACTATAGATTAATCAAGTCTTTAGTTACCTTAGATAGGAACTGGAAGACGGAGTTCTTCTTCGTCTTAGGTTCCTGAGCTGGACGCCCCATTGAGGTTGACAGGGACCCATTGCCTCCCTACACAGGGGAGTTAAGGAACCTTCGTCCTGAAGGTAAGCTCGTCCTAACTTCGTCATCTATTGTTTTCATTCTTATTTGTAGTTGTTTAAAAATTCTAACTCTTGATCCTTTGTCTTTTTTTTTTTTATAGGTGCTAGACGGCCTCACTTGAGTAGATTTTATATCGAACGTGTTCAAAAAGCTCGTCTATACACTGATAGGACGTTTCATTCTTTGGTAAGTCTTCAACGTCTTGCCACCTGGGGTTTAGGCCCTGAGCCTTCCGTTGAAGCCCTCACACACGAGACCACCGTTCGTAGACATAATTTTTTCTCTTTCCCTCCTCCCTTTTATTTATCTATTATTATTATTTTTTGTAATTGACGTCCTTCCTTTTAGGAATGGCGACAATGAAGGAAAACAAAGACAAGGAGGTGATGGACGAGGTAGTCAAGCAGGGGGTGCAATCTCAGCCTCGTCCATCAGCAGGCGAAAAACAAAAAAATATATCATCGAGGGTTGACTTGGGTGATCTCCCAAGTAGGCGTGGTAAAGGGAAAAAACACAGGTTGACCAAGCCTCAAGACGTTCAATCCACTCCTTTCGTCCTTGATCAAGAGCCCTCAGCGCAGATACTTGACTCTGAGCCTAAGGACCCTTCGTCCAAGAAGATCCCGTCCACAGTCCACGCACCTACCTCGTCTTAGCCTTCTCAAGAAGTTCCTCAGCACCTTATTGGGAACGAGGACTTGGCTTGGGAGAGGTTCACAACAGCGGTGACAGATGCGGATGTTGCAGCTTGCTACAACATGTCCTTGAAGGATTTTGAGCACTCTGGTGTTCATGATCTCTTCAAGGTAAGTTACTTTTTTTTTTTTAATATTTATATACATATATCTCGTCTTTGTCAATGATGCAGACATATGTGTTTGTTTGGTTCTAACCAAATTTTGATCCTTGTAGGCAATGTCTAAGTTCATTGCCGCGTCCAAACAGGCAACTGATCTAGACAAGACAAGGATCCTGCTAGAGAAGAGGATCAAGGAGGTGAAGGACGAGAGCAAGAAGTGGGTTGAGGTGGCTGCTAAGGCTAAGGAAGAGGCAAAGGAGCTATGGAACCTTAATAAGGAGCTAAGGACTAACGTCCTCGAGAACGACACCCGTCTTGGCCACCTCTAGAAGAGGAACAACGAGCTGAGCGCCCTTCTTGAAAAGGCCAAGGGAGACGCAGTTGCAGAGTTTAAAGCATCCAAGCAATATACTGATCTGCTGGACAAGAACTATGCAGCTGGGTTTGAGGACTTCAGGCTAGACGCCATTGAGAACTTTCCCAACCTTGACTTCAGCTCTATAAAGCTCAACCTTGGTGCCGCTACAAGTTCCCTCATCCAGACGAGCTCAAAGGACGTTAATATTGAAGACGATGCTAGCACCCTTCGACCTCAAGATGACCCTAAGGACAATGCTCCTCCTGCCTAGAGATGAGATCCAAGCATTGAAGTTTCTTGTACTTTTTACTTTTTCTTTTTCTTTTTCTTTTTTAAATGTAACCCAAGTACATTAAGCTCGTCCATAGTTTTAGGACGAGCTGTTGAACAGTTATTTTTGTCAGGGTGTTTGGACGTTGGTTGCCGCCCTTAAACAGTTGCTTGATTTTCTTTTCCATTATTGTATGGACGAGAGTTCTTTTCGATGTTATGTTGTTTCAAACTTTTATTCGTCCATAGAAGTAATTCCTTTATGTTGTGTATACGTATACATTTTCTTGTTATACTTTGAATTTCGCAAGTATAACTCGTCTTTGTAAAATGGTGATTATCAGCATTACTCGTCCTTAAACTTAGCTGGATTTCACCTTTAATGAAGATAAGACACAACTTTTCACTCGTCCATAAATTGGATTGTTTTAGTAGGCGTCTTAATCAATAAGAAAAACACTTGCTTATGCATTTCCTCGTCCATGGGTTGGACATGCATTATGCTTTACCTCGTCCATTATACGGACGAACATCCTCTGAAGTTTTGCTCAGGGAAGCTAAGGTTTTACCTCGTCCTTTACATGGACAAGCATGATTTGCTTTGCTTTGCCCTTAGGAAAGCTTAGACGTTACATCTCTGCGTCCAGAGAATTTTCTCGTCTTGGGCTTTTCAGCCTTCTTATAGGTTAATTTGAATAAAAGTAGTATGGAAATCAGGAATTCACACAACATTATGTACATAACATAAATATTGTTCACAACCAAGGCACATGCTCATAAGCTAGTGCCTTCTAAGGAGTTAAATAAATACAGGCAAATCCATAACTTTGTCCATAACCACATCATAATAACAATAAAATAATACTATAAAATAATACTATAAAATAATACTAAAGATACATAGATAAACAAGCTCTTTATATGGATAAACAGGCTCGTCCAGGAAAACTCTGTAGGATGTTCCAATTTCCTCCCGTCTAGGGCCTCCAAGTAGTAGGATCCTTGTCTCTTATAGTTGATAACTCTGTAGGGTCCTTCCCAATTAGGTCCCAATTTCCCATGAGCTGGGTTCTTGGTTGCCAAAGAAATGTTTTTCAAGACAAGGTCTCCTATGTTGAATTCCAAAGTGTTTACATAAGTCCTTAAAAAGTGCATTGTCAAATTGTCGTCCGTTATTGGATACTAATACTTTGGGCACCCCAAACCTGCACACGATGTTCTTCTAGACAAAGTTCTTTACATTCTGTTGCGTGATACTTGTTAAGGGTTCTGCTTCCACCCATTTGGTGAAATAGTCTATCCCTACCACCAAGAATTTTATTTGTCCGGTTCCAAGTGGAAAAGGACCCAAGATATCTAGGCCCCATTGAGCAAATGGCCACGGGGCCATCATAGGGGTGAGATACTCTGACAGCTGTCTGGGGACATTACTAAATCGCTGACATTGATCACAAACCCTAACATAAGCCTTTGTATCTGCTTGGATGGTTGGCCAGTAATACCCTACACGGACGACCTTGTGGATGAGTGACCTGGCTCCTGAATGGTTTCCACAGGCTCCTTCATGAACCTTCTTCAACACATAGTTTGTCTCATCCGGAGCCAGACACCTGAGATAAGGCTGAGAAAAACCTCTCTTGTACAGTACTTTGTTCAAAAGGACATACCTGGCTGCCTTAACCTTGAGCTTTATGGCCTCGTCCTTCCCTTCCAAGAGCTTCCCGTCTTTCAAGTATGACATTATTGGGGTCATCCAGTTTCCTTCATTGCCTATCTGCTGTACTTCTGGAAGATCTATACTTGGGACATACTGAACTTCATCAAACTCATCCATGGCTTCATTCGTAGAAGCTTCCTTCGCTAAGGCATCAGCTTCCATGTTCTCTTCCTTTGGGATCTGAACGAAGTCAGTTTCTTTGAATTTCTTCACAAGCCGCAATACCTTTCCAAGGTACTTTTTCATTCGTTCTTCCTTGGCCTCATACAT
This sequence comes from Quercus aquifolioides, assembly GCA_019022515.1. Classification (NCBI taxonomy): domain Eukaryota; kingdom Viridiplantae; phylum Streptophyta; class Magnoliopsida; order Fagales; family Fagaceae; genus Quercus; species Quercus aquifolioides. Next base: position 33,037,641 of record CM032326.1, read on the forward strand.
CCCATTTATTTAGCCCATGACCAACTGAGAATCCCCCAGAATGAGTATTGATTTTGCTTCTATAGATCTGGCCAACTCAAGCCCCTTAAGAAGGGCTTCATATTCAACTTCATTTTTAGTTGTTTGATATTACAAATGTACCTTGTGCTTCAGCCTATCTCCCTCTAGGGATTGTAAAACAACTCCTATTCCTCCCTCATACTGTGTAGACGAGCCAGCCACGTGGATGATCCATTTCTTGTCTTCCATTACTTCTAAGTCATCATAATTTGGAGTAAACTCCACAATGAAATCTGCCAAGGCTTGAGCCTTTATTGCTTGCCTCGACTGGTACTTGATGTCAAACTCACTGAGCTCAACAGCCCATTGGATCAGTCGTCCTACGGCTTCCAACTTGTTCATTGCTTTCTTGAGCGGGTAGTCCGTCATGACGTTGATGACATGAGCTTGGAAGTAATGCCTCAGCTTCCTAGATGCTGTGATCAGCGCAAAAGCCAACTTCTCTATCTGCGGGTATCGTCCTTCTGCTCATCTCAGCGCTCGACTGGTATAGTACATCGGTTTATGCACTCTTCCTTCTTCCCTAATCAATGTTGAGCTTACAGCATGCGTGATGGCTAAGTACAGATATAACCCTTCTCCCAACACAGACAGACTTAACAATGGAGCAGTTATGAGGTATGTCTTCAGGTCTTGGAAAACTTTCTGACATTCGTCTATCCATTCGAACGTCCTTTTAAGAACCTTGAAAAATGGTAAACATTTATCAGTAGCTTTAGATACAAACCTGTTGAGGGCTGCAACTCGTTCGGTAAGGGACTGGACCTCTTTAATGTTTTGTGGAGGCTTCATATTCAGTATTGCCTGGATCTTATCAGGATTTGCTTTGATTCCCCTATATGAAACCATAAATCCAAGGAACTTCCCTAATGATACTCCAAAAGCACATTTATTAGGGTTTAACTTCATGTTGTACTGCCTGAGCGTATCAAAAGTCTCTTGTAGGTCGTCCAGATGCTTCCCCTCGTCTAGGCTTTTCACCAACATATCATCGACATATACTTCCACATTCTGCCCAATCTGCGGACGAAACATATAGTTAACCAACCTCTGATATGTTGCCCCTACGTTCTTCAAACTGAAGGGCATCACATTGTAACAAAATAAACCTTGACTGGTAACAAAGGACGTCTTCTTCTAGTCTGCCTCGTCCATCCTGATTTGGTTGTATCCAGAGAAAGCATCCATAAAATTGAGTAACTTATGCCTTACTGTAGAGTCCACCAATTGGTCGATACGTGGCAACAGATAGCTATCTTTGGGGCAATCCTTATTCAGATCAGTGAAATCTACACACATCTTTCACTTGCCATTGGCCTTCTTGACCATTACTACATTGGCCAACCAATACGGATAATAAACCTCTCGAATAAACTTCGTCGTGATCAATTTTTGGACCTCGTCCTTGATGGCATTGTCTCTCTCGGGGGCGAATACTCTTTTCTTCTGTTGCACGGGTTTAGAGGAGGGACATACATTTAAACGGTGGGTAATGACGCTAGGATCTATACTCGGCATATCCTTGTGACTCCAAGCAAATACATCAATATTATTCTTCAAGAAACGGACGAGATTCCTCATTGTCTTCTCTTCCAAATCTGCGCCAACCTGAGTGTACCTTTCAGGATTGTCGTCGTCCAAAGGAATTTCTTCTAACGTTTCTGTGGGCTCCGCCATAATTCTCCTTTCCTCAATGCTCATCGTCTGCACCTGCTCGTCCATGGCCAACATGGCCAAGTAGCATTCTCTTGCTGCCAGTTGGTCTTCTTGCACTTGTCCTACCCCATACTCCGTTAGGAACTTGACTGACAGGTGATAGGTAGATGTAACCACCTTCCAACTATTTAGAGTTGGCCTTGCAATTATGGCATTGTAAGAGGACGAGCAATCTACCAGATGTAACCACCTTCCAACTATTTAGAGTCGGCCTTCCAATTATGGCATTGTAAGAGGACAAGCAATCTACCACAAGGAAATTCACATCCTTGGTTACCTGTTGCGAATATGCCCCCACCACCACTGGCAACGTAACGGTGCCTACATGCTATACCTTCATTCCTCCGAAACCTACTAGAGGCGAGTGTATTAGACGAAGCTAGTCTCGTCCAACCCTCATTTGCTAAAAAGCTAGATAATACAGAATGTCTGCCGAGCTTCCATTGTCTATCAACACTCTTCTGGTTGTGTAGTCAGCAATAAGTAAGGTGATGACAATAGCATCGTCATGAGGGTGGTGAACTCTCTCCGCATCTTCGTCCGTGAAAGTAATCGCCTACTCGTCTGTGTTTCTCGCCCTGGGAGATCGTCCAGAGAGTTGAGCATTCTGCACTACCTTCAGGTATGTCTTTCTTGATTTAGACGACTGACCTGTTGAACAACCTCCTATGATAACTCTTATTTCTCCAAGTGGAGGTCGCAATGACTCTTCTATTTTTCCTTTCAACTTCTCATCTTTGTGATCTCGTCCAAGGAAATTTCTCAATTTCCCTTGTCTGATGAGATTCTTAATTTGCTGTTTTAAATCAAAACATTCATCTGTGTCATGCCCATGGTCTCTATGGAAGAGACAATACTTGTTCCTGTTGCATAAGGACTTGCTCAAGCGACATGTTCAACGGCGTGTACTGTTGATTCCACACTGAAGGACCTGCCTTCTTATTGTCTCGGTCTTTCCTATCTTCTGTTTGTCCTTTCTTCGGAGGAGGACCTTGTTCAGGGTGGCGCTGAGTGTTTACTTCTATTCTTTTCCTCTTCTTGGCTATGATCGCATCCTCTGCATTTATGAAATTTTGGGCCGAATGGACGAGTTCGACCATGGACTGAGGCTCTTTTTCATAAAGTTTATGTATGAATAAGTCAGAATTAACCCCGTTATGGAAGGCTGCCAATAATAGCTTGTCATCCACCTCGTCCACGCTCAGGGCTTCCCTGTTGAAGCGAGTGATGAAGGACCGCAAGCTTTCATTCTCTTCTTGCTCTATGGTTAACAAGCTAGATGAGGAACGCTTGTGTCTCTGTCCCCCAATGAAGTTATTAACAAACAATTTGCTCAACTCTTCGAAAGAACTTACCGAATTCGGGGGTATTTTGCTGAATCAAACTCGTACCGAACCCTTAAGGGTGGTAGGGAAGGCTCTACACATAATTTCATCAGGAACCCCTTGAAGATGCATTGTAGTCTTAAAAGTAGCAATGTGATCAAACGGATCACGTGTTCTATCATATGAATCCAAGGAAGGCATCTTGAATTTTGGAGGTAAGGGGTGGCCATTGATGGAAGCCATGAAGGGAGAATCTGTTCGATGAACTAAGTCTTCTACAGGATTTGTTCTTCTCATGTTCTCCCTCATCTCATCCATAACTTTCCTCATCTGGTCCATCGCCCTTTCCAAGTGTGGCACCCTTCTTGGTGTAGTACCCTTTGATTGGCTTTCCGGCTCTGCATTTCTTCCATCTCCCTGGCTCTGTCCATGCTCTTCTCCATAGGCCTCATGCCGTTACCTTCTGAGATTAATCTCCCTTCTCAATTCCTGGTTCTAGCGAGTTAACTCTGCCATGACAGCGGCCATTGACGATGGGGGTTACTGGAAGCATCTCTACTCTCTTAAGGGCCTGGACTAGTAGCCCTTGATCTTGTCCGAACCATTTCAGCCCTTTGTCGGAGAAAGAAATCGCAGAACTCAACAAATGAAGTTCGAGCACGACAAATTCCTTTCCCACAGATGACACCAACTAATGGATCCTCGAAAATCAGTAGGCTAAAAATCTCGGGCGTTGATGATCTTAAGGCTGAGTCCTGAAAGAACAAACACAAAATCAGAGGAGACCGATGGAGGCCGGCCAAAAATCCTCCGATGGTAAAGTCAGTGGGTTTGTAATTCCAAGTATAATGGAAAATGTCTGAATGTCATACCTTCTCATAGATGAATGCTTATATAGCGTGCATGAAACGGTTATTACATTTTTGTAACTTCTCCTATTGTTGCAGATTCCGGAAATCTTGGAAGTAACTCCCATAATTGCCGTGGAAGTTGTATTGCTTGGCCTTATTTTCTTTAACCGTCGTTGGTAACAGTTTGTAGTAATGAATTCTGACCTTTTACTTTTAGGACGAGATTGCCCAAGACGAGCTTGCTCAGGACGAGAATTCCATGAAGCTCACCACTCTAGATAAGGACGACCCTCATGGACGAATATGGTGTTGGTTCTCTGGCACCATCAAAAATGATATCAAAACATTCTTAAAATTGTTCTTTAACAAAAATGGTTTAAGTCCATTAACATTTCCCATATATTATATCCCTAATTTTAATCCGGCTCTGACTTTAGTTAAAGTAATTTTCAATCAGATGCCTCTGAAAAAGCAGGGCGGCCGTAGTGTGATGGCGCTCGTGTTCCATTGCGGGCACATAGAAATCTCAATTCCTTGCTCTCATTTCATACATATATATATATATATATATATATATATATATACTCTGCATGTAGTAGTACTATATATATAAAAAGTAATTTTTTTTTTCGTTTAAAAAAAAAAATCAACTTTGAAATGATAGCATCAGTTTATTTTTATATATGTAAGGGGTTCTGTTAATGTATGCCCTTAACCATTCATTTTAAGAAAGTTTTTATGAGAAATTAAAAAAACTGTCAAAACAATTAATTACTTTTTTTTTTTTTTTCATAAAAAAATTTCCTAAAATGGTTTACTGCCATAGGGGCACATGTTAGTAAATCCCTGTATAGCTTTTTTTTTTTTTTTTTTTTTTTTTTTTTTTTTTTTCAATTTGCACTTAACATAAAAAGTTGTAAGCTCTTTAAGTCCTCCAATCTAATTAAGTTTTTTGTCTTGCAAGCATTGGTTGATCTAATTGTATAATTTTTTATTAATAATATATATTTCTAACCTTTTACAAATTTTTTTTTTTAAAAAGTGTTCTTTTTCTATTGCACAAAGTATTCTTCTAAAAATTATTAGATTATGGTTCGTAATATCATCCACTTCTATTAAATTATATTATTTCCTTTTAAACAATATAAATTTTCTTAGTTTGGTTAAGAAGGAAAATGAGAGATTGGACAAAGATAGTTTTTGTGAATTTACTATTATAATATAAAAAGAAGTATTTTTTTTTTCAATCATTACACAAGAAAAAATACAAGTTATTATTAAATAAAAGTTAAAAACTTGAACGAAATAATAGAGGGCATTTGCGACATCTCCTTTAAGCCTCCATTTCCTCTTTATTTTGGAGAGATTGGTTTTTGATAATAGGTTTGGGTTACTTCTAGTACTTTTTCAATTAGATATCTTATTTTGTTTTAAATATACAATGACAAGTGGTAGTAGGTTTTAATCTCCACATTTTATTTAGTTAGTGGGTAATGTAGCAATTTTTCATTAAAACAAAAGGATATTTAAGTTAAAAAAGTATTAGAGGTAAGCCAAATCCTTTGATGATTAGGGTGGGAAACACTTGGGACTACGCATTTTCTTCTACATATTTTCTTGTGTATCAAATAGTGGAAAATACAAGTTTTATCACCACTTTTCCTCTCTCTCTTTTTCATCCACCCACTCTTCACCCCAATAGAACATACCGCAAGTGTTTGAGATATGATGAACAATAGCAAAAAGAAGATAGATGAAACTAATTGCATCCCAAAAAAAGTCAGGATTGGCTTTCTTTAGTGACGGCCATGACAATGATATGGCTCCATGAAAGAGAGAGAGAGCGGGGGTCAACTCTAGAGGCTTATAACTATCATGCTTTATGGTTATGTTTTTGAAATATGCTATATTAATCCTAGCAAGGATTTAGAAACCTAAAGAAAGCTTTTACAGCTAAGTAAATCTTAACACTAAACTAATCAATATGGTGAAAGTGTAAATGACTTAACCAATTTTCACACAAACTAACTACACTACACAAGACATGACAATATAGTAAAGCAAAGGAAATAAAGGGAAAGCAAGCAAATCACACTAAACGCCAAGATGTGTTTAGGAAGAGGAAAACCCGACTCCCTAGTGTAAAATCCTCTCCCCTCGACCACCCGTCGGAAATCTCCACTAGGCAAGATAGTTACAGTACATTAGGACACTGAGAAACCTTCAAGTCCAAACACCTACATGTACTTGAGCCCTCTAAGCTCCAGCTAGCAATCTATTGCTCTGAGTCCCTTCTCTTCCTAGCTTACCGGAGACCCTCCATTGAAGCACCAATGGAAACACCACCAATAAAGATTGGATTTGAATGTGGCTACTCAAGTTTCCATAGTCTTTCTCTCACTCACAAGGTTTGTGTTTACGGGTAAGGAAGGTGTTTACAATATCTCAATCAATACAATGAAGGAGATGAAAAAGAGAGGTTGGATTGGTTTTTCTCAAAATAAAAGGCTCTCTCTCTCTTCATACACTTGATCTTAGCCAAAAGGCTGAGAATGGTATCTCTCTCTTCGTACACAATGATAGGCTTCTCTTGGATTTCTCTTATGTATTTTCTAGGGTTTGTATCACCCTTATTTGAAGTCTTTGCCATGCCTCACAACTGTTTGTGCACTGGCAAATATACATTGGATAGGTGTAGTCTAGAATGCAAAGTAAAAAGATTATGTAGTTCACGACCAAAGGTCACGTAGTGGTCCCAAGGTACACGTATGCACCCTCATCTAGACCACCTGCCACGTGGAGCTCACGGGCCACCTAAGTCACCTTCTAGTCACCTCTAGGTTGCGAGATCTTTAGTTGATGCAGCTTTCCAAGATTGAGGGAGAGACTCAAGTACATCTACCCCAAATTACATTAAAGCCCAAGAAAAATACATCAAACATAAAATGTAATAATACAACTTGATGGGGATTAACTAAGGATAACCCGTCCTTGGATGTTGTCCATGGCCAGACCACGTCCAAAGAAAACAATTTATAGCACTCGTCCTTTAACAATGAAGTGATCCAGTCCAAAGTTCCTTCATAGACAACTAGACGTATGGACAAGTATATATATATATGATAGTGTAAAGAAAATGCGTTAAGTTTAATCTCGTCCATATGGGCCGTCCATGACAAAAAGTAAAGAATGGAATGTCTTATGCTCGTCCCTCCTATGCTCATCCGTAAAGCAAACCTCGTCCATCCTTAATAATGGACGGACGAGGTCATCAGTCCCTTGGGCTTTTGATGATTTAAGTTCCACCAAATGTAAAGGACGGGTTGCATCATTACGAATCAAACCCTCCATTAACCGTTATAGAGCACAAATCCCAATGAGGTAACTTCCATGACAGTTATGGAAGTTATCTTTGAATCTTCAAGATTCCTCAATAACAGGAGCAGTTGTTAAACGAGTAACTATTCCACGAATACTATAGAAGCATTCCCAAATGAAGAAGTAAGGTATGAAAAAACATTCCCACAAAAAAATAACTTTAGAATACTTCCTTTTGGTTTGAAATAACCACTGACTTTATCATCGGAGGACTTTGGGTCGGCCTCTACCAGTCTCCTCTAATTCTACATTTGTTTTTTTCTGGACTCAGCCTCAAGATCACCAACACTCAAGATTTTCAGCCTATTGATTTTTCAGAATCTATCAGTTGGCGCCGTCTGTAGGGAGAAATTTTTTGCATTTGGACTTCATCGTTGAATCCTACGATTTCTTTCTCCAACAAAGGGCTGAAATGGTCCGAACAAGATCAAGGGCTACTAGTCCAAGCCCTTAAAAGAGCAGGGACACCTCCAGTAATCCTCATCGTGACCGTCAATCAGCGCCTGCCATGCAACCATCTTCTGTCCAACACGTGCAATCCATGGCTGCCGCTATAGCGGAGTTAACCCGTCAGAACCAGGAGTTGGTCAGAGAATCTAATTTAAGGAGGCAGTGTCATGAAGGGAACACTGAAGGACAGGCCCAGAGTCAAGAAGATGAAAGGAATGTTGAACCTGAAAGCCAGTCAAAGGGTACCACTTCACGGATGGTGCCTCATTTTGGAAAGGGAAATAGACCAAATGAGAAGAGTTGTGGATAAGATGAGAGAGAATATGAAGAGGACAAACCCTGTAGAGGATTTGGTTCATAGAACTGATTCCCCCTTCGTGGCTTCCATCAATGCTCACCCATTGCCACCCAAGTTCAAGATGCCTTCTTTAGAATCCTATGATGGGACGCGGGATCCTTTTGACCACATTGCCACCTTCAAAACTACCATGCACCTTCAAGGGGTTCCGGATGAAATAATGTGCAGAGCTTTCCCTACTACCCTCAAAGGACCCGCACGAGTGTGGTTTAGCAAAATACCCCCAAACACAGTAACGTCCTTCGAGGAGTTAAGCAAGTTATTTGTCAACAATTTTATCGGAGGGCAGAGGCACAAACGTTCCTCGTCCAGCCTGCTAACCATAGAGCAGGGAGAGAATGAAAGTTTGTGGTCCTTCATCATGCGGTTCAACAGGGAAGCCTTGGCAGTAGAGGAGATGGATGATAAGCTCTTTTGGCAGCTTTCCATAATGGGGTTCACTCTGACTTGTTCATCCACAAGTTATATGAGCAGGAGCCTTAGACCATGGTTGAACTCGTCCATTCAGCCTAAAACTTTATGAATGCAGAGGATGCTATCATAGCCAAGAAAAGAAGAGAGTTGAGAAAATGGAAGCCAACCCAACGCGCCATTCGAAACAAGGTTCTCGTCCCAAGAAGGGACGAACGGAAGACGAGAAGGATCGAGACAAGAAGGATGGCCCCTCAGCACAAAGTCAATAGTACACACCACTGAACATGCCGCTTGAGCAAGTCCTTATGCAAATCAAGGATGATCCTTCCTTGAAATGGCCAAAGAAAATGAAGGGAGATCCTAATAAACGCAATAGGAATAAGTATTGTCGCTTCCATAGAGACCATGGGCATGATACGAACGAATGTTTTGATCTAAAGCAGCAGATTGAGAATCTTATAAGGCATAGAAAGTTGAGAAGTTTTCTTGGACGAGACCACAAGGACGAGAAATTGAAGGGTAAAGTAGAAGAGTCGTCACAACTACCGCTCGGAGAAATTAGGGTTATCATAGGGGGAAGTTCAACAGGCCAGTCGTCCAAGTCCAAGAAGGCATACCTGAAGGTAGTGCAGAGCGTCCAACTCTCCAGACGGTCACCCAGAGCAAGGACCACGAACGAGCAAGCAATCACATTCACGGAGGAGGACGTTGAAAGAATTCACCATCCTTATGACGACGCTATCGTCATTACCTTGCTTATTGCTGACTACACGACCAGAAGGGTGCTGATGGATAATGGAAGCTCGGCGGACATTTTGTATTTCCCAGCTTTTCAGCAGATGAGGCTAGGACGAGACCGGCTTTGTCCAGTGAATTCCGCCCTGGTAGGTTTCGGTGGAATGAAGGTGTAGCCTGTGGATATGCCCCCACTACCACTGGTAATGTAATAGTACCCACAAGCTGCACCTTCATTCCACCAAAACCTACCAGGGGGGAATTCACTGGACGAAGCCGGTCTCGTCCTAGCCTCATCTGCTGAAAAGCTGGGAAATACAAAATGTCCGCCGAGCTTCCGTTATCCACTAGCACCCTTCTGGTCGTGTAGTCAGCAATAAACAAGGTAATGACGATAGCGTCGTCGTAAGGATGGTGAATTCTTTCAACGTCCTCCTCCGTGAATGTGATTGCTTGCTCGTCCGTGGTCCTTGCTCTGGGTGACTATCTGGAGAGTTGGACGCTCTACACTAACTTCAGGTATGCCTTCTTGGACTTGGACGACTGGCCTGTTGAACTTCCCCCTATGATAACCCTGATTTCTCCTAGCGGTGGTCATGACGACTCTTCTACTTGACCCTTCAATTTCTCGTCCTTGTGGTCTCGTCCAAGGAAACTTCTCAACTTTCCCTGCATTATAAGATTCTCAATCTGCTGCTTTAGATCAAAACATTCGTCTGTATCATGCCCATGGTCTCTATGGAAGCGACAATACTTATTCCTATTGCGCTTATTAGGATCTCCCTTCATTTTTTCTAGCCACTTCAAGGAAGGATCATCCTTGATTTGCATAAGGACTTGCTCAAGCGGCATGTTCAGTGGTGTGTACTGTTGACTTCGTGCTGAGGGGCTGGCCTTCTTGTCTCGATCCTTCTTGTCTTCCGTTCGTCCCTTCTTGGGATGAGGACCTTGTTCCGAATGACACGTTGGGTTGGCTTCCATTGTCTTAAATCTCTTCCTTTTCTTGGCTATGATAGCATCCTCTACATTCATAAAGTTTTGGGCTAAATGGACGAGTTCAGCCATGGTCTAAGGCTCCTGCTCATATAACTTGTGGATGAACAAGTCAAAGTGAACCCCATTATGGAAAGCTGCTAAAAGGAGCTTATCATCCATCTCGTCCACTGCCAAGGCTTCCCTGTTAACCACATGATGAAGGACCATAAACTTTCATGCTCTTCCTGCTCTATGGTTAGCAGGTTGAACGAGGAACGTTTGTGCCTCTGCCCTCCGATAAAATTGTTGATAAATAACTTGTTTAACTCCTCGAAGGACGTTACTGTGTTTGGGGGTACTTTGCTAAACCACACTTGTGCGGGTTCTTTGAGGGTAGTAGGGAAAGCTCTGCACATTATTTCATCCGGAACCCCTTGAAGGTGTATGGTAGTTTTGAAGGTGGCAATGTGGTCAAAAGGATCCCGCATCCCATCATACGAATCTAAAGAATGCATCTTGAACTTGGGTGGCAATGGGTGAGCATTGATGGAAGCCACGAAGGGGGAATCAGTCCTGTGAACCAAATCCTTTACAGGGTTCGTCCTCCTCATATTTTCCCTCATCTCATCCATAACTCTTCTCATTTGGTCCGTTTCCCTTTCCAAATGAGGCACTCTCTGTGAAGCGGTACCCCTTAACTGGCTTTCAGGTTCAACATTCCTTCCATCTTCTTGACTCTAGGCATGTCCTTCAGTGTTCCCTTCGTGACGCTGCCTCCTTAAATTAAGTTCTCTGACCAACTCCTGGTTCTAGCGGGTTAAATCCACCATAGCGGCGGCCATGGATTGCACGTGTTGGACAGATGATGGTTGCATGGCAGGCGCCAATTGATGGTAGCGATGAGGATTACTGGAGGCGTGCAAATCACCAAGGACGTGAATTTTCTTGTGGTAGACTGTTTATCCTCCTATAACGCCATAATTGGAAGGCCAACTTTAAACAGTTGGAAGACTGTTACATCTACCTACCACATGTCGGTCAAGTTTCCAACAGACTATGGGGTAGGACAAGTACAAGGAGACCAATTAGCAGCAAGAGAATGTTACCTGGCCATGGTGGCCACGGAAGAGCAAGTTCAGATCATGAATATTGAAGAAAAGAGAGTCGTGGCAGAACCCACCGAAGTGTTAGAAGATATTTCCTTAGATGAGAACAACCCTGAGAGGTGTACTAGGATTGGGGTAGATCTAGAATAAAAGATTAAGAAGGACTTCGTCCAGTTTTTGAAGAAAAACACTAATGTATTTGCTTGGAGTCATGAGGATATGCCGGGTATAGATCCTAGTGTCATCACCCACCGTTTAAACGTATGTCCTTCCTCCAAGCCAGTGCGACAAAAGAAAAGGGTGTTTGCCCTTGAGAAAGATACTGCTATTAAAGATGAAGTTCAGAAGTTAATGACGGCGAAGTTTATACGAGAAGTGTACTATCCAGATTGGTTGGCCAATGTAGTAATGGTCAAAAAAGCGAACGACAAGTGGAGGATGTGTGTAGATTTTACTGATCTAAACAAGGCTTGCCCCAAGGACAGCTATCCATTGCCGCACATTGATTAACTGGTGGATTCTACCGCAGGCCACAAATTATTTAGTTTTATGGATGCTTTCTCAAGATACAACCAAATAAGGATGGACGAGGCCAACTAGGAGAAGACATCCTTTGTTACTAGTCAAGGCTTATTCTGTTATGAAGTAATGCCCTTTGGCTTGAAAAACGCTGGAGCAACATACCAACAATTGGTCAACCACATGTTCCGTCCTCAGATTGGACGAAACGTAGAAGTCTGTGAGGATGACATGTTGGTGAAAAGCTTGGACGAGGGAAAACATCTGGACGACCTGCAAGAGACCTTTAATACACTCAGGTGGTACAGTATGAAGTTGAATCCTAGCAAGTGCACTTTCGGAGTAGCGTCAGGGAAATTTCTTGGATTCATGGTTTCACATAGAGGGATTAAGGCAAACCCAGAAAAGATTAAAGCAATTCTAGATATGAAGCCTCCGCAAAGCATCAAAGAAGTCCAGTTTCTTACTGGACAAGTTGCTGCCCTCAACAGGTTTGTTTCTAAAGCTACTGACAAGTACTTACCATTTTTCAAGGTTCTAAAGAAAGCATTTGAGTGGACAGACGAGTGCCAAAGAGCCTTTCAAGACTTGAAGACGTACCTTGTTACGGCTCCGTTGCTGAGTCCTTCCATGATGGGAGAAGAGTTGTTTTTATACTTGGCAGTGACCCTACATGCCGTGAGATCAACATTGATAAGAGAGGAAAGAAAAGTACAAAAACCAGTGTACTATGCTAGCAGGGCATTGAGGGGAGCAGAAGGACGATATCCACAAATAGAAAAGCTAGCTTTCGCACTTATCACGGCTTCTAGGAAGCTGAGGCACTACTTCCAAGCCCATGTAATCAATGTTATGACAAACCACCTGCTCAAGAAAGCCATGAACAAGTTGGAAGCCGCAGGACGATTGATCCAGTGGGTTGTCGAACTCAGTGAGTTTGACATCCGATACCAACCAAGGCATGCTATAAAGGCTCAGGCCTTGGCAGACTTTATTGTGGAGTTCACACCAAGTTGCGATGACACAGAAGGAATGGAAGACAGTAGAAAATGGGTCGTCCATGTGGATGGTTCGCCCACGCAACATGCAGGAGGAATAGGAGTGGTTTTGCAATCCCCTGAGTGAGATAAGTTGAAGCATAAGATTCGTCTGCAATACCAAGCAACCAACAATAAAGTTGAGTATGAAGCCCTCCTTAAAGGGTTGCAAATGGCTAAGTCCGTGGAAGCGAAGTCAATACTCGTCCTAGGAGATTCTCAGTTGGTTATGGGCCAAATAAATAGGACGTATGAGGCAAAGGAAGGACGAATGAAAAAATACTTAGAAAAAGTGTTACGGCTTGTGAAGAAATTCAAGGAAGCTAACTTCGTTCAAATCCCAAGGGAGGAGAACGTGGAAGCAAATACTTTAGCGAAGGAAGCTTCAGCGACTGAAGCCATGGACGAGTTCGATGAAGTTCAGTATGTCCCAAGTATAAATCTCCCAGAAGTGCAGCAAATAGAGAATGAAGAAAATTGGATGACCCCAATAGTATCATACTTGAATGATGGAAGGCTTCTGGAAGGGAAGGATGAGGCCAGAAAATTCAGGGTTAGAGCAGCCAGGTATGTCCTTATGGATGAAGTTGTATACAAGAGAGGCTTTTCTCAACCTTATCTCAGGTGTCTGGCTCCGGACGAGGTGAACTATGTGTTGAAGGAGATTCATGAAGGAGCTTGTGGAAATCATTCGGGAGCCAGATCACTCATCCACAAGGTCGTCCGTGCAGGGTACTATTGGCCAACTATCCAAGCAGATGCAAAAGCTTATGTCAAGGCATGTGGCCAATGCCAATGTTTAGTAATGTCCCCAGACAACCATCAGAGTATCTCACCCCGATGATGGCCCCGTGACCCTTTGCTCAATGGGGCCTAGACATCCTGGGTCCTTTTCCACTTGGAACCAGGCAGATGAAATTTTTAATGGTGGGGATAGACTATTTTACCAAGTGGGTGGAAGTAGAACCCTTAGCAAGTATCACGCAGCAAAACGTAAAGAACATCGTTTGGAAGAACATAGTGTGCAGGTTTGGTGTGCCTAAAGTACTAGTATCCGACAATGGACGACAATTCGACAATGCCCTTTTCAGGGACTTCTGTGAACACTTTGGAATCCAAAATCATTATTCCTCCCCTGCCCACCCTCAAGCAAACGGTCAAGCCAAAGTTGCAAATTGATCCTTGCTGAAAATTATCAAGACTCTAATTGAGGGAGCAAAAGGAGTATGGCCAGATGAGCTACCTGGTGTCCTATAGGCGTACAGGACGACGGTGAAAATCCCTATAGGGGAAACACCTTTTAAGCTAGCCTATGGGCGAAGCAGTCATACTTGCGGAAGTGCACATGGCTAACCATAGGGTGATGTCATATCGGGACAAGGATAACGAGGAGCAGCTCCGCTTGAACCTCGATCTGGTAGACGAGGTAAGGACGGATGCAGAACAAAGGACGGCAAGGTACAAAAACCTCATGGCTAGGCAATATGATGCAATGGTGAAGCCAAGACGATTCAACATAGGAGACCTCGTCCTGAAAAATGTTTCTTTGGCAACCAAGAACCCAACTCATGGGAAATTGGGACCTAACTGGGAAGGACCCTACAGAGTTGTCAACTATAAAAGACAAGGATCCTAATACTTGGAGGCCCTGGATGGGAGAAAATTGGAACATCCTTGGAATGTTGAACACCTGAGAAGGTACTACCAATAAGATGCCAGCCTGAATGAGTAGTTCTGGACAAGACTGAAGCTCGTTCATCTACTTATTTGTCTGCATGTTTTTAATAGTATTTTGTTGTTATTATGGTGTGATTATGGATGAAGTTATGGTTTGTATTTATTTTCATAATAGGCATTAGCTTCTTAGCAACATGCCTCGTCTGTGAACAATGTTTGTGGAATGTACATAATGTTGTGTGAATTCCTGATTTCCATACTACTTCTGTTCAAATTAATCCACGAGAAGACTAAAAAGCTCAAGACGAGAAAATTCTCTGGACGCGGAGATGTATCGTCAATAAGCTTTCCTAAGGGTAAAGCAAAATCAAGGCATGCTCGTCCAAAGCAAAGGACGAGGTAAAGCCTATGCTTTAAGCAAATCACAGTAAGCCCAAGGCATACTCGTCCATTAAATGGACAAAGTAAAGCATATTGCATATCCAGACCATGGACGAGGAAATGCATAGACGAGTGTTTTGAACTTATTAAGGAACCTACTAAAACAATCCAGTCCACAGACGAGCAAAATGCAAGGTCTTATCCTCATTAAGCATGAAAATCAGCCAAGTCTAAGGACGGATAACGTTGATGATAACCATTTCACATAGACGAGTTACACTTGGTGAAATTCCAATAAAAATGGTAAAAGTATATATATGAAATATGGACGAGTCAAGCATGAAGTCTTGCATATGGAAATAAAAAGTCTCATCCATGCATATATAAAAGAAAAATAACAGCATTCATTCAATTGTTTTAAGGGCAGACGACCAATGTCCAAACACCCTTGTAAAATTAAACTTTTTTTTAGAAACTCGTCCTAAAACCATGGACGAGATAAATGTACTTGAATTACATGAAAAGGTCCTGAACAGTGGACCAGACAAAAAAAAAAAAGAAGGGAAAATGCAAAACATTGAAATATTTTCTAAGCAAGGGGAGCGTCATCCTTGGGGTCGTCTTGGGGGGGCAGAGTTGAAGCATCGTCCTCAATATTGGCGTCCTCAGAGCTGGTTTGCAGGAGAGAGCTAGTGGCAGCAGCATTCAAATTAAGCTTAATGAAGCTAAAGTCTACTTCAGGAAAGTTTTCCATAGCCTCCATTCTAAAATCCTCAAATCCTTCTGCATAATTGGTATCCAGAAGATCAGTATATTGCTTGGACGCCTTAAATTCAGCCACAACATCTTCTTTAGCTTTGGAGAGAATAGTACTCAACTCGTCATTCTTCTTCTGTAAATGGTCAAGGCGAGTATCTTTCTCTACTGCATCAGTTCTCAACTCCTCAACCAAGTCTTGAAGCACCTTCGTCTCTTCCTTAGCCTTGGACGCCACCTCTACCCATTTCTTATTTTCGTCCCTCATCTCCTGGATCCTCTTCTCCAGCAAGATCCTCGTCTTGTCCAACTCCATAGCCTGCCTAGACGCAGCTATAAACTTTGACATTCCTTATAAAGTGAAAGACAGAAACAATGGTTAGATGAGAAAAACCTACAATAATCAAGATGAAGTAAAAATGAAGTTACACACTTTGAAAAGATCATGAACACCAGAATGTTCAAAGTCATTCAAGGACATGTCATAACACACAGCTATGTCCTCATCAAGCACTGCCTTCTCAAAACGTTCCCAAGCTACGTCTTCATTTTCAATAATATTCATGGGAACTCTTTGGGAAGGCTGGGACGAGGCTGGTGCAGTAGTTTTGGACGGAGGAGTTTTGGACGGGGTAACTTCAATTGGAGTAGACGAGTCTATGTCAAAAATTTGGAGGGACAGCTGAGATGTGGGAAGATTAGACTGGACGACTCCCACTTTAGACGGCACCTGCTTAGCTTTCTTCCCTCGACGACTGGGAAGATTTCCCAAGTCCAGATTCTTTGACAATGATTTCCTCTTCCCACCTGCAGTAGGACGACTTCCCTCGTCCATAGCTTCTTTCCCTTTGTTTTCTTTTAGGGTTGCCATCCCTGAAAGGCAATTAAAATATATATATATATATATATATATATAAATAAAAAAGGAGAGGGAAGAAAGAAAGAGAAGAAAAGTATCAAGTATAAACTCACGTCTACGGACTGTGACCTCGTGTGAAATAGCCTCGTCGGAGGGGTCAGGACCAAGTCTCCACTTGGCGAGACTCCTAAGGCTGACCAAGGAGTGGAAATCCCTGTCAACGTGAAGACGAGCCCTATGGACGTGATCATGGTGAAACTTGCTCAAAGAAGGACGCCCAGCAGCTATAAAACAATCAACAGGTAAAGATTAAACACACACACACACACATATATATATATATAAAGAAAGAGAAGAGAGAAAAGAAAAAGGATAAGGTCATACCTTCAGGACGAAGGTTTCCTAAGTCCCCTATATAGGGGGCAAAAGGATCCCTACCCACGTCCACAGGATTTCTAGCCCAGAAACCAGAGACGAAGATAAACTCCATCTTCCAGTTTCTGTTAGATGATGCTAAAGACTTTATTAGCCTATAGTTTGCACCCCTAGCTGTAAACTGATAAAAACCTAAAGATTGATTGATTTCCGTGGGTTTATAGCAAAAGAGGAACTCGTCCACAGTGATAGGACGGTCTTCTCCAAATACTTCCCTCCACAAAATTTGCATGGAGATAATCAATCTCCATGCGTTAGGATTGAATTGACACACTGCTAAACCTAATCTGGTAAGCAGCTCCCTAGCAAAAGCGTTTAATAGTAATCTTAGCCCACCTAAAAAATAGGCTTCATAGACGCCTATCCCAAAATGAGGATTGTAGCACCACTCACCACGGACGGCCAACCTGGGGTTAACCTCGTCTGGGATTTGGTACCACTTCCTAAGATTATTGAGTCTTTGTTCGTCGGTTTTTGAATTGACACCAACTGCACAACTGTAAACCGTTTCTTCCTCGTCCAAAGGACTGGATGGAAGAACACTCGTCAAGGTACCAGCCTGAAACCCAGAGGCTGCCCTCTCCCTAAGTTGTTCTTGAACAACATCTATAGGAAATCCAAGGATGCCAGAAATGTATTCCCCGTCCGTGGTATTCCCCCTACTACTATTAGTACTGCTGCTAGAACCATTGTAACTGGTGGTGTCATGATACTCGTCTATAGCATGATCTAAGCTATTGCTAGACGAGGAAATGATATTTTCAGACATTCTAAGGAATACTTTTAAGGAAAACCTAAAGACAAGAAGGAAGAGAATACCTAGCTCTAGACGGAAGAAGACTAAAGGCGCAGAAACTTCTAGACGAGTGTCAAGGAAGAAAATTTCAAAAATGTAAAGGGTATTAGAGGGATTCTACTATTTATAGGGCGTGGGCTTAGACATCGAAAACAACACAGCCAACCAAAAGATTCCATGTGGCAAACGTCTCGAAAAAATTAATTGACGTGACTAGCCACCAGTGAAACTATGACACGTGGCACATCTTATTGTGAAGATAAGCTCGTCCATCCAAGGAATGATGTTAGACTATATTTCCTTGGACGACCCATGGACAAGGGGGCAACTAATAGTGTAAAGAAAATGCGCTAAGTTTAATCTCGTCCATATGGGCTGTCCATGACAAAAAGTAAATAATGGAATGTCTCTATGCTCGTCCGTAAAGCAAACCTCGTCCGTCCTTAATAATGGACGGACGAGGTCATCAGTCCTTTGGGCTTTTGATGATTTAAGTTCCACCAAATGTAAAGGACAGGTTGCGTCGTTACGAACCAAACCCTTCATTAACCATTATAGAGCACAAATCCCAATGAGGTAACTTCCATGACAGTTATGGAAGTTATCTCTAAACATTCATGATTCCTCAATAACATGAGCGGTTGTTAAACGAGTAATCGTTCCACAAATACTATATAAGCATTCCCAAATGAAGAAGTAAGGTATGAAAAAACATTCCCACAAAAAAAGAACTTTATAAATACTTCCTTTTGGTTTGAAATAACCATTGACTTTATCATCGGAGGACTTTGGGCCGGCCTCCACCGGTCTCCTCTGATTCTACATTTGTTTTTTTAAGGGCTTAGCCTCAAGATCACCAATGCCCGAGATTTTCAGCCCACTGATTTTTCAGAATCTATCAATATATATATATATATATATATGCATAGATGACTGAACTATACTTGGATAAATCCTACGAAGAATTTTCTAAGAATTCCACATAATAACACCACGACACATTACTCTCACTATGTGGAAGAGACTCCTTATATACCCCATTTTCTCCGCTAACTGCCCATATCATCCATGATGATAGTGGATCCAAATAAGTAGACCCACGACTAGCTCTCTATAAAAGGAACAAATCTCATTCACCCAAGGTAAGTTCTAATTATTCACTATTTTCCATCCTTGTGTCTTAAAGAGAAAATTGACTTCACCGTCGGAGGGTCCTTGGCCGGGTCACACTGGTCACCTTTGATAGTTTTTTCTTTCTTTTCAGGATTTATAGCCATCACCATAGCCCGAAGCATTCCAGCCTATTGATTTTCGTGTATCTTTAGTTGGCGCCATATGTGGGGAGAGAAAAAAAAAGTTTCTAAATGTTAACTTCTTTGCCTTTTCCATGACAAAAAGGCTGCATGATTCGGACTAGGTCAATGGCCACCAGTCCAGGACACCAAGAGAGTGGAAACGCCTCCAGTCACCCAAATCGTGCGCCACCACCCCCTATGACCGTCCAACAACAGTTACAGTCCATGGCAGCAGCAATGGTAGAACCGACACAACAGAACCAAGAGTTAACTAGAGAAGTTAATATACAACGTTATTAGCAACATGATGGAGAACGAGGTCAAAATGTAGAGAACAAAGGGGCTGATAATAATGCTGAAGGAGACCAATCCAGAGGCACTGTCACTCGTAGAGTACAGCACTTGGAGAGGGAGATGGACCAAATGAAAAAAGCCATGGAAGAGATGAAGGATTTCATAAGGAGAGCAAACCATGTGGATGATCTTGTCCACAGGACTGATTCCCCCTTTATTATGTCCATCACAAGTCATCCCTTACCGTCCAAGTTCAAGATGCCTACTTTGGACTCATTTGATGGGATGCATGACCTTTGTGATCACATTGCCACGTTCAAAATAACCATGCATCTCCAAGGTGTTCCAGATGAAATCATGTGTAAAGTCTTTCCTACCACCTTGAAAGGCCCTACCAGAGTATGGTTCAGTAAGCTGCCGCTAAATACCATAACTTCATTTCAGGAGTTAAGTAAGTTGTTCGTCAACAACTTTGTTAGGGGACAAAGGCAAAAGTGCTCCTCGTCCAGCCTGTTGAACATAGAACAATGAGAAAATGAAAGCCTGCATACTTTTATCAGCCGTTTTAATAGAGAAGTTTTGTTGGTGAAAGAGATGGATGACAAGATCCTCTTGGCAGCTTTCTACAATTGAGTTAGTTCAAACCTGTTCATTCATAAGCTGTATGACCAGGAGCCTCAGACAGTGGCTGAATTGATACATTCGGCCCAAAGTTTCATGAATGTAGAAGACGCAATTATTGCCAAGAAGAAGAAGAAAGGTGAACGACTAGAGAATGGTTATATACACCATCCAGAACAAGGTCCTCGTCCAAAGAAAGCCAAAGTAGGGGAGAAAAGGTATCGCGACGGCAAGAAAGCAAGGGTCATCTTCAGGACGATACTCTAACTATACTCCCTTGAATACTCCGCTTGATCAAGTATTAATGCAAATCAAAGACAATCCATCCTTGAAATGGCCCGAGAGGATGAAAGGAGATCCTAGTAAGCGGAACAAAAGCAAATACTGTTGTTTTCACCGTGATCATGGACATGATACGGACGAATGCTATGACTTGAAACAGCAGATTAAGGCTCTTATTAAGCAAGGAAATTTGAAGAATTTTCTTGGGTAAGACCACAAGGACGAGAGATCGCCAATGAAAGGCAAAGTAGAGGAACCAGCACGCCCATCGCTCGAAGAAATAAGGATCATTGTAGGAGGTACATTAATAGAAAGCTCGTCCAAAGCAAAGAAGACCTACATCAAAGAAGTCCAAAATGTTCAAATACCTGGACGACCACCGAGGATGATCAGAGAAGACGAACCCGCCATTACTTTTACAGACAAAGATGCAAGACGACTACACCATCCTCATGATGATGCGATTGTCATTACTTTGATGATTGCAAATTATACAACTAGAAGGGTATCAATAGATAATGGGAGTTCAGCAGACATCCTCTACTATCCAACTTTTCAGCAAATGAGGATTAAAAAAGAATTACTTCGTCCAATAAATGTGCCATTGATCGGGTTTAGAGGAATGAAGGTTCCACCAGTAGGCACTATCTCTCTGCCAGTTGTGGTTAGCTTTTATCCATGACAAATCAATAAGGAAGTGAATTTCCTTGTTGTAGATTGTTCATTTTTATACAATGCTATTATTGAACGACCAACTTTAAACAGTTGGAGAGCTGTGACGTCCACTTACCATTTATCTATTAAGTTTCCAATGGAGTCTGGCATTGGGGAAGTACAAGGAGATCAATTAGCAGCTAGAGAATGTTACTTAGCAATGATGGCCATGGACAAGCAAATACGAACAGTGAGCATCGAAGAAAGAAGAACATTGGCGGAGCCAATTGGGATATTGGAAGATGTACCGTTGGACAAGTCCAACCCAAAGAATGCTGGGTCTACCTACCAGCGACTAGTTAACCATATGTTTCATCCACAAATTGGGCGAAACATTGAAATATATGTGGATGACATGTTGGTAAAGTGCGTGGAGGAGGTGCAACATTTGGACGACCTTTTAAGAAACCTTTGATACACTTAGGCGATACAAGATGAAGTTGAATCCAAGCAAATGTGCCTTCGGAGTTGCATCAGGGAAATTTCTTGGTTTCATGGTTTCCTAGAAAGGAATTGAAGCAAACCCTGATAAGATCCAAGCGATTTTGAACATGGAGCCCCAAAAGAATGTCAAAGATGTCTAGACCCTCACTGGACAAGTAGCTACCCTTAACAGGTTTGTTTCAAAAGCTACTGACAAGTGTTTACCATTTTTCAAAGTGTTGAGAAAAGCATTTGAATGGATGGATGAGTGTGAACAAGCATTTGAAGACTTGAAGAATCTTGCTTTGACTCCACTGTTAAGCCCATCTAAACCTAGAGAAGAACTGTATCTCCATTTAGCAGTATCCCCTTATGCAGTAAGTTCAGCCTTGATCAGAGAGGAAGGGAAGGTACAGAAACCTGTCTACTACACTAGCAAAACTTTAAGGAGAGCAGAAGAACGATATCCACCCATGGAAAAGCTTGCATTTTCATTGGTGACAGCAGTAAGGAAGCTCAGGCCATGAATAAGCTAGAGGCCGCTGGACTACTGATCTAGTGGGCAGTAGAACTTAGTGAGTTTGATGTGCGATACAAACCAAGGGAAGTGATAAAAGCTCAGGTCCTATCAGATTTTATTGTTGAATTCATTCCTGCTAGTAGTAAGCAAGATGATGACTAAGGGGCAAAGCAGTAGGTCGTCCTTGTGGATGGCTTATCCACACAACATGCAAGAGGAATTGAGTTTTACACTTACCTGAAGGGGATCATTTGGAGTATGCAGTTCATTTATAGTTCCAAACAACCAATAATGAAGCTGAATATAAAGCTCTGCTACAGGGCTTGGAGTTAGCTAGATCACTTGGAGCAAACTCTGTCCTCGTCCAGGGAGACTCATAGTTAATAATGGGTCAAATATATGGAACATGTGAAGCTAAGGAGGAACGGATGAAGAAATACTTTGGCAAAGTCAAGCAGTGCATTAAAGGCTTCACAACAGCTCAATTTTAGCAGATACCAAGGGAGGATAATATGGAAGCTAACATTCTAGCCAAGACAGCATCTGCAAATGAAGTGATGAGTGATCAAATCAAAATTCAGTACATCTCAAGTATTGACATTCCAGAAGTACATCAAATAGATGAAGTATTCAATTGGACCACTCCAATCATCTCTTATCTTAAAGATGCACTCCTCCTAGAAGATAAGGAAGAAGTAAGGAAGCTAAAGGTAAGAGCAACGAGGTTTGTCCTTATGAATGAGGTGTTTTACAAGAGGGGTTTTTCTCAACCCTACCTAAGGTGTTTGAATCCAGACAGGTCTCTTTATGTCCTAAGAGATGTCTATGAAGGGGCTTGTGAAAACCATTCAGGGGCCAGATCCCTCGTCTACAAGATGGTCCGTGCAGGGTATTACTGGTCATCTATGTAAGCAGATGCTAAAGCTTATGTTAAAGCATGTGATAAGTGTTACCTAGGCAACCATCTCTTACTCCAATGGTGGCCCCTTGGCCTTTTGCCCAGTGGGGACTTGACATTCTTGGTCCCTTTCCCGTAGGGACGAGAAAGATGAAGTTTTTAATAGTAGGGATTGATTACTTTACAAAATGGGTGGAAGCGGAGCCCGTGGCGAGAAACATTGAGCAAAATGTTAGAAACTTTGTCTGGAAGAACATAATATGCCGCTTCAGAATTCCTAGAGTACTCATCTCGAACAACGGACGATAATTTGATAATGCGCCCTTCAAATACTTTTGCGAGTAATTGGGGATCATAAATAATTTTTCCTCACCCTCCCACCCACAAAATGATGGACAAGTTGAAGTTGCAAACCGATCCTTGTTGAAAATCATCAAGACCCTGCTTGAGGGGGTGAAAAGGGATATGGCCGAATGAACTACCCAGCGTCCTTTGGGCATACAGGACTATGATAAGGACTCCAACTGGAGAGACTCCTTTTAAGTTGGCATATGGAAGTGACGCGGTCATACTCGTGGATGTTGATTTAACTAGCTACAGGGTGGCTTACTACAACAATGAAGAGAATGAAGAGTAGTTTCATCTAAGCCTTGACCTTATGGATGAGGTAAGGATGGCTCGTTTCAAAAACTTAATGTCCAAGCATCATGATGCATTAGTGAAGCCAAGACAGTTCAACATCAGATATCTTGTCTTAAAGAAGGTGAACCTGGCTACAAAGGATCCCACTCATGGAAAGATAGGGCCTAACTAGGAAGGACCATACAGAGTCATCAATTCCAAAAGACGAGGTTCATACTACTTGGAAGCCTTAGATGAATGAAAGCTGGAGCACCCATAGAATGTGGAGCATTTAAGGAAGTACTACGAGTAAAGAAGACTCATCAAGAAGGTCAGCATAAACGAGCGTAAAGATTGTCAGCGATTTCTAGTAGTTTATCTGTTATCTTTTAGCACTTAAGTTTTTCAACAGTATTTTATATTTTATAGCATTTGAATTCCCTAAAAAGAACTAGCTACTGGCATGTGCTATGGACGATGTCATGAACAAAGTCCTTGTATATAAAGTAATTTGAATTCCTTAAAAAGGACTAAGTACTAGTATAAACGATGTCTTTGAATTGCTATGTACTAAGTTCTCTAATGTTTGTGGACAATGTTATGTACAGTTATTGTATATAAAGTTGCTTGAATTTTCTAATTTAAGTGTTGTGAAATTAACGTCCATGACAAATTAAAGATGTATAAAATCTTTGGACACGGAGATATATCGTCATGAGCCATCCTTAAACGAAGAAAAGTCAAATTGCCATGAAACCTAACGCAATAATGATAAGTGTAAAGCAAAGGAACAAACCTCCCAGTACACTCGTCCAAAAAATTAAGGACAAAGAAAAGCATGCATGCACCACTTTTTATGGGCAACAAGTTCAACCTACCAAATAATCCAAGCTATAGATAAAAAGAATAACCAAAGAAAGTTCCAAGAATAAGTCTAAGGACGAGCAAAATATGCATTCCAAAATGAAGTCCTAAACATGGACGAGTAACACTTAGAATTAAATTTGGCAATAACAATATGGATAATAGTGCGTTCATAAATAAAAAGGGCAAACAACCATCGTCCAAAAGCTCTTAACAAAGTTAAGCCTAAACAAGGCAATTGTATCAAGATTCGTCTTTAAACATGGACGAACCAAATCTACTTAGATAAATATAAAGTGGTCCAAAACAACAGACCCTTTCTTAAAATAAAAAAATAAATAAAAAATAAAAAATAAATAAATGGAAATCATTTCATGGGGATAAACCACTGGGGGCATCGCCACTAGACTTAGAGTCTTCTTTAGCAAGGAAAGGAGTGGAAGCATCGTCTTCAACATTTAGGTCTTCTAAACTTGTCTGAAGCAAGGAACTTTTAGCTGCAGTACGAAGCTTGATAGAATCAAAGTTCATCTCAGGGAACAGCTCAAGAGCATCCATACGAAAATCTTCAAAGCCCGCTACATAGTTCTTGTCCAAAAGATCAGTGAACGATTTGGACGACTTGAATTCCTTGATCACTTCATCTTTGGCTTGGCTTGAGGACGATCTGAGCTCTTCGTTTTGCTTCTGTAGATGATCCAGACGAGTGTCCTTTTCCACTATGTCCGTCCTTAATTCCTCTTCCAAATTCTTCAGCTCCTCCACCTCAGCCTCAAGCTTCATCCTTTCCCCCGTCTTGTGTCTTGACTCCTTCTCCATATCACAGATTTTTGCCTCTAATCTAACCCTTCCATGGTCCAACTCAAAAGCTTGTTTGGATGCTGCCATAAACTTTGACATAACCTGTATAAAAAGGATTAGATGTAAGGTAAGTAGACAAATACATCAATTTGTGGGTGATTCAAGACAAAGAAAATACCTTGAAGAGATCATGAATTGTTGAATGATCAAAGTCCTTCACAGACATGTCATAGCACACAACAATGTACTCTTCAATCATAGCTTGTTGGAACTTTTCCCAGGCAAGATCTTCGTTCTCAAGGAGGCTCATAGGAGCACTTCTAGGAGGTTTAGACAAGGCAGATTCAGGAGGATTAGACGAATCTAAATCAAAGATTTGTATAGACGGCTACTTAGTAGGGGCAGGAGGGACGACCAAACCAGGCTTGACGAAACCAAATTTAGACAACTTATGCTTCACCTTCTTATGACAGGTCATGGCTTGGAAGACTCCCCATGTCAATCATCTTGGACAGGGTCTTCCTTTTATCCCTTACTGCTAGACGAGGTTGGGAATGAGTCACTTCTTGCATAGTTTCCTCGTCTACCAAACCCTTCCCTTTGTTTTCTTTCATGGTTGCCATTCCTGCAAAGAAAGAAGATGTTAGAGTTTGGACGAAACAAGTAATAAAAATGCAAAGGAGAAAACTTACATCTTCGATTAGTAAGCTCGTGAGCAAGCGCCTCTTTAGTAGGTTCAGGGCCAAGTCCCCAACTTGCAAGATTGCGAAGTGTCACTAGGCAATGAAACGTCATGTTCGTGTAAGAACGAGCTCTCTAGACACGGTCTAAATAAAATTTAGACAAGACAGGTTGTTTTACAGCTACCAAAAAAAAAAAAAAAAAAGAGTTAGACGAGTACAACAATAGAAGTGAAAATGAGTAATGAAAAAGGGACATACCCTTAGGACGAAGATTCCCCATCTTACCAGTATAGGGAGGAAATGGATCCTTGCCTACCTCAACAAGGGTTCCCGCCCAAAACCCAGAGACGAAGAAAAACTCTGTCTTCCACTTCCTATCAGACGCAGGGAGGGACTTCACCAATCTACAGTTTGAACCCCTAACTAAGAATTGGTAAAAACTTAGGGATTGACTAATCTCAGAGGGCTTGTAACAATATAGGAACTCGTCTACAATGAGAGGACAGTTCCCATCAAATACTTCCCTCCATAAAACTTGCATAGAGACGATAAGCCTCCATGCATTGAGATTAAGCTGGTTAATTCCTAAACCTAATCTAGAGAGTATTTCTCTGGAAAAAAGTGTTAAAAGGCAACCTAAGTCCTCCAAGAAGATAAGCCTCATAGATACCTACCTGAAAACAAGGGTGGCTACACCATTCACCACAGACGGCCAATCAAGGATTAAGGTCGTCTGGGATCTGGTACCAACTCCTAAGGGAAGTAAGTTTTTTCTTATCAGTCTTTAAAGGAATGCCTACTGCATAGCTATACAAAGTCTCTTCTTCACTTGAAGAAGGAGACAAGGGGACACTGGTGGATGTGCCAGTAAGTGACCCAGAAGCCATCCTTGTCCTTATCTTCTCTTGGAAAACATCTAAATGGACTTCAGGAACCCCAGACATGTATTGCTCGTCTGTGGCATTTCCCGCACTACACTGTTACTACTGCTATTAGTGCTACTACCACTAGGGCTACTATCATGATACTCGTCTATCTCTCTATCATCACTATTGCTAGACGAAGACACTACGATTTCAGACATTTTAAAACTAAATAAAAGCCTAAAAGACAAGAAAAAGAGGATACTTGGCTCCAAATGAGGATAACTAAAGACAAAAACTCCTAGACGAGGCGTTGGACGACAAAGGTTAAAGGAGAAAATACGAGAAATGTGAGAGGGTAGGAGAGGAATTCCATTATTTATAAGCGACAGACCTAGTCACTGAAACGACGCAACCAACCAAATAAAGCCACGTGGCACTTGCCTTGAAGAACGAAACGACATTACGAATGAACCTCACGATTATGCCAAGTGTCAACATTTAAAAAAAAAAATCTCAAATCGCCACAATGACAAACAACACAAGGATGAGGGGGCAACTGATGGGGATCAACTAAGGATAACCCGTCCTTAGATGTCGTCCATGGCCAGACCACGTCCAAAGAAAACAATCTACAACAATCATCCTTTAACAATGAAATGATCTAGTCCAGAGTTCCTTTATAGACAACTAGATGTATGGACGAGTATATATATATATATATATGCATGGACGACTGAACTATACTTGGATAAATCCTACGAAGAATTTTCCAAGAATTCCACATAATTACACCACAACACGTTGCTCTCACTACGTGGAAGAAACTCCTTAGGCTTCGCTCCATATACCCCATTTTCT
Organism: Quercus aquifolioides; assembly: GCA_019022515.1. Classification (NCBI taxonomy): domain Eukaryota; kingdom Viridiplantae; phylum Streptophyta; class Magnoliopsida; order Fagales; family Fagaceae; genus Quercus; species Quercus aquifolioides. Next base: position 33,065,209 of record CM032326.1, read on the forward strand.
CCGCTAATTGCCCATATCATCCATGATGATAGTGGATCCAAACAAGTAGACCCACGACTCGCTCTCTATAAAAGGAACAAATCACATTCACCCAAGGTAAGTTCTAATTATTCATTATTTTCCATCATTGTATCCTAGAGAGAAAACTGACTTAACCGTCGGAGGGTTCTTGACCAGGTCACACAGGTCACCTTTGATAGTTCTTTCTTTCTTTTCAGGATTTATAACCATCACCATAGCCCAAAACATTTTAGCCTACTGATTTTTGTGTATCATCACAACTTTTGTCACTGAATAAAGCCAACAATAAAAATACTTCTCATGTTTAGAAAGGGAATAAACAAACACGACATCATTTCAATTATTCAAAAAAAAAAAAAAAAACCAAAACAAGTGCAACGAAGACTCAAAATAAGGTCTTCCTAGAAAAGATACAGACATTAATACCACAGAGCTATTGCTACTTACATGTTTTTATATATATAAAATATTGGTTTGGTTAGTGTTGGGTGAAAAGGCCTAACGTCTATACCTACCAGACCCTAAACTCATCCCACACCCCCCCCCCCCCCCCCCCCCCCCCCACAAAAAAAAAAAAAAACCCGTACAGATTGGTATAGGAGAAAAATCGACCAAAATTGGAAATCTTGGTCGGTTTTTGTCAATCAGTTCGATCGTTCGACCTTTTTTGTTTAAAAAAAAAAAATTGAATACCCCTAGTTTTTCTTTCTCTTGGAGGTAGAGACTCCATAGAAACAGTCTCATTCTTTGGAGGTAATTACTCTCTCCAAGAAGTCACAAGTCGATTATTCAATTACCAGTACCATGCAATCATCAATCTCTCATGCAAAACCCTCATCTATAGGAAACCCTAATCTCATCTCCTAGTTCATTTCACATAAAGATCGAACTTCCATTGATCACACACCAAAATCACCTTAGACTAAGACCTACCTGAAACTATAAGGTCAATAATCAATAAGTAAGCCTAATCCATAAATGTGTTCGTTACAATGTAACGAGTCCATTTCAATGCACATGGTTCTCTATCCCAAGCCACTGTTAGAAGAAGGTGCACCACTTTTTAAACCGGTGTTAGTAAAAAAAATTCGATCAAATTTGCTGTCATTGATGCTCTTGGGGGTGGTAAAGTCAGGTATTAATTTTGATTAGAGAATTGGCCATGATCAAGAAAACTAGAGCAAATACAATGGCTAATTACCTAGCCATCCTTCAGAATTGTGTGTGTGTCTTTTCTGTCTTCTGTAGGTTGTAGACTTCTAGACGTGTAGTTTGAGTGAAGGCAAAGTGAATACTGAGCATTTTGTAACTACCAAAGTATGAGAGGTTGTAGTTGTATAGTTGTTTTCATTCTACTAATGCATTTTTTAGATGAACACTTTTTTGTTGCTTGTTTTCTAAGTTTCTAGTTATAGTTTACTTGCGTAAGCAGAGATAGCAATAATTGAAAATTGAAGAATTTTAACAAGAGTCAACAATACTATTGAGTGTTTTATACTTTTTAAAGTCTTGTGAGAATATGTTTGTAAGGAAATTGATTCATTTGAATGGAAAGTGGAGGGTATGAAATTTGATTTGAAACATTCATTTCGATAAAATTATGCGATCTATCAAATTACCCAAGAAAGTTACAATGTAAACTTCCTTATAAGGATTAAATAGTCATAGGCTTAAATCATTATTCTTTTCACATGTACAGAGACACATTTATTTGACTCTTGTCCCACATCGTGTGTGTGTTAATGATAAAAAAAAAAAAGCAAATGCCTGAGAATGTTAAACATGCCATATTCAACCCGTAGAAAATTTGTATAAATGGTATGACTGAGAAATGTTAGGCTTTAAAGTCCATAGCAATGGAGCACAAAAGAGACAAATGTGTGCATTTCAAACTTGCATAAGATAACAGTTCTTTACTTTCTGTTTTTCTTTATGCTGGAAATTATTGATCCTTTAATTAGTTTAAAAAGTAAATCTGTGGGTCGAGTTCAATCTCACAGCAGCTTATAGCTACAAGATTGGAAAATTCTCAAGATTTTCACTAGATTTTGTTATTCATATAGTAAGAAGTGACTGGCAACAATCAAGTTGAATTATTTATATTTGTTTCATTCGGACTTGGCTTTAAAGCCATATATTTAGAGAGAATGTTTAGATTTTCTGTTAGGATATCTTATAGTGTTGGCCAATTCCATGTCAAATTTTCATATAATCAAATCATTCAATTTCATTGTATTCTGTATTTTTTGGGTATTCAAGACTAGATCGTGCAATTGGTGGGTTAACTTGTAGATTTGAGTGCTAGAGTACAAAAAGGACCTGCGGATTCGGTTGCTAGCAAGAGTTTGGAGGGCTCAAATACAATTTTGCTATATAGATTTGTAAGTGAATTGTACTGCAACTATCTATTATAGTGGTTTGTTTTGTCAATAAGATCATGAAAAGGTTTTTATACGTAGTAGTCTCGAGTTTTCTTCTTCAATAACTCATCCACGTGTTATCTTTGTGGTGATTTTCAGTGGGTTGTCCGATTACATGTTTTTACATGCTTAAGTTATCATCTATGTTTAAATTAATTGGCTAAATACTTTAATTTGGACTGAATTGTTAGGTTAGCCGACTAAGCCATAATTAATTTGGGGACTAAATAATTACCATAGTAAAATTTGGTAGTTCTCATTTTCGGTCTCAATTATTTCCCTCCAAACAACTTTTTCCTTTCATTCATATTGATCTTATGACTGTCAAAGACTCAAGATGGTGAGTGACATTCTATACTTTACTCCCTTCAAAACCTTCCTTTGGGAGCAATCTTTGTCATCATTTATATTCCTTAAATGGACATGCACATGGGTGTAATGGGGAAAAATGCTGTTCACACTGCTCATTCAACAAATTTTTATGTACGGAATGGAGAATGGAATTGTTTTAAATTAATGAGACTTTTTGAAGCCCTTCTTTGTAGGTCAGCACTTGGCAAAATCATGATTAGAGACAATAATAATTGATATACTGTATGCTATGAGTAATTGATTTGATGTTCAGTTAATATTGGATTAGATAACATTCTATCCTATTTTAGTGTAGCTCAAAATGTGAAAATGGAAACCAATATCGTTTTTAGATTAAATTCAACTTGTATTTGACCATCAACTTATTCCATGATGTGAGTTTTGATAATTTTTTTTTTTCAAATTCAGTCAAGTATCAAAACTACATTATAAGCAAAAAGAGTGTGTGAGAGCTAACTTAAGATCATAAACATTTTTATATGGATTTCATGGGTGGGGGCAATGTGTCTTCAAAGATCAACAGTACTAATAACAATATATATCAATATGATGATGATGATGATAATGATAAAGACATAGCAAAAAGAAATAAAAATTTAAAATTTAAAAAGTAAGAAATATGATTCAAACCAGTAGAGAGGGGGGGGGGGGGGGGGGGGGTTTATCCAAAAACCAAGATTTATAAAAGTCAAAATGAATGGCAATTTTTTTTTTTTTTGGAATAAGAAAATAAACTTGGATGAATCAAAATTCATAATCATTTCCGCCACATCGAAGTTGCAGCCCAGCTCTCTTTCATTCCTCCCAGTTCCCACCTTAAATTTTTTAAAACTAGAATCAATGAAATCATACACAGTAAATAACTAACTAAAACATCAAACAAAAATTTATAATATAATAATAAATAGTAATAAACTAATAATAATAATAATTAACAATAAACAATAAACAATAAAATCACCCACATTCTCCACCTTCTCTTCTTTCAAAGTAGCCCCCCCACCCCCCACTTCACCAAACCATTTCAAAAAGAGTCCGCTCCTTACTCCAAATAATTACTACTACAAAAAAAAAAATAAAGGAAAGATTTTTAGTTTTTTAAACCCAAAACAACACAAGTACAAAAATAAGAACTAGGACAGGACCAAGTGACCAAAAAAGAAGAGAGCTTTGGTTCTCATAGAATTGAAGTTGAAAAGTCTTTCATCAGTTCAGTTCAGTTCCTGGGTTTGTGGTGGGATTTTTGAGAATGGACTCTGGTGTACTGGATGACATTATCAACAGGCTATTGGAGTATAGGCACGTGAGAGCAGGGAAGCAGGTTCAGCTCAATGAGAGCGAGATCCGTCAGCTCTGTACTGTTTCCAGAGAAATTTTCCTCCAACAGCCTAATCTTCTCGAGCTTGAAGCACCCATCAAGATCTGTGGTGTGTTTTCTTGGTCAAACTCTTTTACTTTCTTTAACAAAAATTTATTTTTTTCTTTCTTTCTTTTCTTTTCTTTTCTTTTTTGAATCTTGAACAGTCTCTGATTATTGTAGTTTTTTTTCCCTTTTTTTCTATGGAGTTGGGATTTTGGGTGATTGGGGTTTGGATTTATGTTTTGAACATTGGCTTCAGAGACATATATATGGTTTGTTATTGTTCTTGGCTGGTTGGTTTTTTTAAAATACCGGGTTTTGAGAAGAAACAAGGATGTTCTGGACGTTTGTATGTCATATAGCATGAAACAGCTGAATTGGGTTTCTTTCAGCTGTCCAGACTTTTAATTTTCTTAGTATGGTGATTGACGGGATTCTTGTGTTTTTGCTATATTTTATGCTTTAATATCTCTGTGATTCTTCAGAAGAAGGAAAGATGTAGCTTTTGCACATCTTGTCGGCGAATTTGATACGTTTTTATTGCAAACTGAACCATGGTGTTTAGTTACTGCTCTTAGTATTTCAGAAAATCTCCTTGGTGTTGCCGTGGGTTGTCTGGAAATGTACTAGATTGGAGAGATTAACTTATGATTGAGTTGTGAGGAAGACTCTGGGTAGATTGAAGAATTAGCTGAAGCCTTTTCTTGCCCCTCTTCATCAATTGCTAGGAAAAATGGGTATTTCCGGGGATTGATGACTTGGGATGAAAGTGGATTAAGGTAAGGGTTTGTGCATGACTAGCCCTAAAAATACCTTGACTCCAGAAGGTTGAGATATGGTTTTCACCAGAAAAATAGAGAATAAGAAGCCAAATTGTTATTGATAGTATACTTCTAAATGAGTCTAAGCATTATATATTTGAACGGGCTAAAAGCATTAACCCTATCTTGAATGTTTTGTGCATTGGGTACAACCTTTTTTAATAGCTCAACAAAATAGGGCAAGCTTCAAACATAAAGAGTGATGTGTTTGTCTATCTTGAATGTTTTGACTACAATCAATGGATGAGTTTATGGTGATTGGTGACATTTGCCAAAGTTATGAAACATACATTTGCTTTTGCAACTCTCACTACATAGGAAAAATTAAAACGATTAATTTTTAGTTATTTCATTTGACTGTGATGTATCCAAATAATGTATATGTTTATTGATCTTTTTTCATTTCCTTTATATTCAATAAAACTGATTGTATTGTTATAACTTGGAGGGTATTGGTTAATTTTGGATGGCCTTGTCTGCACAAAACTGTTTGTGGTACCTTGCATTGATGCTTTAACTCAAACCTAGTTAAACTGGGAAGGGCCTGTGGGTTATGTTAAACTTGCCAATTTTATTAGTGTGCTTGATATGCCATGGTAAAGATGACATTGAGTCCCAACACATTTTTTTAATATAAATGTCATGAGAGTAGGTGGTTAAGGAATACACTCCTACTTATCAAGGTTGTGTGTTTAATGGATTGTTCTTATTGCAGACACTTTGAGATTTACTCTATGACCACAGCTTCTAGTTGAGTTGTGTATTCTATAGATGACTTCATTGGACTGGAGTCCAAAGTCACATAACTTAGAAGAGTGACATGACTAAATGTTGGAAATGCCTTCGTGGTAATGGTCATATGACTAAATGTTAGAAATCCGAAACATAGGTGATAGAATAGTGTTACAAGTGGTAAGCAACGTGGACTAGAACTTCAGAATTCACTCTGCATGTAAACATTGATTCTGGAAGCATATTATCCATAAAGTTCCCAAAATAACTTGCCATGAGTTTTAAAAGCTGGAAGCATGGAAAATGGCATTCATTAACAGGGAGAAAGTTCATGGTAATACTGACATGTTGACATACCCTTCATACTTTTGTTTTAAACTGACAAGCATTGATAGAATATTGAATTTACCTAATTCATAGTATTGTAGTTTGTGGTTTTAAATTTATTTTCTGATAGAATTAACTCCAGAAGGTAGAATGTTTACCATTATTGTCTACTTGAGCACTTCATTTGGCTGATAAGTTCTCTCCTATTTATTTATTTTTGTCCCTCAGATGCACTAGTTTGTTTTAAAGCATATTTTAGATAGTATATTGCAAACAAGTGGGGGCTTAATGACTTTGACTGGACTACTTTTTGATGTTCCAAGACAGGTGTTTCAAATGTTATTTTGTATGCGTTGTGTTGAGCGAATACTAATCTTTTTTCATCTTTTACCAGGTGACATTCATGGCCAATATACTGATCTTTTGAGGCTTTTTGAGTATGGGGGGTTTCCTCCCAATGCGAATTATCTATTCCTAGGGGACTATGTAGACCGTGGCAAGCAGAGTTTAGAAACAATATGCCTTTTGCTTGCCTATAAAATCAAATACCCTGAGAACTTCTTTCTTTTGAGAGGGAACCATGAATGTGCATCTATTAACCGGATATATGGATTTTATGACGAATGTAAACGTCGGTTCAATGTAAGACTTTGGAAAATCTTTACTGATTGTTTTAATTGTCTTCCTGTGGCCGCGCTCATAGACGACAAAATATTGTGCATGCATGGTGGCCTTTCCCCTGATTTAACAAATTTAGATCAAATCAGGAACTTAACTCGTCCAACTGACGTTCCCGATTCCGGTTTGCTTTGTGATTTACTTTGGTCGGATCCTGGTAGAGATGTCAAAGGCTGGGGAATGAATGATCGTGGAGTCTCTTACACGTTTGGTCCAGATCGAGTGTCAGATTTCTTAATGAAGAATGATATGGACCTTGTTTGTCGTGCCCATCAGGTCTGTAATATTTTCTTCTTTGCCCCTACTTTTTGTAACTCAAGAAGCTTACCGGGATGCATCTTGTTCCAGGTAGTTGAGGACGGGTATGAATTCTTTGCTGAGAGGCAACTTGTTACGATATTTTCTGCCCCCAACTATTGTGGTGAATTTGATAATGCTGGTGCAATGATGAGTGTTGATGACAGCTTAATGTGTTCTTTCCAAATTCTTAAGCCAGCAGATAAAAAGTCTAAGTTCATTTGAACAAGACACAATAACTGCAGTCTGAATTGCCCCTAAGACTTGCCAATGTAAGTTACCTGATAGCATCTTATCTCAGAAACTTGGTATTTTTTTGTTAATATGAAAAGCTACAGCTATAATGAATAAAATGTGCTCAGCAATGGAGTTTTGGCAATCATTCTTCACTTCCAATTTATTTTGTGTAGTCACTCAATTCTGTTCTCTAAACCATAATTGTCATTATTGTTATGTATACTTTTCATTTTTGGCTGATGTTGACACCTTGCTTGCAGAATGCCTCATTTGATTCAAGACAAAGCACTTAGAAGATGAAAAGGCTGGATTTGAAGCTCCTTCAAACTTCAGTGGAATATCTAGGATCACTTTGTGTTGAAGGTATGAGTCATATATTGGAAAATTATTGTCTACAGAAGGAGCTTTGTAACTTCTCAGGATGGAGCCAACTTCCTTTCGAGCTGATGGCAAAGGCAGTATTATCATTTCAATTGATTGTCAAAGTTCTCTCACCAAAATTATGGTGTGAGTAAATACACTGAGTTATGTAAATGACTGGCACCATAGAATATGGACACCACTGGGAAAATGTTTTATCTGCCAACATTTTTCAATTAATGAATCTTTATAATTCTGGTTTTTGAGCCTTGCATTCTGACTGCTGCTGTGCATTGGAAATGTTGGGGCCTTGAGCTGAATCCCACTAAACTTTCTTACATATGCTACGACAAAAATGGTGGCATTACAAAGATATATGCCTAACTCACATGGCTTCTTATTATAAAGAAGCAAATTACTGGTAGTGAATGCTAGTATTTTGGAGAATGTGAAGCTGACTTCACAGCCTCTGCTTGGTAGCCTTCAGTCAAATTTTCTTTTTAATGGTCTTTTTGAAAGGTCAACTTTGGCAGGTCATGAAATCAAAAGTGGCTGCCATAAGACAATGTTGTACGTAGGCAAACCTGTCCCAGTAATATCTTATAATTGAGATGGAAGCCAACACAACGTGACTCAATCAAACTCAACTTTTGCATGTCACTTTCTTTTTCTTTTTTTTGTGCAAATTGCATGTCACTTTCTTGTCCAATTCTCTTAGCCGAATTTTCACGATGGAGGAGTAGATTTACTGCGTACTGCTTGTCCTAGAGACTTATGGCTAGAAGTAAATGACAGGAAACTTCCAACTTATGCATATATAGCAAGACTATTTTTTTTTTTTGAGAATCAAAAATTGCGAAGAAAAAGAGAGGGGTGCAACACGAGGACTTTCTAAGAAGTTGAATTGTTTTTTGTTTGTGTCTTAAAGTTTAGTTGAATTGTTTTTATTTTAGTCTTTTATTCTAAAATTTTTATTTTGACATTTCTTGTTTGATTGTGTTTTCATATCGGTCCTGTCGTTCATTCCTTGGTAATTTGATTGTTAAGTGTCATTTTATGTTGAATTATTTTATGTAATACTAGCTCTAGTAGGCAAAGAAATATAATATAAACAGTTAGATTACTATCCATTTCTAACCAAAATGGATGGCACAATAAACCGGTTTAATCGGCTGGTTTAGTCCGATTTTTAAAATTATGATGAAAATGCCAAAATAAAAATTTTAAAACGGAAGTACTAAAATGAAAATAACTTCAAACATTTAATGACCTTTATATTTTAGTCACCTTGCAAATATAAAGTTTTAAAAAATGCAAATGTTAAAGATCCCCACTCCATGAAGGTTAGAATTTTTTTTTTTTTTTTTTTGGCTGAACATGATGGTTAGACTTAAAACTACATTTTCAAAAATTGTCAAGATTTCACATTGTTGTCCTAAATTCCTATATAACAGACAAACCCTTGATGAAATAAAATCGATATGTTGGATTTTATCTAAATTTTGAGATATGTTAGATTTTATCTAAATTCTAAAAATGATAGATAAAAATTGAATTATAAAGGTATTTTTAAATTATTATTTTCTTTATATTTTCTCTTATATAACCTCGTAAACATATTAGAGGAAGGGGTGACAACATGCAGGATAGAGTTGGATCATGGGTGTTCTGTTTTGTCCTTGCTCCCTCTTCAAGATGGGAAAAACTCATGTGAGGTGGTTGGAAATATTTTGTCATCCCTAAAAGTATGGTTGGCAATAGAGTTGGGAGAGGTATGGCTGGATCATAGGTGTCTTGGTCCTATCTCGTCCCCATTTAGAGGTAGGGTTGGAGCAAGGCAAGACAAATTAGAAGTATTTAGCTGCATTGAATGAGGTGGCCCTGTTCCTGATGAAATAAATATGAGACAAAAGAAGGGAGAGACGATAGAGAGATTGTTGAGAGAGAACAAAAAAAGATTTTAGGAATTGGAAAAGAATATGTATCAAAATAGCATAAATTAAGAGATACACACACACATCGAGGCAAGTTGAAGTGAACAAAACTTGTTCCCATCCCTTTTTTGATTAGGGAAAATATGCACAAGTCAGAGCGATGCATGATGGGTTGAGTAAGACAAGCATTTTTGCCATCCCTAACCCTAACCGGAGGAAACATACCATATTAGGGTCGGCTCTAGGCCTAGGTTGAAGGCCTCACCTCTCCCAAAAATGATAATTGATTTATAATGGTTAGTTTTGCATCTTCTCCCCCGCCTCCAAAAAGGCCCCGCAATATTGAGCAAATAAAAATCCAAATAAATTGAACCAGTCAACTATTTTAAACAAAATAAAAAATTTGTTATGAGTGTGTCAAATAATTATTGACAATTAATTGTTCTAACAACTCATAAATGAGGCGTAATAAAACCTAAATAAAATAACTTTTTTTTTGAGAAACAAATAAAATAACTTAATTAGCAATAGTGTATCTTAAACCAAAAAAGTTTCTAAAAAAGTATATCTTAAACCCAAAAAAAAAAAAAAAAAAAATACAAGCAGTTAAATAATTAATATGTAAATATTAAAAAAATCTACTAAAATTTATTGGCTTGGGATTCAAAATTTATTGAACCAACATGTTCCATTTTTTCTTCCTATTCTGTTCTATCCATTATCTTTGTTATTTTATTAAAAAAAAAAAAAAAAACCTATTTAATTTAACAGCAACGATTCATTTATTTTGATGATCTAATTACTCCTTATCAATAGGTAATTTCACAGTCATGTTCAGTGAATATCAGTCATTTACCAGCAATTGCTTTCACAGTCATCTCATATACGAATTATCCCAAAGCCGTAGACTAAAACCTAAAGCATGGTAAACAATAGTGGACACCACCATATCCTCAAGCTTAAACAGAAACCATCTGAGTCTAACTTTTAGTGGTAAGGCCATTATAGATTAGAAAGCCTGCCTCAGAAGTAGACTCCCCACCATAATCGATAATTCTCATGTGATGTGGGCGCTTCAGTTTCACACTCCCCACACTCTCCGATCATCATCATCATATTCAGTCTGCACAGCTCGCACTTCTTCAAAGCCACCCATCTGCTCTCTCACCTTAAACCCTTCAAACCCCACAAAACCTGAAACAAATTGCAACCACTTGATACAGTCTTTATGTAAACAAGGCAGTCTCAAGCAAGCTCTTGAGGTTCTCTCCCACGAGCCTAACCCAACCCAACACACCTACGAGGTTTTAATCCTCTCTTGTTCCCGCCAAAGCTCACTCTCCGATGGCCTTGATGTCCATCGCCACCTCATCGATGCTGGGTTTGATCAGGACCCTTTCCTGGCTACTAAACTGATTAATATGTACTCGGAATTGGACGCCATTGATAATGCGCGGAAGGTGTTTGATGAAACTCGTAAGAGAACGATATATGTTTGGAATGCGCTCTTTAGAGCGCTTTCGTTGGCGGGTCATGGCCAGGAGGTTTTAGATTTGTATCGCCGGATGAATCAGATTGGAATTCCGTCTGATAGGTTCACGTATACGTATGTGCTCAAGGCTTGTGTTGCTTCAGAGAGTTTGATTTCGCTACTCCATACGGGGAAGGAGGTTCATGCCCATATTTTGCGACATGGGTATGAATCGCTTGTTCATATTACTACTACTTTGGTGGATGTGTATGCAAGGTTTGGGAGTGTTTCATATGCTAGTTACGTGTTCGATGAAATGCCGGTGAGAAATGTGGTCTCATGGAGTGCTATGATTGCATGTTATGTGAAGAATGGGAGGGCCTTTGAAGCTTTGGAACTATTCCGTGAAATGATTCTTGAGACCCAGGATTCAATTCCAAATTCAGTGACAATGGTTAGTGTGCTTCAAGCTTGTGCAGCTCTTGCTGCTTTAGAGCAAGGGAAGCTTATTCATGGTTATATTCTTAGAAGGGGCCTTGACTCGATCCTGCCAGTGATTAGTGCCCTTGTGACAATGTATGCAAGATGTGGTAAGCTTGAATTGGGGCAACGGGTTTTTGATCAGATGGAAAAGAGGGATGTTGTTTCCTGGAATTCCTTGATTTCAAGTTATGGGATTCACGGATGTGGAAAGAGGGCAATGAAGATTTTTGAAGAAATGATCTACCATGGAGTCTCACCAAGTCACGTATCATTTGTTAGTGTTTTGGGAGCATGCAGTCATGCCGGGCTTGTTGAGGAGGGGAAGATGTTGTTTGAATCTATGGTTAAACAACATAGGATATATCCTAGTGTGGAGCATTATGCTTGCATGGTCGACATTCTTGGTCGTGCCAATCAATTAGATGCAGCAGCCAAAATTATTGAAGAGATGCGGATTGAACCAGGACCTGAGGTGTGGGGCTCTCTTCTAGGCTCATGTAGAATTCACTGCAATGTGGAGCTTGCAGAAAGAGCAAGTAGAAGGCTTTTTGAGCTTGAGCCTATGAATGCCGGGAATTATGTACTCTTAGCCGATATTTATGCCGAAGCTAGTATGTGGGATGAGGTGAAAAGAGTGAAGAAGCTATTAGAAGCCCGTGGACTTCAAAAGATCCCAGGTCGAAGTTGGATAGAAGTTAAAAGGCATGTCTACACGTTTGCATCTGTTGATGAATTTAACCCACAAATTGAACAACTCCATGCTTTGTTGGTTAAATTGTCTACAGAGATGAAGGAGCAGGGCTATGTGCCACAAACTAAAGCTGTTCTCTATGATCTTGATGTAGAAGAGAAGGAACGAATTGTATTAGGCCATAGTGAAAAGCTAGCTGTTGCATTTGGACTCATCAATACAAGTAAAGGGGAAACCATTCGGATTTCCAAAAACTTAAGGTTATGTGAAGATTGTCATTCTGTCACCAAGTTCATTTCTAAGTTCACGGATAGAGAGATTCTGGTTCGAGATGTGAATCGTTTCCACCACTTCAAAGATGGGATTTGTTCATGCGGGGATTATTGGTAGTTGTATGCAAAATGTTGTTTTAATTTATTTTATTTTTCCCAATAATCGGAGGTGAGAATTATCATCAGAGATTGAGAAAGTCCTCAGATGTAGGGTCTGTTTGGGTACAGCTGAAAACTGAAAACTAAAAAATACTATAGCAAAATAATTTTTAAATGTGTAAATAGTATCGTGGGACCCATTTTTAATAAAAAAATTGATGAAAAGTGAGATTTGTGGGACCCATTTCTGAAAAGTTGCTGCAAAGTTACTGAAAATGTCACTGTAGGTGCACTGTATTGCACTGTTCATACCCCGTAAGTCAACATTCACGGCTTGAAAAAAAAAAAAAAAAAAACGGCAAACGCAAACGCAAACGTGAACGTGCCTGAAAACGGGCCAGCCAAACGTACTCGTATACTTACAATACCAAATTTGTTTGACGTTTTTATACATTTCTTTTACAAGCCTCCTTCATAAATGGTCCTATCATCTTCTGTTCTCAACAGTCAATACCTTTGTTTGATTAACTAGTTTATAGAAACTTGGATATGTGTCAAGGCAAAAATTAACTTGCTACTTCATGATGACTTAACAAAATTAATGTTAATGCCCATTGACATTAACATGAATTTTTGTTAATCTTATTTCTTTTGAAAGCAGGGACATGAATTTTTGTTTCAGTACTTTTTACTGCCTCTTGTTTTTGCTCTTTTGTTTTACTGATAGCGCCTCACATGATTATTTGGCGAGGATATAAAATTCAATTCACCTAAATTGTTATTCTTTCCTTTCTTTTTATTTGAGAACCAAACAAGTTTCCTCCACTACCATTCATCTTGCAGAAATTTAAAAATAAATAAAAGACAGTAATATTATGTCTGAGCCCGGGTTCGAACCGGGGACCTCTAGTGTGTGAGACTAGCGTGATAACCGACTACACCACCCAGACAGCTACTTGTTATTGTGGCAACTGACCAATAAAATTTTACTTATATAATATTTATGGATCTTGCTTTGGGCGCTCACGTGATTCCCCCGCCGCCCTCAATTCGAGTGAGTGAGTGAATTCAGATTTCAGACTTCTCCAACCAATCCGAACTCACCTACAAGAGATTCGAATACCTTCATTTTTCAAATAATTCATCCAAATTTCATTCCAATTAAATAATCTGCATTTACCAACATATCTCACAATATTTGTTGTTATTAATTTAAAATTTCTGGAATTGTTATAGGCATGACAAGTGGCACAATAACGAGATTACATTTGTACAAGTATTAGAACAAAACTAAGGCAAATATGGCAATTTCCATAAGAGAAATGATATGTTTACAATATTTTCACAACAAATTCTAAGTGGCAGGTTGTTAATGGTTGTTATTGTTGGAGCAAAAAAGTAATCTTAGTGTTAGGTTCAAATTTGAATCAATAACAATTAATCACTTATGATTTGTTATAAAAATGTTGTGGACGTAGCACCTCTCATTCCCGTAATAGTTACTAGTGCATGAAGCAAAGACAATGTGGTATTGATTCTGTTTACAAGTAGCATTCATGACAAGTGTCATGCAAGCCCAACAAGAAATGGACACCTGGAAAGAACAATTTTCTATCGTCAAAGTCTCAAGTATAAATAGAAGACTCATTCTCAAGAAATGGACATTATGCTCTACCGACAAACATATTTTTTATATAGTGATCATTGTAATATTGGTTTCTTATGAGATTTTTCATCATTTAAAGGAGTTTGTAAGGTTTTCATGCTTGTAAGTGCTTCCTCGTGACCTTATAACTGAGTTCAATCTTGTTTATCTTATTTTATTGAAGTTTAATTCAACTTCTTAGCTGTTAGTCCTAATTGATCCATAATGTACTATCTTTGATTCATTTTGATGTAGTATAGCCTGATTACTTAGGCTTCAAGCTTTTTACTATGCACCTTTATATGTTAATCGATTAGATGAATTAGGTTATGACTTATTTAGCTAGCAATCAATTTAAGTATAATCATGGATGTAAGGACTAGAAAAAACTAGCGGCCCAAGCCCACTAAGAATAGTGGCTAGATCAGTTCAACCGTAGCCCAAAACAATGAATTTGTAAGAGAGGGAAACAAACAATAAGAGGGAGGCTCTACCCGAGGATGAAAATAAGGAAGAAAAAGAAAGATGTAATTAAGGCTGTGTTTGGTTCGATGTAAATCGAATTTCGAGTGTTAAATGAATGCAGGGGAAAGTGAATTCTCGTATGGTCTGTTTGGATCCCATAGATATGGATTTGGATTTGGATTTGAGAGAGCCCAAATCCAAATCCTTTGTTTGGGTAAGTTAAAAGAAATAGATTTGGATTTGGTCCCAAATCCAATCAGAATTTGATAAGCTTAAATCCATGGATTTCAAATACCCACAGACACGGTGGAATTTGAAATGTCTCACGCACTGTGCTCTATTTCTCTCTCAGAGCAAAGCCCTCCTCCGACTGCATATCCGATGGCAGAGGCAAGATCGGGCCGTCCGATCTGCCAAAATCTCCATCAAAGTCATTTCCGTTTTGCTTCGGCGAGAAATCAAAGAATCCTCAGCTATAGATCGACGGCGAAGACGGAGTCTTAGGCACCGTTTGTGTAGAGAACACGTCGTCTATGTCGCCGGCGACGAAAGACTGGCTGGCGAAGATCGGGGGCGAGGGCAAGTCTCCAGCCGAGTCCTTGACCGAGTTGGCATCAAAGTTCGAGAACAATTCGAATTGCTGCGACGCGAGGTGTGGATCGTAGCCTGTGTATCCATTGTCATCAAACGGTTGGGTAGGCCCAGTAAATGCTGACATGGCTTTTGATACTCTCTCTCTCTCTCTGACTCACTCAACTTGTTAGCTTAGCCCGAAGGTTTCGGTGAATTTAACAGATCATCAAACATTTTATTTTAAACAAGATTGTACGACTGTGAGGGAATCAGCACCAAGAATGAAATTCTATTGGCTGGAGTTGATGTACATCCAATGATATATTGACACGTGTGATGTAACTGTGATGTAGAAGGATTAAGAAAAATAATAATTAAAAAATATATTTTATTGATCTTAAATCTAAATCCAAATCTAAATTCAAATTTAGGTATCCAAACAATGAAATTTCAAATGATGAATTTCAAATCCTTTATTGTTTAAAAAGACCCAAAAAAGGAATTTTAAAATCAATGGATTTCAAATCCAAATGTTGTCATCCAAACACAACCGTAAGGAAAATGAAATCCGGGTGTTTGGTTTTGCAGTGGAAAATAGTCCGAAAAACGATTTCCGATGTTTGGTAACATTCTGAAAATGCTATTTTCCTACAAAATTTTCACATTTTCTTAGCCATTTTCTTAGTTCCCAAACAAATTTTATAAAAGAAAATTTCAAAATATACACTTAACACAACCAAAAATCAAAATAAAAACATTTTTTATTCATAAACTTGGTGAGGGGAGGAAGAAAGAGTGAGAGATTGAGGGAAAGAGAGGATCGGAGTGGATGGAGGATGGCGGCGGCTAGATCAGGTGGGTTTGGGGGGTGGAATGGAGTGGGTTGGTGATCGGTGGCGGCCAGATCGGCCAGTGCGTTGGAGAGCCTGGTGGAGAACAGCCCGCAGTTGGTTGTCAAGATCGGTATCGAGCTTGGGGCTTTGGGTGACGAGATCAGTGGTTCGAGATCTAGAGGTGGCAGCGACGACAGGGGTGGGTGGTGGGTTGTAGATCGGTGACATGCAGTTGAAGATTTGGCCTTGGTTGGTTAGAGGGAAAGAGAGAGAACGAGGGAGGAAGAGAAGAGGGATGGTGGACGCAGCTTGCACGGCGGACGGCGGACGGTGGAAGGAGCTTTCATGGCGGACGGCGAATGATGGACGGAGCTTACACGACGGTCCGATTCCTCTGGTGCTTTCTCTCTCTCTCTCTCTTCGAGTTGTTGAGTTCTGAGTGAGGTTGGAAATCAATTGAAGGTAAAATAACTATGGAATTGGTTTTATAGAGTCAGGGACTCTATTTTACGGTCAATTGAAAGTTATTTTCAGTTTGACTGAATTTTCATGCATACCCAAACACCCTTAAAGGTGTAAAATATTTTCCCGATTTCCTTTACCGGCGAAACAAACGCAGCCTAAATGGATGAGCTCATTTCTCAATACAAGCTGGCCCGAGGAGGCCACAGTTATACAAGAAATGCTACTGTTCACTCTCTTCTCTCCGTGATCTTCTTGTATCTTTTTTATATCTTAATACTTGTGTCTAGATCATTTTCTCTGTAAACCCTCTTTTTCTTATATACTCTTCCCTCCCTCACATCTCAACCTTCCATCTTTACTTAACAAATCTCCCTTTATGACACTTGTCTATTTTTACATCTGAAGAAGGTGATAGAAGGAGTCTGCTTAGCTGTGACTTACACTGTTCAGGTCACTTCCTCATCAATGCAGCTGATAAAGCTGTTGCCCACCATTTAATGCAGAGGCAACAGGTTATTCTAAACTGGAAACTTCCCCTATGATTACTGATTCTCTTTTTTCAGATCCTTCTTGCCACTTGGAGCGCCTCAGAGTCCTTTGACTCGCCCTGTCCTCTCCTCGGGCCTTAGCATCTCCACACCAATACTGCAACTCTTCAACTTCATCTTAAGTCCTCGGGCATCCATAATGGATAACTTAGAATCATTACCATTATATTTTAGTTAGAGATCGGTTCTGGCACTTGATAACCTAGAATTTTTTTTTATGTGAAATCTGTCAAGTTTTATTCAAATACCAGTAACAGTTACAGAGTCTTGGATGAGGCTTGTTCAATACAACAAGGAGTCTCCTCAATCCATACAACAGATTCATTTATGCCAAGAGCATATTTAGCTAAAATATGGGCAAGTTTGTAGTTTACATGCATTCCATATTTTATTATTATTTTCATTCCTTCATCGAGCAATAAATCCTCTTAATTAAAGCAATATCGAACCTCACTCTCTTAACTACGAAGTCAAATAATCCACTTAAGTCTATAATCAATTATTTCGGATATTAAAATAAGACAGTGAGCCATCTATAATCAATCCAACCATGTTAAAATTAAAATACTAGCATTAAACAATCACAAAAAATTTAATGTAATAAAATAGATCAAGATTTAGTAGTTGGATTTGGTGATAAGTCCTTCCTAATTCACATTTTATTGAATGAATTTCTTTTTACAATAACAAAAAATATGATGTAATGAAGTAGATAAAGATTTAGTCTTTGGATTTGGTGATGAGTCCTTCCTAATTTACATTTTATTGAATGAATTTCTTTTTATAATATAGAAGGTTTTTAAAAAATTACTAAATCCCTGTTTACACAAACGAATTATCAATAAAAAATAATGCTATTAATCCATAACTCTTTTCAAAGCCTAAAAATCTTATAAGTCACATTTTCGTTTAATCCTAAGTTGTCAATTATATTTAGATGGTTGTTATGATTTGTCCATTTAAACAAAATATTTTCAAGTATTGATTTATTTTGATGTATCAATTCATGAGTTACAATTAATTATATATACAATATAAAATAAATATACCTCATGTTTCTATATCATATCAAGTTATTAATTCAAAATTAAATAATTCACATTTTTAATATCATCATTACATTAACAAACATGTTAATGAGAAAAGTTTTTTAAAAAAGCAATAAAAAGAAAATGTTATATGTGAATAAATAACGGCAAAAAAAGAAAAAAGGAGAGTTTAGCAAAATTGGTAAAAAAAAAATTATTAACCTAAAAAGTCAAAATTTATCAAAATGGATCAAAGTCTAAGTGAAATAGATTAGTGATTCATATTTCATTAATTAGTACGAAATTTTCTCATAAAATTGACAATATTATTTCAATACGATCGTTGTTTAAAAATTAGTCAACGAAATCAAGAAACTTATAACTCAATAATATTATCTATTCTCTATGAGAAGTAACGGCATTGTCCATTTGAGATATTGTAATTATCGAATTATTTTAAAAATTAAAAAAGAAAAAATTAAAACCGTTAAAAAAAATAAGGAGGGACGGTTATTTGCTAAATTATTTAAAATATATAATTTGTTCAAACTTCAAATCATCTCTCTCTACTCTCTACCCAATACCATGGATGCGCACCACGCCTCCCTTGGTCGACGAACGGTACTCTTCTCATCCCATCGCTTTCTTCATTTCTAAATCCCATTTTCTTCTGTTTGATTATTCCTTCAAATCTCAGTTGGAAGAGATTCGTCAAAAGAGAGCAGCTGAGAGATTGATCAAAACTTCTTCTGGACCAGATCTCACCCAACCTTCCTTTCACAATGGTTCACACCATCTCTCTCTCTCTCTCTCTCTCATAATCAAATTAATTTTTTTTTTTAATTTTAAATATATATTTTTTTCTGTGCACAGATTTTTTTGGAATGAAAAAATCAGAGAGCGGAAATCGACTCACAGAGGTAGGGAAAATAATTTGTAAATAATTTCAATTTGGAGAAATTTCCACAAATTTTAATTTTTAAGCCTTAGTTTTTGATTGGTTGCTGTCTAGGAAGCACAAACACTTCATTTAAGGTGTCGTAGCCGTGTCATACCGGTGTCTTAATAACCATTTTATGTTATAATTTTTTCATAAATTGCTCGTGTCCGTGCTTCCTAGGTTGCTGTTATGTTTTAGTCTTTTTTTGTTAATATGGTTTCTAATTGGTGTTCCAGGCCGATGTTAGTGGTTTGGTATCTCAGCTACAAGACCTACAGAGGAAGAATGCAGAATTGGAGGAAGAGAACAATAAATTGACTTCAAAGGTAACAAAACTCCATTATATTCTGTGTGTGTGTTTGTTATTTTTTTTGTTTATAATATACAGCTAAGGAAGCTTGTTTTTTTTAGTAATGAATTATATGATCAATTACTGATTAGTTTGATATTTTTCTGTTTCAGCTTCAAACTAGGGAAGCTGAGAATGATGCGCAACAAAAGCGTTTGACTAATCTGGTAATTGAAAGCCATTCATTGTTCTTCACTATGTTTTGCAAAGATAGGCTGTGTTGGTTATCATTCCCTTGTGCGTTTGTCAGTTTATTTGTTGTTTGTGTACAAGCACATTGCACATTGCACATTGTTGGCACAGGGTTAAAATGATGGGAAGTGTGTGTGGAGCATGATCTATTGAGTTGGTTATACTAGGGTTCAGGGGAAAACATTTGGTGTTCTTACAATTACTGGGATATTTTTGGTAATTGAGAATACACTAGCCGCCCTAGGCTCATTATCGCAATTTCACACAAGCTTTTTAGCTCAAGTAATAGTGCTGTATATATATGCTCATGATCCTTGTAAATCCTTCTGTAGCTGTTATAATTAAACTGCGTGTGTGTTCTCACTTATATATTTTTGGTTGGTTAAGTCGTGGGAGCAATCCATAATAGTAATTTCTAAATGAGAAATCTAATTAGAAACTCAAAAATGACACACCACCCAGCTGGATATTCATATAGTGAAAACCTTGTCTTTTTCTTTATTTTTTAACTCTAGATTTTCTTTGAGGTTGAGATTTTTGCTTCTTTTGCTCATTCTTTGTTTGTCCTGCCTAAGACTTTTTACCAGGCAAAACTCTTCTTGATGTTTCAGTTCAATTTTTTTTTCCTCCCTGCATTAGCTTATGTTGTTTTTGCCATCAATTTCAGGAACAAAACACTGTATCATCTCTGAGAAAAGCTCTAAAGGATGTCGCGATGGAGAAAGATGCAGCAGTTGTTGCACGGGTACAGACTGTGCACGCAATATGTTTTCCTTACATGTTTACTAATTCATTTTGTTTTCTTCTGTTCTTTACCCACAAAGTCTCATTTATTAGCGTAGGAGGATCTTTCTGCCCAGCTTCGTACACTCAAGAAACGTCTAAATGAAGCAGAGGAAGAACAGTATCGAGTATGCAATCAGTTTCTATATATATAAAGGCATAGGCATTTTTTTTTTTGGTTCTTACTAGATCTCTTGCACTAGGCTGAGGAAGATGCTGCAGCCTTGAGAGCAGAGCTGAATTCAATGCAGAGACAAGCGATGAATCCACTTGGTGGAATCAGCTCAATTGGAAATCCGCCAGATCATGTACAAATCTTAGAAAAGGAACTAGCTAGTTTAAAATCTGAGTTACAGGTTAGAACTGTTTGTTTTAATTTTATTATCTTTCTTTTGAAGTGTTTGTTTATGAGTGTCTCATGGTGGCTTACATTTTATAGCAAGTGTTAGTATTGAGGCAGCAAGAGCAACAACGATTAGTGGAGGAGCAGGCCCGGATTTCAGCTCTCGTTTCTGAAAAGCAGGAGTTGGAAGAGAAACTGACAGCTATATCTAGAAGGGCTTCAGGTATTATCCATGAATTGTTTTTTGTAGTTTGTGTTGTATATGCAATGACTATTGAGATTTAATGATATTTGCTATTGTAATTCCAAGATGTACATAATAAGGGCAATGAACTAGGAGTCGTTTCATAACAAAGCTTCTTTCCATGTAAACAAATCACTGAAAATATCTATTGAGAGATGCCAATGACCTTGAGATATTGACTTTTGCTGTCATGAATTTTACCCTTCAAGGAAGTATGGACCTTTAGAATACCTGTTCATTATTTGTCTTGTTTTTGTTTGTCAGATTTTGTTTGCATATTTGACTTAATGTTTGAATTTATCTCTCCCTCCCTCCCTCTCTCTCCACACAAACACAAACACACTTATTTATATATATGTAACTGTCCTAGATCCTGCAAGCCTTTAACATTTTCATTCTTATTGTCAATCACAAGAACCCTACTCAACTAAATAAGGCCTATGCAGTATGTACATAATTACTTGGGAGTTAGCTGTTGGAATCCTTTTTTGCCTTTTAATTTTGGGTAATTTGTAGAGTCATATCTTCTTTTAATCACATGGCATCAGGCCTTCCAGTATGGTTATATAGCTAGATTCTTTGAAGATATCTTATCTGCAGTTGTCATTGCCTTCTGGCGTATAAGAAATGTTTAGAAGATCTTTTCTACTAGCATGTTGTTCAACCATTGTGTACCCTTGTTTGTGCAACGCAGAAGAAGTTTCAGAAAAAGTGGCACAGAAGGAATTATCATTGGTAAGAGAATTTCTTTGCTTGCTTGTACTATTTTTGATTGGTCCTGGATTTGGGGTTTCACACATTGTTCTTCTATTTTAGAGTTTCAAGTTTCTCTTAGATTTTCCCTTTGAGACTTCTGTACTTTTTTCACTGTGTTCATCATTGTGAACATGAAGTATATTTGATCATTAATAAAATTACATTAATTACTCATCAAAAAAGAAAAAAAAGAAAAAAAAAGAAAGAAAGAGAATTTCCTTGCTTGATGATCTTGTTTTGAAATTGCAGAGTAGCTATTTCTGTAGTTTTGATCTATCAACATACGTAGTTCAGTCATAATTGGGTGAATTTGTTAATTAGTTATTTGCAAAGAAATTGTGTTTGTTAATGATTATGTCCTCTACTGGTCTTTTGTAGGATTGTAAATGAGCTGAGTATTAAGAGTTCAAGATTATTCATTTAAGCTTATTTCAAACATAAGCCCAACTTGAGCTCACCATAAACTAAATTACATGTTCAAGCTTGGTTCATTTTCTTGTTGAACAAGCTCAAACTTGTTTATTATATACTTGATTAACTTATTATTTTTCCCTTTATAGTAAACACTAAGACCAAAATTTTGTATTGTTAAAAATATGTATAATTTTTACTACAAAATGGACTATTTTATTATCAATACATAATAAATAATAATTTTAGATCTTATGAACTTATTTACAAACTTACATAATCCATTCTCAAATCTATATAAGTGTATATATATATATTTACATGTATTCATATAAACGTACAATATTATATATGCTTAAATCAAGCCTCATACTTATGAGTTTATTCACAAATACATTATTATGTTTGAGCTTGGCTAGTTTAATAGTCAAGCTTAAGTACTTAGGCTTGAGCTTGGTTCATTTGCTAAATAAAGAAACATAGTCTGAGCTGGCTGGGTTCATTTACAACCCTAGTCTTTTGGAAAGTTCATATGAATTATCCCAATACCTTAGTTTTTTCCAAAACCGTGGGCCCATGGTATCTCAACTTTGTCTCCTCACTTTTCTTTTCCTTGTTGTGTCTTGCTTAAATTTCTTGGTGACATTGTGATCATTGTTTGATGCACTAAAGTGGGCACATATTTTGGAGGCTTATGTTATGCTGTTTTGATCTTTATTCTGTGTTTTTGTTTTCTAAATTGCAGGAAGACAAGGAGAAACTTGAGAAGCAGTTGCATGATATGGCAGTAGTGGTTGAGAGATTGGAAAGTAGTAGACAGAAACTTCTGATGGAGGTTGGTCTTAGCTTACTCTATTATTCTTCGGTAAAATCTGCTCTCCATTTGATGGAAAAGATGCTTGATTATGTTTTTGGCAGATTGATTCCCAATCTTTGGAGATAGAGCGGCTTTTTGAGGAAAATTCTAATCTCTCAAGTTCTTATCAAGAGGCAATGGGTGTAGCAGTGCGCTGGGAGAATCAGGTATTGACCATGAAGGTTCTACAGAATTTTGTTTGTGAATTGGGAACTGTCTGATTCCTGTATTCTCATATTTTATCCAAAGAGCATGGTAATTTTGTTGTTTTATCTACAATGCAGTAAATCTGGTTTCTTATAGATAGACTAAACTGTTAATAATCAGTGCATATGTGGCACATTGGTGGTATCAGGTTATGACAGAAAATGACAAGTAAACTAATAAAATACGTAATAAGGTAATAATAACTAATAAATTACTAACTTGGGAACTAGTCCTATTTTGACTAGTAAACTAAAAACCTAGTAAGGTAATAATAACTAATAGGGTAAATTCCACTAAATACCCCTGAGATTTGAGCTAATACCAACCAAGTCCAAGACAATTCAAAATTGTCCAAATTGGTCCCTAAACCCGACTGAGTCTCTACTCACTGTTAACTCCGTTAGTCAATTTTTCTCCTTCTCTCAAACCTGTCTCTTCACAGGATCCTCTCTGTGACTCCCTCTCTCCCTCTTTCTAAACTCAAATCCACCACAACCAACTAACAACCCAATAGAAACCAATACCAAAACTCAACAAAACTCATAGCAATAAAACCAAAATCCTCCAACAAAATCCAAATTGAAAAAACCCAACAGTGTTGTTTTTTTCTGCATTGTTTGTTTTTCTGCACAATGGTGTTTTTCTGTGCAGTGATGTTTTCTGCAGTGTTTTTTTTTTTAGCAGTGATGTTTTTCTGCAGAATAGGTCTGGTTTTCCCTTGTTTTGATGTTACAGGGTTCTTCTTCTCAAAAAAAACCCCAAAAAATATTACAGCAAACCGACCACCACAATGGAACCCACAACCACCCTGCAGGAAATCCACCACCACCGAAAACCCATAACAAAACCCATAGCAACAAAACCAAAATCTTGCAACAAAACCCAAAGAACTTTCTCAGTAAACAAACATGGAAAAAAATGATTGAATGGAACCAACAAGCAAAACTCAATGAAGAGGAAAACACAACAAATCAAGTTCATTTGAAGATTTAAACCCAAATCACAACTTGCAATCAAGAACTATGACAAAAAATCAGCCTCTCAACTCAAAATTCTAATCCAAAACAAACCCAGTCAATCAAAACATCCACTAACCAAACCCCCAAATTCACAAATCTCAGCAAGAAAAAAAAATTGCTTTGATCTATGTGGCTCTGTGACCGTCCACTACCAACCAACCCACAGCAAACCCATCATCGCCGATTGAAGCCTAACCACCCGTAACCCACACCACGGCACCGCCATAAACACCACGAGAGAGAAAACCCAAACCTTTCAACGCCGATCTACCCCATGAACCACCACTAACCCACACCATGGCACCGCCGCAAGACCACGAGAGAGAGAAGGTAAGGACTCCAACACCGATCCACACCAAAACCCATGATTACCCGAACCACAGTGCCGCTGCAAAGACCATGTGAGAGAGAAGAGAGGGTGAGTGAGTAAGAGAGAAGAAGAAAGAGGTCTGAGAGTGAGAGGGATTAGAGGATCAAAGAGAGAAGACAGAGAGACAAGAGAGTAGAAATATCAGAGAGAAAATAAAAATAAATAACGGCATTACAAGCCGTTTAATTTTAAGGACTAAAATGGTCAATTTTAAAATGTTTTGGACTTGGTTAGTAATAACCCAAACCTTAGGGGTAGTCAGTGGAATTTACCCTAACTAATAAAATACTAACTTTGACTCAAAGAAAATGAAATTAAGATACTAAAGATCTTTAGAAAATTCTAGGCTCAACAAATCACCAAAATACCCTTATTTCTTAGAGATTGCAGAAATTATAGTTTTCCCCTAAATTTAAATTGACCATTTTTTTATTATAAAAAACTTTTTTAACCCTTGGATACGTATATCTAGCCTTTAAAACCTCATTGCTTTTACTGAAATTGGAGTTCACACATAGGCCTTATAAAATAAATCTTGAATAGATGAATTTGCAAAGTAGTAACAAATTAATTTTCCATGGCTGCATCAGAAAATCCTCATTATAACAGGAATAATGTGTTATTATGTGTGTTTTTTTAATCTTTTTTGAAAGACTTGGAAAGGGAGGAGAGGGGAGGGACTGAGTGGATAAGGTAATAGCATAAGTGTACGAAGGTCTGATATCTCAGTATAGAGTATAAAATTCTTTTCTTGGTATTCTGTACATAATTTTAATTTCTTCTTTTCTGCTATGTGTGTAAAGGCATATGGGAATCATCCTAGGAAAAAAGTTCTTCTATTATGATTTTTGTCAAAGTATTCATGCTTTGGATTATATCTTCTAACAATAGATATAAAAATGCAGACCAGAGTATTAATTTCTTTTCTTGGTGATCATTTCATAAGAATGCTAACCTGGTCTGTTGAACACAAACTATGAAATTGAGTTTGCCTTTAAATATGTTTTCTAAATTATAGGTTTGTAGGGATTATGACCATTATTGAATTGAATGAACATTTTATGTTGATTAAGGAGCATCAATTAAACTTGGGTTTTTCATTTTTAATAAGCTTTTTCTTAGCCAGAGTAGAAGTTGCAGGACTAACGCATATGCCTCAATACTTCTATGTGAGTTTTGGTGGTATACTTGAGTTTTTTTCTGGAGATATAGAGTAATAATAACAATTGCAGAGGTGGAGAAAACAAAAATTGTGACTGTAACTTGATTAGATTTTGATCTGTGTGTTATGTCTGGCAAATAGTTAAATTTTAGATCATGGATGCATTAAAGAACTCTCAACTTTGAAGGCTTTGGGGGACTGTCTAACCTATTTATTGTCCACGAGAAATTATCTGCAGAAATCAATATTTTGATTCTTGAAGTTGCACTTTCTGTTTTAACATTAAACCCTGCCTGACATATGACTTTGTAGGTGAAAGACTGTCTTAAGCAGAATGAGGAGCTTCGTGGAACCGTAGATAAGTTGAGAACAGAGCGGGCTAGGGACATTCCTGAATCTTATAGAGATGGGGTGAACGAGACTGGTTCATCAGCATCTACAACTGAAATTCTCTCTCTCCAGGTGAGTGGTGATTTAATGGTTGGAGGTTTTATTCCTTTGTTTTATGTGGACATCAGTTGAGTAAGAACAAGTCCAATGTTAGAACTTCACAGCAAATTGTAAAAACCGATTAAGTGGGTTTGCCAGAAGACCTCATCAATTAAACTTTTTGAAGGGTTTTTTTTTCCTTGGGCCCTTCTATGCTTCACTGTGCGGTCTCATCCTAAATTCTTATTTGGTTATACTTGCTGTGTGATATTTTTGCTGGTCTATTTGGTTTTGTTTATAGGGCCAACTAGGAAAAGAACAGAGCAGAGCAGAGGCACTGTCAGCAGAGGTCATGCAGCTCTCAGCACGACTTCAACAAATCACACAAGCATATAACGGTCTTGCACGCGTGTAAGACTCTCTCTCTCTCTTTCTCTCTGTTATCAAATTCGTTTTGGTATTGAGTCATGAAAGATAAATCTTTTGTTGATTATTTTTCTAAATGCAGCTATAAGCCCGTGTTGCGGAACATTGAAAGCAGTCTCATCAAACTGAAGCAAGATGGGTCTGTGACTGTGCGGTGAATGCAGGATCAATGTTGTGATATTTTGCATAAGGACGTTAAAGCAGATCATTCATGTGTAAAGGGTTTCAAATTTGTGTTGGCATTTTTTTCTTTTTAAGTTTTAACAAATGAGTTTTGTGATGATGATAGACATGGCTTTTCAGAGTGACACTGATGAGACAATTTTGTAATGCAATATCCTGGTAAGAGTGACACTGATGGGACAATTTTGTAATGCAATATCCTGGTAAAACAAAAAAAGAAAGAAAATAACAGAAACCTCAATTAGTGGTAGAACTTGTGCACTGAATTCAACTTTCGATGGATTAGGCTGAGTTGAGTTTGTGTAATTTGAAAAGAAAGTCAAGATTAGGGTTGTAAATTTTTTAGTTAATTTTTTTACTTTCTTATATCAAGAACTCAAACCCGGTTGTTGGCTTGGCTCGGGTTTGATTTATTGGACAATTTAAATAGAATTATAGGTTTATTATGGTTATCAAGAAACTAATTCAAATAATAGAACAGTTATCGTATTGAGACATTTTACTGGGAAATCAAGTTCCTGCATCGTTAATCTATAATTAAAGTAAAAAAATTGATTTAAAAGAAAGGGGTCTCTTTTTTTTTTCTTTTCTTTTTTTAAATTAAAAAAAAGAGCCAAAATAATTTGTCCGAAACCTCTCTCTGGTGCTATTAGGGTGGTTGGGTAGGGGTGTAGGTAGGGGTATAGTTCTAAGGTGTAAAACATATCAATCATCACAAGAAAAAAGGATTGCAATGTGTTAATAATGAAATAAAAATTAATTGCACAAGTTAGATGTGATCTTATCTTATAAACGTCCACATTAAAGAAAAAGAAAATTAGAAAATCATTTTATGTTAGACATTGATGTGTTGTAATTTGACAACAGCCTGTCTATTAGTGGTGAAAACATGTGCACCTGTCTAATTGGTACCACCTGTCATTTATCAATAGGTGAGGTGGCATCCATTTCTTCCAAAAGTATATGTCATAGACATAGATAAACATTATATCGCTTTAGTAAGATTAAACCCATAATCCTTCATAGTTTTCTACTTTTTAAGGAATCTCTAGCTTTATTAGTATTATTAATGAAGCTTTATGGCATAGAGTTTTCACTTAACCTTGGTTAAATTACTAGTTTTCAAGAAAAAAGAAAAAGAAAACAATGGCTTTCACATCTTGATGGAAACCAGTTGGTGAAAAAGCTTACTATATTAATAAACTAAAGGGGGGAACATAAAAAGAAAAAGCTCTTAAACAATTCTTTTTGAACGAAATTCCTTGGTTTATGCCAACAATGCTTATTAAGCAAGTAATCATGCCCATAATTAAAGTATTTTGGAACCTTTTTAAAGTGTCTTACAGTCTTATGATAGAACGAAGTAATGAGAATTGAGTTTTTGCTGACACATTTCAAGCCATGAAGAAAAAAACCATATGTTTCTGCATCCCAAGCCGCAAGCACAAAGAAAGCAACCATGGAGACTCAGATAGTTCTCCCCAGAAAAAACACTCCCATCACAAATCTAAAAAAGGTGGCAAAAGCAGAGGCCATGCTTCCACGGCTCCTGCTGATCATGTTGGAGCCAACCATTCTGATGCTGCCAATGCTAACTCTGATGCTGGCATGGCTGTTGCTATGATGGGTGCATCCCATGTGTCCACGGTCGCCAGCACCGATGGTTGTGGTGATGGCAGTGGTCATGGTGGCGGCGGTGATGGTAGTGGTTGATATGCTATTGAGAGTTGGTATAGCATTTCCCTTTTTGCTTCAATGTTATTGTCAAATTATATTTGTTGTTATTTTTTAGAGGAGGTGATGACATGTTGGTTTTGTTTTACCTCTCCTTCTCTTTTCAAATTTTTTCCCCTTATGCTTTTGGATTTTTTGTACTTTTGATTCGAAAGAGTGTGTGTGGACAATGTGAATGTGATGGATTCTGTAAGCTGGTGAGAATAGATGAGGAACCTTGATAATGTTTTATGTGTGGCAGATTGTATAATAAGGAAAGATGTGTCTGAAATCTCAATATTTCCTACAGTTAGAACATGTACGTTTTTTGAGTTTGTGAAATGAATTCTTTCTCTAAAGTTTATGCTTTTCTTTCCTATGATTTTATGGCTCTCCTTTTCCTATCTATGGTTTTTATTTTGGAACTATATATTCAAAGGCCACATTAATGAAATATTTGGCATTGGCTTGGCAGTTCAGCTGTCATAGGCTGATGGTTCAAGCATTATGGATTTATGCCATTTCATAATTATAACTAAATAAATAAAGGCAATATCATAATTCATTCACCAGAAAAGATAATCTTGAAGTCTCTCTTGTTTCCAAAAACTTGATTTATGGACTCGGCTTCATGGTAATGAGTACTTACATGTGAAACAATCTTTCATCATTCCTCAGTCCATGCAGAAAATGTGTTGGGTGATGAAATTGGATGAACAAGCATGATCCGAGAAGAAAATGGGAAATTGTTAATACCTTTTAAATCTGACTAGTTTAGGCTCCCAAATGCATGAGACATCATGTTTGAAATAATTTGCTTCAAAGGACAGAGGATATTGAAAACATAATAATGTCAATACAATGAGTTAACTTTCATGTTTGAAATATTTTGCTTCAACGGATAGAAGATATTGATTCAAATGATATCTTCTGTTCTTCTCAAAAAAAAAAAAAAAAAATCTTCTGTAATATATCAAAATAAATTTCCAACATTTCCTTCCTTAGATTTAAATTAATTTACTAGAGTACCTTACTTTTCATTTTTGATCCATCTATCATTTTAACATAAAAAAGAACTAAAAAATTTGTGATTTAGTGATATTATCCGATTCTTCGTGAAGATTAATTTAGATTCGAATTCCCCGTTTCTTGTAAAAAAGAAAGAAAGATGGAATTACTATAATAGCTAAATCTTGAAAAAAGAAAAGTTCACCCAGAAAGTAGTGTATATGATGGGAGCATGAAGATCAAACTAACTTGACCAACTCTGGACTCTAGAGTCTAGACCAGTCAAATCCTATCTAATTGCAATGTATGCGTGTGGATTTTTTTTTTTTCCAAAGCAATTGTTATATGTCAAGTTTGTTCGGTGTTAAATTGTTAATCGAGGGCCTTCATTTTTTATATATATACAGCCCCTTCTTTAATTTAACTGATCATAGTTCAACCTTTAGGGCTCTTTAATTGGGTGGGTGAACGATTTACGTAGAGCAAGCTTTTCCTTACGTGGCGGTGGGGCTCTCTAATTGATAGCTCACGTTGTGAAAGATACATCTTGTAGGTTAGGTTGACACAAACTTACCAACCTGAACGCCTAGGGGCACTTGGTCTATATTCTACTGAGGCAAGGAACAGGAACTTATAGCCTCCACAGCGAAATTAGTTTGTAGAGCTTATCATAGGAATGTTGAACCTTGGGTTGATTTGATTAAAATCAGTACTTGAATTGGCTTAATGGGAGAAGGGGTTCCAAGGTTAGAGCCTTAATTGGTCTTAAAGTGTTATTCTATTTTTCTTAAAGGCCAGTGTTGCTCTATCAGGAATGGAGATAGCACTAGAGTTAGGCATGAATTTGAATTGGTAAGGATTCGTTGAGAAGTTTATTAATTGGTTCTACTCCTTTTTAAAAGTCTTAAAGTGAAGGATCTTCTTCTAGAAAAATGGGTAGGAGGATGTTTATAGGCTTTCCTTCAGCTTATCAGACAATTTGTTACAAGTTTTGAAAGTTATTCCCACCTAAAGGTTTAATGACCTTCTAGATGTCAGTTTGGACTAATTAGAGCATCCGTATCAGTTGATGCATAATTTCTATTCATTTTGCAAGAAAAAACATGTTTTTTTTTTTTTCTATTTTACACACATACTTTTACAAAACGCTCACATCAGTTTGTCTATTCTACACATTTATTCAATAAAATATTCATTCTTGACTCAATACCCAACCACCATCAACGATCAATACCCAGCCTCCATCATCAACCCACCCATCAAAATCCCAAAACCACTAATCAAAATTATCAAAACCCAGCCACCATCAACCCGATCAATACCCAACCACTATTAACGATCAATACCCAGCCTCCATCATCAACTGACCCATCAAAATCCCAAAACCACTAATCAAAATCATCAAACCCACTAATCAAAACCCATGGATCAAAATCATCAAAACCACTAATCAAAATCATCGGCAATCGGCAACGGCGAAAGCATTGATCAAATAATCAAAACCATCGGCAATCTGCAACGGTGAGAGCAGCGGAGATCAATGGAGGAAGAGAGTGTGAGGTGAGAGTCAGACCAAAGAGAAAAAGAGAGAGTGAGGTGGAGAGAGGAAAAAATAATAAAATATCAAATGCAAGAGCTATAATAACTGTGCATATATGCACGGTTACTATAGCATTTGTGCATTTATGCACAATTTTACACCCACTAATGTGGGTGTTTTTTTGATCAAAATGTGTAAAATGCCTTACTTTTTCTATTTTGCAAGATTATGCAACCACTGATGTGGTTGCTCTTTATGAAGATTTTTGGCTCAAGTCAGCCTATTAGCTAGCTAGTAGGAACTCTAGATATACTTCTACATTTGAAGGGTGTAAGTGGGTTTATTAGAAATCTAATTATTAAATTTTTTTTTCTCATAACATTTTTGTTAGAGAAGTTTTGCCTTCCAGAGATTGGCTATACCTCCCCCCTAGTTCGTGGAGTGTTTTTTTCCTTGAATCTATACCTTCTTTGAGAGAGTTGCGAGGCAAGTAGGGTTGTAAACAAGCCGAGTTTTTCAAGTGTTGAATGTTCAACCTCAACTCGACAATAAAAATAAAATGTTCATGCTCAACTCGAGCTTGAGCTAAGCCTACATATAATATTCATTCTTGAGCTTCTCATAAAGTCCACAACTTTGCACTTAGTTTGGCTTGACTTAATTCATTATTCTAGTTGAGTTTGAGCTCAATATTAAGCTCTTAAACTAGATTCAACACAAGTACATTATCAAGCCCATTTGGTTTGAATAAGTGCTCTAAAATTCCAATTAATTAACGGTTTAATACAATTTTAGCTCATTTTTCAAGCCCATACAAACTACCAAATCCATAAACAAGCCTAGGCTTGGTTTTTTTTTTTTTTTTGGCTTGGGCTTGATTATTAAACAAACCTAGAACTAAGGTTTAAGTTTGGCTTGCTAAACAAAGAAACGTGAGCTAGCTTTTTATTGAGCCAAACCCAAAATGTTTTTGAACGACTTTGTTCATTTATAACCCTAGAGACAAGCTCCTTTTGGAATCCTATTCATGACTAGCTCTAGCAGTCTTACTCTTAGGTGGTTCAAATGTGAAGATACTAGGTTTGAATCTTGTAATGAAAAATACTTGGAAAAATCTCATGCCCTTAACTCAATGCCCACTAGTGCCATCGTGAGGTCGAGATAATAGTAATGGCTCACTAATTCCCCTACTTGCAGGCCCAAACCCAATAGATATGATGCTATCGTATCATTTTGATGGCCCTCCTAACATTTTTCTTCCATTAAAAAAAAAATAATAATAATAAGAAGGAAAGGTTTGGAGGACATTCCATTTCCTACAGTCAACAAGCTTGGACCAACAACGCAACAACTATAGTTGACGAAGTGACACTCAAAAAGGATATATGTTTTCTTTGTTGGATTTTTTTGGGTTCTTTAGTTAACGATTTTTTATTTTTTTTTTTTTATTAGTCGATAATTTGGGCTTGATTAAGATAAAGCCACAAAAAGCCCAAATTCTTCTAGGGCCCATAATTACCAAAACGGACGAGAAGCCCAAAAGTAAATAACTAAATCAGAGTTTCTTATCCACTGACCGTCACTACAACATGAGCACCACGTATAAAAACCCCCACGTGAACATCACGAGCATTCACAAAACGGCAAAACCTCACCACCTCGCTCTCTCTCTCTCTTACCCAAACCCTAAATCTCATTCTCTCTGTTTCTCAGTGAAAAGCAATAGCTAATAGCTATGGCGAGGCAAGGTTCTATTGCGACGCAGCAGCCACCGAAGCTACGATGGGGGGAGCTGGATGAGGACGACGGAGAGGACTTGGACTTTTTGCTGCCGCCACGGCAGGTGATCGGTCCCGACGAGAACGGGATCAAGAAGGTGATTGAGTACAAGTTCAACGACGATGGCAATAAGGTTAAGATCACAACCACCACTCGCACTCGTAAGCTCGCTAATGCTAGGCTTAGCAAGCGCGCCATCGAGCGCCGATCTTGGCCTAAGTTCGGCGACGCAGTGCACGAGGACGTCGGAGCTAGGCTCACAATGGTCTCCACCGAGGAAATCCTCCTCGAGCGCCCTAGGGCTCCTGGTTCTCTCTCTCTCTCTCTCGCTTGCTCACTTTTTATTTATTTTTGTGTGATTTAAGGAATTAGGAATTGTTTGGGTGTGGATTTGGATTTGGTATTGGTTTTTTTTTTGTTTTTGTATGCTGTGGTGTGTATGGATTTTGTGCGCTAGGGTTTGTACGATTAGGATTTGTTTGTTTGTATAGAAAAAATCTACAGAGAAATTCTGTATTTTTTTTAATTATGGAAATTTGTGAGAGGATTACTTGGGTAAAAAAAAAAAAAAAATTAGGATTTACTTAATTTTTTAAAGCGAAGATTACTAAATTCTGGTTTGCTTAAATTTGTGTTCTTGGAGAGAATGAGAGAGGAGCCAATTATTAAGCTATTAAGTTTCAAATGAAGATTGATTGGAATTTCGTGGTATTTGTTGTGATTTCCTAAATATGATTCTAGTTAGTAAAAAATTTAGGTACGATTCCTTAGGTGCGGTACCTTATATTCCTCAATTAAATTCAACTGTGTGGCTGCATTGACCAATGCAGTACAAAAGGTGCTGTCTTTGCCAAGAACAATTAAATTCAATTATGTGTTTCATTGGTCAAAACAATCATATGGATGAATAATTGGGGAACCTAAGGTTCAACACCAATGGAATTGTACTTAAATCTTGTCATTTGAATTAATAATTCAGTTGTTTTGTGGGAAAAAAAGAAAAAAGATATACTTGGTAAAGGTGGCTATTTAATTCAGTTGTCTTATTTATTGGTAAGTTTACACACAGGGGGGGGGGGGGGGGTGTGCCATTTGAGCTACGGCCCATTTGCTCGACTGTTCACTGACCAATATCTGATATTGGTAAGAATTTACATGACATCCACTGAAAGAAGCTGGAAAGTATAATCTATTTATTGGCAATTGGTATCCCATAAATAGCATAAGAAACCCTGATTCATAATTTTATAGAAGTGCTGGATTTGGCTGGTAACATTAAATCCTTTTGTGGTTTTTTAGAATTTCCTAGATTTATGTTTGCTAAATGGCAAAGAAAGGGGTCAGGGTCAATGTAGGACATGATCCAAATTTCACCATGGTTTATCAGTATGACATATACCATGAAATACACATTGAGCATTTCCATGTTTATTTTCCTCAATTTATTTCCTTGCTTTGTGTTTATAAGCAACTGCTTTGTCTTCATAAACAAACTAAAAGGTAAGTTGTATTGCTTTTATGCACAACCTAATCGGTGGAAAAAATGATTGTCGTAGTTGAGTTGTAGGAATGTATTAAAGTTGACCCTGAATGAATCTGCATCTGTAAAGTTGCTCGTTATCATTTATTTTTATTTTAAAAACTTAGATTTTATACTACATCGGTGTAATTCTGAGTGCTGAATGCATTTTACTTAACGTTTGCATTCATCTATTGTTTCAATGACAAACCATAGAACTTGAGTGTATTAATAATTTCAATTAATACAAACCTTTGGGTGTAATATTTACTCTTTTTCTTTAACCTGTTACATTTTGCTTCTTGTTTTTCTTTGTCATATGTGTATATTTAAATGTTGGTCAAGGAATTAGGCAATGACATACAACTAGTGGCTTCTAGGGTTGTTTATTGTTACAAACTTGAAAAACCTGATTACTATTTACTAGAGATAAGTATCTTATGACTATTTATAATAAAAAAAAGAATCTCATGAGTACTTAGGGTTCAACATAACAAGGTTGGGAAGTAGAATTAGAAATCTAAGAGGCTGTTTTGATGATTATGAACTGTTGTTTTGAAAGCAAAACATTTAGTAACAATGAAATTTGATCAGAGTTCGTTGTAAGAAACAGAAGAGAGAGGAAGAAGTATGTGATCGTGTCCCATTACTTGAAGGACTAGAAATTTCAACTAATTACTTAAGTATGTGCCTGTACTTATTGTTGTATATTTTGTTCTCAACCAGTCCCAAATCTGGAAAAAGGAGGATTTTGATAGCTTGATGGCTATGTGGCCAACTCTGATTAGTCTATTGAGGATTCATGGCCAACCGCAAAATTTGGGAATAAGGCTTGGTTGTTATTGTTACTTTGTATGCAAGTAATGATCTTCCTAGATATAGCAAACTAATGTGGAGAGTATTGTCACTGGTTTCAGTAAAGAGAATAGAAATGAACTGATTTTTTTTTTTTTTTAATTTTAAAGGAGAGGGGGGTGAATTCTAGATTCCGATGTTTGGATGTTTTGGGGAATGGATGGAAAGGAACATGCGATTGCCTTCCATGCTCACCTTTGTGTTCTGCCCAAAAGGGAGCAGAATGGAGATTTTCCCGCACTAACATGCTCTTGAATTCTTGTATTTACTCGTATTTATTTTGGTAAAATAAGGGAAGGGCCGAAGGGGGCTGGGGGAGGTTCAAACCCCAGTGTCCAGGCACCACAATAGGTGTTGGAATTTCTAGGGTATCCCTCAAATCCCTTGTGTATACCCTTGATTAATAGAAGGCACAAATAAAACATGCTGGTGCCTGGTACCAAAGACAGAAAGAAATCAGGGATTTTTTGAGCAGGCTACAGTACTTCAGCAGGTGAGGAGGGAAATGATAGGGAAATTATAGGTTTCTTTCCTCTCCCTTCATTTATCCTAAACATACAAATGTAGGAAACATAAATCCTTTTACTTTGTTATTCCTTCCGTTCCCTCTTCACACATCCAAATAATTTGAGTGTTCAAACTTTAAGCAAGGTAGATCTTGACACCATTAGACCCATGTAGTTGTTCACATGAAAGCCCTAAATTTTCCATAACTGTATATTTCACTCCAACGTTAATAACTAAACTACTTTTGGATGACTGTGTCATACAAGGTTTTATATCTTTTGCAAGTCATTGATGGGCAATGGACATTAAGCTATTTGACTTAATTCTAAATATGGGTGCTGAAAGTTGGGTATTTCAAATTTAATGTCTACAAGATGTTTGAATTTTAATGGGTCTAGTTTATGGAATTCATTAAGATTTTGATAAACCATTGCATTTAATTGGATATGGCTCACTTGTTGATTACTTGTCCTTTAGTATGCCCAATAACCTTGCTAGAGATTCCTCTAATAATGGTGCCATTAGTCCACAAAGTGTGCGCAAGAAATTTAATCAGGGATTTCACTAGCAGACTATGTATGGCTAATATATTTTGAAAAAGGAAATTTGTTTTGTGCCACATGTATGCTTCATAATGTGTAATCTACTTTTGATGTGGGTACGAATAAGTATATTATGTCTCAAGCAGTCCAATGCACGCAAGTTTACTTTCACATGAATTTATTACTCCTTTTGATATTAAAATTATTCTTTGGCTTAGTTACTTTTAACCTTTCTTATTCCCTCACTCTTTAAGTTTTGTTATTGCTATTGATATGTTGTTGTGAACATTGTAATTATTTGACCACAAGTAGATGGATGAGGGCTTTGTCAATGCTATTAACATCTTTGAAACTGTGAACAGGTAGCAAAGCAGAAGAACCAAAGGCTGGAGGAGACCCCTTGGCTCAGCTTGGGAAAGGAGGTGCTGTTCTCATGGTTTGCAGGACATGTGGTAAGAAAGGTGACCACTGGACTTCAAGGTGCCCTTACAAGGATCTCGCTGCACCACCTGAGGGATTCATTGATAAGCCTGCCTCATCAGAAGCCGCAACGACTGCTACTGGGGCAAGCAAGGGAACATATGTTCCTCCAGGCCTGAGAGCAGGGGCAGGGGCAGAAAGAACCGGATCTGATATGAGACGCAGAAATGATGAAAACTCTGTTAGGGTCACCAATCTATCAGAGGACACACGGGAGCCCGACTTGCTAGAGCTCTTCCGGCCGTTTGGTGCCGTAAGCCGGGTTTATGTTGCTGTTGATCAAAAGACTGGCATGAGTAGAGGATTTGGTTTTGTTAACTTCGTGAACAGGGAGGATGCTCAGAGAGCCATCAACAAACTCAATGGGTATGGTTATGACAATTTAATCCTCAGAGTTGAATGGGCCACACCAAGAACCAACTAGACCATGTGCATGCAGCACTCTCTCTCATCAGCTAAGGAGGATAATATTACCTGGCCTGTGAGACTTTTGGCAGGATATTAGTCTTTTTCCAAATCTCTGTTCAGTTGTTCTATGTTGAATCCGCTTGCTCAAGATTTCTCGCACCTTTTGGTATTTCATTTTCATACATATGATAAATGATGAGCTATTTAAAATTTTACGTGACCAGTGGCTGTTTTTATTACAGTTGTTTCTTTGATGATATAAGATAAGCATTTCGTTGGAAGGTCCTGAAGGTGGAATGCTAAATTTTGACATTTTTTAACAAAAAAGTATGCCATGCTATAAAAGGTCCATATAGATCTTAGTTCTGTAGTCATTAATTTTTACC
Source organism: Quercus aquifolioides (assembly GCA_019022515.1). Lineage (NCBI taxonomy): Eukaryota > Viridiplantae > Streptophyta > Magnoliopsida > Fagales > Fagaceae > Quercus > Quercus aquifolioides. The sequence continues at coordinate 33,102,748 of CM032326.1, forward strand.
AAAAGGGGTGACAGTCTTAAGAAATATGGTTGATGATAATTGACATGCCTTTACCCTCTTGAACATTTGATTTTATATTCTCTATTCAAGCAGAGCAACAGGTGCTAGCTAGTAGCCAAAAATGGAAATAAATAGAAGAGTTGTCTGCTCAACTTGAGCAAAAATTATGCATTTTGCAGTTCATGACTTCGTTCGGGGATTGTTTGTTTGGTTGGCATTCTCTGTCGATCTCTTTAGTTCTTAATCTTATTAGCAGCCCCTCCAAAACTTCAAAAAAAAAAAAAAAAATTCTTGGTGTCATTTGCGCGCGTATATTTTGCCAGCCAACCGTCTATTTGGGAGGACTTCTAGACAGTAAAAGGAGAACACATCCACTCAAAAAGGTTGGATTCCTGACAGTGCATTGGGTTGGTTGCCTGCGAGAGCATTAGGCTCAATGCGCTATTTAAGTTGACTTTGGTCAAAAAAAATCCCACTTTTGTTACTTTGCTACTGTTTATAGACAATTACATTGGCGAAAATGACACTATAGCAGCTTTAGGCGAAATATGTGAACCACTGTTTTAGAAATAAGTAGCAATCTACCATTTTTTTGATACTTGAATTCATGAAACTCGAGTTTTATCAAAAAAATTTCGGCTATTTTGAAGGCTATTTTTTCAAAGAACTCGAGTACCATTTAAAACCCGATTTCCCCAAACTTGAGTACCAAAAAAGTTTGAGACTTTAATTTTTGTAAATTGATATCCTATAAATTCACGCACTAAATAATATCTATCTCTCTCTCTCTCTTAAAAACAATGTATAAAAATAAAAATTAGATTACAATTTTACTTAACTATGCATTGTCATATATCCAAAATAAAGTATCTTTTTTAATCAAAACATATTTTTATTTCTTTTTATTAATATATATAGTTCAAATATGATATTCAATTATCTATATATGAAAAAAAAATTAGTTTAGTTGGTATTATTCATCAAATTATGTATTTAATGTATCAAATTAACCTTGATTTGATTAGTATTAAATAATTTTGTTTAATTAATATTTATATATTAAAGGCTCCGGATAAATTTTCGCCTTAGGTCTCAAATTATGTTGGGCCACCTCTGGTTTTGATGTGATTAGTACAGAGGATCTACGTATTGTGGCAATTGTAAATTACCGAGCATACCAATCAGGACAATAATCAAAATATGTTAATCAAAAAATTAAAAAAAATATTATTACATGCGTAAAGCACATGTAATGAATTTAGTAACTAATCAAAAAAAAATATAGAAGAATATTATTGCACGCACAAAACAAAGATAACGAGCACAGTATATTATGTTATTATGACAGTAAACAGGAAGTGGTTGTTGATATTGCGTTTTCCTGTGTTTTTTTTTTGCCAATGATTTGATGTCATCCTCCGAATCCGAATCTTTTATTAAAGTCCATTTTGCTTCCTTTACATGCTGACGTCCTCACTATAATGATGGATCCACTGGGAGTACTATATAAGTATATATATAATTAGGAAAAACCTAATTATATAGGTCTGGTTAATGTGTGTCCTAAATGCACACATTAAGCCATCTATATTTGAAAATATTTTCTTGAGAATTAAAAAAACTGTCAATATTTTTTCAATTCCTAAGAAAATGTTTCTAAAAATAGATGGCTAATGCGTACCTTAAGGACATATATTAGGAAAAACCTAATTATATATCGTTGTTGATGGTTTTATAATTGCAATCTGACTTGCTTTATTATTTTTTTATCAACTCTTCTAAAATGACAGGCTTTGTTTGCGACTTTGTTCACCGTTTCTATTTGGCGAAAAGTAATTTAATTAATATTCAATATGTTGTGATAAAATATGTGATCCTAAATTTATTTTTTTAACAAGTTGTGATAAAAAATTTACCCTAAGAACGGTTTCAAGATCCAGAGTTTTGGAGATCACAAAATTCTTTTCACATTTGATAATAGGGAGGATGTGGAGAGAATTTTAGAGGGAGAACCATGGACTTTTGATAAACACCTGGTGGCAATGAGTCGATATGAGAATGAGTCCTCACTTCAGGATATAAGGTTTGAGAAGACGAAACTATGGGTCCAATTGCATGGAATTCCGATGAAATTTATGACATTAGAGGCTGCGAAGAAAATTGGTAGTGTTTTGGGGGATGTTTTTGCGCTGACGGATCCAAAAATATTTGATGGTGGTCATTTTATTTGAATTCAGGCCTCCATTGATCTATCATTACCATTATGCCGTAGTAGACTGATTTCTGTAGGTGAAGGAGGTAAGCAGGTGTGGATATCATTCAAGTATGAGAGGTTGCCGAATATGTGCTACTGGTGTGGACGACTAACTTACGATGATAGAGACTGTGAGTTGTGGATTGACAGTGAAGGAACTCTCACACCTGAGCAACGTGAATTTGGTCCATATTTGAGAGCTCCACCATTTGTTGCTGCAAGACGAAGTGCAATATTAGTCCTTGGGTTCTATGCCGAGAAGAAGAAGAGGAGTTCAGGTACACCAGAAGACATTGATTCAGGCCGGACCTCTGATTCTGGTAGAGAAAGTGTACCGGAGCAGCCACATGGAGTAACGGCTAGTAATAATATCAGTATTGAAGACAAGGAAATAATTGCATCATTAAGGCATAATGCCATGGGATTACTTGGGAAGATTCGGTCAATCATAATAGATTTAAGGAGATAATTATTGAGGATTTGAAGACTCCTAAGGAAACCGAAATTGCTGGTGAGGTAAGTAATGAGGAGTTAAGTCTAGCTCAGGAGTTTGGGGCGGCTAATTTGCTTGGATCGGGAAGGAGTTTGACAAGAAGCCCTAGTGCACGTGATAACTTAAGTGCATGTGAAAACTTAAGTGAGAATCCAACACTTAACAAATCACGTGCTGCTAAGGCAATTAGGGTTCACAAATCACCTAATTCACGTGCTTCGCCTACCTGGACATGCAGAGAAAGGAAAAAGCCTAAGGGTAACACGACAACAAGTTTTCAGTTACAAGGGAGGAAAAGAATGGCTGGGACAGAGGCAGATCATACTGAAGTTTCAGCAAAGCGATTCCAAACAGCCCTCAGTGGAGAAAACAAAACTTTTGTAGTGGCGGGAGTTGATGTTCAGCCCCGCCAACAGCAATGAGTTGTTTAGCATGGAACTATCGTGGGCTTGAGAACTTGCGTACAGGGAGGGAGCTCGTGGAAATCATACGAGCAAAAGATCCCACTGTAGTGTTTTTAGCCGAGACGCTTATAGATGATGCAAGGCTAGAGTTTGTGCAAAGAAGTATTGGTTTTGATCATAGATGTACCAAGAATGGGAAAAGGTGGAGGATTAGTTCTCTATTGGAAAGCTTCGATCAATCTAAAGGTGGAAGATTCGGATAGGTACTATATTGATGCAGTGATTGATAAAAATACGGAGAATGAGTGGAGATTAACGGGTTTTTATGGTGAACTGGATACAGCAAGACGTCATGAAGCTTGGGCAAAACTTAGGGCTTTAAACTCAAGATCTGAAAAACCATGGCTTTGTTATGAGGATTTTAATGAAATTATCAGACAAGATGAGAAGCTTGGGGGTGCAAGAAGGCCTTATAATCAGATGTAGCAATTTAGGGAGGTGATTGATGAATGTGGGTTCATGGATTTGGGATTTGAGGGCTCTAAATTCACTTGGAGCAAGCACTTCAAAAATGGGGTTTCAATTTTGGAGAGGCTTGATAGGTGTTTGGTAAATAATAGTTGGTTCATGAAGTTTGGAGGTTCAAGGTTGTACCATTTGTCATGTAACTCTTTGGATCATATTTCAATTCTTTTATCACTATCAGGCCTGAACCCACCTACTCGGAAAAAAAAAATTTCCGGTTTCGAACAAATGCGGCTTTCAAATTCCAATTGTGAGGAGGTGGTAGTTTCAGCTTGGGGCAGTGGGTATGAAGTTGGTTTTGAGGGTGATATATTAAGAAAGGTGGAGAAGTGTGGAAAGGAATTGGGGCAATGGGAGAAAAATGTTTTTGGGAATGTGAGATTGGAATTGAACCGGTTGAAAAAGGACCTAGCTAGAGAAGAGAGGGTAGCCATGGTTAGTGGGAATAATTTTAAGGTGAGACATATTAAAAAAGAAATTGAGGTGTTGCAGGATAGGGAAGCTATGATGTGGGCTCAACGATCACGAATTCTATGGGCAAATCAGGGGGATAAAAATACAAAGTATTTCCATAGCTATGCCTTAAAGAGATATAGGAAGAACTCAATGGAAGGTATTAGAGATGAGGGAGGTGTATGGAGAACTAGACAGGAGGATATTGGGGAAGTGATGGTGAACTATTATAAGTCTCTATTTACCTCAACAGATGGGAAGGTTTCCACAGGCATCTTAGATTGTGTTCCTACAGTGATAGATGAGGAGATGAATGAAAGTCTATGTAGAGAGTTTGAAGCAAGTGAAGTAGCTACTACCCTCTAACAAATGGCGGCCCTCAAGGCTCCTGGACTGGATGGCATGCCTTCACCCTTTTATCAACATTTTTTGGAGCATGGTAAATCATGATGTCACCTTTTCCATCTTGTCATGGTTGAACTCAGGTACTATACCTACTCCCTTAAACCATACTTTTATCACACTTGTTCCAAAAATAAACTCCCCTGAATATGCACACCAATTTCGCCCTATTAGCCTTTGTAATGTCCTTTACAAAATTTATTCCAAAATTCTTGCAAATCACCTCAAAAAATTACTTCCATCCATTATCACAGAACACCAATCAGCCTTCACTAAGGGTAGATTAATTTCTGATAATATTTTGGTGGCCTTCGAGACCTTGCATAGTCTACAAAATTACAAGGGGGGTAATTATGGTTATATGGCACTGAAACTTGATATGAGTAAAGCGTATGACCGGGTGGAGTGGTATTACTTGGAGGGGATAATGAGGAAAATGGGTTTTAGGGAGAGTTGGATAAATCTGGTTATAGGTTGTGTGAAAACAGTATCATATTTTGTTTTGTTAAATGGAGAACCCTGTGGGATGTTTTTCCTACAAGGGGGATTAAGCAGGGAGATCCACTTTCCCCCTTTCTATTCCTTCTTTGTATGGAGGGGTTGAATAGCTTAATTGAAAAGGCAGACCTACAAGGTGATATCCATGGCTACTCCCTTTGTAGAAGGGGCCCAAAACTAACGCATCTTCTTTTTGCAGATGATAGTTTTATTTTTTGCAGGGCAACAATGGAGGAGTGCGACAATGTCTTGGAGATATTAAAAGTGTATGAAGAAGCCTTGGGTCAAAAAATGAATAGGAGTAAAACCTCCTTGTTCTTTAGCAAGTCTACTCCGGAGGGGGTGAAGCATGGAATTAAGGCAGTTTTAGGTGTGCCAGAAATCTTGCATTATGAAAAATACCTTGGGCTGCCCTCATTGGTTGGGAAAGGAAAAAAAGAAAGTTTTAGCTACATTAAGGAGAAGGTTTGGCGGAAACTTCAAGGGTGGGAAGTAAAATTACTTTCACAAGCCGGAAGGGAAGTGCTCTTAAAGGCGGTCATACAAGCCATCGCCACTTACACTATGGGATGTTTCAAATTGCCGGTGAGTTTGAGTAATGAAATCAAGGCTCCAATCAAAAGATTTTGGTAGGGCCAAAGGGGCGATCGTAGAAAAATCCATTGGATTAAATGGGAAGAGATGACAAAATCTAAGACTATTGGTGGTATGGGCTTTTGAGATCTTGCTATGTTCAATGATTACCTCTTAGCAAAGCAAGCATGGCGGCTACTGAATAATAAAACATCACTCTTCTACAAAGTATTTAAAGCTCATTTCTTCCCAAATTCATCGCTTATGGAGGCTACCGATTCAAGGATGGGGTCTTATGCTTGGAAGAGTATCCTTAGAGGACGAGACATCATTCAAAGGGAGGCATTATGGAGGGTAGGAAGTGGAGAAAAAATAAACATTTGGTAGCAACGTTGGCTGCCAAGAAAACACCCAACATTTCTGCCTACTTGCCCATTGGAGAGTTTTGAAAATTATACCGTAGATTCACTTATTGACCCAAACACAAGAAGATGGAATGAAGAGATGGTGGATGGATTATTTGTGGAAGAGGATGCTAAGTTGATCAAGAAAATCCCCCTAAGTATACATGTGACAGAGGACACTTTGTAGTGGCCTTACTCGACCTCAGGAAATTACACTTGTAAGTCCGGATATAGGTTCCTTAAAGAAGAAGAGGAGCTGCAATTAAATTCTCAAACTCCTCCTATCTGTCATAAGCGAGTTTGGAAGGAAGTATGGCAGATGCAAGCTCCTCCAAAGATTAAAAATTTTCTTTGGAGAGCTTGCTGTACTGTACTTCCAACCAACAAGCTTTGATGCATAGGAAAATTTTAGAGGAACCAATCTGTGAGAGGTGTAAACTGGTAGTAGAGGACTCGGTGCACGCTTTGTGGTCATGTCTGAAGCTGGATGTAGTGTGGGCTGATCAGGAAAAATGGGGGTTTAGGTGCGAAATTGAGTTCACATGTGTAAGGGAGCTGCTGGCTTACACGGCCTGGACTGTTTGAAATCAAAGGAACAAGGTGAGGCTCAATTTGCAAGCCTGTTCATTGCACCATGTTGCTGTACAGGCAGCTGAATTGTTGGCACAATACAAAGCCAACACAGAAGCATCAGGTACGCAGGTAAGGAGTAACGGAAATGGAGGAAACAGGTGGAGAGCACCACAAGCTGGTTTCATGAAAGTTAACTTTGATGGCGCGGTCTTTGATGATGCAAATAAGTCAAGTGTTGGTGTTGTAATAAGGGATAGCTATGGTGCTGTCTTAGCTTCTTGTTCAGAGAAGATTTTTCAGGCATATAAAGCTGAGGTGACAGAAGCGTTGGCTACTCGGAAAGCTTTGTCGTTTGCACATGAGCTGGGGTTCCAAAATGTCATTCTCGAAGGTGATGCATTACGTTTGATTCAAGCTTTGAAATCTCAAGAACAGAACCTATGCCCATTGGGTCTACTGGTGAAGGATGTGAAAATTTACTCAAGTCATTTTCAATGAGTGTTGTATTCTCATGTAAAGAGAAACGACAATAGAGTAACTCATAATCTGGCGAGACATGCTATAAGCATACTAGATTTTCAAGTATGGATGAAAGATGTACCTTCTCATATTGTTTCGGTTTTACATTCGGATGTAACTCATTTACATTAATAAAAGTACTCAAGTTCTTTCTCAAAAAAAAAAAAAAAAAAAAAATCAACTTCTAAAATCAGATGAATTTAAACCTTAAAATTTTCAAATTTGATTTCTATAGATTTGATTAGAGAGTTCAAATTGATACAATTTTAAATTTCAAGATTTGATTTGAAACTAATGAAACCATGTTGTGATAATCTTAAATATTAGGTCCAATTTGAAACTATCCTTACAATTTATGGTTTAGAATGTAATTTTCTCCCTTTCTCTCTCTAAAGTGGTGAAAAGGACAGTACGAAGCTTGGAGGCATATCCATCGCAAGTAGGGGTGTTCACCAAACTGCATAAACCGCACAAACCGCAAAAATCGCACCAAAACCGCCTGCAAAATGGCATAACTGCACCGCAATGCAAGTAATATTACACCGCACCGCACCGCACCACACCACACTGCATGGTGCAGTGCGATTTGCGGTTTTATAATAAGAAAACTGCACAAACCGCACCGCACCGCACCCTCTCTATATATTAATATATTTAATTATTTTTAATATTAAATATATTATTAATAGTTTAATAACCCTAGTTTAAAAAAATATATATATATAGTTTGATAATCCTAGCAAGTGTTGATTAGGAAAGCCAACCCAAAATAAAGAAAAACTAGCTCAATAATTTAAAACTTGGACTAAAATAAAGGGAAAAATTAGTTTTGGGCTGGGTAGAAAAAGCCCAAAACTTGAAAAATATACCAACTTCAAATCATTCAAACCGCATCTTATACACCGTACCGCATATGTGACCGCAAAAATGAGATGCGGTGCGGTTATGGTTTTGGCTAAACTATAAACCGCACCGCACCACACCCACCGCAACGCACATGTGACTGCAAAAATAAGGTGCAGTGCAGTTATGATTTTAGTTAAACCGCACTGCAAAATGCAGTGCTAAAAATTGCCCAAAATCGCATCGCAAACACCCCTAATCGCAAGTATAAAGGTGGTGGCAGGCCAAAATATGATTGGCGAAAGGGGAAATTCAAATAGTCTAAATATGCGGCCATGATAATTCATGTTCAATGGTAAGGTTAATCCTTAAAAATTGTAGATACGTACGAAGTTATAATTCGATGGACAGGTTCTTAAGGATCATGGGATTTCGTGATTGCTACAGAGAGGCACGCCGTGCGTCAATCATGATTGCCTTTGCGATATTGCACGTCCAGAGCTAAAGGAAAAGGACACATGAACATGCTCACAAAAAGGAGAATCTTTTCAGATTTAAGGAAAAAAAAAAAAAAAAAGCTGACAAGACTTGCGATTACTCGAGAAATTATCAGGTCTACCGACCACTGAAGGGACCCTTTCAACTAATAAAATAATGATGCATATGGAAATATTTGAGTCAGATTTATAATTAGTACAAGAATTAAAAATAAAAAATTGCTATGTTATATTTGTATAAATAATAGCATTTTATTGGATAGAATGCCCAAAAGGACAAAAAAAATGCTGGCTAATTGCTAAATTTCTTTTCTCATGTCACTTGGAATTGTGTGTATATTTGATGGAGAGTAAAGACAAAATCATTTTGTTTAAAATATTTTAAATGATTGAGTTATTTGTTTTGGATAAAATTAGTTAATTGAACTTAATTCTTTTTGGGATTGTTAATTTTGTTTTAAATTTTAGATCTGTAAATTTTTATGGACTTTATAAGGATTAATGATATTATTAAAGAAGGGCCAAGTGTAATTTTATTGAACCAAATTGCTAAAATTAGTGTGTGTGTGTATATATATATATATATATATATATATAAACTAATGCAAAATTCTCTTGCGTCATATTCAATAATTTGCCCAAAAAATTTACAAATGAACCATGTCTTAATAATTGTTCATCAACATATAAAATAATTGAAATTGATGAATGCAACTAGTTTTTCTTTTATCTACAGTAAATGTTGTAATGATAACCTGATTGGGTTCCTAACCGGTAATACCTAAAAATCAAATCCCCTAGTCCCTTACAGATATAATCTGAAATGTATAAGGGAGAAAGGGGAGGGAAATGGATCTTTTATAATTAATTGTTGAATGCAGAGTAGTAGTTGACCAAATCTAAGGCACTGGAGCGCAACTCCAACGTGGACAAATCAAGTTTAACGCTCTTATATATATCATTTGATTAAGATGAGTCGATCTTATGATATGGTAATCTCATGTCAGAACCAAAGTGCGTGCTCAATGGGTGAGGCAAATAGGCAACTGTCTAAGTTCCCAATGAAAAAATGCCTCCAAATTTTTACTAATAGAGATTTTCATTTACTAATGGGAGTATTAATTAAGCCCCAAATATTCACCTAAAAAAGTAGTTTTTTTTTTAATCAACGAAAAACTAATTAATGAAAAATCTTTTCATATGACTGTTTGCTTTTCTCAGTTTTAGAATTTAGAGTGTAAAACTAATTAATCTCCCATGCACAAATATTGAAAAAACTCATTAATCTCTCATTAGTAAATAAATTTATACTCAAATTTTATTTAGAGATATCAAATATATAATTTTATTAAAAATTTTAATCGTAATTTTTTAGTATTTGGATGCTTCACTCAATAAATAGTGCTTATTTTAATTGTATAGTCATTGAATAATACTATGGATTCGTTTTAATTTGTAGTTTTGCATCTAAAAAATAGATTTTAAATGAAAAAAAATACTAAATATTTAATAAATATTTAATTAATACTCAAATTGCACCATGAGGCTCCACAAGTATGGTAATATGATAATTGGTGGAATAGTAAAGCACACATGTCAAAATCTAAGCATGGTGATGTAATGATAAACACGCATGTTTGAACTAAACATGCTAATGTGATCAACACACATGTTCACAGGGATTAGAACATGGTCATGAAGCACCCTTCTATAAATAATTCTATAGACACTGGACTTCTTTTATTAACATTTGAGATAGCTTGTGAATTGTGAGTTGTGGTTTTTGTTTTTTTAATGAAAGCCCACGACTTTAGGGGCTTAGTTAAAGTGAAGGGTGATTTTTGAAAATTTAAAGGTTGATCAAAAAGATTTAATAGAGGGAGGTAGTGCCTTACTCATTAGTAGTACGATATTTTTAAGTAGCCTAGTAGTCAATAGGATTAGCGGGTTCAACTCTCTTAAGTAGAATGAGTGGGTATGGTAAAATCAGGTCCACTTTTGAATAAGAAAAATGTTATATTTATAATATTTTTACAACACTTTACAACAAATCTTAAATGATAAGTTATTGTTTGTTGTTACTAATAAGCAAGAAAGTAATTTGACTAATTTCAATAGTGAATTTAGATTAAAACCAACAACCTATTACTTAACTTACTACCTAATATTTGTTGTAAGAATATTGTGAATGTAACACTTTTATTTAAATTTACAGAAATGAATTTTTTTTTTTTTTTTTTTTTTTTTTTTTTTTTTTAGTGCTAAATGCCTAAAAAGGAGAAGTGCATCTACATTAATTACCCGTGACCTTCACCTACCTAATAATTTATTGGGTTAGCCGGATTAATTTATTAGAGTTTCTTTACATATCTACACTTCACCTTCTTTATTAATTTATTGAGTTCAAGTTATATTTGATGTAATTCTAAGTAATATTATACCAATCAATATTTTTTAATTAGATGTGAATTTTGACAAATTGACCGTTGGATTACATTATCTTTGTATATTATCCATGCTTACAAAATTTCAAGGTGATCAAAAATCAATAGTCAAGTCATCTATCAATTGTGTAAATTCGAGTCTTTGTAGTTTAAAATAATGTATAAGATCCTCTAAAAAAAATAATGTATAAAAGATAAGTTTATGGATTGAATGGTAAATAACATCCATAATGTATAAAAGATAAGTTTATGGATTGAATGGTAAATAACATCCAATTGGTATGAAATCTGGCATGCATGTTTAGAACATATAGAACATGTAATCTAATGGTAGAATTTTCAAAATATAAATTCATTAACAAGTTATTGGGTGGTGTAATATTACTTAGAATTACACCAAGTCTAACTTGAACCCAACTATATATATATATATATATATATATATATGTTGAGGCCCGTTTTTGATAAAAAGGGCCCAATAGCAGGAAAGCCCAATAATAAGTGAAAAGGGAACGCAATATAAGATTTGTAAGTAATGACATGAACTAAGGGCTGAAAAGGTCCAAGTAAAAGAAGAAATAGGAAAAAGGCCCAATGGGCCAATACAGCAGAAAGCAGCAATAGGCAAACACTCGGGTCCAAGAAGAGGCCAAAAGTGGGGCAGGCCCAATGAGCCCATGTCATCATCCATAAAAGATGAGCACGGGCAGAGAGCATACAAGAGCAGAATGGGACAAAGTAGAGTAGCAAAGGCAGAAACAACGTGGGAAAGAAAGAAAACAAAAACAGAGAGTAGTAGAACAACCACACTATGGCCAGAGCACCACTAACCTACACCTCGCCAATGCAAGGGAGGTGGACTTACAGTCAAGAGATTTGCAGATGGTGTGGTTTGGTGGAGGGGGGAAAAGGGCCTATTCCCGGTATCTAGCCAAGGCCTCTTTTAGGAGATGCTTTGCTAGGATGTCATCTTTGCCCAAAATAGGTAGTAAATGGCTGGGACAACTTGATGCATACCGGAGAGGTAAGTGGAGAGACCCAAAGTCTTATCTGTTTAAGCAATGAGGGAAAGCCTCATGGCAAAACCAAACGAATTAAAATCTATCGTGAAATGGGTAATGGAAGAGAGAGAGTAGACATGGCAGAAAGAGAGTAGACATGGTAGAAAGAAAAGAGAGTAGATATGGCAAAAATGCATGCATCAATAGGCTAAGGGTGTCAATTTGGGTTAGCGTGTCGGGTTCGTGTCGTGTCGAGGTAGGGGTATTCTACTAAATGGCTCAACCCTAACCCGACCCATTTAATAATCGTGTCATGATCCTTCAACCCTAACCCGACCTGTTAATAAAGCGGGTTGACCTGACCCAACCCATTTGACACGCTTAATAAACGAGTCGTGTTAGGTTGACATGAATGTTACACAACCCATTTCAACTTGCATAATATTAAATATAACATCCATCTAGAAATAATTCTTTTTACATCCCAAAAAACAGTGCATACACTTCAAGTTTTCAACTCACATTCAAAATAATATAGTTCAACAAAAATATAACATTCATTTAGAAATAAGTTTTTTATACTCCAATAGAAGTGCATACACGTCAACCCAAATTCAAAATAACAAAGTTTAACAAAAATAAAATAATATAGTTCAACAAAAATATAATATCCTTGGAACTTGCCAAATGCTAAGTATCAATACTGAAATAATTTGAGCAAACAGTAGACTAATCCTGACTATGACTACGATTATCATCTATAGATTCTTTGTTGATATCCAAATTCATAACAACTTCCACAAGCTCATCCAATTTCATTTGTGCGAATTCTATGCCAAAAAGAAAAAGAAAAAGTATTAGTAGTTCTAGGGTATGTAAAGTTTCAATTTCCAATTATATCCCTTGTAAATTTTTGTAATTACTCACTTTTCTTTTTAAATTAAAAATATATGCTGGATATAATAGGTATTTGACAAATCTAAAATAAAATAAATATTTATTTGTTATACAAATTAAATGGGTTGTGTTAAGTGGGTCATTTTGGGTTGACACAAATAAATTGGCAGGTCAAACGTGTCTATTGCGAGTTATGCGGGTTGACCCCGATTATGACACATTTCTTATCGTGTTGCTTTCGGATTGACCCGTTTATGACCCAAACCTATTAAGGCCCAACCCTAACCCGAAAAAACCCGTGTCAGGTTCGTGTCGTGTTCGCGGGTTGGGTCGAACATTGACACCCCCTGGCTATCTTTTCCCTCCCTTTTATAGTAAACCCACTTTTTGAAATTTCAAAAACAGCAACAAATAGCCATCTAGGCCCATCCCCCATAATGCATAATCTTATGGAAATGCTTACCATTTTACATTCTACTGCATTGTTTTTATATTATGTTGTCTCATTTAATATTTTATCGTATTGATAGTGTTAAATGCTCCCCTGATTACTTCTCTCCGCTATAACCTGTCTTTTTGCCATAAGGCATTCGCTTTAAGCTTATGAATATGTACTGACATTCATGAATTGATACATATCTGTACTTGTTAATATTTGTTGTCTTTTATTCTTGGGGTGCTAGACTTGTGCAAAAAGGATCAGGATCCTCTCCATTTCCCTTTGAAATGGAGAGGCTCCAGTTCACGGTGTGGATTTGAAATGAAGAGCATCAATGATCAAAAATGTGCTACCTCATTTAAAATGTTATCACACGCTTAACTGGGGTTAGACACTTAAACTAGAGGTTAGTTTAACTCAACCGGACAAAAAACTTTACACCACTGACCACACCCACACAGCAAACCAAAACTGAAAATACACCTTCATCACAATGAACAAGTGACAAACCCAGAAAATTCACAATACTCAAACCCAAAAAAAAATTCACAAAACCAAAACCCAAACCCACCATGGCTCTGATTCGATAACGAAAGTTAAAAATATAAAATTTTACCAATATATAACATTTTTTTTTTATCTAATCCAATCACTATTAAACTCTGGGAAAATCCCATCCAAAATTTGAGATTACAAGAAGAACCAACAAAATGAACACAAAATTGAAATAAAAACACATAAATTGAGAATTTAAGATAACAAAAGCGACTAGTTTTTCTTCTTGTTGTCGAGCAAATCATCAGGAACAACCTTGAGGAGGTTCTTTTCCTTCAGCTCCATCATTCTCTCCTTGTACGCCTTCTTTATCTCCTTCTCCTTCTGGCTCTCCTTGAAGTTCGAGCCCTTCCTCACCTGAGTCGCCGACGCCCTGTGCTTCCTCGTCTGCTTCCATTTCCGGCCGGAGACTCTCCCGGAGATCACGCCGTCGTAGCTCGGCTTCCCGATGATTGGCTTGTCGGGATTCTCCTCCGACGCCACCGCCGATCGCTTCACCACTGGCTAAGACTTCTCTCTTTAATTTTTTTTGCTTAAATTGATTTTGGCCATCAACGGTAAGATCGATCGCTCTCTCTCTTGGATTTTTCTCTCACCATCCGTTCGTCCCTCTCTCTCTCATGCCGCATTCTCTGTTTTTGACTTTGGGTAGCCGATCTAGTGGTGGCCGTGGTTGTGGTGTGGCTGTGGGTATGGATGTGGGACGTGAGCAAAATCTAATCAGAGCCATGGTGGGTTTGGGTTTTGGTTTTGTGAATTTTTTTTTGGGTTTGAGTATTGTGAATTTTCTGGGTTTGTCACTTGTTCATTGTGATGAAGGTGTATTTTCAGTTTTGGTTTGCTGTGTGGGTGTGGTCAGTGGTGTAAAGTTTTTTGTCCGGTTAAGTTAAACTAACCTCTAGTTTAAGTGTCTAACCCCAGTTAAGCGTGTGATAACATTTTAAATGAGGTGGCACATTTTTGACCCTTGATGCTCTCCATTTCAAATCCACACCGTAAACTGGAGCCTCTCCATTTCAAAGGGAAATGGAGAGGATCCGGATCCATGCAAAAACTAGCCCTTTAGCTAGGTCTTGCTAGAATAGTGGGCCAGACCTGACTCTCCAACCCACAGCAAAACATGCCTTAACTCAGCAAAATAGGCTCAGCCCAATAGCACAAAAAGGCTCCCACAATATACAAGATATAAATTTTACTCTAGTCTAATCTAAGTGCATATGTGTATGAAGCTCAATTCTGGAGACTTGAACCCTGACCCTTTCCCCCCTCATCCCACAAGAACTTTGTACTTATGGAGTGACCATCATGTTAAGGGTGCGTGGTGGTAAGATTAGGATCTTTAAATTTGATAGGACAACAAAATATGACTTCAACCACTTTAATGCCACAAATTAGGATATTGAATTTTTGGTAGGATAATAATATTTGGCTTATATTTTGCTCCACTTTTATTCTAGACTAAGGATCTGTTTTGTTGAAAGAGTGGAAAAGTAAAAGGATAGAAAATAGAGAAGAGATAAAAAGTTGGAAAGATAGAAGATATTTTAGTTTCCCCCATTTGTATTTGGTTGGTGGTGGAAAAGTGGAGAGACGAAAAAAATGAATTTATATAAATTTACTTATATGCCCTTATTAAAAAATGATACCCAATTAATACAAAAAAGTGGTAAACAATTAAAAAATAAATAAAAGAGGCAATCACCTAAATTTATTAAAAAAAAAAGTAAAAAAAAAAAGTTTAAAAAATCACGTTTAGTTAAAAAAATAAATAAATAAAAGAAGAAGAAGAAGAGCAAAACCTGTATCACTCCCAAAAAAATAAAAAAGCAAAAGCAACCGGCAGGTCCACACCCAAGAAAGAAAGGAAAAAAAAAGAAGGTAGTTCAGTTATCGATGCAACTATTCGTTTCCTCTCTATTTTCTCCCCAAATTAGGGAGATAGAATTTTGGTAGGTCAGGGAAGAAAACAACTAGGCTCCACCAATTTTCCATCCTCCCCTTCTCTCCAACCAAAAACTTCAATTCTCTCCACTTTTCTCTCCCTTATTTTATATCTTCCATGTTTCACCCCCAATCAAACAGACCCTAAAGTACACTTTTAACCTTTAGAGTTTGTGGTTGAATTCACTTTGGCCCTTTACATTTCAAAGTTTTCATTTTAGCCCTTCATGTTTGACTCTATTTTCATATTAACACTATAGATTATTAAATGTTCCATTAAGAGTCTTTCGTTTATTTATTCACTAAATAAGCGTATCCCTTATCAAGTGGAGTTTGATTTTTGGCTGGATTTCATTAAATCTATTATTTCTTCATAAGTCTAACCAAGGTGATTTATAATGTATCAAACATAATGTTTTAACAATTGTTGAAAGACCAAAAGCCTTATAACTCAAAAACATAGTATGTTATCCTTTATTAGGAGAACATGAGTTAGAATCCCCCTCTCGCAAGGTTAACTCCATTTAGTTTAAGGCCAAAAGTGATAAATTTAAGTGTGTTTGATGAATTGAATACATAACTTGATGAATTAACTAACCAAACCAAGATTAGTTTCATATAGAGAATTAAATATCATAATTCTAGTATAAAATTTAACAAAAAGAAAAGAAAATTTATGACTAAAAAAAAAAAGAGGTTTACTTTTCTTGGATATAAGGTGATGTGTGGTTAAGTAAAGTTGTAATCTAATTTTCAATTTTGATTTTGGTGTTAAGCAAGAGAGTGAGATTGTTTGGTGTATAGCCATGTGGGGGATTAGTTGGCTAATGTGGACAATTAACTTTGTAGAAGTAGGAATTTTTTTTTTTTTTAAGTTTCAAGTTGACAAGTAATTATCATTGATGATTCAACACATTTATAATAATTGTTTCAAAAATAATAATTGTGGGGGGTGGGAGCCCGAAAAGAAGGATCTGTCAACAAGATCCATCTGAGGTATGCTAGGGCCCAACTGTTCATCAAATCAAGCCCGGCCCAAACAGGACAACCAAGGTGGCAGGTGGATCAGTGAACCGAGGTGGGCAATCCGCTCGAGGAGGCTGAGGAGCAAATACTTATTGGGAGTAGAGAGATAAGCCTAAAGGCTATGAAATTGGAAACTGAGGAGGATCATTATGATATACAAAGAAGAGCGGGATGAATATCCAGGGAAAGCATCCATCACTTCCACATTCAATACATTGCACCAACTCAGCTTGTCGCATTAATGGCAACATGAACCCTGAACAGTGCCTTCATAGCTTGCAGCCTACTCTACTACCACTAGCAAGGCAGTGATGGGACAAGTATCCAAGGAAAGATCAATAGCCCTCCAAGTGGAAGGCTGGGATGCAATCCCTATAAATAGGAAGTAAGGTTCTCCTTGAAAGGGAGATCGAACAAAGTTCAAAGAGAGATAAGTAGAGAGATAGAGAGAGAGTGACTAGTGTCATATCAAGAAGTGTATATTTAAGAACAATTGCTTCCTCGGGCTAAGGAATGACTCGAATAAGAATCCCTCTCTTCCTGCTATAATTTTGTACATGTATTGTCATTCTCACTAATCCCTTCCCCTTAATTATCAAACCATAACCCTTAGGAATCAAGTGTTGGCCTTAGCTACCCACTTCTACAAATTAGTTGTATTGAGCCTCCATCCTAGCCTAATCTTAGTGGTCTGGGCCTAGTTCCAAGGATCTGCCCCCTACAATAATAATTTAAGGTTTTAATTGGGTTGGAGTTTCCATTGGTCTAATATTTTGGAGACCTTGTTAGATATGAGAAAAATAGGCTATAACCCTTAAAAAAGAACAAACAATTATTATGATAAAAGTTGGACATCTATATATATATATTAATAGGCAAAACGTAGAGAGAATTCAATTAGAATTTGAAATTAGAATCCAATTTTGTGCCATGTGTCTAAATTTATGTGGGGACCACAAATTAATTATCTACTTAAGTTTGTACAATGTGGCCACTTAAGTTTTTTAATCTTTATGCTAAATGAGTTAATGAGTGCAAAATAATAAGAATTTAATATTAATGAACCATAAAAAAAAAAAAAAAAAAAAATCCTACTCACATATACTCAATAAAAATCACCACAAAACAAAGATCACCGCATGTTCTATATTATTAAAAATTAGAAAAAAAAATGATCATAAGTAGTATTAAATTTAGGTAAGAATTTTAATATGTGACTAATTACATTTACTTAAAAAAATAATTTTACTAATTATTTAGATTTTTATGATAAAATTGTGTTTAATTTTAAATGTATCGATACGTACGCATGTGGTGCATGCTATTTCTTAAAAAATAATTTGACTAATAATTTATATTTTTATAATAAAAATTGTGTTTAATTTTATATGCATCCATGCGTTTAGGCCAATGCATGACTTTGTTACATGCTAGTCTCTATAAATGGGGTCATGACTTTGTATAAAGGGGGTAATAATAAAAATTGTGTTACATGCTAGTTTATATAAAGGGGGTAATGACTTTGTATAGGGAACATAGACCTTAGGCCAACTATACTTCCCCTAATGTTGCAACCATGGAATTAGGGCTGGAGGGAGACTTAGACAGAAAAAGAAGGGGGGGGGGGGGGGGGGGGGGGCAAGATATATATATACACACATAAGTTCCAATTTAACAATTTTGTTTTATAAAATTACATTTTATCACCCTTAACAATATTATTGATTCTTTTAAGAGTACTACTATAGCTACAAATTTTTCTACAATATTTTTACAAACTGTTGAGGTAGTAAATTCTTATTGGTTTGGATCTAGGCTCATCACTTACATCACATTTTTACTTACTAATAATCACTCACCATATTAACAATTTGTAAAAAAGTTTGTAATTTTAGCATTTTCCTACTTTTAAGGCCAAATCTAAAATAAAATAAACAAAACCAAAAAATTACCCAACAACAAAAATTACCAATAGTAAAGCTAAAAACAAGTAAGCCCAATCAACCAATTTTACCCAAAACAAACAACCTGACATTTTAAAAAATTTTAAACAAAATAATTTTGTTCATATCTAAACGCATACATAAAAAACACAAATAAATAAATAAAAAATCATTAGCTATTAAGCAACAGAGCCAAAAGCTAGAGTCGCCGCACGTAACCAACAACAAAACTGCCCCCCCTAACCTCAAGTCTTGGCTCCGTCCCTGCATGGAATTGTAAAAAATTAAATAAGATAACAAATGTTTGAAGAATTCTAATGATCGCAAAATTGCACCATGGAAAAATTCATATGTTAAGACCAAAAGGATGGAGAAAGCATTGGTTCTGTAAGGACTGGATTTGGAAGCCCAAGCTCACTTAGATTAGTAATGCCTTACACTTCAACCCAAGCCCAGACAATAGAATTATTTTAGTGTAGAGATGGGAAGGCAATTACAATAGAATGGTTACCTAAGCTTAGAGCTAATGATGTGATTCACAATCAAGAAAGAATGAATCAAGCAATTGATGAAGAAAAAGGCTCCTCGGTCACTTCCAATGAAAAGTTCTTGTATATGTTTTACTTTAGTTTTGTCATGCAATACACTGTTCACTTTTTATTTATTTATTATTATTATTATTTTTTTAAATCTCTCTCCTTATTTTTTATTTTTTATTTTTTTTATATCCCCCCACTCTTGTAGAGCTTCTTTCCCTTATATATCTTCCATATTGGCATCCTAGCCCTCCACTAGTACGCCCCAAAACTCTTCCCTGGATACTTTTCCCATCAAGATTCTACTGAAGGTGGTAGAAGGGGTTGCTAGCTGTGAAGACACTGTTCAGAGGTCAATTCCTCATTAATGCAACTGATAAGGTTGCTGCAGAGCATTCAATGTGGGGCGGTAGGTATACCTTTTCAGAGAGCTTCCTACCACCACACTGTTCCTCCCCTAGAGTGTTACCTCTCCTCCTTGGGCGCTGATAAGACATCATGCATCTTTCCCATCCTCTTCTCGGGCAGACCACCTTCTTGGATCTGAGGCACTTTACAAATGGCTTGGTGAAGGATGTCCTGCTCTTTGTTTTTCTCGGTCCTCAGACACCCCACAAGTTCATTAAAGAATAATGTTTTTTAAATTTAATAAATAAATTTAAAAATTATAATAGGGATGAAAGAATTGAACCTAGACATTTTCCTTGGAAATATCAAGTATTAATGGAGCTACAACCTACAATGACACTAGACATCAAATAATTTGGTAATTCAATTTAGAGTTTATCAACTCAGGTCGTTTGCTTAAAATTTAGAAGCTGGTTTAAAAAAAAAAAAAAAAAAACTACTATGAAGTATTAATGGGCTTCAAACCTTACAAAAACCTAAAAAGTAATAATAACTAATCTCCCATCGTAACAAATGCCACTTGGCATCAAACAGTTTGGTCATTGAATTTAGAGTTAATCACCTTAGGTCCACTTGCTTAAATGTAGAAGCTGACTTTTTTATTAAAAAAAAAAAATTAGTGCATTTATCATTTTTCCTTTTATTATTCAGTGCTAGAAGGAGAGATGCATCTACATCAATTACCCATGACCTTCGCCTACTTAATAAGGCTAGTCGGGTTTATTGGACTTTCTTTCCTCATCTATACTTCATTGAAGAATGATCACAAAATTTTCTTAATACTTTCATAACAAATTCTATGAGACAGGTTATTGCTAATTATTATTAGTCAGGGGTAGCGCTATGTATGATTCAGGGTGGCCACAGGACCACCCTAAGCTTAGAATTTTTATTTTATTTTTTTTATACCTTAAAAAAATGAATTTTAGATTAATATTGATTATTGATCACCTAGAACAAAAAAACTTGACCACCCTATAAAAAACTTGAACATCCTACATAAAAATTTGAGTCCATTAAAAAAAAAATTGACCTCTCCAAAATTTTGGTCTAATAAAGATTGAACAAAAAAATTGCAAAAAATGCTATATTCATAATATTTTCACAACACTTTCATGACAAATCCTAAGTGGTAGGTTGTTACCAGTGAACAAAAAAACAATTTTAGTGATATGTAAATTAGAACCAATAACAATTGTCAACTAAGATTTGTTGTGAAAATTTGTAGACATAGCATTTCTCAAATATTATCCAAACAAATAAATTAGCCTAAAAGCCCAAATCAAATGTTTAATTGTGATATTTTAAATTATTTTTTCAAAAGACATATTTTTAATTGCTATTTATATATATATATATATATAAAGCATATTTTCCAATAGCTAGTTGGTTAGTGCTTGCTTTAATCTTTAGTTGAATTTTTTGGATTTATGTGATACATCTTGTACATACGCATATGCACTAAAATAATGTTTCAATACTTTATTGAACATGATTAATGTAACGGTTTAATGCCTAAGTTGAATATTTCAAATGAACTTATAGTTTACCCTTTATTATTTTGTTAGCACTATTGACAAAATCTTATAAGGAAATCACTTTTATTGCAAATTTTATCTTCTAAACAAATTCATAATTACTTGGATAATTTTCTTTCAGATTCTAGGCTATGAGAAAAGGTCTTATCTTTTCATCCTAATGATAAGGAGAAAATAAAAAGAGCATACATGGTTGGTTTAAAGAATATCTTTTCATCCTAAAGTTATTCTTGTCAACCTCTTAACCGTATTTTCCCTAAAAAGGAAATTAGTGAAGCATTGCATTGATTTAATCCTGATTAGTTTAAAGAATACAAAATATTGGTTGGAACATGTCATAAAAAAAGATGATGCATTTTGTTTATATTGTTACTTATTTAGGCAAGATTTAGGTAATTGAATGGGAGATCAGTAGTTTAAAATTACTTATTTGTTGCATGCATTGAAAAAGATGTAATTGATAACATTAATAATGAAGCTATCATACAACAATTTCAAATATGAAAAACTCGTAGAAGGAAGTTTTAAAACTTTATGTATTTGAGATTTTTTTTTTATGTCAATATATTCAAGTTTTATTTTTATTAAATTCTGTTTAATTTAAGTTTCTTAATGACCACCCTGAAAAAAATTCCTGGAGCCACCGCTATTAGTTGTCAAAAAAGTAATTTCAATAGAAGTTTTAAATTAGAACCAGTAACAACTTACTACATAAGATTTGTTGTGAAAATATTGTGGACGTAGCTAACACTTCCCTTTCTTCACCTTCTTTAATGCCCAAGATTAGGATCTTTAGATTTGGTAAGACCATAGAATACGACTTCAACCACTTTAATTCCAAAAAATAGGATATTGAATTTTTGGTAGGATAAGAAAATTTGGCCCCACCTTTATCCTAAACTAAAGTACACTTTTAGCCCTTAAAGTATATGGTTGATATCATAGTCTTTCATATTTGATTATATTTTCATATTAATACTACCCATTATTAAATGCCCATTTAGAGTATTTTGCTAATTTATCCACTAAATAAGTGTATTTCTTTCTTAAGTGGAATTTGATTTTAGGCTGGATTCCATTAAATCCATTATTTATTTCATAAGTGTATTCTAGGTAATTTATGGTATATCAAACATAATTTTTTAACAAATGTTGACAAATTAAAATCCTTAGAATTCAATGACATAATCTGTTAGCCTTTATTAGGAGAATAGGAGTTCAAATCCCCCTCCCTAAGGTCGGACTCAATATAGTTTGAGGTCAAATGTGATAAATTTAAGTGTGGCTAAGGAGAATTGAATACATAACTTGATGAATTAGCTAACCAAACCAAGGTTAATTTCATATAGAAACTTAAATATCATAATTCAAGCATAAAATTTTACAAAAAGATGAGATTTACTTTATCTTGGATATAATAATGCATGGTATTTTTGATTGTTTGGTGTATGGCCTCATGGAAGATTAGGTGGCTAATGTGGTCAATTTACTTTGTAGTAGTAGGATATTTAAAAAAAAAAAAAAAGTCTCAAGTTGACAGGGGAATTAATTATCATTGATGTTTTGACACATTTATAACATTTAAAAAAAAAATAAAAAATTTAAGGTTTCATTTGGGTTGAAGTTTCTATTGGCCTAATATTTGGAGACCTTGTTAGATGTGATAAAAATAGTGGATAACCATTAAAAAAATTTATTATGATAAAAGTTGGGCATTTTTTTTGATGAGTAAAGTTGGGCATTTTTATTATGGGGCACGGTGTATTTTTATAAAGGGCGTAATGGCTTTTTTTATTTTTAGGGAATAGACCTTAGGCCTACGCCTTGGGCCAACAATACATTCCCTAATGTTGCAACTATGAAATTATAAAAAATAAAATAAAATAACAAATGTTTAAAGAATTCTAATGACTGCAAAATTTCACCATGGAAAAATTCATACCTTTTTTTTTTTTTCGAGAAAAAGAAAAATTCTTACCTTAAGTCCAAAAAATGTAGGAAACATTGGTTCTTTAAAGAATGTTTTAAAAAATTAATAATTATAATGGGGCAAGAGAATTGAACCTAGACATCTTCCTTGGAAATATCAAGTGCTAGTGGAGCTACAATGCCACTTCACATCAAACTGTTTGGTAATTCAATTTAGAGTTTATCAACTTAGTTCTGTTTTCTTATTATTTAGAAGCTTGATTTTTTTTTTTTTTTTAATTACTATGAAGTAGTAATTGGCTAAAAAAAAAAAAAAAAAAAACCTAAGAAGTAATAATAAGTAATAACCAATCTCTTGTCTTAACAAATGCCACTTGACATCAGATAGTTTGGTCATTCAATTTAGGGTTTATCAACCTAGGTCTGTTTGCTTAAATGTAGAAGCTAGATTTAAAAAAATAAAAAAAGGCAAAAAGCACATTTTAGTCCTTACATTTTCAGGCGATTCCCATTTTAGTCCCTACATTTTATTTTTACCGCTTTTAGTCCCTATCTTGAAAAACGCTTCCCGTTTTAGTCCCTGCCGTTACATCAGAGACGGAAAATGCACACGTGGCAAACGGAAAAAATTAAAAATATTAAAATAATGCCCACTGTGTCCACGTGGCTTTCCACGTCAGCCACTAAATTAAAAAAAATTAACTAAATAAAAAAAAATTAAAAACGGAAATAAAAACCAAACCCAGCAAGAACAAGATGAACAAAACACAAACCCAGCAAAGACAAGATCAACAAAACACAAACTCAGCAAATTTAAAACCGAAAAAATTAAATTCAAACCCATTAAATTCAAATCCCCACACCACCAAGGACTCCAACTGGTCGAATCCACAGGTGGAGGGTCCGATGGTGCACAGTAGCTTGGTCCTTCGGGTGCTCCTGAACCTGTTCTCTTTGAGCTCCGTCTCAGTGACGGCGTCCACTTCTGTGGAACCCGCCGCCACCGGGTACTCCTCCTCACGAAATATTACGGCGCCTTTGCCGTTATTGGAGACAAGGAGTGGGGAAGATGAGTCGAGATATGAGGAGGAGGCTCTGATTGAGATGAGAGGGAAGCGGCGATTGTAGGTGGAGGAGGGTTTAGGGAGGTAAGAATAGCATTGTTTGGTGTTGGAGGGGAAAGTGAGGTTGGGTGTGGATGCATGGTTGAAGAGGTGGAGCGACTGCGACATGGCGTTTCGTGTTTTAATCCGAAAATGTGAAACAAACACAGAAATCAAAGAGAGAGAGAGAGAGAGAGAGAGTTTGGAATTGAAAGGGAACGAAGGCAGGCAGAGTCGTGTGTGTGTGTCAGTTGGAGTCCTTGATGTTTTGGTGGTGTATGAGTTTGAATTTAATGGGTTTGAATTTAATTTTTTGGGTTTTACATTTGCTGGGTTTGTGTTTTGTTTATCATGTTCTTGCTGGGTTTGTGTTTTGTTCATCTTGTTCTTGCTGGGTTTGGTTTTTATTTCTGTTTTTAATTTTTTTTATTTAGTTAATTTTTTTTTAATTTAGTGGCTGACGTGGAAAGCCACGTGGACACAGTGGGCATTATTTTAATATTTTTAATTTTTTCCGTTTGCCACGTGTGCATTTTCCATCTCTGATGTAACGGCAGAGACTAAAACGAGAAACGTTTTTCAAGATAGGGACTAAAAGCGGTAAAAATAAAATGTAGGGACTAAAATGGGAATCACCTGAAAATGTAGGGACTAAAATGTGCTTTTCGCCATAAAAAAAAGTAGCTCATTTATCACTTTCTAAAATCTCACATTTTGTATGGGTTATCTCAATATTTTTTTCAGGATAAAGATATAACTAATCTGGTAGTATAAGTTCCTATAATTAGAATTTGGTAGCAAAATTTTTTTTTGATAGGTTGGTAGCAAAAGTTTTGAGTTTACTATAATAAAAAAAACCTCACTGTTTTTTAGGTATGTTTGTACATATCCAACTTTTTCTTTTTTTAATAACCAAATAGCATATTCGTTTTTAAAATTTTTATGTGAAGGAAAAGGGGGAGGTGGGTTAAATGTATGACGCGAATAGTTATTCCTTCCATCGAACATATGTATTGTTACTCACAAATAAGTTTCCCCTACTATATGATATCGAGAAAGACACGGAGAAACGATGTATATATTTGGTAAGTTAGCTGTAGTAAAATTTATAATATCTTTAACATTTTTTATAAATTTAAATTTAAGATGAGTAGGAGTGCAGCTAACATTCTTTGCCTTTTATTGGATTGCATCTTCTCATGCCAACTCTCTCTCTAAGGTTGTGTTTGGGAACAGATTATAAAGCCAGCCTATTTTACTATTTAGCTTATTTTTACTACTATTCATAGGTCTCACTGCACTTTTTGGTACTATTCATAGGTTTCACTGTATTATTTCAACTAACTTTTACCTTTATCTACAGTATTTTCAATAAAAAGTTTTCAGTTTCAACTAAATAAGTTGTTTCCAAACGGACCCTAAGTTTCCTTGGTGGAATAATAATGTAAATGATAAGAATTGAACTCATAATATGATTCTATAATGATTGTGCTAATTATGTAGCTAATATACCCATGGACGCCAGGGTTTTATATTAAGTGTCCACGTTACTTCATTTTTGTTTATTTTGAGAAAAACAAACTTTCTCGATTAAAAACTCAATTATATTGTTCATTCAAATCATCGAGGCAATAATAAAAGTCTAAAATTTTGGCAGAAGATCAAGAGAACCTACCTCCCTGGCTCAAATTGTTAGATCTAATTAAAAATTAAAACACAAATATAGGTAAGATAATTTAAGACAATAAGTAATTAATTACTAACTAGTAGTAAAAAGCCAAAATTTGAGAACTGGTGCGATATCTAACCGTGAAATAACTCTCAATGACTAAAATTAAGAATTGAAAAAAATACTTTCAAAATCGACCATTGAATAAAAAAGACAACGCGTACCATTTTGTGTACATGTATTTAAACACATGTTTTCAGTTTTTAAACAATATTACACGTATTTTCACACATTTTTTCACTCACACGTATTTTCAAAAAAATTTAAAACTGTTGTTTAAATACGCGTACCAAACGAACTTTTAATCATTTTAAAGTTTTTTCAAAGATATAACAAAATATATAAGGATCCATTTGGTAGGGCATTTCAAACACCCACTTTCAATTTTTAAATAACATTACACACATTTCTACATATTTTTTCTCCACACATATTTTAAAAAATTACAAACAATACTGCTCAAACTCGGTCCATAAGTTCCTCATATTTTAGGGGTACCTAACATGCATGGGTCAAAAAGGTCGTGCAACTGCAAAGCAAAAGCGATTCATTGGTTGGGGTGCTCAGAACAGAACAGCACAGCACATCCGCACATCCGCTTCATAGATAGAAACGACGTGCACTACTTCAAATCCTATCTCTCTCTTTCTCTGTTTTTAGTGTGTACAAATGTACTGCCACCACTTCTTCCAAATCTTGTATTATTTACTATCTTAACAAAAAAAATATATAGAAATTGAAAAAGGGGCCCAAGAAAAGGCCCAGATTCCCTTAGACAGTCTGTCTCGTGGGTTGTTCCTACCTTCCCTATATTGTGTCTCTTCCTCGCTGAAACTCTCTCACTCTCTCTTTCTTTCTCATATTATTTGAGGATTATTATATAGTTGTAGCTTTGTTCTAAATAAAGATTCCAGTTTTTAGTCCAAAAGTCTTCAATGGCTTTGATCGTCGAATCTGGGTGGCAGGTAATCCCTTTTATATACCCTTTTCTTTGACAACTTTTACTCACTGTTTTTTCACTTCATCTTGAGTCTGTGTTTGATAATTGTTAGTTCTTGCCCTAGATTTTGTTTCTTTGTTGACCATTGTTGGTTCTGGACCTTGTATGTGCATGTACCAATGTATGTGTGTGAATAGCAATGCAGGTTAAAAGACATCAAATGGGTTTATCTTGGTTTTTTGTTTTTGTTAGCGTTGTGCGTGAGATAAGGGATTTGATTTTTGGCAGTGCTTTTCAAATTGCATTTGGGTTTATGGGATTTTGTTTTTTTTGTTTTTTTTGTTTTTTGGTTTCTTAAACTTTTAATTTTTCCTTGCAGTATCTGTTGAGGATAGTGACACTCGAGAGTGCTGTTTATTTGCTAATGTGAGATTAAATGGTAGAATGATTAGATTGGATGTGAAGCAATGTTTTCTTGGATTTTTGTATATTCTATTAGGAACTGTACCTAAAGGTATTTGGTAATGTATATGAGGATGGAGAATCTAGAATCAATAACTCGAATCATCAAGGTGATGGTCCCACGGTTGAGATGCTCTAGTCAAGCTCTGAATTGTCTTTATAGATCTCTTTGACCCCAAATTTTGAAATTGAAATCTGTGCTGTTCCGAAATGTTTTTCGGGATGGGTTTTTAGGAGGTTGAGCTCTAGTGGGGATTTGAAGTCCCAAGTTTGTAATACAATACTCTATAGATTTTAGCTGAATTCTTGCCACCCTTCCCCTCCTATTTTCCTCCGATGTGAATATACCCTTGGGCCAAGAAATTATTTCTAGTGAGTGGAAACCATTATACCCTTGGGCTAAAAAGTTCTTTTGTGGAAAAATGCTTAAAAAGCGGTCAAGATGTTGGAAGTGTTGGCCATTTTCATGATGAGCATTGCACTCTTTTTCTTAATATGCCAAGCACGTTCTTTTCATTTGTCAGGCCTACAAGGACTTGGGTCTTCTGATAGAAACAAGACTGTTAGTTGCTTAGGTGCCACTGTAGTTTATTGGCTGTAAGGATGATGAAACTATTCTTTGTACAACGCGCCTTCCCCCCCCCCCCCCCCCACTTTTTATTGAAGTTTTTTTTTTTTGGTTATTTCATTAATAGGAAGACAGTTTTCGGCCTAACCATTTCCGCATCTGTATGACTATTATGATTCTTGAAATGATAATTGTAAGAATTGCCTTGGTTGTTATGAAATATTTGTTTAACTAAGTAGAACTCTCTTTTTGATGATGCAGTATCTGATCACACATTTCAGTGACTTTCAACTGGCATGTCTTGGAAGTTTCTTTCTCCATGAAAGTGTGTTTTTCTTATCTGGACTTCCTTTTATATTTCTTGAGAGGGCAGGCTGGCTGAACAAATACAAAATTCAGGTTTAACTCTTTTACTTTGTCATTACTCATGAAGTAGTTTTGTAATTTCTTGCTTTTTCAAGCTGAACTACAACAAAAACAAAGCCTTAGTCCCATATCCATGGATCCTCGACAGCTTAGTTAGGGTTGGATGTAGTGGATCCATTTACAATGGAGTGATTGCCATCAATCTACTGCAACCCTCCTCCTTTTCCTGGGCTTGGGACTGACTATGAACTAATATATGACACTAAGCACAAACACAGTCATAGTTTGTCTTTTCTTTTCAAGCTGAATTGGGGATCATTTTTCCCTTTTATCAAAGCTTTAGATTAGCCAGTGATATATGGGATTAGAACATTATAAAATTCAGTCAACAATGAACGTGCTTACTAGATAGGGGCAGTGTTCATTTGGACAATAAAATGGAGTTGGCGTTTTCCTTGTTCTGTGGAAATAGCTTTGCAATGCTATTCTTCTTCTGATCAAATTCATGCTCTAACCATGGTCAGAATTTTAATCCTAGTTTTCAAAATACAAAAATTTCTTATGTGTGTGTATGGATGGAATTTGTAACAGTTTACCCATAGAGTTTGATAGTTCCTCACCCATTTTTATCTATATAGATAGAATTTTGTAACATGTTCAGATGTTTTATAAGTTAAGGATTCTTGTACAAGACAAAGTCAAATATATGAAATTGTGTTAGTATGTGACGATAAAGAGTTTGAGAGAAAACAAGATTAAATACCAAAAGTTTCAAGTATTGTGGTCTAGTTTCAATGTGCAGTTTCTTGACACCTTGGGTGATTTAGGTTATTATTGAGTTTTAGTATTAAGTTTCTTTAGGTTAAGTTTCTGGTTCAATTTTATTTATTTTTTACTACATAAGTGGTAGTTTGTAAATTTTTAGATTTGTGGAATATGCTGTAGTGTGATGTTCTAGAGACCCATGTCTTCCTTTATGTTTTGAGTCCTTTTCCTTTTTGGTTTAAAAGTTCATAATTACTTTTCGTTATTGTTAGGAGTCCTAGACTTTCTAGGAAGTGATTATTTCAAATCCAAGTGCTTTGAGGAGTAGTCTTGGTAATAGCCTACAAAAGAATCTTTATGTATTCAATTAAAGATAGATATAGAGAGATTGATTTTAATTAAATTCTAGTGGCTTATTTCAAGCTTTGAGGGTGGGTGCGTTTGCCTTCTCCTTCCTATGTGTAATTGCCTAGTTTTTATATTTCTTTGTTTCTCATTCCATTTGCCATTTAACCACAAAGAACCATCAAACTCATTCAAGATCTAATTTTTTTTTTATCGCTCAACCTACCTGAACCCTTAAACATCAAAGCCTATTCAAGAACTCTTTAATGTCTCATCAAGAACCGTAATTTAGTACTGAACTCCTAAAAAAATCCTACATCACAATCGGCATGCAAGGCTTTTGTCCTGCGTCAGGTAGTTCTCCATTGATTTTGATAGGGCCTCACCCATTTTTACCTATGTTGACGGAATTCTGAAACAGTTTAAGATATTCTACAAGTTAAGGACTCTTATACAAGTTATAACAAAGTTAGAATATGATTAAATGCTTTTGCTTTTTTTTCCCCTGCAAAAGATGAATGTTCCTTTCTTGCTCATGTTTGAACTGCTATCTACAATTCAAATGCAAGTTCAAAAATAACCATTTTACTCTATTAATTCAAACCCAATTGGAAAATGTTGATCATTATGGTTTATAGATTTACTAGTAGACTAATATGTGTAAATGGGTGAGGCCCCATTAAGATTGATAGGTGGCCATACCATTATAGTTTATCCCTTTATAGGCACACACACAAAGCTACAAGAATTATTTTAGTATAACTTATTAAAAAAAGAAAAGAAAAGAGAATCATTTTAGTATATATCTTCACTTTGCAAATAATGCTGTGTAACAAATAGCACACAACTGCACAACACTAAGCCTTTTTTTTCCCCAAGTTGTCCTCTGATATTTTATAGTCAAAAACTTTCCATTTGCAATTTCTTCTGCCACTAATTTGGTACATAGTATAGATATGTTCATCCTTCTCAGTTGTAATCAATACGTTATCTTTATTTCTCTCTCCTTGCTATTATATCAACTAGTGACATTACTTATTTATGTTTTCATACAGACCAAAAATAACAGCCCAGCAGCTCAGGAGAAATGTATTACTCGCCTACTGCTTTATCATTTTGGTGTCAATCTTCCGGTTATGCTTCTATCATATCCCGTCTTCAAATTCATGGGCATGCGTACTAGTCTTCCATTGCCGTCCTGGTATTTTCAGGTTCTTTATATACTAAAGCTTTTTTTGTTAGATATATACAATGCTATTATAATTATATAGATGCCTTCCATCAACTTATGCTGTACCTGTGCAATTTCCATTTTATATAAAGCATACTAAGCAAGATCCTGATTTTGGTTCTGCAGGAATATAGTTTTTATGCAGATTATGTTCTACTTCGTCCTTGAGGATTTTATATTCTATTGGGGACATCGGGTTCTGCATACAAAATGGTTATACAAACATGTCCACAGTGTCCATCATGAGTAAGTGAAAGCTATGAGTGCTTTATCAGGTATTTGGTTGTGAAATACTCTTTTTCACTAGCTGCTTTTGGTTCCTCTTATGGGCTTGTTAACATGTCCAGATATGCTACGCCCTTTGGTCTGACTTCTGAATATGCTCATCCTGCTGAAATACTTTTCCTTGGTTTTGCTACCATTGTTGGTCCTGCAATCACTGGACCCCATCTGATTACTCTCTGGTTATGGATGGTACTAAGAGTCTTGGAGACAGTTGAGGCACATTGTGGTTACCATTTTCCATGGAGCCTCTCAAACTTCATTCCTTTGTATGGGGGGTAAGTGTCTAGTTTTTCCTCTTGTGGGTTCACTTAGCATTGTGTATGTGGTTAAATGTCCTTGATTTACATGTTGTTCTGAAGTGTTTGTTTGATGATTTTCCAGTGCTGATTTTCATGACTATCATCATCGTTTGCTCTATACCAAGTCTGGCAACTACTCGTCAACTTTTACTTACATGGACTGGCAAGTATTTTTGCACATGCTGGTGAAAGCATCAGCATGTTTCTATTTTTTGGTTGGACTCTATACTGTCTTATTATCTCTGAGCCAAGCTTGTGAAACATAAATGGATCTATGTTGAATTCTTTTATTTTCTTTTCATTTTGTTGATTTTAAATTCAACCTTTACTGTCTTCAGTCAATTCTTTTAATATGTAATCAGTCAAAAAGAAAGAACGGAAAAAACAGAAAGAATGTGGAAGATAGTAATAATAATCTCAAACCAATCCTTGACCAGTTCACTTAAAGTGTTAGTTTCTCTAAATATTTTGCAAATTTGAGGCTTTTCTGACATTGAGTTTTAGTCTGATTTGCTCTTACTTGTAATTCAAAATTTTTCCAATTGAAGGTGTCTAGAGTATCACCAGTTCTAACCAGCCTCCTGGTTAACATTTACTTGCTAATCATCATGTATGGGTCTTAGATATAGCCAAGCCTTCACTGGAGGCATAAGATGGATTGAAGCTTATCCAAACATATTGTGTACTTGCACAGGTGCTCACACAGAGAGAAGTGCAAACACATAGAAGGCTTAAGCTCTGTCTAGATACTAATTACTAGCCTTCTTAGTTTTTAATGTTGTATTGAGGCCATCTTAGTTTTTATGATGAACATTTGGTATTGTTATCATTTTAGGTACGGCTGTGAGAACAATGGGCTTTAGATTCATAATGAGCCCTTGTCTCTTTGGTAAAGAATGTGTTAATGTTTTATGTGCTTTGTTGCCAGAATCTGATGCTTATGATTTTCAAGTGCTCATGCTCCAAATGTTTCTTCTTAATGTCCTTTTGACATCTAACACAATTCCAATTTTCTAGTTCTTTTTTTCTTTGTAATCCAATTGGGTTCTAAGCTATTAGAATTGTAACATGCCTTTTCTTTTGGGTTTTGGTGCTTTTATTCTTTTCTTGCATGATAATAAGCTTGTAACACCTGGAGCTTGGTATGAAAGTATACTGACCTCGTGATGACTATTCTGTATGTTTTTTTCAGGATATTTGGAACTGATAAAGGTTACAGAAAGTTGAAAGTACTGCAACATGTTGGAGACGGAGATGGAAGCAAGCAAATGTAGTGATAGTAAATTTCTTTTCTAAATAGCTGGACATCAAAAAAATTGCTTCCTGATTTAACATGTTGGAGGTCCTGTCCTCTCCTTGCCTTATCTTGTGTTCAACCGCCTTGTTGTGTTTGATAACTGTTCTCATTCACAGCTTGTGGTTATGTGGAATCAGTGGAAAGCTTTCTTTGGACATGGGTCCTGCTGTTGCTTACATGAATGAAGTATCTGTTCCTTTATTCTTTCTCCTTTTTTCTATGTTTGATGCTAATTCCTTATAGATTACTACTGAAGTGACCCAGTTAATAATTTGATTTTGGATCGTGGAATCTTGATTGCGAGTACCTTGGACTTCTTAACTGTGAATGCTCATTTCTTTTATATTTGTTTCAGGTAGTTAGGTTATATGGCAAAGGTTTTAATATATAATGTAACATTCCCTATTTTATTTACATCTTTAGGATGTACCATATGGAATCCTAATGAGATATATTTGTAAATTAGTAAAATGTTAAGTCTCTGGTAGTTAAGATTGATCTTAAAAACTTCCATGAATTCTCCTTTGCCACATTTCACCAATTGTGGAATTTTTTTATAAAAAAATTATAAATACTTAATGATTTCTAATTCCTTTAAAGATTTACAATGATGACAACAAAGGCAGTTATTTCATGGAATTTTATAAATGGGCCTCCTGATATTTGTGGGACTTGGATATAAAGGACAGTTTTATTTGCTCGGATCTTGTTCTTTAACCTCTCGTGGGTCCGTTCTTTTCCCATGTTAGATTAGATGCGTGTACATATGCTACAGAGTTGTGCAGATTGAACAACTTGATTGTGGAATGTCAATTATTTTTCTTATATTTGATAACATCTTCACCTAAACTGGCACATTGTGTAAACTAACGTATTTTGGTCAGAACAAAATAGAAAAGAGAAGCCAAACAAAGGTTGGATAAAATGAAAAGAATCACTTCCTCATTTGCATTAGAGAAAACTTCAATTGGATGTCAAATTCATACTAAACCAAATGCTTTCCTTTGAAGTGGCATAAGGTTGGTTCATAGTTCATAGAAGCTTCAATCATGAGATCATTGGCATTAAATGTTATAAATTTATGGCATGTTTGGAAGTTTAAAGAGGGAGGAGAGTAAATGGGAGTAGAGGGGAGGAGAGTAGTGGGGAGTAGTGGGGAGTAGAGTAGAGGGGAATAATTATCCTCCATCTTGTTTGGATGTTTTTAAAATTTAGTAAGGGGGAGGGGAGTAATTAGTCTTTTCATTTGTAATTTTGTTAATATAGTAAGGGCAAATTTGGTAATTCATTTTGTCAAACATTTTTATCCTTCACTCTCCCTCCAAATCTCTCTAATTTGGGAGAATTAAAAATGAGGGGTTAGAAGTAATTCAAATCCCTCCAAATCCCTCTCCCTTCTTCCTTAAAAAACATTCAAACAAGGTAATTTAATCACTCTCCCTCCTTCTACTCTACTCCCCCTCCTTTTTCCAACATCCAAACATAGCATTAAAAATATATTCAATGCCGTGTTATTTAAAATTTTAATGATGTAATATCCTATACAGTAATCCAAAGAATAAAATCTTAATCTTGAAATTTGACTCTATTGATTTTAAATGAAATGAAGAGTATCCAAAACAGTCCTGTGCTTTAAATGAAATGAAGGGATGGTAGGAAGCCAAAACAGTTCTATGCTTTATTAGCACTTGTCTTTACCATTATATTAATGGCCTGTTTGGATGTTTAAAAAAAGAGGGAGAGTAGAGTAGAGGGAGGGAGAGTAATCCAATTACCTTATTTGGAAGTTTTTTAAGGAAGGAGGAGGAGGGGTTTCAACTCCCTCTAACCCCTCATTTTTAATTTCTCAAAATTGGAGAGATTTGGAGGGAGAGTAGAGTAGATAAATTATTGTCCAAGTAAATTCCCTAATTTATCATTTTTAAATTAATCATAGACCAATGTTGCAAGTCTATTTTCAAATAGGGGTAAATTTGTCTATTTTAATCATTTTCTCTCTTCTCCATCCTAATTTTTAAAACATCCAAACAAGGAGAATGACTAATTACTCCATTCCCTCTTACTAATTTTAAAAACATCCAAACAAGGTGGTGGGGAACCATTCCCCTCTACTCTCCTTCCCACTACTCCCCTCTACTCTCCTTCCTCTCTAAACTTTCAAACAGGCCATTAGTGTGTGGGATGAAGGACTAGGTACAATTTATAGAATAGTCAAGTGTTGGACCAAGTTTGGAGGCCTAATTCAAAACCACTTATGAGGTCAAAGAAAAAGCCAACAGAATTTGAGAATCCTGTAATGAGAGGTGATTTGATTTTGACGTACATGGGTGCCGTTGTGTCTTTGTTTCTCACCAAACAAATTCCCTTTGATTGATAATAGGATATTATGGATCAAACATTCAAACTCCACTGCTCTTTGTTCTTTTCCCCCAATTATTAGCTATAATAAGGCATAGACTATAGACCACTCACGCTACCGTATCTTAGCGTTCACGCTTCACAGCTATATTCCCTTCTCTTATACGTGTCCATTGTTTATTGTTAGAGCATCCTTATCAAACATGTCAAAAAATATAGCATTTAGCATTTCAAAACCCAATTTTATAACATATAACACACCACTTTACAATACCACCTATATCAAAACTTCTATTTTTTTTACCATTTCATTTAAATAATGTTTCTTTATTATTTTTCAATAATTTTTTATTTCTCCTCTCTCTCCTCTATTTCTCCTCAGTGGGCCCCACTGAATAAAAAAATAATATATGGTTTACAATTGGTGAACAGTGCAGTCTCAAATATGAGATTGCACTGTTCATCAATTGCAAAAATTATACCATTTAAAACATTTGATAGAGCAAGCTTTTGGGTTAAAAATGCTAAAAAAATAAGATTTTTAGCATTTGAAAGGTTTGATAAGAATGCTCTTACAGCCTTAAGCTTTTACTAATTTTTAGTACCATCTTTGAAGAAGAACCCTAAATTAAATTCACCATTCGAAAATTTTAGGAATCTTTTTTTTTTTTTTTTTTTTGAAAGGGGAAAATTTTAGGAATCAAATTACCCTTTTTTTATTTATTTTTTATTTTTTATGGTCTATCAGAGTAGTTGTTGGTTTGGCATGATAT
The DNA here is from genome assembly GCA_019022515.1 of Quercus aquifolioides. Classification (NCBI taxonomy): domain Eukaryota; kingdom Viridiplantae; phylum Streptophyta; class Magnoliopsida; order Fagales; family Fagaceae; genus Quercus; species Quercus aquifolioides. The sequence continues at coordinate 33,138,364 of CM032326.1, forward strand.
ATATATATATATATATATATATACATTTTTGGTAAAATACTATTTTGGCCTTTAGAATTTATTCGTTCCTAAACTTAAATTTTTTTTTTTCATATTTAAATTCTGTGAAGAGTTCTTTTAGTAGTTTAGAGACAAAAATAATGACAAAAAAGGAACATTTTTCAATAATATAGAGATGAAAAACAAACATTTGATAAAGTTTAAGAACAAAAAGTAAAATATTTAAAAAAATTTAAGGACGAAAAATGAACTTTTAAAAATTCATGGATAAAAAACAAATAATTGATAAAATTTAGGAACCAAAATAGTATTTTACCCTTTTTTTTTTAATGAAAATATCAATTTTGAAAACCAGAAAAGCTTAACAACAAGAAGATCCCAAGTTGGGGATAGAAGCTGATGAGTCCATAAAAATTATTAAGGTCGTCTATCTTAATGGACGGTCTTTGCGTCATTAGCAGGCCATCAAAGATAGATGAGTAACCGCCCAACACATTCAATAACGACCATCAAAGGCCTTAAACTCTCTTATCAAAACAAAGAACGTTACAATTAGGGTAATAACCACTCTCATTTATGTCCAACAGCTACCCAAGTCACCTATAAAAGGAACAATATGTCCATTTGCTAAGGTACGACAAAAGTTACAACAAAACACTATCTAAATACGAGAAATATGGGTTGATACTAACTTAAGCATCGGAGGCTCCCCCACCGGGCACAACCCGGTGTTCTCTTCGATCAGTCCCTCCTTTATTTTGCAGGTCCTACAAGATTGTCAAGAGCTCCGGATTGGACGAGTGACCCAACTGACAATTTTGGCATCATCAGTTTGGCGCCGTCTGTGGGAAGGGTGATTAGCCATCTAGCTCTTCCTGCAACAAAGGGTTCACTCAATTCAATGGAGAATCATCAACACCAAAATACCAGATCTAGAGTACCCCATGGATGATACTCAATGATCATTTTTTTACTCTGCACATATCCATTTCTTCGATGAAGTTATCTAAATTTAAATTGGGGCTGCGATGAGAAAGATAGAGGTATTACCAAGACACCATCGTCATCAAAGCACGACTTGTCAACTATTCAAATGGACGATGATCCAAGGTCTTAAATATATTGTCCTCTAATTTGAGGATTTGGTTGCAAGACGCCTCCTATTATCTAGATAATAAATAAATAAAAAGATCACTAAGATGCCGTCAACAATGAAAGTACGACTCCTAGCGGCAACACATGATTGGATTGGTCGTCAACGACATAAGAACTCCACAACCCGTGACCTTCAACTTGGGCAGACCTCAAAGAAATGGTCCAGCTCTTGGGTCTTAAGGTAAGATGAGTTTCTTCTCATCCTGTTAAATGGTTTTAATTACCACATCTTGTTAAAAGATCTAGAAGACTAGAAGTCTAAAAACATAATAAACTCGTCTAAAACTTTAGAAACATAACAGAAGAGTTTACTCTATTAAGTATCCTTTTGTTAAAAGAAAAAAAGAAGTGATTGAAGGTGGTCATATAATTTTCAGCCACCCAAGTCAAATATGATGAAATTACCATAGGAAAACTTTCCTTTCTTAGTTTCACCGGTTCCCCTTTGTTTTTAGTTTGCATGAAAGGTGGAACCAGACTTCAATAGAACATTATTACCTTACCATAATCGTTTTTGCCATGAGATAAGTTTTCCTGATCTTCACAACTATGATTCCAACCAAGCTTGGCCTCTGATCCTGCATAGTTTTGTTGAATGGTTGAGAGAAAAGCAAAAGTAATTTTAGCACCTTTGGCCATCAGAAATCAATTCAGATAAATGGACTTCGCAAACTTTGAAGTAGGGATCATATCTAACAAACTATTTATACTGACAACATGTTGAAGTTCGTTTCTCATTCAAACTGCAATTTTGTGATCTAGAGGTGCTTTAGGCATTCTTATTTTATTCTTGAGCATTGCAGTACTGTTTTTGTAACGTCAATATTTTTACTTAGGTTTCCCCTTGCCCCCGTTGATTGGTCAATAATAATTTTTTTAATTAGACCTTACCAAAATTGTGATCTTAAATATAGGCATTAAAAAAAAGAAAAAAGAAAAGGTAGTGAATACCTTGATTGTTATAAACTGCACCAGTCAAACCGGTCTCTTTGAGATCCTTGTCATTAAAGCCAAATATAATTATATATTATGGCCTAATTGATATCCTAATTATAGCCAAAAAAGGGTTTTACACCTTTATTACATTTCCTATTATAACACGAGGAGATCATTTTGTCTCTTTATAGCATTAAATAATTGGTATATTGATAGCATCTTGGTTGATATTCATATATTATACCATTAATTATGGCTTTTTATTTCACTACTTTTTCCTAATGCATCTTGCAAAGAAAAAAAGAAAAAGAAAAGTGAAATATTATTGCATTGCCAAAGATAATAAATCTTAATTTTCGACGTTAGAGAAAGTTGAAGCCAAAATTTTGTCTTGCCGAAATTATATCATAATTTTAGAATTTAGACACTAGAGAGGCTAAAGTCAGATTCTACTATCTTACCAAATTTAGAAACACTAAATTTGGAAATAAGAGAAAATCCAATAAGCCTGGCTGGGCCAACCTAATCAGTATTAGGTAGGTGGAAGCCAATGATAATGAATATTCTATTTTTTCTACTACAACTGCACCTTGTGAAAATTGTCATGATTTATGTATGATTTGCGTATGTGTGGCAAAAATGTTATATATACATGTCCAAGAAAACTAATCTTGTAGCGGTCATCTATGAGATTGAAAACATTCACAAAAGAGATGTATAAAAAATAAAGTTGACTGCAAAACCACATTTGGTGACGATGTGCGGTCTAGAGACGATGAACAGTTGTTAAAGAGAACTTGTCAAGAAGAACCTACCAAAGAGGAGATCAAAGATGGAAACATTCTCTTCAAACTGGTATATTGCTCGAAACCCGTCAATTATATGGTCGGCTAAGGTTATGAATTTATGGTGCTTAAGTATTGCAATTAAGGACCATTTAAGGTAAAGGCTCTCAACCTCCATTATTTTTATCAAATTTAAATATTTTAATTTTTGTTATTAAGGAAAGTAAAGTCAACTTTAATTGCTTTGCCAAATATCAAAATCTCGATTTGGACATTTAAAAGCATGGAACCATATTTTATTGGGCTTGAATTCCATTTAACAAGAGATGTCTAATTATTTCTCTGAATTTAAGGAGAAATCTTATAAGCATATAAATTTACACATAATGTACATGACCCACTATGTTAAATTTTCCCAATCATACATGCTACTTTGACTTTGAGAAAGAACACATTTTTGAATTATTACATATTATCATCATACAACCTACTTTCATAATAGTATCAAGGTATGTGCATATGAGTTCATTAAACAACAAAGACATAGCATGTTATACCAAAATGGTTTGGCAATGTTATGCGTTGGGGTTTTGATTTTTCCTCCCGTATACTAGTCCAACATACTTTTACAATTGATGCATAAATCCCACCACATGGTTTCATGAAATCTTTAGTGGTCTTTGTATGTTAAAGAATCATGCTTTCATCGAGCCACTCCAGTGCTCGATCTAAACTAAATTACACTTCATTTATATAAAAATCAATATTAACCCCCAACGAATTTTATGCATTTGCGATTAATATTATTTGTGAATTTCTTACTTGAAAAATGTTGCTCCAAGTCTAACACTTTGCATAGTAAAAGTACTAAACTATTCACTAGTGTAACTAGAATAGCTTGATATGCACTTATTTCTTTCATTCTACTCACTTATTTTAAAGAGTAGCAGTGTCTTTTTAGGACCACTCTATAATTTCATACATAATTTTCTGTCATGAACAATTTACCTCATTGCTATCCATACATTGGTCTATAAGTTTCTAAATTTTGTTCTAATAAATTAGACATGAAATTTTATGAAGATTTCCATTTGGGACTAAGATTAAGCCCAAAGGAAGAAAAATACAGGTACAAACCATGACAGGCCATTCTTTTGGTCATCATCCAACAACAAATGTACCTTTCATGTTTGAACGGGGAAAAACCCTTTGGATATATCTACATCTTCAAATAGCAAGAACAAAATATAGCAACGATGCAGCCCAGTTCTTGGTCCTTAAGGTCAGATTTAAACATTTCTTTTCCCTTTTAATTCTCCAAGTATTTGCAACAACGATTAAAGTCAAGTGTTAGGCATAATGACAAATATCATTATTTCCAAATAAAAAACTTAGCTGTTTAAGAAATTTAAAATTGTTTACCATGATAAATATAATGATTGTTTATCATATTAGCAAATATCATTAAACACACCGAATTCCAACACTCTTGAAACACTTTACCAAGTATTATTCAGTTGCACGAGAATAGAGTAATAGTTATGAAAATGATTGTTGGAAAGGCAAATTGCTAAATTACAAGATTAGTACAAACATGCACAATTGACACAAAAGGCTAGATAATTTCCTGCTAAAGTTAAAAGGCTTGACTAGTAATATCTGCTCTAGCTAGTGTGTCCTATTTTAGACTTTTGATCTCTAGCCGATCAAATGATTTTACGTTCGTCCATTTCTTTTGCTGTTCTACTATCGCCAAAACAAAGAAAAAAGTGGAAATGGTTGAATTACCTATAGAGCATGCGCTTCATACATAAAATGAAATTCCAAATTTTCTAAGGGGATATCATAATTTGACGAAGAAAAACTCTCAAAATGAAAATACAAATATAGCTAAAAGTTGTGAAAATTCCATCTACACCATAAATGCCGAGTTTAACTCCTGTAAATTATGGGTTGTACAAATCCAACAAAGAAAAGCTCTATAAATAAGAGTTCAATGACGAAGAGTTCGTCAAGAAGACTACGACAATGAAAAGACCGAGGTATGTACAAAATAGTATTGAGAGTTAAGGTCTTCTATTGAGGTAACTCATTTCTTTCTTTCTTTTTTATCCATGAGATCATTTTATTGAAACTAAATAAATATCAAGCTTGCATGATTATTACAAATGTGTATGTAGAACATGTTGAAAATATTGCTATAAAATTGTTACAATTATCACAATCAATATGACTATATATTATTAGTAGCACATGTTTCATTGTCATGAATCTAAGAAGTTCTATTAAGTTTCCTACACTTAAAATGCTTGATGATCGTGTTCACAATATGCTCATGAGTTTAAGTCTCAATAAATTTCCGCTATCTCCATCAACTCACCAAAATCTTCTTAAATTGCTTTAAAAATCATATACGGTGCAAGCACCTAACAAAGACCAGTTTAAAGAAGCATATAGTCAAATAGCTTCAATTTTTATACTTCTCTATGATTCATGTAGAGTGCACTTCGTCTTGTATAGCATGCAATTGCATATTTGTACATTGTCATGCAGCTAGCATTATTGAAGTGACTTAAGCGTACAATTAAAGAAGGAAGAGGAAATTGCTATTACAAACGGCAATGACCATAGTCATCAAAGCGCGCAAAAAAAAAAAAAGGTTCAAATTGTGATAGACCATTCCTTTAGTCGTCAACAAATGAGAATTGTACTTTTCATGTTTGAATGGAGGCAAAAACGTGGCCTAGTTTCTACGCCTTCAAAATGTTTGAATGGAGGCAAAAACGTGGCCTAGTTTCTACGCCTTCAAAAAACTGAAGCAAAAGAGATCTAGACCTTAGACATGAAGTATCATGTTGATCTAAAAAAAAAAAAATCTTGAAAAGAGAAGAGCTCGTCATCTTAAAAAGGGAAGAGCTTGTCAAGAAGATCCCAGCAATAAAAAAATTGAGGTATGTGACAAAATAATATCGTCATTTAAGGTAACACATTTATCTATGTCTCTTTTATATTTGTTAATAAAAATTTACACCTAGAAAGGTGTCATGCAAAAATGTATGCATTACTAGACAAATCACAAAAGAGGTAAAACTCTAGGATTACAAGGAAATAAGGAAAAAAGTTCACCTAGACTATTGGTAACTTATTATTTATATATGAATTGTTTTATTAATTCTTGTTTAACCAAGTCTTGGCAAGTTCATGTGCTACTTAATGCAGATATCAATATGGCCTCAAGAAGGTCCAAAACGACATAGCGTCAAGGAATCTTTCTAGCAACAAGTGACAAGATTCCTTAAATGGATGTAAGTCACCAAAAAATAGCTAAGTGATAAGATTCCGCCAGGACGAATGTAAGTCACTGATGAACCTTAAGTGACAAGATTCCTTAAATGGATGTAAGTCACCAAAAAATGGCTAAGTGATAAGATTACGCCAAGACGGATGTAAATCACTGACGAAGCCTAAGTGACAAGATTCCTTAAATGGATGTAAGTCACCAAAAGATGGCTAGGTGATAACATTCCGCCAAGACGGATGTAAATCATTGACGAAGCCTAAGTGACAAGATTCCTTAAATGGATGTAAGTCATCAAGAAATGGCTAAGTGATAAGATTCCGCCAAGACGGATGTAAATCACTGACGAAGCTTAAGTGACAAGATTCCTTAAATGGATGTAAGTCACCAAAAAATGGCTAAGTGATAAGATTCCACCAAGACAGATGTAAATCGCTGACGAAGCCTAAGTGACAACATTCCTTAAATGGATGTAAGTCACCAAAAAAAAAAAAAAAAGGACAAGATCCCGCTAGACCGATGTAAATTGCTGACGAAGTCTAAATGACAAAACTCCGTAACTGGATGTAAGTCACTCAAAAGTGGCTAAGTGACCAAATACCCTTAGACGAGTGTAAGCACAAACGCAAGTCACACGCAAATCAAGAATATCAAACGTGACAACCAGAAAATGAATAAAAGAAGAAGCATTGAAGTGATAAAAAATTGTCGTCCAAAGAAATCATCTCGCTCTTCAACAGTGATAAAAAATGGTCGTCCAAATAAATCACTTTACCCTTTAGTAGTGATAAAAAAATGATCATCCAAAGAAATTAGCTCACTTTCAAGATCAAGCTATGATCCCTTAAACGTCCGAAAAGACCTTCCAAAGGCAGATACTAAGAAGTCGTCACAAAAATACTACCATTCCTGAAGAAGAAAGTAGTTGAAAATAAAGAAGTCTGAATCTAAACAAGTCAAGAATATTCCCAAAGCCTGACTAGCACAAAGCAAAATCAGACTTGGGAATGGGGGGCAACTGATGAGTCCATAAAAATTATTAAGGTCGTCCATCTTAATGGTCGGTCTTTGCGTCATTAGTAGGCCATCAAAGATAGATGAGTAACCGCCCAACACATTCAATAACGACCATCAAATGCCTTAAACTCTCTTATCAAGACAAAGAACGTTACAATTAGGGTAATAACCACCCTCGTTTATGTCCAACAGCTACCTAAGTCACCTATAAAAGGGACAATATGTTCATTTGCTAAGGTACGTCAAAAGCTACAACAAAACACTATCTAAATACAAGAAATATGGGTTGATACTAACTTAATGGTCGGTCTTTGCGTCATTAGTAAGCCATCAAAGATAGATGAGTAACCGCCCAACACATTCAATAACGACCATCAAAGGCCTTAAACTCTCTTATCAAGACAAAGAACGTTACAATTAGGGTAATAACCACCATCGTTTATGTCCAACAGCTACCTAAGTCACCTATAAAAGGGACAATATGTCCATTTGCTAAGGTACGTCAAAAGCTACAACAAAACACTATCTAAATACGAGAAATATGGGTTGATACTAACTTAAGCATCGGAGGCTCCCCCACCGGGCACAACCGGGTGGTCTCTTCGATCAGTCCCTCCTTTATTTTGCAGGTCCTACAAGATTGTCAAGAGCTCCGGATTGGACGAGTGACCCAATTGACGATTTTGGCATCATCAGAAGGATTAGTGAGCAGTGACGACAATCTATTCTAGGAATACAATGGAAATGAAAAAAGAAAACTACAAAGACTAAATAATATAAAAAGAAAATTACAAAGACCAAATCATATAAAAAACGTAAGAATTAAGAACCTATTACACATGAAAATTTGAAGGGACTAATTGGAAATTCAATAATTTTTTAACGAAGGAAACATATATTTTAACTTAATTATTGCTAACCTTCATATTTTTTTCCCGTTCACCGATTTGACTTTTTATTTTTAGTCATAAGTTATTTTGATTTTTGAACTTATGGAAAACATAAAATATAACTATATAAGGTAACAGCTAATTATTGATTGCTTTTTGAGATTTATTAATGTCTGTGAAACTCTTCCTTAGTACTTTTTTTTTTTTTTTTTTTGAATGCCGATCCCTAATTTCCGCTGTCATGGAGTTGTAATAACTCATCGGGATTTTACTTTAGGAGACGGAAAATTTTTTTTTTTTTAGATGTGAAAATTTTAATTTTGATATAAAGATTTAACTTGCAGAATTTTTACCATTAAAATTGAATTGTAGATTTATTTATTATTTTTAATGTGGCATGCTAAATGAAACTTTGGACTTATCAATATGGGTTCAAAATATGAGAGATTCAAGCCCACAATTCACTCCAACGCAAGATAGAGGCTACTACTGAATCCTAAATCATCATATAGACTTTCTATTTGATAACAGTTTATCTAGCTTTTTTATGAAATTTTTTGCTGAAAGTGTGCTAAAGTATAATTGTACTTTGAAAAAAATTTAAAAAAATAAAAAATATGAGAAAAAGTGAGGTTTTAATGTGGCATGCTAAATGAAACTTTGGACTTATCAATATGGGTTCAAAATATGAGAGATTCAAGCCCACAATTCACTCCAACGCAAGATAGAGGCTACTACTGAATCCTAAATTATCATATAGACTTTCTATTTGATAACAGTTTATCTAGCTTTTTTATGAAATTTTTTGCTGAAAGTGTGCTAAAGTATAATTGTACTTTGAAAAAAATTTGAAAAAGTAAAAAATATGAGAAAAAGTGAGATTTTAAAAAGTTGTATATAAAAACTAAAAGCTAAAAGTTAATGCTGAAAGCTGATGCCAAACACACTTTTAGTATCCATCTTTGCTAAGAACTGAAACTTTGAGTTGCTGGATTGAATTCTTAGGAGAATTGCAAGTTGCAACCTTAAGCTTTATTCTCACTAGCATATAATCCGTGCATATGCACGGTATAATTAAAAAAATTACAATTACACACATATATGGATTCAAATTATACTCTCTCTTTTTTATTTTATTTTATTTTAATTTCTTTTGGATATACACATGAGTTTACTCTTTTTTTTTTATTGAGTTTTTATTTATTTATTATTTATTATTTTTTATGATTTATCTATATTAGAATCTTCGTTCTTTGTACCTCATTAACTCACCTAGAATAAAATTAAAAAAACTTAAATAAAACATGTAGTGCAATATTAGACAACAATTAGAATCCAATTTAGAACCTAATTGAATTTTCTCTCAGTTTTGCCTATATATATATATATAGGACAAAGTTTAGCTACAAAATTGGTTGTAGCCTAAGGTTACAACCTTACTCAATATCTTTTTATTAGAGGTGAATTTTGACAAATCCACCATTGGATTACATCTTCTTCTTATATCCTCCATGTTTGCAAAATTTCTAGAAAATTAAAGATCAATAGCTATGTCATCAATAAATTGTTTAAATTGCAAGTTTTTGTAGTTTAAAATTATGCATAAAATATAAGCTTATAGATGATATAGTAAATGATATCTGATTGACACAAAATTTGACATGTGTATTAAGAGCATAAAAAAATACAATTCAACAGTTAGATTTTCAAAATATGTAGTAATATTTATTTTATTGAGTAAAATTGTAGCCTTAGGGTACAACAAATTTTGTAACTAAACTTTGTCGATATATATATATATATATATATATAGTTTTGGATATTAAAAATTAAAATCATCAGATTTTGTACCACTTTTAGGTAAACTGTTTGATAAACCAACTTTTTTGTGCTAAATTTAAGGGGTCTCATCAATTTGCATTATGAAGTTAGAATGCTTTCTCATGATTTAAGGCAATTAGTCCGAGATATAAACAAATATAGTAGATCAATCAAATGCTCTCCTTATGTTTGTAGCCAACATATGGGCTTAGAGCATTCCATTTGGTCTTCTAAATTGGAGTTTTTGCTATTATAGATGATGATACATGAAAAGAGAGAAAAAAAAAAAAAAAATACAAACTTGTAAATATACAAGCCCACTATTCATCCCATCTCTCTTTCCTTATATTAAAATACTCTAAAAATACCATCACACACCCTTAACTTGATGTTTACTCCAAAAATTGGCCAAGACGAGTAGATTTGGGGGTGTGTGTGTTGGAGAAGGGGGGGGTGTTTGCAACTGATAGTTGAGCTTGCCGTTGTGAGTAGTATGTTTGTTGATTTTTGTTTTTTTGTCTTTTTTTTTTTTTTACCTGGGGATGGTTGATGGGTTGGATTGCCATTGGGTTGGTTGGGTTTTTAATATGATGTGTTGTAAAATGAATGTAATTATGCAAAATAGATAAAATAATTTTTTATTAGTTCATCTTTGAGAATTTTTACAAGACCAGATGTTCTCATGGCTTTGAATTTTGCAAATGTCATTAATCCGTTTGACAAAAATCCCTTTTTATTTATTAGCCCATGGATGAGTTTAAAATATGCATTCTTTTTCCCTCCTTACTGCACTCCTCGAAATTTCCCATGTGATTAGCTTGGCATATGTGAGAAAACAAATTTGTAGAAGTTGTTGCAAAATAATGTTTTGAATTTAAATTGAGCTTTTGTAAAAAAGTTATGAAGAATTGTTATTGTGAAATATAATTTTAGGTTTTAAAAATGCACTTTTAGGCTCCTAAAATGCCTAATCAAATAGACCCAATGGGTCCGAAACAATTGGGGCAGAAAAAATCACCCACCTATATATATATATATATATTATTTTATTTTTTTGGAGAAGCCCCTAGGGTAATTTTATTCAAGAACTAACAACAATCAGAAATAACATGAGAAATGTCTGATGGGACAAATTCCATGTAGACTAACAAATGAGAAGAAAGCCTAACTCTCATGGCTAACTGCCTCCTAGTATGAGAGGAGTGGGTTTGCAGAAACCCTATAACAGACCCCCTAATAAGAGTGTTAAAAACAATTCCCGAGTCCCCTTCAAAATTTGATTTGTTACGTGTATTAAGGTATGTGGGCTTTAGGCCCACCTTGTTTACTTGTATAGCACACTTACTTGTACTGCATACTTTGCCTCCTATATAAAGGTACTCATGTATATTTTATTACTTGAGAAATACAATATACTTATTCAGTATTTCTAATATGGTATCAGAGTCACCTTTTTGTGGCCATGGTTTTCTGTCCTTATGGTATATTTAAGAGTAATCTTTGTCTTTCACGGTGTTTTTTTCACTGCGTTCATCTTCTTTGACTTCCTATTGCTGCTGTCAAAATTCTCCGGTATAGTCATACCATCGTTAAAAGTCGCATCAACATTGTAAGACCATTGCCTTTCTCAAACTACCGTCACAAAGCCAAACTTCATTCAAGGGATCTTCTCAACCTTATCAAATCTCAAGATTTCATCAAGCTTCCATCTTGAGTTTGAGAGAGGGTGTTAGAGATATATTAGCCCAAGCTTAATTCTACTTTGTGTGCAAGCCAAGTCTCCTACTTGTACTAGAAGTCTACTAGTCTAGGGTTTAATCTACTATATATATACATGTTATGATTCATTGTAACACAGGATTTGTACTATGCTATAATATATTATTGATGTAGCCCTTTAGGGTTTCCTCCGTGGATGTAGGCCGTTAGGCTGAACCACGTAACCCTCGTGTGTTATTGTGTTCTATACTTTATGCTTTCACTTCCGCATTCATACTAGCATATTCAACATGGTGTATCAATGCTAATATTTAACATGGTATCAGAGCCACTGCTATGACCTTTTCTTAGCAGTTTTGTCTTTATTAGTGTTACTCTATTCTTAACATCGCTTCTGTCATCACAGCAATTGCCGCAGCCTCTCGCTGTTGAACCTCCGATGTCTTCCAGCCGTAGTCCTTGGGTTTCGGACCTGCAGCCGCTATCGTTGAGGAGTTTCACACCGCAAAGACCACTGCCCTTTGCATCACCGCTGCAAATATTGGTTCGATTAATTTTCTACAGGTACCACTGAGATCATCTTGCACCGATCTACAAACTCGTGGAAGCCTCGAAGCCATCGGAGACCACATGCGCCCCCACACGCTGCACAAAGGTTCTGAGCCACAACCCACAGGCCCTATGCGCCTCCACACGCCACTGCACATCTGGGTTGTATCTCCACGTGCTCCCACGCACTGCGTCTTCAGGTCACGCGCCTCAGCGCTCCTGCTGACGTCATTCTGCCACGTTAGCCCTTGTTGCGTCATCATTGACATCACTTGCTTACGTCAGCCCCTGACGTTATCGTTTGACTTCTAGAGATTTGACCATTGACTCTCAGCTGGTTTGTTCGTTGACTTTCAGCAAGGTTGACCGTTGACTTTTTCCCATAGTTGATTTTTTGCAGTCCAGGTGCTCCTTACCTAGTTTTTCGTGTAAATTTCATTTTTACAGTCCATTTTTTCATATTTTACTTCTAAATGAAGAATAAGGACAAGTATTTTTCCTTTTGTAACAATCGTCGGCGACAATCCAACAAACGTTTTTGTAATTTTTGCAAACATTTTGGTCATAATATTGAAACTTACTATCAATGCAAGAAATCATCTGTTTCCATTTCTGTTGCTACCGTTGCTAACATTGAGAGTGTCCAACCCATGGCTCTCGTCTCTGCACAGTCTCAGTCTTCTAGATCCACTTTCACCATTTCCAGAGATAACCTTATAAACATCATCGCTAATGTCATTCGTATGGTTGGTAATGCATCTTATTCCTCTTCTCTCTCAGCTTTATCTGGTATGTCTCCTACCTCTTGGCTTTTGGATTCTGCTTGTTGCAATCACATGACACCTCACTTGTCCTTATTTTCTGAACTTAAACCTACACCACACCCTTTTAATATTCGCACAGCAAATGGTTTCACAATGTCTGGTCATAATATAGGTTCAGTTTCGACTTCCAACCTCTCGGTTCCTGGGGTCTTTAATGTTCCTAACATTTCTTACAATTTATTTTCTATGGGACAATTAGCTGAGTTGGGTTATCACATTATCTTTGATTATTCTGAGTGTATTGTGTAGGATTCAAGGACGGGACAGGGGCTTGGGACCGGTCCTAGAGTTGGGCGTATATTTCCCGTGGACAACCTTCGTCTTCTACTTGTTGCTCCTGTTTCTATTGCTGCAGCTGCTACAGTTTCTTCTATTCCTTCCCTTGCACTTTGGCATACTCGACTTGGTCACGTATCTTCCTTTTGGGTACAACAATTGGCTTCTAGAGGTTTGTTAGGTTTAGTGTCTACAGAAAATTTTGATTGTGTCTCATGTCAGTTAGGAAAATAACCAGTTTTGCCTTTCAATTCTAGTGAATCAATATCTACTGATATCTTTGACCTTATTTATTCTGATGTTTGGGGGCCTTCCCCTGTCTCTAGTATTGGTGGATCTCGATATTTTGTCGTCTTTGTTGATGATCACTCTTGCTATAGCCGGATTTTTCATATGAAACATCATTCTAAATTATTGCAAGTATATTCTAATTTTGCAAAAATGGTTGAAACTCAATTTTCCAAACGTATCAAAAATTTTCGATCTAATAATGCTCTTGAGTACACTCAATATGCTTTCCAAACTGTTTTGCATTCCTATGGCATTGTTCATTAACTAACTTGTCCAGGTACCTCTCAGCAAAATGGTAGAGCCGAACGAAAACTTCGTCATATTCTTGACACTGTTCGTGTTCTCCTTCTCTCTGCCAAAGTTCCTACTTCTTTTTGGGGTGAAGCTACTTTTTATGCTGTTCATGCTATTAATCGCATTCCAAGTCCTGTTATCCAAAATCAAACTCCATATGAGCGCTTTTTTGGGTCACCTCCAGACTATCACCACCTTTACTTCTTCGGTTATGCTTCTTTCGTTCTTCTTCAGCCACATGAGCATAACAAACTTGAGCCTTGGTCAAGGCTTTGTTGTTTTCTTGGCTATGGCGAAACTCAAAAGGGGTATCGGTGTTATGATCCTGTCTCTCATCGTCTTCGTGTCTCTCGCAATGTTGTCTTTTGGGAACATCATCCCTTTGTTGAGCTCTCTCACTTCCATGCCTCCCTATCTTCCTCCTCTATCTTAGATCTTTTTCTAGATGAGGCACATATTCCTTCTGTAGTTGCTCCTGATCCTCCTGTAGTTGCTCTTGATTCTCCTGTAGACTTCTCTGTCCAACCACCAAATATCCTTGATCCCTTTTCTAGTTCACCCTTTAATGAACATGTGGAAGATGAATAGGTCGTAGACGAGCTACCCAACCCTGAGCTTGGGTCCCCTGCTCCTGCTCCGCATGAAGATCTTGCATAAGACATTCCAACTCGTCACTCAACTCAGGTAAGATCCATTCTTGCACATTTACTTGACTATCATTGTTACACTACCCTTGCTACATTGCACAAGCCTCACATCTATCGTGAGGCTTCCACTGACCCTTTATGGCAAATTGCAATGAAAGAGGAACTTGATGCATTATCTAAAAATCATACTTGGGATTTGGTGGCTCTCTCCTCTAGGAAATCTATGGTTGGTTGTAAGTGGATCTACAAGATTAAGACTCGCTCTGATGGGTCCATTGAGCGCTACAAAACTCGTCTTGTTGCAAAAGGTTTTATATAGGAGTATGGGATTGATTATGAAGAGACCTTTATTCTAGTTGCTCGTATCTCATCTGTTCGTGCCCTCTTAGCTGTTGCTGCTGCCAGTAAAAGGGACCTTTTTCAAATGGATGTCAAAAATGCATTCCTTAATGGGGATTTAAGTGAAAAAGTTTATATGCAACCTCCTCCTGGTCTCTCTGTTAAATCAAATAAGGTTTGTCATCTTTGACATGCACTTTATGGCCTTAAATAAGCTCTAAGAGCTTGGTTTGCCAAATTCAGCTCTACCATCTCTCACTTGGGTTACATGGCCAGTCATTATGATTCTGCCTTATTTCTTCGTCGCACTGACAAAGATACTATTTTACTTCTCCTATATATGGATGATATGATCTTAACTGGTGATGACCTTAGTGACATTCAAGAACTCAAGGATTTTCTCAGTCAGCAGTTTGAGATGAAAGATCTTGGACATCTCAGCTACTTCTTGGGTCTTGAAATCACTTATTCTAAAGATGGACTTTATATTACTCAAGCCAAGTATGCCTCTGAACTCTTGTCTCGAACTAGACTCACTGATAGTAAGACTGTTGACACTCCAGTTGAGTTTAATGCACATCTTACTCTCTTAGGAGGGAAATCATTGTCTAATCCCTCTCTTTACAGACGATTGGTTAGTAGCCTAGTTTATCTCACTATTACTCGTCCAGACATTTCCTATGCTGTTCACTAGGTGAGCCAGTATCTGTCTGCTCCACAATCGACTCACTATGCTGCTATTCTGCGCATTCTTTGATACCTAAAGGGCATTCTCTTCCATGGTGTTTTCTACTTTACTCAGTCTCCTCTTGTTCTCTGTGTATTTTCTGATGCTAATTGGGCAGGAGATCCCACTGATTGCAGGTCCACTGATTGCAGGTCCACTACTGGTTATTGCTTTCTTCTTTGTTCTTCTTTGATTTTTTGGTGAAGTAAGAAACAAACTCATGTGGCCCGCTCCAGTACTGAAGTAGAATATCGTACCCTGGTTGGTACCACATTTGAGCTCCTTTGGCTACGATGGCTTCTCAAAGATTTAGGTGTGTCCACATCCTCTATTACTCTTCTTTATTGTAATAACTAGAGTACCATTTATGTTACTGACAATGATGTCTTCCATGAATGGATTAAACACATTGAGATCGATTGTCATTTATCCATTATCATTTTGTCCATGATGCTCTCAAGCTGATCTCAATCTCCTCTAGAGATCAACTTGCAGATATCTTCACCAAGTCACATCCTAAGGGACGCTTTCGTACTTTGGTTGACAACATCAAGTTGGTCTCATATCCACCTTGAGTTTGAGGAGTGCTGTTAATGTGTATTAGGGTATATGAGTTTTAGGCCCACCTTGTTTATTTGTATAGCATATTTACTTATATTGCACACTTTGCCTCCTATATAAAGACACTCATGTATATTCCATTACTTAAGAAATACAAAACACTTATTCAGTATTTCTAACATATTTTGATAGGTACCGAGCTTCACGACAAAATAGACGGCCTCCTGGTTGCTATTGCTTCCAAAAATCCTATTAATGGTGGAAGAGAAATCTTCTTTGACAAGGCTGCCATAACATCACCCCTTCCATTTCGGATGATAGTAATAATGCCAGCTTCATTAGTCTGCAAACATGGTCCCGTTGTAGATTGCCTTAAGCTTGTCGGGGTCTAGAGGTTTCCACTTAACACTAGCAGTGCGTAACTGCTTTGGAAGGCCTGGGCTGGTAATCTGCAGTTCCGAGAGTAAACTGATAGTTGACCCTAATCTGCAGTTCTGAGAGTAGGCTGATATAGTTGACCAAAAATCTTCTGAGATGGTAAACTCAGTTCGTTGAGACGAAACTTGTTTCTTTGATACCAGACAAACCAAGCCACCGTAGCAAAAATTTCCAGAGAACGAGGTCATTGTCCCACCAGTGTAATTAAGTTTGAAAAAGAAGCTAGGCTGGGGTGATTTGTGAAAATCCACTAATACATTTGTTCCCAAATGGTCTTGAGATCTTCACAATCACAAAGAGCATAAAGGGTGTTGATGGGACTGACGAAATCAAGCATAGACGAGATAAACTGTGCTGACGAGATAGGCCCTCACTGACAAGTAACCACATCACTGACGAGGTTAAACATCTCATTCAATGCTGCCAGTAAACACCCCGGACGGTTACAAAGCCAACTATACAGACCGTTGGAGGAAATTAAAGCAACATTATGAGGCCAGAAAACGTTACCCAGGAGGGCATTGAAGCCACCATAACTGCCCCAACGGCTAGAGGCTGCATCAACATATATATAGCCCCCACATTGCCAAGGAAGAGGTACATTCATACATACACACTAAGAGATTATTTTTGTTCTATTATCTTTACATTGCTCATTCTCTAATAGCAATTGATACTAACTTTGTCATCGGAGGCCTTGTGGCAGGCACCACACCGGTGACCACTCTCGAGAACACATTACTTTGCAGGCCGGAGTCCATTCTCGTCTGCACACTCTGACTGACGAATTTACGTTTCATCAGTTTGGCGCCATCTGTGGGAAACGACATTTTCGTGTTCAATCTCGAAGAAATAGTTTCCAATCAGCAATCACTATCAGATGGAGTCCAATCAAGATTCCACATCCTTGGCTCAGCAAGTTCAGGCTCTCGCAGCCACTGTAGAAGAACTGACCAGGCAAAATCAGGAAATGAAGTTACGACTTCAGTAGGAGGAGAATCGATCTAAAGGAAATCGAGACGACGAGGGAGATAGCCACAGAAGAAGTGACCATCAAAGGCCCGCCACTCCAACCGAGCACAACTCAAATCTTCTTCAAGAGATGAGGAGGGAGATGGACGAACTTAGGACCGCCATCAAGGAGAAAACAAAGAGGAGTGTAGACCGACTGGTTAGAGCGATGGATTTGCCATTCACTCCAGCAGTCCTTGATTGTCCGGTACCGTCAAAGTTTCGGTTGCCCCAGCTTGAACCATTCGATGGCTTAAAGGACCCTCAGGATCATCTTAACACCTTCAAGACGACCCTAGGGCTCCAGCAGCCCCCAAACGAAATATTGTGTCATTCTTTCCCAACTACCCTCAAAGGAGCTGCAAGGGAGTGGTTCACGAAGTTGCCAACGTCGTCCATCGACAACTTCGAGCAATTGAGCAACGCCTTCTTGCGTCACTTCATTGGAGGACAGCGTCCTAAGAGAACCGCGGACCATTTACTTACCATCAGGCAAGGAGAAAAGGAAACTCTAAGGTCGTACGTGAAACGCTTTACTCGCGAAACACTAGAGGTAGACGAAGCAAATGATAATGTGCAACTGACGACCTTTAAGGCAGGGTTGAGATCCAGAGACCTCGTTGCGTCACTCGCAAAGAATCCCCCAAAAACGATGGCCGAGATGCTCATTAAAGCACAGAAGTACATGAACGCTGAAGACGCATTAGCAGCCATCAAGGATGCAGGGAGGTCAGGGGACAAAGAAAGGAAAGATGACGATCGTAGGGGGCAAAAGCGGGAGCACCCGAACTGTCGAACCAGTGACGGTATCAGGAGGAAAGACGATAAGGGATCGCAAACGGTAAAATTTACCCCTCTTGTTATGCCTATTGATAAAATTTTAACGCAGATTAAGGACGAGCACTACCTTAAATGGCCGCGACCACTGCACTCATCTCCCGGCGTCCGTGATAAGAATAAGTACTGCCGATTCCACAAGGATCACGGCCATTATACCGAAGATTGTCGAGACCTCAAGGAGCAGATAGAGGAGTTGATACAGAAGGGGAAGTTACAGATCTTTGTGAAGAAAGGGGAATTAAGGAGGTTCCGAGATGGAAACAAGGGACAGCACAAATCCACATCTGGGGGCAGTGACCGTCAGATATAGCCTCCCCAAAATGTGATAGGGAAAATACAGACGATCTCAGGAGGGCCCGTCGCAAGAGGATCATTCAAATCCCTTAAGAAAGCATATCAACGACAGGTGAACAGTGTTCACATGACACCCCCGTTGAAGCACAGACGAACTGATCAAGACATAATTTTCAATGAAGGAGATGCTAGAGGAGTGAAGCAGCCTCACAACGATCCCTTGGTCATAGCGCTTACCATAGAAGGATTTAACACAAAAAGGATCCTCGTGGACAATGGTAGCTCCGCCGATATCATTTACTTCCCTGCATTCCAACAGTTGAAACTAGACCCAAAAAGGCTGCGTCCATTTGATTCTCCCCTCGTCAGCTTCAGTGGTGACAGGGTGTACCCCAAGGGCATAGTGACGCTGACGGTGACCGTGGGAACCTACCCGAAGCAGTTGACCTGTCATCTGGACTTCTTAGTGGTAGATTGTCCCTCTACCTACAATGTAATCATTGGAAGACCAGCACTCAACAAGTGGAAATCATCTACGTCAACCTACTGCCTGAAGATAAAATTTCCAACGGAGAATGGGGTTGGTGAAGTCAAAGGAGATCAAGTTCTAGCTTGGGAGTGCTACCAGGCCGTCGTGGCTACAAAGGAGAATCATACGTGGACGATAGAAGAAAAAGAAGAAGAAAGGGTAGAGGCCCTGGAGACAGTGGAGTTAACCAACGGAGAATCAAATAAGACAACCAGGATAGGGACGACTCTAGGTCCCGAGATGAGAACAAAGCTAGTCCAATTTCTTAAAGAAAACCAGGACGTCTTTGCCTGGAGCCACGATGACATGCCTGGCATATCTTCAGAAGTCCTTCAGCATAGGCTGAATGTAGACCTAGAGAGGAAACCCGTCAAGTAGAAACGGAGAGTCTTCGCACCCGAAAGAAACCAAGCGATCACTGACGAAGTTAACAAGCTCTTGACTGTAGGCTTCATCCGCGAAGTGTATTATCCAGACTAGCTCGCAAACGTCGTATTGGTGAAGAAAGCGAATGGGAAATGGAGAATGTGCGTAGACTTCACAGACCTGAACAAGGCATGCCCAAAGGACAGCTTCCTTCTGCCAAGAATAGACCAGTCGGTAGACTCCACAGCTGGCCACAAGCTGCTGACGTTTATGGACGCCTTCTCTGGATATAACCAGATAAGCATGGCTGAAGAGGATCAGGAGAAAACAGCCTTCATCACCAGTCAAGGGCTCTATTGTTATAAGGTAATGCCCTTTGGACTAAAAAATGCAGGTGCCACTTATCAACGATTGGTGAACAGAATGTTCAGCAAACTGATATGCAGAAACATGGAGGTGTACGTGGATGACATGCTCGTCAAGAGTAAGGAAGAGCTTACACACCTGGACGACCTCAGAGAGACATTTGCAACCCTCAAGCAATACCATATGAAGCTGAATCCTAGTAAGTGTGTCTTTGGCGTAGCCTCAGGGAAATTCCTGGGATTCATGGTATCCCAGAGAGGAATAGAGGCAAATCCAGAGAAGGTACAAGCCATAATCAACATGACATCGCCCAAGACCGTCAAAGAAGTCCAAAAGCTCACAGGACGGGTTGCAGCCCTAAACAGGTTCGTCTCTAGATCGACGGACAAATGCCTACCTTTCTTCAAGACCTTGAAACGGGCTTTCGTTTGGACTGACGAGATTGAGGCAGCTTTCCAGGAACTCAAATGTAACCTAAGCAATCCACCCCTTCTAAGCCCGTCAAACGAGGGTAAGAACTTGTATTTGTATTTAGCAATGTCAGATACAACCGTCAGTGCAGCCCTGATCAGGGAAGAAGACAGGAAACAGCTTCCAGTTTACTATGTCAGCCAAGCCTTCCAGGGAGCTGAGTCCAGGTACCCAAAGATTGAAAAAATCACGTTTGCATTGATTGTAGCCTCACGCAAACTTAGACAGTATTTCCAAGCCAATCCAATCTTGGTGATGACGGACCAACCTATTAAGAAGTCCATGAGCAAACCGGAGGCAGCGGGGAGAATGGTCCAATGGGCAATCGAACTCAGCCAATTTGATGTTGAATATCATCCTAGGACAGCAATTAAAGCACAGGCTTTGGCAGATTTCATCGCAGAATTTACCCTCTCAGACGAAGACGAACTCACTGACGAAGAAGGGCCATGGACAGTACGGACCGACGGTTCGTCAGCCCAAAAGAGGGGGGGAGTAGGGGTCATCATAATCACCCCCGAAGGAGATGTACTAAAGTATGGAGTCCAGCTGAAGTTTCCTGCCACCAATATCGAGGCCGAATACGAAGGAGTTCTGACTGGTTTGAGGCTCGGAAAAGAGCTTGGAGCCAGAAACTTATTGATCCAAAACGATTCAAAGCTGGTAATTGGGCAGGTGAGGGGAGAATACGAAGCAAAAGAAGAAAGAATGCAGAGGTACCTCAAACTGGCGAAGCATCTGGCTCGAGAGTTCGAAAAAGTGGAGTTCGTGCAGATTCCCAGAAGCCAGAATGCGATAGCAGACGAAGTCTCAAAGATAGCCTCGTCCGATGGAGGAGCATTGGAAGAAGGCCTGATGATGGAAGTCCAGAAGAACCCCAGCATTGAGGAAGTTCCGACATTCGTAATCCAGAGCACAAACAGCTAGATGACACCCATTGTATCTTTCCTTCAGGACGGGCACCTCCCACAGAATACAGAAGAAGCCAGGAAGATCAAAAAAAGAGCGGCCAGATTTATGATCCTCAACGACGCCCTATACAAGAGGGGCTTCTCCATGCCTTACCTAAAGTGCGTTGACGAGGAAGAAGCAAGGTACATTCTGCGAGAGGTCCACGAAGGTATTTGCGGGGATCATGCTGGTCCCAGATCCCTGGCAGGTAAGATAATTCGAACATGCTATTTCTGGCCCACTATGCAGGTAGACGCGGCAGATTTCGTCAAGAGATGTGACAAGTGCCAACGATTCGGAAATGTTCAGCGACTTCCAGCAGAAAAACTGACGACGATTGCATCGCCATGGCCGTTTGCACAATGGGGAATCGACATCGTCGGCCCACTGCCCCAGGGCAAAGGTCAGGTAAAGTTCTTACTTGTTGCCATTGATTACTTTACAAAATGGGTTGAAGCGGAGGCGCTGGCCACCATAACCGAAGCAAGAATCCAGAGCTTTGTATGGAAGAACATCATTTGAAGGTTCGGGATTTCAAGGACGATCATATCAGACAACGGACGACAATTCGACAGCCAAGGCTTCAGAAAATTTTTCTCAGGCCTAGGCATCAAGAACCATTTCTCATCCCCAGGCCATCCACAAGCTAACAGACAGACGGAGGTGACGAATCGAACGTTGCTTAAGATTATTAAAACGAAGCTGGACGACGCGAAGGGAGCCTGGCCGGAAGAGTTGCCCAATGTCTTGTGGGCTTACAGGACAACAGCGAGAACACCAACAGGAGAGACCCCCTTCAGACTCACCTACGACACTGAAGCAGTGATCCCGGTCGAAGTAGGAATAACCAGCATCAGGCGAGAGGCATTCATTGAAGAAGACAATGACGACC
Source organism: Quercus aquifolioides (assembly GCA_019022515.1). Taxonomy (NCBI): domain Eukaryota; kingdom Viridiplantae; phylum Streptophyta; class Magnoliopsida; order Fagales; family Fagaceae; genus Quercus; species Quercus aquifolioides. The sequence goes on from CM032326.1 coordinate 33,160,651, forward strand.
ATTTGCGAGTCAACCTGGACCTCCTAGACGAAGTAAGAAATAAAGCCTGTAGCAGAATGGTGGAATATCAACAGAAGATGACTGACTATTACAACAAGAGAGTAAAGCTCAGGCAACTTGATATTGGTGACCTCATCCTTCGCAAAGTAACCCCAGCAACCAGGGACTCTTCTCAAGGGAAACTCGGCCCCACATGGGAAGGGCCCTACCGGGACATTCATTACTCCAGGAAGGGCAGCTATCACCTGGAGACCATAGACGGACAAAGACTCCCTAGACCATGGAATATCGAACACTTGAAGAAATACCATCAATAAACACAATCATGAAATGTATTCATTATTCATTGTTGAAACTAATAAATGAGTTATTCAGATGATGTTTCTCTAAGAGCAGGCATATTTGGTTACAAGTCACAAAAAGGCCAAAAATGGCCAAGTAGCAAGAGTCCGCTCTGACGAACGTAAGCTATTGACGTTGACAAGATCCTGGAAAAAAGGTGTAAGTCACAAAAAGTCAAAAATGGCCAAGTAGCAAGAGTCCGCTCTGACGGACGTAAGCTACTGACGATGACAAAATCCTCGAAAAAAGGTGTAAGTCATAAAAAGCCAAAAATGGCCAAGTAGCAAGAGTCTACTCTGACGGACGTAAGCTATTGACGATGACAAAATCCTCGAAAAAAGGTGTAAATCATAAAAAGCCAAAAATGGCCAAGTAGCAAGAGTCCGCTCTGACGGACGTAAGCTACTGACGATGACAAGATCCTTGAAAAAAGGTGTAAGTCATAAAAAGTCAAAAAGAAAAAGGGGCTGAGTAGCGAAATTCCGCTGTAAAGAAGGAGATATAAGAGCTTCACCAAGCACATCACATAGGCAGTTAAAAGCATGCAAGTTACAGACGCAGGTAAATGCAAGAAGTAAAGTAGAACTAAGAGCATGCAAGCAAAATTACCATTGTTTTTACAAACCCATAAACACTGGGTTAAAACATTGATCCCACAAAAAAAAAAAAAAAAAAAAATGTTTCAAAGTAAGATTTACAAAAAGGCCACGACGGGCCATGATAAAAAAAAAAAAAACATATACTGTTAAAACTTAAGTGCCAGGTTCAGGCTTCCGAGGCTGGAGGGGCGTCAACAGATGCAGCATCGTCAACAGGAGCAGTTTCTGGAGCGTCACCAGCGGGAACCACGGACTGAGCAGCTTCATCAGCGGCCATCTCTTTGTCCACTTCTTCCAAGTCCAGGTTTTCAATATCGACGCCAGTTGGATGCTTGACCAAGTACCTTCGAATAAGCTCAAAGCCTTTAAAGTACCAACTGAAGAGCACAGTATTATACTCGTCAGTAGTCTGAAAAGCTTCAACAGACCTGGCCGCGATTGTCTTCAACGATTCCTTGGTACTCTGGAGCTGCTCGTCCTTCTCCAGGTTTAGCTGGCACTCAACCCTACGGTCGTCACCCAGCACCTTGACCTTATCCTTCGGTGCATTAGCCTCGTCCATTGAATCGATGAGGTTCTTCTTCAGCTTTAAATTCTCACCCTCCAAGGCTTGCACCTTTGACAAAAGAGATGCCAGCTTGGCCTCTTGAGTAAGATACTCAGAAGCAATATGCAAGCTCTCTCCCAGTGCCTAAAAAGAAGTACCAAGTCGTCATCAAAAAAAAAAAGAAAAAAAGAAAAAAAAAAAGAGAGGGTTGCTCATGAAAGAAGTAGGAACAGTTTACTTGCACAAGTTTGTGGACGTGACCACCAGCGACGGTATTAAACGGAACCCCAGAAAAAGCCCTCAGGTCATCAGCCGTCACGATGCTATGGGCCCTTTCAACTGCCAGCCTCTCGTCCTCAAAGACTGAAGATTGACAAGAATCCCTTTTCTCCTTCCCCTTCTCCGACAAGCGCGGCCTCTTGGAGACAGGTGTAGGGAGCTCCTCCACCGAAGTTGACGGAGAAGCGGTCCTCGTCGTCTCAGTGCCGGAAACAAGAGGAGTGACGAAGGCCGGCGGGGTGGCAGAAGGACCCCTCCCCGTCACACGCACATTCTTTTTCCCTAGGTTCGACAAGGGCTCGTCCTTCTTTGCCCTCATCTTCGCGTACATATCTTTATTAAACTTGGACGTCATCTCTATCAAAAGAAAAACATTAGTCCCAAATAAAAACACAAGAAAGCAAGGGGAAGAAGGCGAATACTGACGAAGATAGAACTTACTTCTCTTTCCTTCTATATCGAGGTTTCGCAAAACGAGGGCAGAAGGTTCTGGCCCGAGGCAGTAGAACGCGAGAGTCCTGGGATTAACAAGGTTGTCCCAACTCTCGATTGTTTGTGCGTACCTAATAGCCTTCTGCACCCGCTCTCTGTATCTGCTCTTAAGCTTTGGACGCCTCTTGACTAAAAAAAAAAAAAAAAAAAAATTTCAGCAGCCATAGTTGTAAACACAACGGAATCCAAGAGACAAAGAAGAAATATTGACGCACCTAAAGTCGGGGTTTCCCACCGACGACGTAACCTTGGGAGATCACCCCAAAACTCGCCCGAGGGTGTCTCAAAATCGTCCCCAGACACAAAGAAGAACCTCGACTTCCAGTACTTGAAAGAGGACGGTAATCCCTTGACGATCCTAGTCCTTCTCTCCCAAGGCACCAGTTCGTAGTACCCATGCTCTTTAGATGCTTTCAGACGGTAAAGGTAAACAAGCTCGTCAACCCTGAGCATGTCACCGTCATTCGCAGCCAACCAAATCCCCATACAGCTCACCAGGATCCTCCACGAGTTGGGCATGAGCTGCCCGGGAGCAATACCAAAACGGTCTAAAAGCTCCATAAGGAAAGGATGGACTGGGAACCTCAATCCACAGACGAAGGCAGATTCATAGAAGCATACCTCCCCGGGAAAGTGGTGACAGGCCCGTTCCCCCTCACCGGGCAGACGAACCCTAACCTGATCTGGGAATTGAAATCTATCCCTAAATCTACCCAATGTATCCGCGTCCAACCCACACTCCTCCTCCAGAGCATAAAAAGCCCTAACCTCTCGGGGATTGGAAAGGGCTGTATCCTCGTCCACTGGGTTACCGCTAGACGATAACCCAGTCTCAAGCTCACTGGATCTAATTGATTGACGCAGTAAAGGCAGTAAATCCGCCAATACCACAGCCAAACTACTACCCTCGTAAACAAAATTTTCAAGGTAGGGAAAATTCCCTAACGACCCCCCTAGTCGAGCAAAAAGAAACGAAACCGAAGGGCAGTCTAATCTGACCTCAGAACTACTAATCATGGGAAACTAGAAACCACAAAAGTCTATATGCCCCAAAGCCAAAAAAGAAGCCAAACAAAAGAAAAAACGACAAGGAGAGAAGAAATGGAAAATCAGAAATTTGCTGCAATACGAATAGGCAAAATGAAAAGAAGTAGAAGGAAGAACGTACCTTGAACAGGAAAAGCTATTGCGCTACACACCAGTCGGAAAGAAAAATTGCAGAAAGAAAGGGTGAAGAAGAAGATGGTTAGAGCAATGATTGGAGGATTTTTTGAAAAGTAAGAAGGGAAAGGGAGAAGAGGGGAAGTTTGAAACCAAAGGTTGGGAAGCTAAAGAAAAACCAGCGGGAATATCAATAAAACCCATCGTATGGAGCATTAACTCCCCTAATCAAAGTGTGCCACGTAGGCCACCACCCAAAAGGCAACGCCGTAACGCATTTAATACGGCTCAGAAAACCCAACCGCTTGCAACTCAGAAACTTTTCACCTTCCCTGGTCAACATGACATATCACGACGACCAAGGAATCCGGGGGCAACTGATGGGACTGACGAAATCAAGCATAGACGAGATAAACTGTGCTGACGAGACAGGCCCTCACTGACGAGTAACCACTTCACTGACAAGGTTAAACATCTCATTCAATGCTGCCAGTAAACACCCCGGACGGTTACAAAGCCAACTATACAGACCGTTGGAGGAAATTAAAGCAACATTATGAGGCCCGAAAACGTTACCCAGGAGGGCATTGAAGCCACCATAACTGCCCCAATGGCTAGAGGCTGCATCAACATATATATATATAGCCCCCACATTGCGAAGGAAGAGGTACATTCATACATACACACTAAGAGATTATTTTTGTTCTATTATCTTTACATTGCTCATTCTCTAATAGCAATTGATACTAACTTTGTCATCGGAGGCCTTGTGGCAGGCACCACACCGGTGACCACTCTCGAGAACACATTACTTTGCAGGCAGGAGTCCATTCTCGTCTACACACTCTGACTGATGAATTTACGTTTCATCAGGTGTTCTCCTAAAATTTTGAACATAGACTACCTAAAGAGTTATCTAAGATTTTATGACGTAGGAAGATTTTTTTTTGGGGGGTTGGGAGGGCTTCGGAACCTTGAGTTTCCAAATTCGTGACCAAAACAATTTGGAGGCTGAAGAATCCGATCTTGATACTCTCTCCATCTTCCTCTTCATTGAATAAATCCCATTTTTACATTTCGGCCAAACCATACAGTCCTCTTGGTAAGTCACCCACAATGGTTAGACCAATCTTCTGAGCTTCAAAAGGAAGGGAAAAGCTGGTCGATCCAATTCGTATCCCATCATCCAGAGCCAGAATCAATCACGTAGGAGACAATAGTAACATCAAGAATCTCAGCTCGTGGAGAGTTTTTGATGGTCTATCCCCCGGCAGCCAGTTACCTTCGTATATTCGAGCACTCTTGCCATCCCCAGTTCTCCACAGCATCCCAGTGGAAATGACAGCTCTAGATTTTAAAATGCTCTGCCACGCAAAACAGCCCGTTTAAACTTTAGCCTGAAATACTGATCCTTGAGGATTACCCAATTTGTAAACAATCATTTTTATTTTGATTTGAAATTTTGTAAACAATCATTATTACACATTAAAAGAGAGCAATAAAAATGATAGCGCATCCAAATCGAAGAGATATCATTAGAATGAATTATTATTCTGATATCCTGATCCCTTCCATGTGACCAACAGTATCATAACCACAAAAAAAGAGAATCCATTAACCTTAAAAGGCTATCATATTTACTTCATATACTTTCCCCATATTTTGGTTTGTATATATATATATATACTTAATAAATGAAAAAACTACAATTACATCATTGGCCTTTTTTAATTGAATGAAATCTCTTGATAAAAGATATATCGTTCGAAAACCAAATACAAAAAAAGTTGAGCTCAGCAGTTACAAACAAATAGTGGTTTCACTATTTCAAATTTGATTCCCTTCTTACCAATCACCCAAAAAAGCCCAACCCGACAAACCCAACCCATAAATTTAATTGTTTTTTTTTTTCTTTAAAAAAATAAAAAACATTGGATGGCTAATGGTTACGTGGCCCTTCTTAGGTCTACCACGACCACGCTAACGTTGTCAGAACTGTGCCTAGCCAAGGCCAACTTCGTCAGCAACATCGACGCGTCCGAACACGCCTTGTCGGATGTTTCGGAAACAGCCACCTCAGCACCAGGCGGAGAACACGGAGGCGCGCGTGCTTTCCCTCTTAAGCACATACGCGCCACCCCACACGCCGTCTCGTTTGAAATCACGTCCCAAAGCCCATCACTCGCCAGAATCAGACAGTCATCCTCCGCCGTCCGATCCGTGATCGTCACCTCCGGCTCACAGCTCACATAAGGCTTCAGATAGTTATCACCTGCCAAAATATCACAACCCATATTGAGAAAATTTGCTATTGAATTTGAATTTGAACACAAGAGACTGTTAATTTTCAGTGTAATTTGATAATTACCAATAGCTCTAGACATGGCGAGAACTCCGAGGACACGTGGGCCGTCCCAGTAAATAACCCGACCACCCGCGGCTTGGATCCGTTTCAACTCGTCCGGACGATCCGGCTGTTACCACAGCATCTCAAATGTCACTGAAAAGAACAATTTCCAAATAAAGAAATTTGACATATTTTTTTGCAACAATCACAACCCTCGGATCAGACGATCCGACGGTCCATGCTCCTTATTGTTGTTGCAATTATATGTACCCTTTTTTAAGTACTAACCTTGTGATCGGAGGAAAGAGGTACAGGCTTGCCGTTTCGGCAAAGCACAGCTCTTGAATCACCACAATTGGCAACGATGATCTTATTGGGTGTCACAATTGCAACAACCGCAGTAGATCCAACCGCATCGCACTCTGGAGATTGAAGCTCACACCTACACTTCGCACCCAAAACGGTCTCGTTCCATGCATTCACTTCCTTATCCATGCGATAAAAGCTTCGCTCCATCACTCCCTTCCACTCTTCCTCTTGCGTCTCCAACAACAACAACAACTCTTCCTTCACCAGCTCATGTAACTTTTCTCTACACTTCGTTGCCACCTGAAAATAAAAACAAGGCAAATTTCAAAACTTGGGAAATAACCAAAATCAAAGTTGCTATTTTGAATGGTTTGAATGACAAAGCGAGAAGAGGAAAAAGAAAAAAAAGAAAAACACATACGTGAGAGCAACCATGGCCGTCGTAAACGCCGAAGTAATGAAATTTTGTTGTGGAATTGTGGTCATGGCTAGAGAACGAAGGGTGGATAGCCACAGCGTCTTCCATGTCTCTCCGTCTTCCACACACAGATGCAACACCGAATTTCGGGTACTCACTCGAAACCGAAGTCGAAGCACAACCATCATTCGAATTCGAGATCTCTTTGGTCTCGAGCCTCTCGTTTTCTTTCTTCTCATCGTCCGTAAAAGAGGTCTCTACGGCCTTCTCGCAGTCACGAGAAAACGACGCCGTGTAATAGCCTTCTTGCTTCTGACGCTTTTGCTCAGTACTACTACTCTCTGGCTCCGGTGTTGCCACGCCGGTTACGAATTTGAACCGTCTGATCTCCATTCTCCTCCGCCTCGCCGCTCGGGAGCTCTGCACACACGCCGTTGATGTCTCGCTTTCGTTCACCAATCCGCAGCAGATCCCCGCCATTTTTGAAAACCACCCAGTTTCATAATCAAAACCCAAAAAAAAAAAAAAAAAAAAAAAAAAAATCTCAGGCCATTTAAACCTTTGATTTTTCTCTTCAAATTATTGAAATCCAAGAGAATGCTCGCGCGCTAATGAAAAAAGCTTTGAAAGGACTTTCAGTCTAAATGGCCTTCTTTTTACGTAGAGAGAGGCTTTTTTTTTTTTAATTTTTCTTTTGGGTTATGACCGTAGTGCTTCTCGGCCTAAAAGAACAGATCTCCACCGTTGATATTCGCTGTATTCCTCTTTTCTCCCACGTTAAAATCAACCACGTGTATCTTCAATTTCATGTAAAGAGGTACGTGGTCCAATTGGATTTAAACACCTTTGAGTACATGAACTCTCTTTCCTTACACGCATGTGGTCCTACGCTACTCGTACTAGGCGTGGTTTTTCTCTGTTTTTTATTATTTTTTTTTTAAATAAAAAATTTTCGCTTTTCATGATTTTAGAGTTTTTGACACGTGTTTCCATCGTGGGATACTAGACTCGGCCACGATTGTTGTTTAATTTGTTTTTTTATTTATTTTAAATTCCAACTTTATTCCTCTCAGCTCTTGTGGTCCAATCAAATGCCTTGTACGTATCAGTTTCCGATTTGGACAGCTGGGCCCATATGTCCCAATCGTTGACGTCTAATGGGAATATCTATAGGCGATTTTCTTAATCTTTTGACACGTGTCTTAATCTTAGACCCCTTTCATTGACCCCATATTAAAATTGGACTAAAAAGTCTAAAATAACCTCTACCGTACACGTCAGTAATAATAAAGCTTTTGATTCAGGTAGGCAGGAACATAATCAATAAACTAGATATCTTTTACACGTGGTGTGAGGGGATTGGGCAACGTGTGCAGTGACAGATAGGACAGTACGTCTTGTGGGGGCCATGCCATGGAAGAAAACACTCAAGCCTTAGAATTGGCTCCACGTGGAAAATCTGGCTGGCGAGCAATTGTACTATTTCTGTTGCATGAAATTGACAGGAGGCAAAGTCAGTGCCACCCGCCACGTGACCAGGCAACAAGGTCCATTCACGGCTCTAACTAGGGTTACTTTTTTATGGTATGGTACTAGAAAGGTCAGGTTAGGTTAAAAATTAATTCTTTCGCTTTTGAAATGGGAAATTGAAACGCTACCAAACTCAAACGTACTCAACATGTGCTGCTGGCTTAAGGTGTGCGGGGATGTTTGACACGTGTGGAAGAGGGATTGTGATGTGAGATACGTGTTGGGTTGAGGTGGACACGTAAGGCGTTGCAGTGACTCGTGTCTGGTTGGATCTATCTAGGGGTTGCAAAAATTGGATGGCGTTGATCGGGTAAGAAAGAAGAGGAGGGTACGTGGTGAGCGATGATGTGGTGGGGCTTTGGGGGTTATAGCATAGGAGTGGTGCATGTTGGGCAGGTTGCATTCGAGGGAGGTTGCATGCGTGCTTGGTTTTTAGAGCTGTGGGTTTTGTAAACAATTGGCGCTGTGTGTGTGCGTGACAAACATGCATGCAATGAAGCAAGCAAAGCTTTGACACCGCGACTTAATTTTCTACTGTTTCCAAGCTCTTTGTCCAAAATGGCCAAATATCACATTTTTTTGAAATTTTTAGAAAAAAAATACTGTTTTGAAAATAAATAGTAAAGTACCACTTTTTTTAGAACTCGAGTTTCAGAAACTCGAGTTCCTCATCAATTCTGCCACCATGGCACTGCTGAGCTGAAATTTGTGTGAATAAAAAAAATTATGTGGTACTCGAACTTAGTAAACTCGAGTTCCATGCAACACAATACTTGAGTATATCAGGCTCGAGTATGTTTTATAAATAAAATGCGAATAAAAAAAAAAAATTTACACAGTACTCGAGTTTACCAAACTCAAGTACCGTGTAAATTTTTTTTTTTTGTTTGGGGATAATCAACAAATAAACATAAAGGTAAAAATAAGTGGTTTTTTTTTTTTTTTTTTTTTATGTTTTTATTTATTTAAACAGAAGCATTGTAAAATATAGAGATTTTAATTTCAAAATATGAATTTAATTTCTACATTAATTAAAATTGTTCATTATTTTCTCATAAAAATTGTTCACTGTTTTCTGTATAAACTATTTTTACGATTTTGCATAAAATTATTTTCTGTTCAGCATTATTTAAGAAATTGTTCACTCTCTTTTCTGCATAAATTATTTTCTGTTTACTGTTTAAAAAATTGTTCACTGTTTTCTCATAAAACACCTAGTGAAATCGTGTTTTCTAAATTTAAACGCCAAATCTAAATGCTTTTTCATGTTTGAATTTCACAATAATCGAATATATTTTTCTGCATTGATAAAATTTGTTTCTACATTAATAAAATTTGATCTTTGTACATCATATTTACTGTATATTCAAATCTACTTATTGCATTAATAAAATTTGTTTTTTGCATTAATTAAAACTATTCACTGTTTTCTCATAAAAATTGTTCACTGTTTTCTGCATAAACTATTTCTAGCATTCTGCATAAAATTATTTTCTGTTCAGCATTATTTAAAAAATTGTTCACTCTCTTTTATGCGTATATTATTTTCTGTTTACTATTTAAAAAGTTTTTCGCTGTTTTATCATAAAACACCTAGTGAAATCGTGTTTTTTAAATTTAAAAGCCAAATCTGAATGCTTTTTCATGTTTAAATTTCACAATAATCGAATTTGTTTTTTTGCATTGATAAAATTTATTTCTACGTTAATAAAATTTGCTCTCTACACATCATGTTTACTATATATTCGAAGCTGCTTACTGCATTCATAAAATATGTTTTTTGCATTAATTAAAACTGTTCACTGTTTTCTCATAAAAATTGTTCACTATTTTCTGCATAAACTATTTCTAGTATTCTGCATAAAATTATTTTCAGTTCAGCATTATTTAAAAAATTGTTCACTCTTTTTTTTTGTGTAAATTATTCTCTATTTCCTATTTAAAAAATTGTTCACTGTTTTCTCATAAAACACCTAGTGAAATCGTGTTTTCTAAATTTAAAAGTCAAATCTGAATACTTTTTCATGTTTAAATTTCACAATAATCGAATTTGTTTTTCATGTTTAAATGAACTCTATTGTGGTGGTATCTGTACCTAGTTTTGTAGGTTTGCCGACCATGATGTGCCCGATGCTTCCAAAACTCTCGTACGTGTATATTGACATATTAAGGAAACTAGCTTTTAAACCCGCGCAAATGCACGGGAATTACATAAGTACATGTATTTTTGGGTTCTTGGAAAAAAAAATACATCTATTTTCAACAAAATAGAAATAAAAATAATGTAAGTTTTGTAAGAGTCCACAAGTTTTGTAACATCTATTAGACGTTGTTAATGTCTACACGTTCTATGCAATACAAAATGTTGTTATTAATGTCTGACAACTGATGATTATGTACATTCAACTTTTGCAAATCTAAAGATTAATTGTTCATTAACTGTTGAGTTTACACGATTTTTGTTCATTCAACGATTTCAAATTTTTCAACAAATTCGGATGATCAATACATTAGTACACAGTTTTCCATTTAATTTTCACGATTTTGTACATTTAAAGAATTCAAACTTTTCAACTAATTCAGACTATCTGTACATCTAATTTACACAATTTTATTTTGTACTTTCAAGATTTTATACAATCAACAAATTCGAACGATCTGTACATCTAATTTTTTTTTTTTTTTTCAAATTCGAACGATATATACATCTAATGTACACAATTTTCTCTTGAATTTTCACGATTTTGTACTTTCAACGAAATCAAATATCTCAGCAAGTCCAAAATATTTGTACATCTAATGTACACAACTTTCTATTGAATTTTCACGATTTAGTATGTTCAAAAATTTTGATTTTCCATTAAGATTTCACGATTTTGTATGTTCAATAATTTTGAAATTTTCATCAAATCAGGATGATTAGTACATTAATACATAATTTTAAATTGAATTTTCACAATTTTGTACATTTGACGACTTCAAATTTGGATGATTTGTACATCTAATGTAATTAATTTTCCATTAAGTTTACTCAATTTGGTATGTTCTTCAATTTTCATTTGAATTTTCACGATTTTACACACTTAACGAATTCGAATTTTTCAACAAATTTGTACTATCTGTACATCTAATGTACGCAATTTTTCCTTGAGTTTTCACAGTTTTGTACATTCAACGAATTCAAATTTTTAAACAAATTCATACGATCTATACATCTAACGTACATACTTTTCCATTGAATTTTCATTATTTTGTACTTTCAACGAAATCAAATTTCTTAACAAGTCTAGATTATCTGTACATCTTATGTACACCTTCACGATTTGGTACATTCATTGATTTTCCATCGATTTTTCTCGAATTTCTACATTCAACTAATTCGAACTTTTTTACAAATTCGAATTTTTCGAGGCATTTACCATTAGGTGATTTATACGAATCATTCATTTTTCTTTCATGGAGTTTGTCCATTATTCATATGGTTACATATTTAAAAAAACACAAAAACCATTTAAGTGCAATAACTACGCCAATGCTAAAAACAGTTTATGCAGAAAACAGTGAACAATTTTTATGAGAAAACAGTGAACAATTTTAATTAATGCAAAAAACAGATTTTATGAATGCGGTAAGCAGCTTCGAATATATAGTAAACATGATGTGTAGAGAGCAAATTTTATTAACGTAGAAAAAGATTTTATCAATGCAAAAAAACAAATTCGATTATTGTGAAATTTAAACATGAAAAAGCATTCAGATTTGGCTTTTAAATTTAGAAAATAAGATTTCACTAGGTGTTTTATGAGAAAACAGCGAACAATTTTTTAAATAGTGAACATAAAATAATATACACATAAAAGAGAGTGAACAATTTTTTAAATAATGCTGAACATAAAACAATTTTATGCAAAATGCTAAAAATAGTTTATGCAGAAAATAGTGAACAATTTTTATGAGAAAACAGTGAATATTTTTAATTAATGCAAAAAACAGATTTTATGAATGCAGTAAGTAGATTTGAATATACAGTAAATATGATGTGCAGAGAGCAAATTTTATTAATGTAGAAATAGATTTTATCAATGCAGAAAAATATATTCAATTATTGTGAAATTCAAACATGAAAAAGCATTCAGATTTGACGTTTAAATTTAGAAAACATGATTTCACTAGGTGTTTTACGAGAAAACAGTGAACAATTTTTTAAACAGTAAACAGAAAATAATTTATACAGAAAAGAGAGTGAACAATTTCTTAAATAATGCTGAACAGAAAATGATTTTATGCAAAATTGTAGAAATAGTTTATACAGAAAACAGTGAACAATTTTTATGAGAAAATAATGAACAATTTTAATTAATATAGAAATTAAATTCATATTTTGAAATTAAAATCTCTATATTTTACAATGCTTTTGTTTAAATAAATAAAAACATAAAAGAGCCACTTTTTTTTTACCTTTATGTTTATTTGTTGATTATCCCAAAAAAAAAAAAAAAAAATTTACACGGTACTCAAGTTTTTTAAACTCGAGTACCGTGTAAATTTTTTTATCTGCATTTTATTTATAAAACGTACTCGAGTCTGGTATACTTGAGTATTGTGTTGCATGGAACTCGAGTTTACTAAGCTCGAGTACCACATAATTTTTTTTAATCGCACAAATTCCAGCTCAGCACTGCCACAGTAGCAGAATTGATGAGGAACTCGAGTTTCTGAAACTCGAGTTCTAAAAAAAGTGGTACTTTGCTATTTATTTCTGAAACAGTGTTTTTTTGCTAAAAATTTCAAAAAAAATGTGGTATTTGGCCATTTTGGCCCCTATGTGGCAGCCTAAAATCAGGATCCAGTGGATCTTTTACCCATTTTTTATATTTTTCCTTTTTCTTTTCTTTGAACTCAGGCGGGGAGGCGGAGCTACATGTTGAGTGGAGGCTACTCCAAAAAATGAAAAGAAATGGAGAACATTTATCCCTAAGGATATAATTAAAAATCATATTTTTGAACTTTGATCTAACAAAATTATGAACTCCTTCCTGAAAACAAAAGTATTAGATCTGATAATTAAAAGAAATACAACACCTATAACATTTAATTTTCATAACAAAAAAATTTTAGATAATAAATTATTACTGATAAATAAAAAAATGATTTTAGTGATGAACTCAAATTAAATCCAGCTTGGTATTTAAGAATTTTTGGTTGTCCAAGCAATATTTCTTAGCTTAACTTGTCCATTAATCGGCAAGTGTTGATATGAATGATGAGGAAGACATGATCATACGGTTTTGATCTCAAGTCTCATGAAACATATTTTCAATTCTGTTGATGATATTCTCTTTTCAGCATATGAACGTGATTGACAATATGATGCACAGGGGTAAATTTCACTGAAGCAGATTTTTTCTAGCATCGGAGGAGGATGCTAGTTAAATTTCGTAGAAACCATGATGAGGTTATAAACTTCAACGTGAAAATAATTTTTAACAAATCCAATAAGACAAAAGCATGTTCTAAGAATCCAATGAATCTTTTTCAGGTTAATGAAAGGATATGAAATAAAATTAAATTTAGATAAGGCGAAGTATTATGTTGAACTAAACTCTGTTTATTGTCATTGCATTATTGCCAGCTCTTAACAAATGAGATCTTTTGCGTGTATTTGTAAGCATGTTTGGTTATGTAGGAAAGTTTGATTTAATAGGAAATACTAAGAAAAAATAAATACTGACGAAAGGAAAGAAGGCTGTGTTTGGTTCCCGTAAAATATTTTCAAGTGTTTGGTTGCATAATGAAAATTGTTGTAGAAAATATTTTCATGTGTTTGGTTCTATTCTGAAAATGCTATTTTCCTACACATTTTTCACATTTTCTCAGCATCCAAACAAATTTTATTACAAAAAATTTCAAAATCACAACAAACTCCGGCAATCAAAAGCAGAAACAAAACCAAAGAAAAAAAATATCAAATCCGGTCAGATTGTTGCGGTGAGGCGACTGGGTTTGAAGGCGAAGGCGAAGGCGTGTGAGGAGACTGGGTTCGATCGGCGCGGTGCGACTCGCGGTTCGTGGGTTCGCGGTGCGATGGGTTCTGGGTTCGTGGTGATTGAAGGTCGAAGGCAATGGGTTCTGGGTTCTGGGTTTGTGGCGATCGAAGGTCGAAGGCGATGTGTTCTGGGTTCGTGGCAATCGATGATCGACGATGGGTTCTGGGTTCTGGAAGTGCGATCGACGATCGGCGTAACGCGGTGCTGCAATCGACAATTGGGGTTCGCCGGCGAAGTCGCACCGCGATCTGGGCTCTCTCTTTGTGATCTGGGCTCTCTCCTCTTCTTTCTCTCTCTCTCTCTCTCTCCGGAAATACTTTGAAGTGAAAATAGGAACTGAAAACCATTTCCGTGGTCAAAGGGAAAATAGGAAATGATTTTTCAGAAAATTCTATTTTTCGTAACTGCCAAACACACGGAAAAGGTGGAAAATAATTTTCTGAAATTGTTTACCACCAATTCAAACGCAACCTAAGTGGGAACAAAGAACTAAAAGAAGGAGATACAAGTATTTCGAGTTCTTTTTTATATCTTAACATTTGATTATAACTTACCCAATGATCTTGTCTACTACTAATAGTTTTATAAATTAATTTTGTTAATGTATTAGTTTATAAAAACATTGTTAAGATTCATGGAAAAGGATCATATCTTAAAATCAAAATAGAGTTTTGATTAGGTATATCGTATCTATTCTGGTAAAGTTCCTTAGAAGTGCACGTACGTAAATAAACTATGAATTCTTTGGCGTCTTATATGTTAGCAATGAATTATTAAAGCAGCCAATATGGAAGGTGCTTGTTTGCTTGATCAGAATTTTGCCATATTTTGCAAGCATTTAAAACGATGCTAAACAAAAAGAGCCGAAGTTTATTAAAAAAGAAAAGTCAAAGAGCCGAGAAGAGAAGGAGGTTCGTTTTTGCGTAAACGTCATTCTCTTTTCATTATTTTCCTTCCCTTTCTTATTTTAATTTTCTATTTTTCATTCAGGGAGGACCTAACTATTGTATTTTACAAAAAAATTTCATAATCCCAGCAAGCACGTAGTAGTTGAGTAGTGGTTTTAATTGGAAATATAATAATATTTATATGAATTATATATATTTGACTGAAATTTTCTGAAATGCTTCAGAATTACCGGTTGGTGCAGAAGTTTAGCAATTTAAGTTAGAATATTTTGGAGACCTTATAGAACTTTTTAGATACGTAATGTTGCTATTGGAAGGTTCGGTCGGTTTAATTGGTTTGAAACTTTTTTTAGGTTGGGCCAAAAATGAAATAAAAAAAATGTTTTTTTTAATAAAAAAATTGGGGTTTCAAGCCTTGAACTGGGCCCAAAGCTCTATTTTGTACTCGGATCTTACCCCTCCAACAATAACAATTTAGACAAAACATAAACTTCATATATTAAGTTACTTAGTTAATATTTTGATTTGGTTCATATTTGATATTATTGAATGAAATTATTCATAATTTTTTCCCCTAATTACATATAGGGATAAGGTTTTAACAAAAAACCTGTTTAAACTAAAATTTACTTGAAACACTTATTTTTGTTATGATGTTTCGCAGATAGAGGAAAACAAAATGATCAATTTGAGTATTTTTCAAAGTTTAAGGATTTCTAATTTTAAATTAGAAGCTCACAAGGGTAATTTAATTTTAACCTAAAGTTCAGGAATGTTTAGGGGTGTGCTCAGTTCAGTTTCGGTCGGTTTGTATAGGTATGGCCAACCGAAACCGAATATTTCAGTTTGTGAAATTCTCAATCGAAACCGACCGAAATGGTTGGAAATCAATTAGTTTCGGTGTATATCAGTTTCAGTCAGTTTCGGTCGGTTTTCGGTTTTCCAAAGAGTGGGTTATTGAGATTTTCAAAACCCTAACTTTAATCACATATAAAAAACAAAGTAATAGAGCAACAGAGAGAGAAAGAGTTGTTGAACAAATTAGAACGACAGAGAAAGAAAAATTTCCAACAATATTTGTTCAACAAAAATTTCCAACAGTATTTGTTCAACAATTTACAGTATTACATACAAATTCCAACAAAAAATTGAAAATATTTTGAATTAGCAAAAAGGTGCAAATAGAACTTTACCGTTGTTGCACCATAGCAGGAGCCTACCACCATGTCTCTGTAGTGATTTTTCAATTTGAATTGAAGAAAGAACAAAGATATGTGACCTACGCTGCGTTTGTTTTGGGTGAAATTCATTTCCGGAAATGGTTTTCTATATTTTCGGGTGTTTGGTTGCGCTGGAAAAAGCAATATTCCGGAAATCATTTTCAGTTGACTGTGAGTCAAAGGTGAAAATGATTTCCGGAATCATTTTCACTTCAAATAACTTCCAAAAAACAGAGAGAAAGAGAGAGCATGAAGATAGAGAGAGAGAAAGAGAGCACGAGCACCGCGTCGAGGAGCCCAAACACGTCGGAGACGTCGCCGGTGAACCCCGAGCATCGTGCCGATCTTGCCTTCGATCGCCTTCGATCACCTTCGCTCGATCTCGTGACCTAGCCTTCGATCTCGCGATCTCGCCTTCGATCTCGCACTGGCGAACCCAAAAGCCGTCGCCGATCGTCGATCTCCTTCGAACCCAGAACCTAGCGCTCTTCGCATCGGCGTGTCGCACCGCGCCGCGCTGTCGATCGTCGTCGACCCAAACCCATCGCTTCCTCTTCCTTGATCTCTCAGTTTTTTTTTTTTTTTTTTTTTTTTTTTTTTTTTTTTTTTTTAAGTTTGATTGTTGTTGTTGTTTTTTTTTTTGATGAACTGATTGTTGTTGTTGTTGTGGTTGTTGTGTTGTTGTTGCCGGAATTTGCTGCCGGAATTTGTTGTTGAATTGGCTATGATGTTGAAATTTTTTGTAATAAAATTTGTTTGGATGCTGAGAAAATGTGAAAAAATTGTAGGAAAATAGCATTTTCCTAATAGAACCAAACACATGAAAATATTTTTCACAACAATTTTCATAATACAACCAAACACTTGAAAATATTTTCATTTTCTGGAAAATAGCATTTCTGGAAAATAGGTATTTTCCGGAAAATATTTTACGGGAACCAAACGGACCCTTAGAGAGAAGAGAAAGGCATGGCCATGGTCCATGGAACTTAGAGAACGAAAAGAAAAGAAAGGAATGAGGCGGCTAGACTAAGAAGGGCAGAGACCAGAGAGAAAATTGGGGAAGGAGCGAAGGGTAGAGAAAAAAAATTGAAGTGGGAAGTGTAGAGAGAGATAGAGAAAAAATTGAGAGAAAAAAAATGGGGAAAGGGGCGGCTGAAGAAAGAAAAGGGTAGTTGAAGAAAAGAAAAAGGGAAGAATAAATAGGGGTATTTCCATATTTATGCTACTACTAGGTTTTAAAAAATTAAATAGCAAAAAATACCCACGTCCCACACAAAAGCTCGAACCTGGGATCAACTAGCTAAACCACAAGGAACATACCATTAAGCCACAGATCAGTTACGTATTAATGTTATATATATATATATATATATATATATATATCGGTCGGTTCGGTTGATTTCGGTTTGAAAAAATCCACCACTTAAAACGAAATCGAAAATTTTGGTTTTTAAAAAATGAAACTGAAATCGAACTGCACCGAAACTGAACTGAAATTTTGGACACAGTTCGGTCAGTTTCGGTCGGTTCGTTCGGTTCCTCGGTTTTTTGCACACCCCTAGGAATGTTTTTAAATTTTACCCAAAAATTATTTTAGTTATGAGACTTAGACTATAAATCATTTTCATTATGTTTAGCTTAAAAAAAAAAAAAAAAATCAGTTTTTCATTATTTTCTATAGTAAAAATAATCACTTTCTTGAGTTTCTTGTCTGTATCAGTGTCATTAGTCCAAGCTAGCCCCTCCCCATGGTAGATCCGTAGACCAAAATGCCTTACCGGGTCCCAATATCACTACCAAATTAAGTAGCATGCAGCACACTTGTGGGTCCCCATTTCAGTGATTGTTCAACTAAGTAAAAGTGAGTAGAATTCGTACCAATTTACCAAAGTGAATCTTGGACCCAACAATATCCACCTGGGCGTCAAAATTTTATGCTGTGGTCCAATCTTGTAGAACACGAGTCGACATGATCATATTATTAGAGACGTGGGCAGCATTAGGCATCGTTGAAATGATCCTCTAGAAGAACTGAATAATTTATTGAATCAGTCTTTTGATCAACAACAAAAGTTAAGTCGTAATTATCCTAATAATAAATATATTTAAAATACACTTTTCGGCCTTCACGTTTTAAAAATTTCATTTTATCACTTGCTAATGTTTTGCTTCTGTTTGTCAAAAGGGCCATCCCGTCCATATTTGGTAGGAGCCTCACCATTAAAGGTTAGATAAGCCTATTACTGCACACTCCTTCACGTTTTAAAAATTTCATTTTATCACTTGCTAATGTTTTTCTTCTGTTTGTCAAAAGGGCAGTCCCGTCCATATTTGGTAGGAGCCTCACCATTAAAGGTTAGATAAGCCTATTACTGTACACTCTTGGTGCGATGATCACTTTACAAATATAAGTACTTGTGGGGTGTGAGAGGCAAGGGCCAGAGTTCAAGTCTTTAGGAGAGAGAGCTTCACACATATATACACTTAAATTAGGTTAGAGTAAAATTTTATCTTAGAAAAAAAATAATAAAAAAAAGGTTGGATAGGCCTTCACACATCACCATTTTATGCCACATATCACAAAGTGTCATCTCACCCATATACTTGTATAAAAAGAAAATCACTTAAATCCAAAGAGAAATGGTATCTACAACATTTTCATAATAAATTTTTAATGATAAGTTGTTAATTACTAGTTGTAATTGATAGACAAAAATGTAATTTCAGCAGTGAGGTCTGATTATAACCAAGGTTTTCAGACCCAGATCGTTCATTGAACCGTAAAAGGGAGAGGTTCAAGGTTTTTGAGGTTGAATCGGGGTCGAACTGTGATGACGTCATAATTAATTTAATAATTAATTAAAGCCTAAATATAGATATTAAATTTATAAAACTAGCAAAATTGACTAATATATCTATATATGTAAGGGAAATTTAATGATTTTCAAGCATATATTTAATAATTAAATAAGAAAGTTAACAAAATAAAATAATAACCATGAAAACATTAAAATTTATGATTAATTTTTGAAGTAAAGTTGAATATCTTTGAAGGATTTTAATTATAATTTTTTTTATTCCTTGTAAGAGATGGATAATTTAATTAAGTAGAATAAAATTGTGTTAAGTTTCTTTTATAAAAAATAAAAAAAAATTGCTAAGGGGTTGGACCGCACGGTTCTCACCGGTTCGTGTGGTCCAACCCCGGTTTTAGGGGTTCACGGAATTAACAAAAAATCCGGTTCTTTAGGCTTAAAAAACCGGTTTTCATCCCGATTTTCGGTTCTCACAGTCCGACCTTCCGGTCCGGTTCGGTTCTGAGAATCAATTTATAACTAGTAGCAACTTCCCACATAAATCTTTTTGTGAAATTATTGGGAAAATATTATAAGCGTGGCATTACTCAAATTTAAAATGCTAATTATTGTTGCACACGCTGAGTTACTCACGGTTGTATATTATAATTACTAGCATGTAACCCATACAAACATATAAATACATTTAAAATTAAACACAAATTTTATTATAAAAATATAAATAATTAGTCAAATTATTAAAAAAATAGCATGTAACACATGCATATGTATAGATACATTTAAAATTAAACACAATTTTTATCATAAAAATATAAATTATTTTTTAAAAAGTAAACATAATTAATCACATATTAAAATTCTTACATAAATTAAATACTACTTATGATAATTTTTTTTTCTAATTTTTAATAAGATAGAACGTGTGGTGATCTTTGTTGTGTGGTGATTTCTATTGAGTACATGGTATTGGTTTAATTTTTTTTTTTTTTTATAGTTCATTAATATTAGATTCTTAGTATTTTGCACTCATTAACTCACTTGGCACAAAGATAAAAAACTTAAGTGGACACATGGCAAAAACTTAAGTGGATAATTATTGTATGGTCTCCACATAAATTTAGACAAATGACACAAAATTGGATTCTAATTTCAAATTCTAATTAAATTTTCTCTAAGCTTTGCCTATATATATATATATATATATATATATATATATAGAGAGAGAGAGAGAGAGAGAGAGAGAGAGAGAGAGAGAGAGAGAGAGAGAGAGAGAGAGAGAGAGAGAGAGAGTATGTAACCCATGTTTACGCATGAGAATGAAAAATTGAAGTGGTGCTATTGATGTTAGCTTTAGAGATATTAAAATGATTTTTCCTTGTAATTTTTATGGTATTAGTTACGCCAAGTTTCTCATTACATTGCTATTATATATGTAATTTTGAAAATCACTATTGGATACTATATATACTGTAGGGTCAATTTTTGTAATCCAAGCCCAAAAGGTATGGATTGTGAGCCCAATGAACCCAAGACAATGAATTTGTAGAGAGTGGGCGAAAGAGCTGGGTTAGTAGTGAATTAAACAGTATTGGATTGCGGTGCTTGAGAGTAAATTAACATTCAATCGTGCTCGGACAAACGCAAATATAGACGTCCGAAGAGGAATTATATTGAATGAACGTTTGTTACAGTTCTTAAAGCTACAGTGATGGTGTTTTCTTCCTTTCTCTTTGTTTCTCCTTTTTTTTTTATTAGAGGTCTCTCCTCCTTGTATAACACCTTCTCCTTCCATCTTCATCGTCCACTTGTTCATCATCTAAACACCTACTTGAGTGCATGTCCCATCATGCATCCTCTTTAGCCCTGTGTGAGTGGCAGTAGCTGAGAGTGCACTGTTCAGGGGTCCTCTCCACATTAATGCGGCCAGAGAAGTGGGTGCAGTGCATTTAATGTGGTGGTTGAAGTCTGTCTTCTAGATATTTTCTCCGTTCCTGCTATCTTCATGCGTGCCTGAGGTTCATCCCTATCATTACACTTGTCAGGAGGATCATTTGAGCTTCCCAGACGCCTGTTGGACCAAGCTTCTTCTAATCCGAGGATATGGAATCCTCGGACAATTGAATGTCTCCTCGAACGATGACCCGTGCTCCTCTCCAGACATGTTTCTTTTACACGGGCTTCTTCTCAAGTGTTTTCATTTCTTCGGACAAATAGTAGTCTTCAAATAGGGCGTTGGGCTCAATACGTTAGGTTGGGCTTTTCACCCCCCACAATAGCCCTTCAAAATTTTAGTTTTTCCCTCGCATCCGAGGAGAAAAAATAGGATTTTGACTTGTCACGGAGTAAAAGCTTGAGAACAGGCAAAAATTTGAACTGTCACGTGTGTAGGTATAGATGTACATGCTTCATCATTGCTGCTGTTGTTTTTCGTATTCCCAAAGCGCCATATTAATTACTCCAGGTGGCGTTTTGTCCTTTGCATCCAACGGTGGGCTATTGATCTAACGAATGTAGTTCTTCCTCGAGATTTGGGCGAAATAACTTTTGCCCCTTCATTTGACCTCGTATAAAATCTCAGAGGAAGTCATTCCTTCCTTACTTTGCAACTCCCAGACCATCCAACAAGAACAAGCACACAACTGCTCCGAGCTCTTTCAGTCGCTGATTTCAATCTTTCCAAAAGCCATCAAGAATCCTTCTGCGAGTTCGAAGATCAATCTCCAGTTCAGTTCCTGTAAGTTTTCATCTTCTTGAGCCTTCAGTCCTCTCCTCGGCCAACTTTCTCGTCCTTTGAACGGTCACTCCCTGATTGCTACACTCAGTGCTTCCATTTTTCCGTTTAAGCGTAATGGGTAAACTCCAGTACCGGGTGGACAGTTCTACCCAGTAGGAGGCATTTAGGGCCACATATCGTATTCCTTCGAACGTGGGGGGTGAGGTATTGTCTTCTAGAGAAAATACTGACTGATCGGAAAACGGGAGAAGTCGTGATCCCCGTCATCGCCTTCCTAGAAGGGGGGATGACAATCCCCATGGGTCCCATCACGACTAGCTACCTTCGAAACCATAGGCTTACTCCCTGGCAGTGCGCGCCTAACATGTTTAGGATCTTAGGAGCAATTGAGGACCTTAACCGTCACCTAGGATTGGGACTCACCTGGCTTGACGTGGTACATATGTATGAGTGCCACAGCCAACAAGAGGCGGGATATTATTTAAAATCCCAGTCCGACATTGTTAGGCTCATTTCCTGCCTCCCCAAATCCAACAAAGGGATGAAAGACGACTATGTGATCGTCTCGGGCGCATGGTATGATGGCCCTCACTGCCCAACCAAGCCAGGAAAGCCAGGTGGGACATGTTAGATTTAGGCACACTAACCATAGGCCTAGGATCCTCGTCTTTTAATGGTTTTTAATTCTTCTTGTGTTGCTATTTTCGAGTCTTTAACAAAGTTCTGCTGTGACTTGTAACAGATAAAAACCACGTTTCTCCTCGGCTCAGCCTTACAAACACCGCCGCCCTTAATTTTTTATTAAGGTCAGAGATTTTTGTAAGCGAGGACGGGTAGCTCCGATCGGCTCCCCTTATTCTAGGATACACAACGAAGCCAAAGAATTTCCAACTAGTCAGCAACGCGATAACCTAGGGAGATCATCGCCTTAATCGCATTGACGTTGCTTGGAAGGGTTTTTTGGCGCCGCACGAGCTTGCACCCGTACCCTATCCAAACCCCCAGGGTATACCCCCTCTCGTCCAGCCACTCCAGCAAGTTCCCCTCGAACAGGTGGTTGAGGGTGAGAGGGTCGGCTCTTCCACCTCCTCGCTAGAAGAGCAAATAGACAAATTCAAGTTCGGGGGAGAGGCTTTGGGAGGAGATCGAGTGATAGAGGTCTCAGACGCCGAGGAAGAGACCGACAGGCAGTCAAGTATTCATCCTATTTTGCTAGCTGCTAATTTTGAAGACTCCTTGGACGACGACATGGATTTGAGGAGTTTAATGAAGGGTAGGGGCAAAAAGGCCGAGCAAAAAGGCACTGGGACTTCCCAACCAGTGGTGAATCTGCCTCCACTGCCACCCTAGGTTCCTGACCCCGGCTTAAAGCCTGTGCCAGACCTGAAGAAGAAGAGACCCTTCGATCCTGAAGAAAGGGAGGTGGGGGCGCCACCAAAGACAAATAAGCAACAAAGGGTGGCGAGAGACCAATGAAGCAGGAGGGCTTCTTCCACTGAGAGCCGAGAAGAAGTCGTCGTGGCTGATGTCCGCCGAGGAGGAGGACCTCGTATCTGGTCTCCAAGGTTGGAGCTGGATGGCGCTCCAATCTCCTGGGACACCTCCCTCAGGAATTATGATGGGGGAAGGGCAGGTTATGTCGCTGAGGCCTTGGAGCAGCCACTCCTTCTCCCGCATGACATGGATTCCTTTAGGCGTTTCAACCAGCAGGAGCTCTTCCTATCCCTTAAGAGGGATATAGCCATGGTAAGTGAGCTTATCCTCTTAATTCAGGTTATATTTTTGTTTTGCTTTACTTCTTTTCTTTATCCTATGTTGAAAATTCTGTCATGCAGATTACTCAGCAGATTTATGTGGCTGAGGAATGGAATAAGAAGTCCCACCTTGAGGCCCAAGCAGCAGCCCAATCTCAATTAGAGGTTGAAAAATCTCTGGGCGGCCTCAAGGAGGATTACTCCCTGCTCTCCGAGCAGTTGAAAGACATGACCAATCAGAGGAATAGCCTCAAAGCCGGCCTTAAGAACGCTGAGGCTCAGGCCGAGGAGCAGTGTAAACAGCTAAACATGGCAGAGATCAATCTGGCGACCGAGAGAGAGCTGTTGAAGGGTCTCAAGGCTGAACTGCAAAAGGCCAAGGCGAGCGCCTGAGTAGCCGAGCAGAATGCTCAATTGGCCAAGGAGGCAATTGAGGTTGAGAGAAAAGCGGCATATCAGCTGGGGGTGGATGAGACCGGGTCCCAGCTTACGGAGCAATTTGCCTCCGTTAGTCGAGACTATTGCGACGTAACCTGGAAGAAGGCACTGGACTCTGCTGGAGTCCCTGCTGACTCGGAGTTGAGACTGCTTGGGAGCATATACTACGATCCTGATATCCGAGAGCTCCCGGTGGATGATCCTCCTCCTACACAGCTCCTAGAGGCCTTGGATCAACCCCTGGCCAGCCAAGTCCCTCCTGCCAACCCTGAGGCCACCAAGGAGTCTGACCAGCCAGGTGACAAGGGCAAACAAGCTGAGCCACCCAAGGACATGGGCGAGGGGTTGGAAAAGGGGAAGACCTCTTTTGAGCCCAAGGATCAGGCTCCAGAAGTTGCTGCTACTTGGACAGATCAAGCTGCCGACCCTGTGGTCCCTCAATTGAAGACTTAGACATAGGGGCTTTTGTTTTGCACTTGTATTTATCTTGTTTTTATGCAAGGGATTGTAAACCCTTTTCTTTTGATCAATGAAACAGTTTTCCTTTTGTCTCTAGTGTTTTTGTTACATGTCTTATGATTTATTATTGCTACACATAACTGTACTTTGCAATTATAACAATGCGAATAATCTTGATCATGGCATCATAATGATGGTATGAACAATCGAAATTGGTACTGAACAGAATAGTTCGTATAAGAGTTATTAATGAGCAATGATTGCAGCGAGTTATTACGGAAGTTTCACATGTCTTCCCAAATATAAAGAGTGTTACTACCTCTCGACTTTGAATTAAACATAACTAAGGAAGCCAATCATAAGTTAGAATTAATTTAAACACAATCATGAATTTTAGCGCTAAGTCCCAGTGACAATAGCTGTATGGGAGTATTGACTAACCTGAGTCATTTGGTTCAAGGACCATGGGGAACGAACGTATTTGAATGTTAACTAACTCAAATCATCTGGTCCGAGGACTACAGGCATGACTGGATTTAAGTTTAAACACTAGAGAACTGTAATGGAGTGTTAACTAACCCTAATCATCTGGTCCGAGGACTACAGGCATGATTGGATTTAAGTTTAAACACTAGAGAACTGTGAACGGAGTGTTAACTAACCCTAATCATCTGGTCCGAGGACTACATGCATGACTGGATTTAAGTTTAAACACTTAAAAAACTGTGAACGTGTTAACTAACCCAAATCATCTGGTCCGAGGACTACAGGCATGACTGGATTTAAGTTTAAACACTTAAAGAACTGTGAACGTTTTAACTAACCCAAATCATCTGGTCTGAGGACTACAGGCATGACTGGATTTAAGTTTAAACACTAGAGAACTGTAACGGAGTGTTAACTAACCCTAATCATCTGGTCCGAGGACTACAAGCATGATTGGATTTAAGTTTAAACACTTAGGAGAAAGCGGTGAATGAGTGTTAACTAACTCGAATTATCTGGTCCGAGGACTACAGGCATGATTGGATATAAGTTTAAACACTTGAGAGAACAGTTTACGCAGTGAATTGGTATATCGGCTTAAGAAAAAATTCAATTAATAAAAGTACCTCTTGAGGTTATTTACATTTCAAGGACGTGGTATTACATGACCATCCAGGTCTTCCAAGAAATATGCCCCAATGCCAGCTCCTGAAGTGATGCGATATGGCCCTTCCTAATTGGGTCCTAATTTTCCCTAAGCTGGGTTTTTTTGTGGTGCCCACAACTTTCTTCAGCACTAGGTCCCCAGCTTCTAGAGGCCTTAGCTTTACGTTATCATCATAGCCTTGCCTGAGCTTTTGTTGGTAATGTGCCAGCCGAACCATTGCACTTTCCCTTCTTTCCTCAATCAGATCCAGACTCTTCTCTAGCTGCTCATTGTTGCCGGTCTGACTAAACGAGCTAGTTCTTAATGTTGGGAACCCGGTTTCCAAAGGAATGACAGCTTCAGCCCCATAGGTCATCAAGAAGGGGGTCTCCCCAGTAGACCTGCGAGGCATAGTTCTGTAAGTCCAAAGTACATGTGGCAATTCTTCTACCCATTTGCCATTCGCATCATCTAGCCTCTTCTTCAAGCCGTTCACTATGACCTTGTTGACAGCTTCAGCTTGCCCATTACCCTGGGGATAGGCAGGAGTGGAGTATCTATTTATAATTCCCAGCTCGCTGCAGTAATTCCTGAATGCCTTGCTATTGAACTGTAAGCCATTGTCCGAGATGAGAGTGTGAGGAACTCCAAACCGAGTGACAATATTCTTCCACACAAACTTTTGCACATCAACGTCTCTGATATTGGCTAGCGATTCAGCTTCGACCCACTTAGTGAAATAGTCTGTGCCGACCAGAAGGTACTTCTTGTTTCCTGCAGCTTTAGGGAAGGGTCCCACGATATCCACGCCCCATTGGGCGAAAGGCCATGGGCTAGATAGCGGATTAAGAGTTCCCCCTGGCTGGTGAATGTTTGGGGCGAAGCGCTGACATTGATCACACTTTTTAACATACTCGTGGGCTTCTTTTTGCATGTTAGGCCACCAATAGCCT
Source organism: Quercus aquifolioides (assembly GCA_019022515.1). NCBI lineage: Eukaryota > Viridiplantae > Streptophyta > Magnoliopsida > Fagales > Fagaceae > Quercus > Quercus aquifolioides. The sequence continues at coordinate 33,187,139 of CM032326.1, forward strand.
TGGGTGAGGGCTTGGTGAGCTAAGGACCTACCTCCGGTGTGGCTCCCACAAATTTCTTCGTGCAACTCTTCCAATAATAGCTTAGACGCTTCAGGATGCATGCACAACAAGTATGGTTCCGAATAGGAACGTCTGTATAATTTCTGGTCCTTGGATAACCAGAATCTGGTGGCCTTCCTCTGAATTTTGTCAGCTTCTGCCCTCTCTTTTGGCAATATATCTTCTTTTAGGAATTTAACTATAGGGTCCATCCAGCAGGGTCCTGCCCTGACTTGGTGAACCTGGATTACTTCTCTTTTTGCCTCTGTGGGCCCATGCAAGTCCTCGACGAGGATGGTTCTCGGCAGGTTTTGTGCCGAGGAGGTAGCAAGCGTGGCCAAAGAATCAGCATGTGAGTTATCACTTCTGGGGACGCGTAGCAAACTGAAAGAGTCGAACTCCGATTGCAGACATTTAACTCAGCTCAAGTACCCCTGCATTCTTTCATCCTTCGCCTTAAACTCGCCTTGTACTTGACCTACGACTAACCTTGAGTCCGAGAACAACTCCACGGACTTTCCTCCCATTCTTCGGACCATAGCCATTCCCATCAGCAGGACCTCATACTTCGCCTCATTATTCGTTGCTGAGAAGTCCAGCCTTAAAGACTTTTCGATAATGATCCTCTCGGGGGATATCAACACTAGCCCAACTCTAGAACCTCTTTAGTTTGACGCGCTATCAACGTACACTTCCCAATGGGAGGGACTCTGTTGGGAGATCATGCCAACCGATTTTTCATCCATGTCCGACGTAGGCTTTACTTCTTCTAGTTGGGGCTCCGTGAACTCAGCCACCAAATCCGCAAGGACCTGACCCTTGACCGATGTGCGGGGCATATATTTTATATCGAAAGCCCTTAAGATCGTACCCCATTTGGCAATCCGCCCAGTGTAATCAGCGCTCCGGAGTATAGCCTTGAGTGGGAGTTGGGTGAGGACAATGACCGTATGGGCCTGGAAGTAGTGAGGTAGCTTCCGTGTACCGAGCACCACTGCTAAGATAGCCTTCTCCAAAGGCAAGTAACGGATCTCGGCCTCATGCAGCGACTTGCTTACGTAATAAACTGGTCTTTGCACACCACAGTCTGATCGTATCAACACCAGGCTCACCGCACAGGGGGTTACAGCGATGTAGGCGAACAATACCTCATTTGGCTCAGGACTGGACATGATTGGTGGCCGAGCTAGATAATCTTTGAGTTGCTGAAAGGCCAAAGCACATTCTTCAGTCCATTCGAATCCCTTCCACTTGTTGAGCAGAGAGAAGAAAGGCCGACACCTGTCTGCTGATCTAGAGATGAATCGATTCAGGGCAGCAGTCATTCCGGTCAGTTTCTGAACCTCCTTGGGATTCCGAGGAGCTCGTAAATCGTTGATGGCCTTTATTTGGTCGGGGTTAACCTCAATCCTTCTGTGAGTCACCATGTATCCCAAAAACTTGCCAGACCCCACCCCAAATGAGCACTTAGAAGCATTTAGTTGCAGTTTGTACTTTCTTAAAACCTCAAAGGTACTTTCAAGGTCCTTCACATGCTCGGCGACAACTTTGCTCTTTACCACCATGTCATCTATGTAGACCTCGATATTTTTGCCCAGCTGCAACTCGAACATCCTCGTCATCATCCTCTGGTAGGTAGACCCCGCGTTCTTTAAGCCAAATGACATCACTTTATAGTGGTAATTGCCAATAGGGGTGACAAAAGCGGTTTTCTCCTGATCATCCAGGGCAAGTGGTATTTGGTGGTAGCCTTGGAAGGCGTCCAGGAAGCTCATCCGAGGATGGCCGACAGTGGCATCCACCAGCTGATCAATTTTCGGCATAGGGAATGGATCTTTGGGGCAAGCTTTATTCAAATCAGTGAAGTCCACGCACACTCGCCATTTCCCACTCTTCTTCTTTACCACCACGGTATTTGCCAGCCATTCAGGATAAAAAAACTTCCTTAATAGCTCCAACTTGCTTGAGCTTCGCTACCTCCTCTCTTACTGTGTTAGCATGTTCCTTGGATGGGCGCCGAGGAGGCTGTTTCTTCGGGGTGATCAGTGGGTTTACCTTCAAGTGATGACATATGAATTTTGGATCCACCCCCGGGGCTTCGTAAGCACTCCAGGCAAACACATCAAGGTTTCGCTTGAGGAACTCTATCAGCTCTTCCCTCTCCTGAAGAGGTAGCTGAGATCCGACTTGGAAGAATTTATCAGGATCATCTCCAATAACCACTTTCGTTAAATCTTCACATCGAGTGCCTTCGTCTGAACCTTCGACAGGCAATTCCAGAGACTTTAACTGCTATAAACCACTTTCGGCTCTGGATGAGGATTCGGCTTCGGGCTCATGTTGGATGGCAGCCACTAAGCATTGTCGGGCTGCGGACTGGTCCCCTCGGATATCATGAACATGCCCTTCGGATGGGTACTTGACCTTCTGATGCAAAGTAGAGGAAACAGCCCCAAGTGCATGAAGCGAAGGTCTGGCCACGATCGCCGTGTAAGGTGAATATACGTCCACCACTATAAAATCCACCTCTACCACTTCGGCGCCGGTCTGCACAGGTAAGCGTATCTGACCTTTTGGGGTGACAGCCCTTCCTTCAAAGCTTATGAGCGGGGAATTGTATGGTGTTAGGTCTTGGGGTTTTAGGCCTAGCCCCTTGTAGAGATCTGGATACATTATCTCCACGGCACTACCCTGGTCCACCATCACCCTCTTCACATCGTACCCTCAAATTCTGAGGGTGATGACTAACGCATCATCATGGAGTTGGATGGTGCCAATCATGTCTTCGTCCGAGAACCCTATAACAATCGGAGTACTAGACTTAACTCTCTTCGGACCTCGGCTTATATCCCCTGCTGGTGGTCGGCCTATCGACATAACTTTCAATGGCCAGGATCCTGTTCTCCCCGGCGCGGCGAAAACGACGTTAATAGTCCCTAGTGGCGGCTTTGAAGGGTCATCTCTTCGTGGCCCTGAGCCTATCTGCCCCCCTCGGCCACTGGAGGGGTGTAAGAGGTGTCTGAGCCTACCATCACGAACCAGTTGGTCTAAGTGATCCCATAGGCTCCTGCAATCCTCCGTGGTATGCCCATGGTCTTGGTGGTATTGGCAGTAGAGATTGTGATTGCGCCTCTCGGGGTTTCCTACCATCTTGTTCGGCCACCTGAAGAATGATTCATTCTTGATTTTTTCCAAGACCTGGTGTACTGGCTCTTTGAACACAGTGTTGACCGCTTGAGGATTTGTCGATCCTGATTGTCCAGCAAAATCTCTCCGCGGTTTATTGTGGTTATAACGGTCCGACCTGAAATCCCTCCTCTCATGGGGGATAACCTTGTCCTTACCCTTCCCTTGCTGCTGATCCTCTTCAACCCTTTTGTACTTTTCTATACGGTCCATAAGTTGACGCATGTTTGTGACCGGTTTACCAGATAAGGACGTCCTCAAACCATGGTCAGTAGGGAGGCCGAGCTTGAATATGCTGAGGGCCATTGCATCAGAGTTGCCCTCCATATCATCGAACATCTCCCAGTATCTATCTGAATATGCCTTCAAGGACTCACCCTCCTGCATGGTCAAGGACAGCAGTGAAGAGAAGGGTCTGGCCACTCTTCGGCATGTGACAAAACGGGAGCCGAATGCTTGAGTGAGCTCTTTGAAGGAGTTGATGGAGCCTGCCTTCAGACCGTCAAACCATCTCATGGCAACTGGCCCAAGACTGGAAGGGAAAACCTTACACATCAGAGCTTCATCTCTGGAGTAGACAGCCATCCTTTGGTTAAAATGACTCACGTGCTCCACGGGGTCTGTTTTACCATTGTAGATGGTGAACGTTGGTTGGTTAAAGCGCTGAGGAAGTCTCGCTTCCTTAATCCTGCGTGTAAAGGGTGACCTAGAAATCTGATTCAGAGCCCTGCTCATGTCATCGTTTCCTACGTCTCCACGCGATGGGCTTCTGCGTTGCCTCTTGCGATGGGACTCCTCTTCGTAGGTGTAGGACTCGCTGGCTGGTGTCCTAGATTTATGTTGATAAGTGACATCCTGCTCATCATCAGGGTCCTCATCAGAATACGAGGAAGCCCGTTTTCTCTTTGCATGGCGCAACTCCCTCTTTAGTTTTTCTACCTCCAGTTGCAAATCCCGGTTCTTCTCTGCATGGGACATGTGACTTTCGCCATGTGACTGGCTTTGGCTAATAAGCACAGTGTGTACGTTGCCCTCACGGTCCTGTCTCCTTTCTAAATTAAGAAAAGGGTTCACGTGCTGGGATGCCCTGGATTTTGCTTCTTGTTGACCTCGTCCTGCCATCACCAACTGTTGTTTTCACCCTTGCACAAGCTCTTCCCACAGACGGCGCCAATTGTAGGGTCAATTTTTGTAACCCAAGCCCAAAAGGTATGGATCGTGAGCCCAATGAACCCAAGACAATGAATTTGTAGAGAGTGGGCGAAAGAGCTGGGCTAGTAGTGAATTAAACAGTATTGGATTGCGGTGCTTGAGAGTAAATTAACATTCAATCGTGCTCGGACAGACGCAAATATAGACGTCCGAAGAGGAATTATATTGAATGAACGTTTGTTACAGTTCTTAAAGCTACAGTGATGGTGTTTTCTTCCTTTCTCTTTCTTTCTCCTTTTTTTTTTTTTATCAGAGGTCTCTCCTCCTTATATAGCACATTCTCCTTCCATCTTCATCGTCCACTTGTTCATCATCTAAACACCTACTTGAGTGCATGTCCCATCATGCATCCTCTTTAGCCCTGTGTGAGTGGCGGTAGCTGAGACTGCACTGTTTAGGGGTCCTCTCCACATTAATGCGGCCAGAGAAGTGGGTGCAGTGCATTTAATGTGGCGGTTGAAGTCTGTCTTCTAGATATTTTCTCCGTTCCTGCTATCTTCATGCGTGCCTGAGGTTCATCCCTATCATTACACTTGTCAGGAGGATCATTTGAGCTTCCTAGATGCTTGTTGGACCAAGCTTTTTCGGATCCGAGGATATGGACTCCTCGAACAATTGAATGTCTCCTCGGACGATGACCCGTGCTCCTCTCTAGACATGTTTATTTTATACGGGCTTCTTCTCAAGTGTTTTCATTTCTTCGGACAAACAGTAGTCTTCAAATAGGGCGTTGGGCCCAATACGTTAGGTTGGACTTTTCACCCCCCACATATACAATATCAATTCACAACCATTGTACTTGAAATTCTACTAATTACAACACAAAATATTAAGAATAGATTGGTCCAATAGTATCTCCTAAATTGAATAGGGATGGGTGCATGGGATCGTTCAGCTCAATTACAATTTTTAGGTTCAAGATCTTTGCATTCAAAATATTTGAATAGAAACAGTATAAAGAAAAATGCTTATTAGTTTACTATATATATATATATATATATATATATATACTAGCTTGTAACCTCATGCATATACATAGATATACTTAAAAGATATACATTGAGATGCATCGTATAATTCTTAAATATATAATTGATAGTCATTTTTATATATATTTTTAACTCTTTAAAAGTCTTGTAAGAATATTATTAGGTAGAAAATGTAAATTTTCCATTTAATATTTTTTATGTTAATTAATTCTAAACTCTTTGGTTTTTGTGCGTAATAACTCACTTGGATGGATATTTATGATGTAGTTTCAAATTTGACTCTAAAATTAAGAAGTAAAATTCTCTTTAAAAATAAATAATTTAGGTTACATGATGCAAAAATTGGACTACAATTGTATAATCTAATTAGATTTTCTCTAAATTTTACCTATTAATATATACTAGCATGTAACCGATGCAAACGCATGGACGCATTTAAAATTATACATAATTTTTATTATAAAAATATAAATAATTAGTCTAAATTATTAAAAAAAAAAAAAACATGTAACACATGCATACATATAGATACATTTAAAATTAAACACAACTTTTATCATAAAGATATAAATAATTAGTTAATTTTTTTTAAAGTAAACATAATTAGTTACATATTAAAATTCTTATCTAAATTTAATACTATTTATGATTATTTTTTTTCTAATTTTTAATAAAATAGAATGTGTAGTGATCTTTGTTGTGTGGTGAGTATATGTGATTGTTATTTTATTTTATAGTTCATTAATATTAGATTCTTAGTATTTTGCACTCATTAACTCATTTGGCATAATGATTTAAAAACTTAAGCAAACACATGACACAAACTTAAGTGGATAATTATAATGTGGTTCCCACATAAATTTAGACACATGGCGCAAAATTCAACTCTAATGGAACTTTTTCTAAGTTTTACCTATTAATATATACTAGTGTATAATCCATGCATATGCACGGTACAGTTAAAAAAAATTATAATTACACAGATATATGGATTCAAATTATACTCTCTCTCTTTTATTTTTTTATTTTAATTTCTTTTGGATATACACATGAGTTTACTTTTTATTTATTTATTTATTGAGTTTTTGATGATTTATTTATATTAAACCCTTTGTCTTTTGCACCACATTAACTCGCCTAAAAAAAAAAAAAACCTTAAGTAGGACACATGGCGCAAAATTAGACACCAATTGGAATCCAATTTAAAACCTAATTGGATTTTCTTTCAAATTTACCTATTAAATATATATATATATATATATATATGTAGATATTAACTCATTTGGTACAAAGATTATTTTTATGAAATGGTGAAAAATTATAATTGAAAACATATTTCAAGTGTCTCGGGTCACTGAATGATGTAGCTGACCTTGACATTAGGAAAAAAAGAAAAGAAAAAAAAAGGGTCAAGTTTCTCTCCCAAGACCATAACCTCTATAGCTTCGGTTTCTGGTCCTAGGAGTCTAGGACTCATCACCCCACTCGCACCACTAGGCCTTTTGAGTTGTACCCATTATTCCAAATATAGGACCCATACCAACAATTTGAAAGCAATGGGCATTTTCAGGAGGCCGCCCTAGAAGCCCAACCCATATGCACCACAACACAGTAGAGACGCCTCGTGCAAACTTAAGGGTACGTTATTTTCGAGCTTCTTAGTGATAGATTTTGTTTGATTTTGAATTTTGTTTGTTAGGTTCTGGAATTTCAATTATGGGGTGTTGGGCCTGTTTGTATATATGTTTAAACAATAGTTTTCAGTTTTTTTAGAAATATGTATGGGTGAAAAAAATGTGTGAAAATGCGTATAATATTATTTGAAAACATGTGTTTGAAATTATGTACCAAACAACCCCTAGTTTTTGGGGTAAGCACAAACATAATTTTCTAATTTTTATGTAGTACTGCGAAAAAATGCACAATTTTTGCCTCAATTCTCCACGTGGTTGATTGTGATCGGTAGAAAAAAAGTAGTAAATCCATGTGAAAATGACATGCAATCAGTCACAGTATGCCATGGTAAAAGTTGTGAGTTTGTTTGTTGTACTAAAAGAACTCTTTTTAAAAACAAAAACAAACCCTTTTAAGGTCAAAATGAAACATTTTGAACCATTAACACTGTGTTTGGTTGGGGTGATTTTAGGAAGGATGGAAAACATAGGAAGGAAAAGTGGGCGGAAAGTAGTGTTTTTCACTGTTTGGTAAAAGAAGGAAAATACTAAGAATGGAAAACCCGGGAGAAAATTTTCTCTCCTGGGCCCACAAATCTCATCCTCCCAAATAGGGAGGAAAATTGTGGGGAGAAAAGTGGACTTATGGCATTTTTACACAAATGCCCTCTGGAATCAAGTTAAAAAAAAAAAATTTAAACAAAAAAACAGAGAGAGAGCGCTGGAGAATGAGAGCTGCGCCTGCTAGTGCTGGAAGCTTGGAACGTTCTTGAATGAAGGAGACAAAGCAAATAAAAGAAGGGGGATGGAGATAAGGCCAACGTGTGGAGGAGAAAAACAAGGAAAAAAAAGAAAAAAAGAAGAAGAAAAAAATGTATGGATGGAATGAAGGCTGAGAAAGGACAAATAATATAAAGAATAAAAAATCTTGAGAAATGTTAGCACAATATTTTCACAATAAATGTTAAGTAACAGATTGTTATTAGTTAATATTGGTGAGTAAAAAAATAATTTCAGTGGTGGGTTCAAATTAGAACTAGTAACAACTTTCCACATAAATTTTGTTGTGAAAGTATTGCGAAAAATGTTGTGAACTTAACACTTTTTATTGAAAAATATAACTGTTGGTAAATTTTATATTATTTAATGAGTACAAATAAATCTATTTCTTACCTATTATGTAACAAGGGTATAATAGTCAATTTATATAAACTACATTTTCTATCCTCTCACTTTTCTTTTCAACCAAACAAAAGAGTTTTCTACTCTCTCACTTTTCCATCCCTCCAACTAAACACACACGAGGGAAAACTAAATATTTTCTATCCTCCCACTAATTTTCCATCCTCCCAATTTTCCAATCCTCCATCCAAATGGACCCTAAGGGTCAAAATGAAAACAACCTTAAACTTTAAGAATGAAAAATACACTTCAACTTAATAAATAATTAGCTTTATGCATGTTGTGTTTTAATACTTTTTTAAAATTCCATTGTATAATAATTTTTCTATTCAAAATAAGTTTAACTGTGATGTGAATGAAGTTTTGAAAGTTTCTACAGTTAAAAATATGGATACAACGTCTATTAAGAAAAAAGAAAAAAGAAATGGATACAGTGTAAAGTATGAAGCTTGATATATTTAAGATTTATTTTAATTTGACTATTTTACCCCATATATATATTCAATTTTATCTTTTAAAAATTTGTCAAAATACTTTTTTTTTTCTTTCTTAATTTGTGTTTTTGAAAAATGGATAAAGGTGGACACCAAAGAGTCATATATTCCAATTATATAAACAAAATTACAAATAACAAAAAAAGACATGGGTACGGTTAACTTACAAAAGTGAAAGTGCTTCATGTAAGAAATTCTCTCCATTTGAAATGGACCAATTTAATGGTTTAAATTAAATATTATAAATTTAAAATTGTGTCTAATAATATGTCATCTAAAATTTATAATAACATGATGTCATGTACACAGTTTGAGGCTCATATAAATAAATATATATATATATATATATTTATAGCTTATCACAACAAGCCTAGAAAAATAAACTTCACTTATTCGGGTCCAAAAAACTTAGGTTCACTTAGGTTAAAAGAAATGGGTTTTGGCCATTCAAAAGTAAAGCTTGAAATTAGAATTACACGAATACTCAAGGCCAAGTTGAGGCCATCCGCTAGGTGAAAAATGGGCCAGACAAATACGAATTCCCAAGATTGGATTTGTTCTTCAAATACCCATCTCAGAGCTAATAGTAATCTTTAGCTTTTAGTGTAAAAACTAAAAAGTAAAAACCAATGGTTTTTCATGTTACTTTTCCTACATAGCTTAACCATGATTATCATTCACTAATACCAACCATAGTTTTATTAGAGAACAAAATGGTAATCTAATTGAAGCACCTGACAAGAAGAAATTTAAGATTAAGAATCCGTTTGGAAACCGCTTATTTTGCTGAAACTGAAAACTGAAAATCGCTTATTTTGATGAAAGTATGTAGAAAAAAGTTAAAAGCTGACTTTTGGAGTAATGTGACCCACTTAATAATGAAATGAGACCCACTTTAAGAGCAAAAATAAGCTAAAAAAAAAAAAAGCTAAGTTTTTCTCAAATCCAAAACGCAACCTAAGTTCCCTCTCACAAACCCAAATCGAATGGTCCAACCAGTAGCAGGGTGCTACATGTTATGATCACAAAAATAACCACCCTTCAACATTAACTAAAACATGAAATAAATCAATTTCACTTGCCAAAAGACTCATATCTATGCACGCAATAGTATAATAGTTTATTGGTGATTATATGCATACATATCATAATGTAACAAAACTAATTAGGGACACGCAAAAGAGATCAAACTGAAATTGCCTTATTATGCAATACTACAAAGTACGGAAACTAGCATTTGTTTGCGCTAATTCTGAACCATATATGCTTATGGGAACATGAAGCCATTCACCGTCATACCTCCATCAACGCTTATAGTCTGCCCGGTTATGTACGAGGCCGCCGGTAGGCATAGAAATGCTACCAAGGAAGACACCTCTTTGGGCTCTCCAACGCGTCCCATAGGTGTTTGAGAGATAACAGCATTGAAAAAGTTTTCATCATCCAAATACTACAATAAAAAGGAAAATAATAATTATGACATAATTTAATAAGCTAGTAATTAATTTCGATACATTGATAGGTTAAGATTTTACCGTTTCTTAAAAAAGAAAAGAAAAAAAAAAAAAAAAAAAGCACACGGGTGTGATGAAAAGGTCATTACAGGTTGGGTTAAAGGGGTCTTGATGTACCAAGGTGCCACACAATTGGTCCTTATATTATCTTTTGCCCACTCGCATGCCAAATTTTTTGTCAGCTGATTCATTGCCCCTGCATACTTATAAAAACCTTCAATATTGTAGCTCAAAGTAGTAATAATATAATCCAAAAAATGATGAGACAGGCTTAGGTTACCTTTACTTGCTCCATATATGGAGCCAGTACTGATTGATACGACCCCACAAACTGAAGACACAAAGACAATGCTTCCTGCTGACGAAGCTTTCAATAGAGGATGGGCAAGTTGGCTCAAGTGATAAGCTGATTCAAAATTTGTGGCCATGATAAATGAGAAATCTTGGGCCGTATACTCCAAGGTCGGTTTTGTTTTGTTTGTCCCAACATTGTTAATCTATATCCATGCAATTATTGAACAACAGCACCAATTAGGGGAAAAAAAAAATGCTAGTAAAAGCTAGTGTTATTAATAAATTGACATAATAAATAAATTTCTGGATGATTTGTTTTTTTAAAAGCTTATTTGCTTCACTATTTCAAAATAGTTATGCAAATACATACATAAAAATATGGGCTAAAATACAACCTTAATCATAAGGGAGGGATTAACCAAAAAATAAGCGTAACCAAGGGGTGACTTACAAGGATGTTAAGTTTCCCATTAAAGAGATTAGAGGCAGTGCTAATTAGATTCTCTCTTTCAGCTCTAGAGGATACATCGCACACTGAACCAGTGACTTGGAGACCCTTCTTTCTCCATTCACTTAAACACTCATTAAGGTCGACTTCGTTTCGAGAGCATGTATGCACAGTTGCTCCAAAACCTGCTAGTTCCTCCACAATAGCATGCCTAATCACAAAATAATAAAAGGGGATCAATTTTTTTAGCGAATCAACGCGTTGAGAACATTGCTTGAGCTTCTTTTGAATGAATATACTATTATGAGGTGAATCACTTAATATAATTGAACTGACGATGCATATCATACTATCATACATAAAGGAGAGCTACTAGCATGAAAGTATTATGATTGAAAATATTAGCAAGAATAAGTAGTAACAATAAGTTATTGATGAAGCTTTCTAGTTAAAAAAATAGCAACAAAGGGAACACAAAAGGGAAAGAAAGTAGGGACCCTATTCCTTTGCTTCCACCGGTAACAAGAGCGGTCATGCCCTGAAGTGACCATCTACTGTTATCGTGCTGAGCCATTCTGTAAGATTTGTAAACCTAGAGAGGAAAGCTTGAAAGCTAGAGAGAAAGATTGAGAAACTTCTAGATTGTATTGAATTGAATAAGACTACAAGATCCTATATCTAATATATCAGTAACAGAGAGAAAAACAAACCACCAAAATATCAGGGAGTTAGTTACTGCACGTGTCATATACACGTGTGTTATTTACGACAGATAAAGAATAGCTTATCTGGACTACTTGTAGTTTTAACCATTTTTTCTGTCGTTTAACTTGCTACTTCTGCATTTGCTTCTTTTTCTTCTTCTGATCTCGAGCATTTTCACACTCCCCCTCCAGGTGAGAGCTAGAACTGTGAATGTTAATGATGCTCATCTTGGTAAGTAAAGTAGCAAGCTGTTGAGCACTGAGTGCTTTTGTAAGCAAGTCTGCCAATTGTGTACGTGTAGGAGTATAAAATAACTTGATCACTTTGTCTTGTACCTTATCTCTAACCAAATGACAGTTTACCTCGATATATTTAGTTCTTTCATGGAATACAGGGTTCTCTCCAATATACATTGCTGCTTGATTATCACAGAAAAGCAATGCTGGTTGTGGGTGATAGATCCTTCAATAATGCTAACAGCCAAGTAATTTCACACAGTCACAGCCATAGCTCTGTATTCTGCCTCTGCAGATGATCTAGAGACTATGGATTGCTTTTTAGACTTCCATGAAATCAAAGACTCTCCCAAGAAAACACAGTAACCAGTAGTTGATCTTCTGGTGTCAATACATGCAGCCCATTCAGCATCTGTAAAGGCTTTCAAATGAAAATTTGATGTGGAAGATGGCAAAATCCCTTGACTAGGACAGCCTTAGATATATTGCAAAACTTTATAGGCTACATCTAAATGGGGTTTTTTGGGCTTAGACATAAATTGGCTAAGTTTATGCACTGACTATGTTATGTCAGGTTTGGTAATAGTAAGGTATAACAATCTACCAACCAGTCTTCTATAAACCCCTGGATCAGGTAGTAGTTCTCCATTAAATTTACTTAGTTTTAGATTTTGTTCCATTGGAACTCTGCTAGGCTTACAAGCTATCATCCTTGCATCCTTCAGCACCTCTAATGCATACTTTCTTTGACATAAGGTTATTCCCTTATCTGATGTAGCTACTTCAAATCTCAAATCTCCAAGACCCCACAAACTAAAGACACAAAGACAATGCTTCGTGCTGACGAAGCTGATGGAAATTTAGACTCCTTAAACAACCAGATTGCGTAGCCTAGATTAATTAGCCAAGTTGTTACTTAGTCAAATTATGCAATTCTAGGTTAAAACAATCAAATAATCACATCAAACATATAAAGCAGCGGAATAATAAATAACACAATGATATGATCACCCAGGAAACCACACGGTAAAAACCTGGGGAGGATTTGACCCACCGATCCTCAAGGCAAACCAGAATTCACTATGAAAGAATTGAAGTTCTTACAAAAGGACTACAAGCTCTCCGCTCGACTTCCTAATGCTACCCACCAGTAGAACTTACTGACACGACCATGTGCAAGCTCCGAATCCACGGACTCCTTCTTTCTTGAATTCCTCAATCAGCTACAAGCTCCCCGCTTGTTTTTCTTTTAAGTTCCAATGGTTGCAACTATAATGATCTTCAAGATGTTGAAATCATCTCTACCTTGAAAACCCTAAGTTTTGTGTAAAGGAAAGCTCCTCAAAGATCTCACACGAGATTCACACAAAACAGCAATGTATGAGCAACAAAGCAATATGGACAACCTCCAAAAACGTGGCTAGCGTTTAGTTTATATACCTAGGGTAAAAACATAAAACCCTAAACGTTTAATGAAGTAGGGCTGAGTTGGAAATTCTGCAGAAAAATCAACCTGTGCGATTTTCGATCGATCGAGTCTATTCTTCGATCGATCGAGTCAGGCCGAAAGTCCCAAGTACTTCTGCAGCCACTCGATTCCAACTTTACAATAATAAACCAACTTTGAGCAAGCCTAAATAAGACTAAATACATTGTTTTGATCATGGTTTGCCAACATTACAAATTAGAGTTCTAAATACATAAAATCCTAAGACCTTAGAACCTAACAGAAGCGTTCAATAGAGGATGGGCAAGTTGGCTCAAGTGATAAGCTGATTCAAAATTTGTGGCCATGATAAATGAGAAATCTTGGGCCGTATACTCCAAGGTCGATTTTGTTTTGTTTGTCCCAACATTGTTAATCTATATCCATGCATTTATTTAACAACAGCACCAATTAGGGGGAAAAAAAATGCCAGTTAAAGCTAGTGTTATTAATAAATTGACATAATAAATAAATTTTTGGATGATTTGTTTTTTAAAAGCTTATTTGCATCGCTATTTCAAAATAGTTATGCAAATACATACATAAAATATGTGCTAAAATACAACCTTAATCATAAAAGCATAACCAGGGGGTGACTTACAAGGATGTTAAGTTTCCCATTAAAGAGATTAGAGGCAGTGCTAATTAGATTCTCTCTTTCAGCTCTAGAGGATACATCGCACACTAAACCGGTGACTTGGAGACCCTTTTCCTCCATTCACTTAAACACTCATTGTTAGAAATACTGAATAATTGTATTGTATTTCTCAGTGAAAGAATATACATGAGTGCCTTTATATAGGAGGCATATGAGTGCAGTACAAGAATGTGTGCTATACAAGTAATCTAGTTGGACCTAAAGTTCACAACACTATACACGTTAACAGCCCTCCTCAAACTCAAGGTGGATGTGAGACCAACTTGAGGTTGTCAACCAAAGTACGAAGGCGTCCCTTAGGATGTGACTTGGTGAAAATATTTGCAAGTTGATTTTTAGAGGAGACTGAGATCAGCTTGAGAAAACCATGGACAAGATGATAATGGATAAAATGACAATAGATCTCGATGTGTTTAGTCCGTTCATGGAAGACATCATTGTGAGAAATATGAATGACACTTTGGTTGTCACAATAAAGAGGAGTAGTAGAGGATGTAGACACACCTAAATCTTTGAGAAGCCATCGTAGTCAAAGGAGCTCAGATATGGTATCAGTAAGGACACGATATTATGCTTCGGTACTAGAGCGGACCATATGAGTTTGTTTTTTTCTTCGCCAAGAAATCAAAGAAGAACCAAGAAGAAAGCAATAACATGTGGTGGACCTGTGATCAGTGGGATCGCCTGCCCAATTAGCATCAGAAAATGCACAGAGAATAAGAGGAGACTGAGCAGAGTAGAAAAGACCATGGAAGAGAGTGCCCTTTAGGTATCGAAGAATGCACAAAATAGCAGTATAGTGAGTCGATCGTGGAGCAGACAGATATTGGCTCACCTGGTGAATAGCATAGGAAATGTCTAGACAAGTGACAGTGAGATAAACTATGCTGCCAACCAAGCGTCTGTAAAGAGAGGGATTAGACAATGATTTCCCCCCTGAGGGAGTCAAATGCACATTAAGCTCAACTGGAGTGCCAACAGTCTTGCTATCAGTGAGTCTAGCTCGAGACAAGAGTTCAGAGGCATACTTAGCTTGAGTAATATAAAGTCCATCTGTAGAATGAGTGATTTTAAGACCCAAAAAGTAGCTGAGATGTCCAAGATCTTTCATCTCAAACTGCTGACTGAGAAAATCCTTGAGTTCTTGAATGCCACTGAGGTCATCACCAGTTATGATCATATCATCCACATACAGGAGAAGTAAAATAGTGCCTTTGTCAGTGTGACGAAGAAATAAGGCAGAATCATAATGACTAGCCATGTAACCCAAGCGAGAGACGGTAGAGCTGAATTTGGCAAACCAAGCTCGTGGAGATTGTTTAAGGCCATATAGTGCACGTCGAAGGTGACAAACCTTGTTTGAGTCAATAGAGAGACCGTGAGGAGGTTGCATATATACTTCTTTACTTAAATCCCCATTAAGGAATGCATTTATGACATCCATCTGAAAAAAGTCCCATTTACTAGTAGCAGCAACAGCTAAGAGGGCACGAACAGATGAGATACGAGCAACTGGAGCAAAGGTCTCTTCATAATCAATCCCATACTACTGTGTAAAACCTTTTGCAACAAGACGAGCTTTGTAGCGCTCAATGGATCCATCAGAGCAAGTCTTAATCTTGTAGATCCACTTACAACCAACCATAGATTTCCTAGAGGGGAAGTGTCACCAAATCCCAAGTATGGTTTTAGATAATGCATCAAGTTCCTCTTTCATTGCAATCGGTCATAAAGGGTCAGTGGAAGCCTCACGATAGGTGTGAGGCTTGTGTATTGTAGCAAGGGCAGTGTAACAATGATAGTCAAGTAAATGTGCATGAATGGATCTTACCCGAGTTGAGTGATGAGGTGGAATGTCTTGTGCAAGATCTTCAGGCGGCGTAGGAGCAGGGGACCCAAGCTCAAGGTTGGGGTTGGGTAGCTCGTCTTCGACTTGTTCATCTTGCACTTGTTCATTAAAGGGTGAACTAGGAAAGGGATCAATGATATCTAGTGGTTGGACAGAGAAGTCTACAGGAGGATCAGGAGTAGCTACGGAAGGTATATGTGCCTCATCTAGAAAAAGATCTAAGACAGAGAAGGAAGATAGGGAGGCACGAAAGTGAGAGAGCTCGACAAAGAGGCGATGTTCCCAAAAGACAACATTGCGGGAGATACAAAGACGATGAGAGACAGGATCATAACACCGATACCCCTTTTGAGTGTTGCCATAGCCAAGAAGACAACAAAGCCTTGACTAAGGCTCAAGTTTGTTATGCTTATGTGGCTGAAGAAGAACGAAACAAGCAGAACCGAAGGAGCGAAGGTGGTGTTAGTCTGGAGGTGAACCAAAAAGGCGCTTATATGGAGTTTGATTTTGGATAACAGGACTTGGAATGTGATTAATAGCATGAATAGCATGAAGAGCAACTTTGCCCCAAAAAGGAGCAGGAACTTTGGCAGAGAGAAGGAGAGCACGAACAGTGTCAAGAATATGACGAAGTTTTCATTTAGCTCTACTGTTTTGTTGAAAGGTACCTGGATAAGTTAGTTGATGAACAGTGCCATAGGAATGCAAAACAGCTTGGAAAGCATATTGAGTGTATTCAAGAGCATTATCATATCGAAAATTTTTGATGTGTTTGGAAAACTGAGTTTCAACCATTTTTGCAAAATTAGAATATACTTGCAGTAATTCAGAACGATGTTTCATATTAAAAATCCAGCTATAGAGAGATTAATCATCAACAAAGACAACAAAATATTGAGACCTACCAATACTAGAGACAGAGGAAGACCCCCAAACATCAGAATGAATAAGGTCAAAGATATTGGTGGATATTGATTCACTAGTATTGAAAGGAAAAGCTAGTTGGTTTCCTAACTGACATGAAACACAATCAAAATTTTATGTAGACACTGAACCTAACAAACCTCTAGAAGCCAATTTTTGTACCTAAGAGGAAGATGCGTGACCAAGTCGAGCATGCCAAAGTGCAAGGGAAGGAATTGAAGAAACAGTAGCAGCTGTAGCAATAGAAACAGGAGCAACAAGTGGAAGATGAAGGTTGTCCACGGGAAACATACGCCCAACTTTGGGACCGGTCCCAAGTTCCTATCCCGTCCTTGAATCTTGCACAATACACCCAGAATAATAAAATATAATACGATAACCCAACTCAGCTAATTGTCTCACAGAAAATAAATTGTAAAAAAGGTCAGGAACATTAAAGACATCAGGAACCGAGAGGTTAGAGGTCGAAAAAGAACCTATATTATGACCAAACATTGTGGAACCATTTGCTATGCGAATATTAAAAGGGTGTGGTGCAGGTTTGAGTTCAGAAAATAAGGACGAGTGAGGTGTCATGTGATTGCAACAAGCGTAATCCATAAGCCAAGAGGAATGAGACATACTAGATAAAGCTGAGAGAGAAGAGGAATAAGATGTATTACCAACCATACGAATGACATTGACGATGATGTTTTTAAGGTCATCTGTGGACATGGTGAAAGTGCGTCCTGAAGACTTAGACTGTGCAGAGATGGGAGCCATTGGTTGAACACTCTTAGTGTTAGCAACAGTAGCAGTAGAAATTGAAACAGCTGATTTGTTGCGATAATAGCAAGTCTCAATATTGTGGCCAAAACATTTGCAAAAATTGCAAAAACGTTTGCTGGATTGTCGGCGATGATTATCGCAACAAGAAGACGACATGTCCTTATTCTTCATTTAGAAGCAAAATATGCAAAAAAGGACTGCAAAAATGAAATTTACGTGAAAAACTAGGTAAGGAGCACCTGGACTGCAAAAGTCAACCCTGGAGAAAAGTCAACGGTCAAAGTCAACGACCTGGTCAACGATGACGTCAGCTGACGTGGCAAGTGATGTCAGTGAGTGGACAATGATGTTAGTAGATGACGTGGTAGTGATGACATCACCTAGGGCTGACGTTAGCAGGTGTAGATCTAGTGTGTGGCAGCGCGTAGAGCGTGTGAGCTTGGGTGCAGAATCTTTAGGTGGCACGTGAGGGCGCGTGCCAGCTCCGGTGACTGTGAGATTTCCATGATTGAGTAGATCGGGGCGAGATGATCATTGTGGTACCTGAAAAATACTTATCGGAGCGAGATGCACAACGAAGACGGTAAGTGCAGTGGTCTGTGTGGTGCGGGACTCCTCAACGACGGTGGCTGTAGGTCCGGAACCCAAGGATGACGGCTGAAAGGCGTCGGAGGTTCTACAGCGAAAGGCTGCGGCAGCTGTTGTGACGGTGGAAGCGATGTTAAGAATGGGGTAACACCTCTGATACCATGTTAGAAATACTGAATAATTGTATTGTATTTCTCAGTGAAAGAATGTACATGAGTGCCTTTATATAGGAGGCATATGAGTGCAGTATAAGTAAGAGTGTAGTACAAGAATGTGTGCTATACAAGTAATCTAGTTGGGCCTAAAGCCCACAACACTATACACATCAACACTCATTAAGGTCGACTTCGTTTCGAGAGCCTGTATGCATAGTTGCTCCAAACCCTGCTAGTTCCTCCACAATAGCATGCCTAGCTAATCACAAAATAAAAAAAGGGGATCAATTTTTTAGCGAATCAACTCGTTGAGAACTTTTGCTTAAGCTTCTTTTGAATGAATATAGTATTATGAGGTGAATCGGTTAATATATTTTATTGATGATACATATATCATATTATCATGCATAAAGGAGAGCTACTAGCAAGAAAGGAAAGTATTATGATTGAAAATATTAGCAAGAAAAAGTAGTAACAATAAGTTATTGATGAAGCTTTCTAGTTAAAAACAATAGCAACAAAGGGAACACAAAAGGGAAAGAAAGTAGGGACCCTACTCCTTTGCTTCCACCGGTAACAAGAGCGGCCATGCCCTGAAGAGACCATTTACTGTTATCGGGTTGAGCCATTCTTTGAGTCTTTTGTAACTATTGTCGAGACTTGTGGCACAAAAGGTGAACAACTAAGAAGCACGGGTGTGTTTCGGGACTCGGGTTCGGGTGCGGGTGCGGGTGCGGGTGCGGCGGGACTCGGCAATTAAAAAATTATTAAAAATATTTTTATATAGTGAATTTAATATTTTTATATAAAAAAAATCAAATAAATGGTAGAATTTATTATTAAAGAATAATTATTTATGATTTGTTTGTAATAAAATCAATATTTTTGGTAATTGTAAACAAAAAACCACATTTCAAAAAGGTTCTTTTACTCATTTTTCAATCCCCAAGCCCACCCACATTAAATATTTGACTTTTCCACCCCTTAATTTATATTCTTTTTTGTTAGGTACATTTATTCTTCTTTCATCTTTTTTTTTTTTTGGTGTCTTCCCGTCTTCTTCTTCCTTCTTTTTTTTTTTTTTTTTTCCCTCTCACAAGGCCACATGAAGCAGAAGAATGGCAGACACTGCCTATTTCGTCCTGTTTCGGCCGGAATCGGCAGTCTTGGCATCTTTCGGTGGCCATATCGGATTTCGTTTCCGCCGGAATCAGCCCGTTTTGGCCCGAATCGGCGAGAATCTGGCCGAGTCGGCACGAATCCAAAAAAAAAAAAAAAAAAGGGGAAGAGTTGGCGAGTCGGACACCGGACGCCGCGTCGGACTCCGGTACGGCGACCTTGGAGCCGCGTCAGTGCTTTCTAGTGAACAACACAATTACAAATTTAGCACACAAGCTAGAATGAGTATCCAATCCAAACACAAAAGAACGAAGAGTAGTACTACATGTATTTTTCTATCCATAGAAGAAAAACTTCATTAAAAAAAGTAATACTTCTAACAAATGTGTGGTATATATGAATTCGATGCTTACGATAATATATAGATGGTTCTAAATGCTTAAATAGTGAATTTAAATATTTAACCATAATTTTAACACACCTTCTCATGTGGGGGTCTTAAATAGTATGTGTCAAATTTTGGAAAGTGCTCACAACATATATGTCAAATTCTATAAGAAAATGGTTTTATTTTGAATAAAATCCTTGAATTTATTTCACTTTGAGTGCTTGCTCCACTTTATGCTTTACTGAACACAAAATACCACACATCATTTTTTTTTCCTTTATAAAATAACCAATTTAAAATTAAAAAAAAAAAATCAAATACATGGTATATTAATGCAGTTGGGGAAATATATAAAGTGAAACAGCATAGAGTGTAACAAATAACTTTTATTTAATTATTTTTGGAATGAAACAACTACACGCGTTGCTCTAACTTTATATATATGTTTCGAGGGAAAAACTTTGGGCTAATACTCTAGTATATTGGACTTGTCACGATGATGACATGAGGCTTAAGCCAAGTCCATTTTTCAAAAATCCCACTTATAACACCATCGTACACCGTTGGTGCGATGGTCATTTCACAAGAATAAGTGCTTGTGAAGTGTAGAGGGGCATGGGCTGGGGTTTAAGTCTTCAGGAGGGAGCTTCACACACATATACACTTAGATAAGGCTAAAGTAGAATTTCTATCTTGTATAAAAAAAAAAAAAAAAAAAAAAAAAAAAAATCTCACTTGTTACATTCATTTATTTTCATATATTGTAGTGGGGGTGTGTCTGAAGTTTGAACATCATTGTTTTTACTATTTCAAAGTATGCTCAGGGAAAGCAGAAGCCATTCACAGTAATCCCTCCATCAACACAAATGGTCTGACCGGTTTTGTAAGAAGTTGCAGGTAGGGAGCTTCACACACATATACACTTAGATTAGGTTATAGTAGAATTTTTAACTTGTATAAAAAAAAATAAAAATCCCGCTTATTACATTCATTTATTTTCATATATTGCAGTGGGGGTGTGTCTGAAGTTTGAACATCATTGTTTTTACTGTTTCAAAGTATGCTCAGGGAAAGCAGAAGCCATTCACAGTAATCCCTCCATCAACACAAATGGTCTGACCGGTTATGTAAGAAGCTGCAGGTAGGCATAGGAATGCCACCAAGGAAGAAACCTCCTTTGGCTCTCCAATACGTCCAAGAGGGGTTTGACAGTTAACAGCCTCCAAAAACTTTTCATTGCTCAGAAACTGCAAAGAATATAATATACAAATAAAAAATTATCAATGATCTCCCAATACTCCGTGAACAATTATTGATTTTCTCAAAATATTAAAAGGGTAGAAAATAGTGAATTTTAATCTTTTAACCATTAAAATGATTTTGTCAGGTTAGTCTTGAACTACTTTATTATTATTATTATTATTATTATTTTTTGTTTCTTTTTTATACTTTTTCAGTTTTTGGTTGGCATGCCTAACTCAGAAAAATGACCACTAATGCTAGATACTAGAGTACCGTACTAATTAAGGTTTGATGATGCCGAAAAAACTACCAGTAAGTCACACGGTCCTCATGTGCTTGTAACGTAATCTGCACAACAAAAAGAGAAGACCTTACAGAGAGCACCGGTGTGGTGCCGACCAAATACCCTCTGAAGGTCAAGTCAGAACTTCTCACAACTCTAGAGTGCCAGAGCTGGGGTAAATTATGCGTACCTTGGTTTGTGAGGGTATTGGGGCTTTTATAGTAGTAGAGGGTTGACATCTCTTCCTTGAGTTAGAAGTCTTTTCCTTATAGGAATCCTTATAAACGTATATTGTGTGATCCTTTCCTTGTAGGAGACTAACACTGAGCGTGGGGCACAAGACATTTCCAAATACAAACATGCGTGGTGGCCAAGTCAAGATTATGTCAGAATCGTCAGCCTCGTGTATCTCCTTCAGCTTAGTGGCGTCAGCTTTCCATCCTCCCTACATTGACCTCGTCAGCTTAAAGCCGTAGACTCCCTACTGTTTTCACTTGTTGATGGACACAAGTAAAGTTGACGGGTTTGTTTGGAACGTCGCTTTATGCATTCCCATTAGTGAGCATATACTTACAATTTTAACCTTATCAGCTGCCCCCCACTCCATATCCTCGTCAGCTTAAACTGACGGGTTATGGAGTTAAACTTTTTATTGCTAATTTCCTCTTTTTGGTCAGGAGAGAGGGAAAGCCATTTATGGGCAATTCCTCGAGCGGCCTTTATTAAATGCTCGGACACATGGCGCATTTCGATTGGCTCTGCTTCTGGACGAGGGCATCGCTTCGTCTTCCGTGCATATTTTTCCTTATATATACTTCATTTCCTACTCTCATTTCTCTCATTTCAACCTTGCTGATCTTTGAGAGAGAGCTTGTTGCCTTGAGATTTTCATCCTCGTCAGCCCGTTGATCCGTCACTCTTGCCGTCTCTTCTTCCTAAGGAGACTTTTACTTGTAAGCTTTTCTTTCTTCTTCTTTGGCCTTATATTTTTCATTTTGATTAATTGATTTAGTAGTGAGGCTGTTAATCTTAGGTTCTTAGAATGAATCCGTCGCTTGTAGGTAGTCAGATGTCTAGAGAAGCGTTGAGTGAGTAGTCGTCAGTCCGTGATGCAGCGAGCTACGACGAGGTCTTTGGTTCAGGTCATGAGCTCGAAAGCTCTTCTTGGTCGTCAGAGAAGGAAACGTCAGCCCAATCTCCTGACGAGGTAGTTGGAAGTTGTTGAGGTACAAATTTTCGGGCCTTAATTTCATTAGCCCACTCACAAAAATACCCACACAAGCCCATAAATTATTTTAAGCCCACATAAACATTTCCCACATATTACTCAAATATTCTCCATATTATTGGGCCTTCACAAATATACCATATATAAGCCCCATAAATTACCTTGGGCCTTCGCACAAATATCACCCATTATATCCAACATATTATCCAACTTAAATTCTCCACAAATAATACTCACCATATCACTACCAAAATTGGGCCACAAAATTACACTATCTCCACACAAAGCCCAACATCACTAAGCTTGTAGGCAAAACCCAAAGAAAGCCCAAACTCCCTAAAGCCCACTACGATGTGGCAACTTCAAAGCCCACTACGATGTGGCAAATTCAAAGCCCATAACGATGTTGCAAGTTCAAAGCCCACTATGATGTGGCAACTTCAAAGCCCACTACGACGTGGCAAATTCAAAGCCCACTACAATGTGGCAACTTCAAAGCCCGCTATGACGTGACACCTTTACAAAGCCCGCTACGATGCGGCACCATTTACAAAGCCCGTTACGATATGACATTTCTACTAAGTCTGTTGCTACACGGCAATATTTTTACAAAATCTTAAATCATTTTGGTAAAAACAATTACTTTATGCTCAAAGTCCAAATGCTAATTTGGCACCTATTTTATAAAGCCCAAATGCTAATTTGGCACCTATTTCATAAAGCTCAAATGTTATTTTGACAACTATTTCATAAAGCCCAAATGTTATTTTAGCAACTATTTCATAAAGCCCAAATATTATTTTGGCACATATTTACAAAATCAAGTATTATTTCAACACTTGCTTTATACTAAGTCCCTAGCTCATGGGAAATATAAATTACTCATCTCTCAAAAAATATTGCTTTCACAAAATTTATGGGAACTATGCCTATTCTTTCCATAATCAACTAACTACAAAGCCTATGAATATCACCCATGGCAAAACTACTCATTTTGTAGGAATAACCAAACTCAAGGAAGCTTATCTACAAAACCCAGCTGGGTCAGGCTAGCCCACACACAAATCCCAGCAGCTGGAAAACACGTGAACTGGTTAGCCAAATTTCAGCAACAATTGAACAGCTGGAGCCCCTTCCCATCAGGTCCCAACTTGTCCAATCAGATCAGAAAATGGACACGTGTCCACCAGGGGATGAATCCTTCCTTGACAAGCTGAAATCCCATCATTTCTCACATGACATAAAGCTAAAATTGATGTGACAGAAAGCTGGGAAGCTTCAGCCAGCTGTCCCTTCTTTTTTCTCCAACCCAGTCGGTCAAACATCAAAAGTAACCATGACCAGGCCACTGAAGCTCCTGAAATAACATGAAATCAGCTCATTTTCATACTAAAAATGTGTATTCTTTGGTTCATGAACCAAGCACATGAACCTCAAATGGGGAAACTTAGGGAAATGTGGTTTGGAGGGCACCAAGGGAATCCCAGCAGAGTTCCCAGCAAGGGCTCCAAGGTTGACACCTGGCTTGGGGTGACACAACCTGCCTTAGGGAGCTCTGATTCTAGTTGTAGCATAACCAAGATCATTAGCCTAAAGCATGCTCTAATCCCATCAGCCAAGGCTAAACAACATTCAATGCTAAGCCAGAAACCCAGCTGTTATTACCCAAAACAACAAGAACTTTCTAAAATTTGAGCTTACCACTCTTGACTAAAATCCTAGGAACGATTCTCTAAGGATTTCTTAAAGATTGAGGAAGATTTAGCAAAGATTATTTGCCAATTACCCCCTAAAACCCAACTATAAATAGGATTCTCTAAGCTCTAAAAAGTCACTAAGTTCTTAGTTTCAAGTTTAGAAACGAAGTTCCCTAGCTCTTGACCTAAAAACACTCCTCATAGCTCTACTAAAAAAATATTCAGCTACCCCTAGCAGAAAGTCCCAGCAGTCTTACTATACACTCCCACTCATTACTTATACTACACAGAAATGACTCTCACTACTCATACTACTTGAAATATCCCTCATTACTCACTATATTCATGAGCATGTCTTTGTACCATAATGATCTTGCTGCGCTAGCTAAGATCTCTCTCTCTCCCTTCATCTCACACTAAGTTTTCTCCATTATTTGTTATTATGGAACCCATGATATTTGCTTATTCATTTACTATTAATGGTTATGATGTAACTGTTATTATAGAATTTTCCCCTCATACTGTTGTACTAGAAGACTTTTCTCCAGAGCTAACAGATGATGAGTCTGAAAATGTAGATATTTCCCTTAATTTGTGAAGTAGCTAACAGTTGGGAGTTTATTCTGTTTCGAATTATTTTACCACTGGGCCACTTTCTGCAGAAGTATTTTATCGCTGGGCCGTTTTCTGCAGAAACATTTTACCATTGGGCTATCTTCTGTAAAAATGTTTTACTGCTGGGCTATATCTTACAGTATGCTTTTTTTCTTTTAACCATTCTTGTCAGCCTCAACCTAAGCCCAAGGCATAAAATACAGTGAATTCTTTGGACCTTCACCGATAGCATTTGGGCCGTGCATCAAGCCTATCGTCGAGTTTCGGTTTAGACCTCCAACCCATTATAAATCTTATTTGTCGGAAGTGAAACTTTTTCACTCCCGACAGAAGTTATGGAGAGGAAGGTGAGGAAGAATTAGTAAGTGAGGAAGAAGTGGTAATTGGGGAAGACGAAGTTGAGGAGGTAGAAGAGGTTAGTGATGGAGACGGAGATGAAGGTGACGAGGAATATTATGAGGGAACCTAAGGAAGTCTTGGAGGCAACCGCCCCTTCATCCTTCCCGAGGATTGGACCGTCAATAAATTTTTACCAAAGATGAGTGATAGGGTTTTTAAGGAGTTACGTACCCGTTACCAGATTCCAGACCACATCCTAATCCGTCTCCCTAGAAAAAATGAAAGATGCTACTCGGGGAGGACTGCAGACGTCAGCATGTACGACTCTATGTTTGCTGCGGGACTAAGACTACCGTTGACGGCCTTGCACCGTCAGCTGGTTGATTTTATGGGACTATCCGTCAGCTAGATTGCTCCGAATGCCTGGAGGATCTTCATAAGTGCTGAGATCCTTTGGGGTCGTCTGAGTGGTGGGAACCTTCAGCTTTCGCTGGGCAAGTTCTTCTATTGCTACAAACCCCAACATATCGTCTATTCTCAAGGGATATACCATTTCACTGCCCGGCAGAAGGACTTGAGACTTGTGTTCGATATGCCAAACTCTAATAGGAGCTGGAAAAGTAGATACTTTTTTATTCAGGGGATGGATTGGGTATGCCGTCCAGAAGAATGGGTTACAATACCCCGTGGTTTTGACAATACTTGGGGAATAGTCAAAGACTCAGGTTTTAGCCTCGACAACTTTTAAGTATACTCTAGAGTAGTATACCGGAGAGTTTTGTCTATGACTCTTGTGCACATTTGTAGGGGGAGAGATATTCCATAGGGGAGATGCATATACCAAGGGGAAGAAGACATTGTGTTAACAAGAAAACTTTGTTTTGTTTTTGTGTTGGACATGCATACATCCTTATGCTATTGTGCTTCTTTGAATGCATGTTCGGATGATCACTTGCTTTGCTATGTTATCATTGTAGTCTTTTCTATATGACTGTTTAGGTGTCTGATCAAGTTGCTCACATGTTTCACATCATGTTTATTTGATCGCAATTTACTTGCTACATTATACTTGTCCTTTTACTACTTGCTTTACCTTGAGGGTCTAATGTGGTTTGTGCAAGTGTTTCAGGTTACATGTATATATGTTCCAAGTTCATCACAGCTTCTATGATTCATGATAGGGGGAGTGATATGATAAGGGAAGTACTTTATATTTTGTATCTTTTGCTTTTGTAAGCTTTTAGGGTTTGTACCCATGCTTTGTAGTTTTAGTACTTGTTGTTAAATGTTATGCATTTTCTTTAAGTACATCACTCTTGTGCCCTTTGTTGGATTTTATATCCTTAATGCAATTACCTTGTGTTGTTGCATTGGTTGAGTATTGGACATGCAAATGATACTTTGCAATTGAGCTTATTAGCTTGCATATCCGGATGTTCATTCCTTGTGTGAATAAGCATTGTGATCACTATTTATAGTGATTGTTTGTTTTTGGTCAAGCCATGGTTTATTACTTATTTCCATTTTGCTTGACCGCATTGTGCTTGCTCCATATGCATTACAAATTTTCTACATACAATGATCATATTGTGTTGTTGTGTTTCAGGAGATACTTGTTCTTATGGTTCAAGAGCTTTACAAATTCTAGAGTTAGGTGTGAGTGAGTTTTGTTCAACTATTCCCAACTCACGTGTTAAGTCTAGAGTTTGTTGTAGGGTTTTGTCACAGAATAGCCGAAGGGGGAGATTGTAAGGTTAAATTTAATCAACCATCTTATTGGCTTTATTCCATGCCAATTAACTTGTAATTCAGCACTTAGAAACCTTGTATTTAGGTGGGAATCATGTAAGGGTAGTGTGTGAGAGAGTGTGAAGAAATGCTTAAGAATGTGCAGTGAAGTAGGGACTCGCGACTGGATCTCGCGGGTGGCTCGCGACTGGCAAGCCGCCAGATGATGCACACGAGCGAAGCATGTAGAGAAGCTGAACCGTCATGCCAGTTGTTGAACTACAGGACAAAAAGTCCAGACTGGCCATTCAGTTAGCTCGCGGCTTGAACTCGCGACTCAGTCAAGTCGTGAGGCCAAGTTGCCAGCCAACTCTGTTTTGGAAAAACTAACTTTTCGCATTCCTTTCTCACCCTAGTATAAATACCCCTTATACCCACGAAATGTATAGAGCTTCCAGAGAGAATTTTGAGAGAGAAACCCGAGAGAAAAACAAGATTGACTCATCCACAATCTTTACATAGAGACTCTTCAAATTCCTCTACTCTCACCCTCTCTATTATTACATCCTTGAGAGGTTTATTACCCAAATCCTTTTCTCACCATACCCATATCTGTGAGATGGCTATTTAGTGCTTGGGAAGCAGTTAGGAAGGGATCAATTGATATTGGTTGATGCTATGGGCTATAGCGAAATCCAGTAAGCTAAAGAAGACAAAGGTTCGACGTAACCTCGTTGGAGCAAGAAGATTGAAGGGCTTAGGTACACTAGGTAGATTAAGCTTGGAGGGTCTTCTGCTGTTCATGTATCCCAACTTCATTCTTTAGTGGATTATTGACCGCTTGGAGGGTGGCGGAGAGGTTTTATGCCGAGGGCTTTGGTTTCCTCTTCGATAACACATCGTTGTGTTGTCCTTGTGTTTACATCTCTCTTCCTTTAATCTTTGCCATTTAATTTCTACTGTGGATGTGATTTTATTTGGTTTAAATTGTTTATCAATTCTGTTATAAGCTTATGTTCATTTTTCGCATGTACATTGTTTGATATTAAGTTTGAATTGGTAATTTGTGATTTGGGGGTCTAAACATTCATAGTATTTTATACGCTATTTGAACTTTCAAACCTCGTCAGCATTTGCTTATATTTATTTCATTCATTCTTGAAGTGTTTTAATGTCGTCATTTTGTTTCTCTTTTCAGCCAGCACTCGTCCCCACATAATTGATGAGCAGAAGGAGTTCATCCGTCGGGTTCTAGACATCCCATTTGAGCAATGAAAGTGTAGGGACTTAATCACCCTTGACACTCTTCATTTGTACTGCGGGGGCCCGGAGTCGACGGCTGAAGCTCGCAGATTGGACAAATACTCTCGTCGTCATAAGTAGACTTTCTGCCATTCCTGTCAGTTCTATTCTTACCATCTACCTGTTGTCTCCTGTAAAAATGGAGGCAGCTAGGCAAAGGGTGAGGGCAGTTGCTGCTCGTAGGAAGGAGGAAGAGAAGAAAATTGAAAGCTCAAAAATGTGTTGAAAACACAAGAGCTGTTTAGACCTTCAAATTAAAGTTATGGCTCGATTGATTTTACACTAACTTAAAACTAAGTGTAAAATAGTGTAAATGCGAGCAGATAAACAAACAAGCTACTCTAATCCATAAACTTAACAACACAGCAGTGAAATGGAATGTAAAAGAGTAGGGAAGAAAGATACAAACACAAGATAACATGCCGATGTGTTATCGAAGAGGAAACTGAAGAACTCGGTGAAAAACCTCTCCGCCGCCCTCAAAGCAGTAATCGATCCACTAGACAATCAGTTGGGATACATGGGTTAGCAAGAGACCCTCCAAGCCTAATCTACCCGATGTACCTAAGCCCTCCAAGCTCCTACTCCAATAAGGCTTCTTGGAACCGTGTCTTGTCTAGCTCTTTAGATCCCGCAATACGCCCGATTGCATCCGCCAAGCCTCATCGGCTTCTTTTGGCAAATCCCTAGAGCTTCCCAAGCTCCAAAACACTCTCTACACTCTGAATAGGTGTGGGTTGTGTTTGGGTACAAATCTCCTCTCAAGGTATGACAATGGGAGAGGGAATGAGAAGATGCTACAATGATTTCTCACTAAGGATGAGTAGCTCTTTCTCTAAAAGATAGGTGTGTGTGTTGTAGAAAACCTATCTAGGGTTTTTCTCTCTAAATTGCCTCATCTACATTTGTGGGTAATGAGGGTATATATAGTAAGGGTGAAGGGTAAGAAAGTCACACATTAAAATCCTCCAGGCAGAATGTTTTACAACTACCTCGCGGGAAGGCCTTACCCGCGAGACACTCGTGAAAACGAAAGCCTGACATGACTTTTCAGCTTCCAGTCATGTGCTTCTCACATGCCCTTTTCGCGGGAACCCTTCTTGCGAACTTCTCGCGAGCTAGTCATGAAATGCACTGATTCATCAATTATGCTTGAGTCTTCACCAACTTAATACCTAACCCAATACAATAAAATCCCACAAAATACAAGGAACAAATTAAAACAATTACAACACTTTTTGTCGTGGAATAAAGCCAACATAAAACATAGTTGTAAATCACAACTCTACAAAAACTAAGGCGAGAGAGTCCTCGTTAGCCCCTAAAGCCATTAGTAAGGGTGCGGCTAAGAGGAAAAATGACAGGAATGACGAACTTCCATCGAAAAAGGCGTCCGTCACTCCTGGAGAGAAACCTCCTAAGAAACCGTCACCTCCAAAGCACGAGGCTGGTAAGGGGTTGATGACGATGCCTAGTCCCGTCTCTCAAGATTCTGAGCGTCGTCTCCTTACCCACAAGGATTATGCTGTCGAGATGCTTGAGTCTATTATCAAAGATAAAGACACAAATCCTTGTGTTGGCTAGGCAATGGGAGAGCTGGGGGAGTCAGGCCTCTTCGACCTTGCTTGGGTAAGTATTTTTCATTCTTCCTTTTACTTATTCATTTCAGTGCTTGCTAGCTAACGGTTGCTTTTTCTTGTAGGCATTGTTTCGTATGAAAGCTTTACAGGTCAAGGGTGCTACCAACGAGGGAGTGATTGCCCGTCAGGAAAAGCGTATCAAGAACCTGACAAACGGGCAAGCTCAGTACAAGGAGGCCCTCCGTACTCTTAACAAGGAGGTGAAGGAGTTGAAAGAGAAATTGGAAGAAGAGGGTCGTCAGAGGACAAAAGATCGGGAGGCCAAGGAGATGGCGGAGAAGGAGTTGTCGGCTCTGCTAGGCCAAGTGGAGACGGCCAAGGCTGACGCTGTAAAAGAGTTTAAGGAGTCCCATGCATTCATTGATTCCTGCGCCGAATATTATGGTGTGGGGTTTGAGGATTGCCTTAAACAGGTTAAATCCAATTATCCTCACCTGGATTTGGTGAAGGTCTCGATGGATGACCCCTTGCCAACAACTCCTGTAGGTGATGCTACTCCTGAAGATGCTGACGGCGCCACTGAGTGGGAGCAGGGTACTCAAGATGACGGCGTCATCCTTGTTAAGCCTATTGTGAATCCTCCCATCATTCCTCTGACTTCGTCGGCCAATCCTCCTGTTGCCGACGACCCTTTAACTCAGGATGCTCTAGATCAGTCCAAGGGTGACGGGACCCCCCAAGACCTCCCAGCCTCATGAACTTAGGATTTTTCTTTCCTTTTTATTATAATTGTAATCTAATTACTGGATAATGCCCTTTCTATTTTCTGGGTTTTGTTTTTTAAAAACTCTAATTGTTTATGGTATATCCGTCCCTTTTAACATGTATGCATTGCTCTTTATCTATATGCCCATTTTCTCGTTCTTGTATAATATGTTTTCATACGTTAGAGACGATCGAGTCTGCTTTACACGATAGGCTCGTCCATCTAAGGACGTCTACTTTCTAGACTTGATTTCTTTTCCTGGCTTTTTACTGAGCCCGTCAGCTTAGTTAGGTCTGTCCACTTTATGGGACTTGTCCAATTTATGGATTGGCTAACAGACTTGTCCATTTTTGTGGACTTACTATTAAATTCATCCACCTTGTTTAGTAATGGCAATTTCATAAAGCCAGCTTCAATGACGTTTACTTTATTAAGCAATGGACTTCGTCCACTTTGTGGACCAATGTACCCGTCCGCCTTGTAGAATTAAGTTTTTCCCTTTTGTGGGCTCATTATTGAACTCGTCCGCTTGTTGGACATAATAAACTTGTCCACTTGGTGGACTTGATATCATTTCATCCTTCTAGGATGGAGTTGTCCACTTTATGGACTTTAATAAATTTGTCCACTTTATGGACAATAATAATAAGCTCATCCACTTTGTGGACTTCATAATATTTCATCCTTCTAGGATGACATCGTCCACTTTATGGACAATTTTCTGTAGACAAACACTTTAGCCATGTCTGAATAAACTCTTCTTATTATGATAAACCATGCATTTGTAGAAAAAGTAGTTCTTGAAAAGAAGAAGACTTGCCCTTTGGGCTCTAAAAGAGTTAATGTAGCAAAACTAAATTAAATAGAAAAACTAAGGAGTATAGCTAAAATTAACTTAGGTAAACTAGAGATAAATGGGTGCTGCTTTTCATGCCATCCTCTCTACTGGTAGTACTTCCGTAGGTGCTCGGCGTTCCATGGATGGTGTAATTTTCATCTATCCAGCGTCTCTAGGTGGTAGGTGCCTTTCCTTTGCCATGATGTGATTCGGTAGGGTTCTTCCCAGTTGGGGCCGAGCTTCCCGTAGGAAGGGTCTCTAGTAGCGCCCATGACCTTCCGTAGAACAAGATCTCCAATCTGAAAGTCTCTGGGTTGGACCTGGGAATTATAGTGCTTGGCTATGCAGTCCTAGTACCGTGTGAGTCTTTGTTCGGCCGTTGCCCTGACTTCGTCAACTAGATCGAGCTGTAGATGCATAGCCTCGTCATTCTTGCGTTCGTCATGATTGTCCACCCTGTAGCTTATGAGTCCGACCTCGGCTGGAATGACTGTTTCGCTCCCGTATGTTAGCCGAAATGGTGTCTCTTCTGTAGGACTTCTTGCTGTTGTCCTATACGCCCATAGTATGCTTGGCAACTCTTCAGGCCATATACCTTTTGCCCCCTCGAGCCGAGTCTTGATAATTTTGAGCAAGGATCGGTTCGTTACTTCAACCTGTCCATTAGCTTGAGGGTGGGCGAAGGAGGAGTAGTGATTTCTGATTCCTAATTGCGAGCAAAAGTCCCGGAAAGAGTCGTTGTTGAATTGTTTCCCGTTGTTTGAGACTAAGACTCTAGGGATCCCAAACTCGCATACGATGGACCTCCAAATTAAGCTTCGCACATTTTTCTCTGTAATAGTGGCTAAGGCTTCAGCTTCCACCCATTTTGTGAAGTAGTCTATGCCCACTATTAGGAACTTCAGCTGTTGTGCCACTATTGGAAACGGTCCCATGATGTCTAATCCCCACTGAGCGAACGACCATGGGGCTGTCATTGGGGTCAATTCTTTGGACGGTTGTCTGATGACATTGCTGAACCTTTGACATTTATCGCAGGCTTTTACATAAGCTTAAGCATCCTTCTGCATGGTGGGCCAGTAGTACCTCGCTCGGACCAGCTTATGCCCCAACGACCGCGACCTTAAATGGTTTCCACAGATCCCTTCGTGTACTTCTCTCATGACGTAGTCTGCTTCTTCAGGACCGAAACACCTTAGGTATGGGCGGGAGAAGCCTCTCTTATACAAGATGTCCCTCATTAAGATGAATCGCGCTGCTTGAACCTTCAACATTCTTGCAGCCTCCCTCTCGTCCGGTAAGACACCATTTTTTAAGTAAGAGATTAATGGTATGGTCCAGTTGCTTTCAGAGCCTATCTCTTGCATATTGACAGAATCTATTAGTGGAGAAAGCTGAACAAAAGAGAGTATGTTATCAAGGGCGGTCATATGTTCTGCCAAAGTGGCTTTAGCAAGGCGGTCGGCTTGTTCGTTCTCTCCTCTTAGGATTTGGATGATCTTAGCCTTTAGCTCGTCTACCCTTCTCCTTACTTGCTCCAAGTATCTCTTCATTCTTTCGCCTTTGCACTCGTAATCCCCATTCACCTGGTTGGTGACGACCTGAGAGTCGCAGTAAAGAACCACACTTGTGGCTCTTGCTGCTTTGGCAAGATCAAGTCCTGCCACTAAAGCTTTGTATTCTGCTTCATTGTTGGTGTTAGGGAAGTCGAGGCGGACCATACATTCAATCTTGTCTCCTTTAGGAGAAAAGAACACGACACCTATTTTGCCAGCCTGCCTATTGGATGACCCGTCTGTATATATACTCCATTAAGGGCATTCATCTGCCCCCTTGTCTTCCCCTTTGGTGAATTCTGCTATGAAGTCAGCGACGACCAGTCCTTTGATGGCGGTATGCGGGCGGAACTGAATGTCAAACTCACTCAACTCTATTGCCCATAGTGCCAATCGACCAGCAGCTTCAGGATTGCTCATTGCTCGTCGTAAGGGTTTGTCAGTTAGGACGATCACCGTGTGGGCTTGAAAGTACTGTTTGAGTTTGCAGGTTGCCGTCACTAAATCGAAGGCGAGCTTTTCTATGGGTGGATACCTTTCTTCAGCACCACGAAATGCCCGGCTGGCGTAGTATACGGGCTTTTGAACCTTGTCTTCTTCTCTAATCGGGGCCACGCAAACGGCTGCCGGGGAGACAGCCAAATAAAGGAAAAGCTCTTCCCCCGGTTGCGAAGGACTTAGTAGCGGTGGGGAAGAGAGGTAAGCCTTTAGATCCTCGAATGCTTACTGACACTCGGCAGTCCATTTGAACGACTTCTTCAGCGTGCAAAAGAAGGGTAAACACTTATTTGTCGCCCTTGATACGAACCTGTTCAGGGCGGCTACTTTTCTGTTTAAACTCTACACTTCTTTTACATTCTTTGGGGGGGGGGGGGGTGGCATCTCTACTATGGCTCTGATTTTGTCTGGGTTGGCCTTAATACCTCTTTGAGACACCATAAAACCAAGGATTTCCCGCTGTTACTCCAAATGCGCATTTACTTGGATTGAGCTTCATGTTGTAGGCACGAAAGGTGCCGAAAGTTTCCTCGAGATCCTTCAAATGGTCTTCCTCTCTTCGACTTTTTACTAGTATGTCATCGACGTAGACCTGAACATTTCTTCCGATTTGGTTCGTAAACATCTTGTTCATGAGCCTTTGATACATTGCGCCCGCATTCTTAAGGCCAAACGACATCACTTTGTAACAGAAAAGACCTTGATTGGTAACAAATGAAGTCTTTTCCTGGTCCGCTTCATCCATCTGGATTTGATTATAACCTGAAAAGGCATCCATGAAGCTTAGTAGTTGGTGCTAAGCTGTAGAGTCTACCAGTACGTCGACTCGAGGGAAAGGGTAGCTATCCTTAGGGCATGCTTTGTTCAGGTCCGTAAAGTCTACGCACATCCTCCATTTCTCGTTGGCTTTCTTGACCATCACCATATTTGCAAGCTAATTGGGGTAGTATACTTCCCTGATGAAGCCTGCCTCTTGTAGCTTGCCGACTTCTTCTGCTATTGCTCGGTCTCGTTCTTGGGCGAACACTCGCTTCTTCTGACGGACGGGTGGAAAGGAGGGCGACACGTTCAGCCTGTGTACCATGACTGAAGGGTCGATTCCTGGCATGTCTTCATGACTCCAGGTAAACACGTTTTGGTTTTCTTTGAGGAAAGCTACGAGTGTTAGGCGAATCGTTGGGCTGGTGAGAGTGCCAATCCTCATGGTTCTGTCTAATCTAGTGCTATCGAGGGGTATCTCTTCGAGCCTCTCTACGGGTTCCGCCCCCGTCCGGTGTTCTTCTATACTCATGGTCTGTAGATGGCCATCCATCTCCAGCATCGCAATATAACATTCGCGCACGGCTACTTGATCCCCTCGCAATTCTCCTACTTCGTACTCAGTGGGGAATTTGATCATCAAGTGGTAGGTTGAAGTTACGACCTTCTATGAGTTAAGGGTAGGTCGTCCTATGATGGCGTTGTAGGCAGAGGTGCAATTGACAACAAGGAATGTAATGTCCCTAGTGATTTGCTGAGGATAATCTCCAATTGTGACAGGCAATGTAACTGCGCTGAGGGGGTATACTTTTGTTCCTCTGAACCCAACGAGTGGAGCGTTGGTTGGAACTAGTCGTTCTTTGTTGATCCGCATTTGTTGGAATGCTGGGTAGTAGAGAATGTCTGCGGAGCTTCCGTTGTCAACCAAGACCCGGTACGTGTTATAGTCTCCTACCTGGATGCTAACGACGAGCATGTCATCATGCGGGTGGTGAAGACGTTGGACATCTTCTTCCGAGAAACCAATAATGGGGTTGTCTACCCGCGGCATCTTTGGACGGTGCCCGTTAGCTGAACATTCTGAACTATTCTGAGTTAAGTCTTTCGAGCCTTTTTGGTTGAGCCAGTGGTCGCCGTGCCTTCCACAATCATCCTTATGTCTCCTAAGGGTTGTCTGGGACGCTCATTGTCCCGTCGGGGAGCCTGCTCTTGAGGAGGCAGATCTGTTTTCTCCCCGCTGACGAATTTCTACAGCTTCCTTTGCTTGATGAGGGCTTCGATCTGCTGTTTTAAGTCGTAGCAGTCGGCCGTGTCATGACCGTGATTGCGGTGAAAACGGCAGTATTTATCTCTAGACTGTTTGTTGGGATCTCCCTTCAGCTTTTCAAGGAAGGTTAAGGCTCCCTCGTCCTTGATTTGCATTAGGACTTGGTCGATTGGGGCAGTCAATGGAGTGAAACTCGTGAATCTCCCCGCAGGGGGCTTAGAGTGCCTGTCATCCCTTCGTTCTCTAGTTCTCGTCATCTTTCATCCTTTGTCCTGTCGTGTATCTTCCTGCCTTTCTCTTTTCTTGGGTTTCTCCTCTCGGGCCAGAAGTGCGTCTTCAACATTCATGTATTTGGTCGCCCTGTAAAGCACATTCGACATAGTCTTTGGGTCGTTCTTATACAGTGAAAATAGGAACTTACCCTTCCGCAACCCATTCGTGAAAGCGGCTACGAGTATTTTGTCATCGGCTTCATCGATTGAAAGCGCTTCTTTGTTAAAGTGTGCTATATAAGACCTCAGCGTCTCATCTTCCCGTTGCCTGATGCTCATCAGGCATGCAGTAGACTTTTTATACCTGTGTCCCTCTATGAAGTGCGAAGAAAATTGGGCGCTTAGCTCCTTGAAAGTACTAATGGAGTTTGGCGTCAATCTGCTAAACCAAATTCTTGCGGGACCCTTCAACGTAGTAGGGAAGGCTCTGCACATGATCTCGTCTAGTATTCCTTGTAGGTGCATCAAGGTCTTGAAGGACTCTAGGTGGTCTAAGGGGTCCTTAGATCCATCGTAACTTTCCACCTGCGGCATACGGAACTTTGGCGGAAGGGAGTAGGACGAGACGGATGCAGTGAAGGGCGACTCAGTTCGATGGACCAGGTCGTCGAGGTCATTAGACACCCATCCTCTGAGGGCGTTCATCATAATGTCCATCCGTTTCTTCATTATCTGCATCTCTGCGACTATGTGAGGGGAAGCCGTTTCTAAGCCAAAGGGTTGGCTGGTATCCTGTCACTCTTGTCTGCTTGGGACGTTGCTGCCTTCCAGCCCTTCTTGGTTCTTTTTTTCAGCGTTGGTTCCTTCTTGATCTTCTTTTTGGGTGTTTAATGCTGCGTTTTTCTGGCGCAGCTGTTCTTCCAGGTCATGGTCTTGCTTGGTGAGGCGTTCCATGGCAACGGCGAGAATTTGAACCTGTCTCTCGAGGGTAGTCGTGGGTGATTCGTCTCCTTGAACGTCGTTGGTGGTTGCCATTGAGCGAGTGAGCACCGTGCAACTTTTTGTCAGGGAGGCGATGGTATGGCTTACAAATCACAGGTTCCCACAGATGGCGCCAACTGATGATGCCGAAAAAACTACCAGTAAGTCACATGGTCCTCACGTGCTTGTAACGTAATCTGCACAACAAAAAGAGAAGGCCTTACAGAGAGCACCGGTGTGGTGCTGGCCAAATACCCTCCGAAGGTCAAGTCAGAACTTCTCACAAATCTAGAGTGCTAGAGTTGGGGTGAATTATGCGTACCTTGGTTTGTGAGGGTATTGGGGCTTTTATAGTAGTAGAGGGTTGACATCTCTTCCTTGAGTTAGAAGTATTTTCCTTATAGGAATCCTTATAAACGTATATTGCAGGATCCTTTACTTGTAGGAGACTAACACTGAGTATGGGGCACAAGACATTTCCAAATATATACATGCGTGGTGGCCAAGTCAAGATTATGTCAGAATCATTAGCCTCGTGTATCTCCTTCAGCTTAGTGGCGTCAGCTTTCCATCCTCCCTTCATTGACCTCGTTAACTTAAAGCCATAGACTCCCTACTGTTTTCACTTGTTGATGGACACAAGTAAAGCCGACGGGTTTGTTTGGAATGTCGCTTTATGCCTTCCCATTAGTGAGCGTATACTTACAATTTTAACCTTATCAAGGTTAAATCTGGCAAATTGTTCACAGTTCTTAGTACATGAATAAACTTCAATCAGTATTTGTTACAAATATTTGTATACTGAGGATGTCATATGTGTTGTTAATTAATGGAAGAGGCATACTAATTCTGACAGAAATTAAATATGGCTATCCTGTTAACATATGTGAGTATAGTGATTAAAATACTAGCATTTTTGCATGTTTCGAGGCATATACACACACGTGTGTATATAATAATAATAATATTGTCGCTCAATGGACATTTCTTCATGTTTTCAACCACTACAACAAAATGTATTTTTAGCGACGAAAATTAGTGAGGAAATATTTTTCGTCGCTAAAAATACAGCTTTAGTGATGAAATATGAATTTCGTCACTAAAAGTGAAAAAAATTATAACATTTAGCGACGAAAAATAAATTTCGTCGCTATTGTGATCTGAAAAATGGGTGCCAGTGGAGGGAAATTTTGGCGCAAGTTTAATTAATCTATAGTGACGAAATATTTCGTCATTGTAGGTATTGCTGTGGATAGTATTAGTGACGAAAATCCTTTCGTCACTATAAGGTAGTATTAGCGATGAAAAATATTCGTCACTAAAAATACTAATAGTTTTGCACTTATATGTTTTTAGTGACGAAATCACAATTCATCACTAAAAGTATGCTACAGCAATGAAATTTGAATTTTGTCGCTAAAAATCTTAACAAAATATGGTTTCTTTAGTGACGAAAATAAAATTCGTCACTAAAAGTGTAACAAATTCTGGGCCTTTTGTGACGAAACAAAAATTCGTCACTAGACGTGGGAAATAGCGACGAAATGTTTTCGTCGCTATTGCCCACTATAAATACTCCCAAACAAAAACACTACAGCATTCACCCCCTCAGCAAAACAAAAAACATCACCCACTTGAGTTTTTGGTAAAAAAAAGAGAAACCCAAACCGATACACTGATGAACCGTTGCCGATAAGCGTTGCCTTCTTCCGCATCAGTGACGCTTCGGCTTCCGCATCAGCGGCGACACTTCCCAAACAAGAAAGAGAAACCCAAACCGATACACCGATGAACCGTCGCCGATAAGCGTTGCCTTCTTCCGCATCAGCGACGCTTCGGCTTCCGCATTGGCGACGCTTCAGCTTTTGCATCGAGCTTCGATCTCTCCGCATTAGCGAAGCTTCGAGCTTTTCTTCACACCAGCGACGCTTTTCTTCCTCTGATGACGTTTCGCCTTCCTCTGCATTGGCGATGCTTCGAGCTTCCATCTCTCCACATCGACGACGCTTCGATTTCCTCCCCTCCGGCGACGCTTTGCCTCCCCTTCGCGCCGGTGACGCTTCGCCTCCCCTTCGCGCTGGCGACGGTGAGATAGAAACTTTGAGATCTTTTATTTATTTATCATCTTTTTGTTCTTATAGATTTTAAATTTGGTCTGTCAACAATCAAATATGGTTTTTGTTTCTCCAAATTCATGGTGTAAATGTTATGTTTGTTGTTATTTATTGTTACTGAGTGTATTACTAATATCCAAGCATGATAGCAAAGATGTAAAAGTTTAGGTTGTTAGTTTCAATGAGATGGCTGTTGGTTTCAATGAGATGGGTATTTGATCTCATTTTCTATTTGATTGGTTTTAGGCTGTTGGTTTCAATGAGATGGCTGTGATTTTTATGGGATTTTTTTTTTATGGTTGAGCAATGGGTTTGCTTGATTTTTGGTTTTCTCCAGCTTTGTGCTATAATTTCCTACATGCTTTATAAATGGAGGTGAAATCATAATGGAGGCAAGGCTTGCTAAATTTTGAGTTGTGGGTGTGTTTGAATGTTAGTTTGTGGTGAATTAAGAAATGGGTTAGTGCCTTTTTTTAGTTGGTTTTGTTGTTTTGGACTATGGATTAGCAGTAGTTGCTGCTTTTGTGATTTGTGCCTAGTTTTGTAATTTGAGAGTTTTTTTTTTTTTTTTTGGACTATGGGTTAGGTTGGTCCTAGTTGATTGGTTTCTATGACTTCATTTATGCTTTGTTAATTTATATATATATTTTTAAACTTGGTTTAATTTGTAATTTCTGCTGAACCAGATCATGTGAAGTGTTTAATTTGGTTCCTTTTTGTGGTTTATGTATCTTCTTGTTGGGATTTTTATTTATTTTATTTTTTACATTATTATTTGGGAGTGTATCGTGAATATAATCAGTTTCTAAGATTTTGACTTGAAGCTAAATGCATTTGTTTTGCAATGTAGATCAGCCTTTATAGTTTAGTATATCTGATTCATATATTTATTTTAATGATACCATTTCTTTTTCTTTAGTAATTATGGATGCTAGAAATTATAACAGGTTAGTTTAATGATAGAGGTTCATTAGTGGAGTACGCTGCATTAATTTTATTTTATTTTTTTCTTTTATCTCCAGCTCTCTCTCTTTTGTGGCTGAAGAAATTGTGAGGAACAAGGTGAAGAACACAAGTTATGAAAGGTCTTTTGTTTATTGGGGTTGTGCATAAAAGTTTGAGATTATTGTGTTGTTTCTTCTTTTAAGTTCATGATTGTATAGTAAAGGGGTTGGTTTGTTTAATTGCCTAATTTGAGCTACAAATGCTTGTTTATATGTTGTGTCTTGTATGTTCTGAGAATCTGAGTGAGAAAGAAATGTTGGGTGTGACTTCTTTTTGAGCATGGCTTGGTCCAAATCAAGGTAGTTTAATGCTTTGCTTGATTTTGCTTTATTGTTTTAGGATTTTGTTGGTTATGGATATGGTGGATTTCTTTTTTTGATGTTGGAATTTTGAGTTGAAATATGAATTTCAACTCACATGATAGCTATTGTGAGTCTGTGACATTGGCAATTTGACATTAAAGAAAAAAATTAACAAAGAGATGATTACAGTGGGTGGTGGGTGGTGAGTTGATTACCGATCTGTACATCTCATTTCTCATCCCAACCTTATCAAACATTTTTTTTTTAATTGATAATTATTGATCATAAGTTACTATCTGTTGTTGTATTCTTGGAATTATTGTTTGCTATATAAGGTTTATACTAAAGTTATGTACCTTAGCTTGTAAATCATGGGTGACATCTTACCTTAGCTTATTTTCTAGTTAAATTTGATTAGATTGTTAATCTTAAAGCTATTTTATTTGTATATATAAGGATTACACTAAAAGTTCCATGTGCTTGTAGATTATACCTTGATATAAAATAATTATGTGGTAAATCTACCATGCCTATGACTTAAACAGTTGCAATGGTACTAGTTCACTTTGGTTTCCATGTCTTGGTGACATTGGTCATAAATATGGTGTTATGGAAGTATAAATGCTCTTCTTCTTCTTCTTCTTTTTATTTTTTATTTTTTTAAGAATTTGATTTGAATTTTTATTCTTATTGAATGACATAGCAGATTTCAAATTCTAATTGGATTCATGCTTTTCAAATAGCTAGCAAGCTATAACTGAATGTGGGGAATGAGTTCAATGAATATATCTTAATGTATGAGGATGATGATGACAGCTTGTATATTCTAATGTATGTGCTGTTAACTAGCAATGTTAATCCATCATGGGCTCCCTCGCAACTGGGTCAGAGCTGGTCAAGTTTGACCAGAGCATTCAGGTATAATGTGGATTTAATAAAGAGAATGATAAACTCAGGTATAATGTGAACTATTACTAATCAGTTGTATTTGTTAGATTTGCATTTGGATTTGAGGATCAAATTCAAGAGATTCACTTGGTTTTGTTTGTGCTTAAGCTTAAGTACTAAGCTAATTTTGGTTGGGATTTCTTTTTTGGTGGGTTATCCATTTCTTAGTAAACTAAAAGTTTTTTCTTTTTTCTTTTGTATGTGGGCTAAAGCTAACTAAAAGTTATCTTTCTTTTATCTCCAGCTCTATTTCTCTTTTGTGGCTGAAGAAATTGTGATGAACAAGATGAAGGACACAAGTTAACTTTGGATTTTTTTTGAAAGTTGTAAACTTAGCTTGAGTAAAGTAAGTGAATTCTAGTTAAAAACTTGTAAAACTTTATACTTGTGATGTTGGAAATTGGATTTGTGGTGGTATGTTGTATTGAAGCAAGCGGGTGGCTTGCATGGTGTTATAAGGTGGTTTAAACTAATATTGGGAGTGTTTTTTTATTTCTTGCAAATGTGAATGACTATGCTTGTTTAGATGTGATAAATAGTACTTTAATTGATTTCAATCCTTGTAAATACTCTATACTTGTGATGTTTGTGATTGGTTTTGTAGTGAGTTGTTGTGTTGGAGCAAGCAGGTGGCTTACATGGTGTTATAAGGTGGTTTAAATTCATATTAGGAGTGTATATTTTGTGTGCAATGTATATTTGTTTAAGTATTAATATAGACTTGTGCATTCATGAATGGGATATAACTTTATCTAAGTAGCTTATAGACTTAGATGTTAGAATACGTTATGCATGAGTTGTCCTTATTTTACTAAAGTAGCATTCTTAACTTTTTGAGGAGCAAGAGTTATGATGACGCTCTTACCTATGGTGGTGGTGGAACTTCAAGTTAAAACATTTTTTGGTTAGTACTTAATTTTAGCAATTGACCCACACTCTATACTTGTGACTACTTTTTTTGATGCATTATTTGAAACTAATTGTATTATATTACACTTGAAAATCTATATTTGCTTTCTACAAATTATACATTAGGAGTTGTGATTTTAATTCATTGGTGTGGCTACTCTTAATTCATTGTTAGAAATGTTTCTTATGACATAGTTAATGTTTTTACTTTATGATTTTAATGTGGTAGTGTTTTTATATTTGTGCAAATTTCTTATTGGTGGCTTTAGGGGATTTACTTTTGGCATTATTTGAAGACATATGAGGACATCTTCCGTTGGTTCTAATTATATTATGCTACATTTTTTGTATTGTTATAAAACATCTTAAGTTATTGTATGTGT
The DNA here is from genome assembly GCA_019022515.1 of Quercus aquifolioides. NCBI lineage: Eukaryota > Viridiplantae > Streptophyta > Magnoliopsida > Fagales > Fagaceae > Quercus > Quercus aquifolioides. Next base: position 33,229,598 of record CM032326.1, read on the forward strand.
TGCAAACAATTATTGTATGGAAGGATTTTGAATTGGATATTTGTTTTAATTTTAACTTGTAGAATGTATGGATCGATTTTTTATAAATGTGTTGTTGAAATAAATGTGTTAATCAAATGTGAGGTTTTAATAATGTAATGACAGATTACAGGTTAATATCAACGCCATGAAAATAATAAAAACAGAAAATAAGTTTTAGTGATAAATTTTTTCGTCACGAATATAGCAACAAAAAATTGTTTTAGTGACGAAATATTTCATCACTAAATGTAGTGGAATTTTGTAAAAAATGGTTTTAGTGACGAAAATTTTCGTCGCTATATGTGCTGGGATTTTCTTAAAAATAGTTTTAGTGACGAATTTTTTCGTCACTATGTGTACCCGAAAATAGTTTTAGTGATGAAATTGTTTGTCACTAAATATGATTTAATAAACTGAAATGGTTTTAGTGATGAAATATTTTCGTCACTAAATACTGTTTTTAGCGAGGAAAACATTTAGCGACGAAACGTTTTCGTCGCTAAAAGTTATTTTTTTTTTAAACGAATCAGACTTTTAGTGACGAAATTTTTCGTCGCCAGCACTTTTAGTGACGGGGCTACAGCGACGAAACGAATTTCGTCACTAAAAGTCCAATTTCGTCACTAAAGGTTCTTAGTGACGAAAAAATGGACTTTTAGTGACGAATTTTTTTGTCACTAAAAATACATTTTCTTGTAGTGAACAAAGACATTTATAATTCAAATTATTATTATTATTAAAAAAAAAAAACCTTTCTCCTTGTGAAAGTAATTTAAGTATCATACATACTACATACACACCTAGAAATGTTGCATGAGGTATTCACCAATTTGGATACAAATTAGCAAAGTTACAAATAAGGATAAATTATTATTAAGAATTTTGTATTTTCTACTTTAGTGTGGTAAGATTTGTTGGGGAGATAAACACCTTGGGAGACTCCTTGAGTAATTCATATAACATATAGAGACGCTTTAATCCAAAAGGTCTAAGCTCCAATTGGTTTGTGCTTAATTATGTTATATTAATTACTTATTCTTCTCATCATTATTAAATGTGGGACTTTACTCACACATCTAACCCAATAATCTCCCTCTTATGTGTGAGTCTCTGCCTCTTTGTAGGCTTCAAGACCTCTCCGTGGGCCATGAACAAGTCCTACTTGCTCCCCCTTGCCTAATGAGGTTTTTTTTTTTTTTTTTTTTTTGCTGCATCATCTATGGGTCTCTACGTGTCAACCCTGCATGTCTTTTATCCTTCATGGGAACCTCACACTTCATCATTGTCTAGCACCATTGGCAATAATACTCCTTTGTTAGGCCTTTTCCAAGATCGTTTGTGTGGGCTTCATGGGCTTGCTTGTTGCAATATATCTTCCTCGCTCCAACTGTAAAAGGGACCCGCCCTGCTCCATTTGCAAATGGGCATCAAGTACACACACTCCGTTCCTGCTCCAACTGCAAAAGGAACCTCGATAACCTTGCCAAATTTTCCCTACATCACTGTGGGCTCTAATACCACTTGCTGGGGGAGATAAACATTTTGGGGAGACTCCTTGAATAATTAATATAACATATAGAGACACTTTAACCTAAAAGGCCTAAGCCTCAATGTATGTGTTCAATTATATTATATTAACTACTCATTTTTTTTATTATTATTCAATGTAGGACTTTACTAACACGTGTAACCCAACAAGATTTATTACAAAGTTTTTGAAAATATATACTTTCTTCCTGATTGTTAAATTTAGGCTAACAAAACTTCTGTAACAATAAACCTCATCACTTAGCACATTTAACAATTATAATGAGGGGAAATGGACCCATTTTCCCTAACAAGTCCACCATTGGCAAACCTTGATGGACTATCTTGCTTATTAGGCCCAACCTTGGATATTTGTTTGGACCGAACCATTTCAAAGACTAAATCAAAGGTCCTTGAGAGCCTTTAGACAATGGGTCTCTCGATCCAGGTTGTTAGGGTCATAGTTTTCATGTGCGGACATATCCTTTAACAAAACACATTTTACTTATAATTGAGTAGTTCTAAGTGGTTTCTAGAATATCATGAAGTATGTTTAGTAAATAAGATAAGTAATATTATTGAAGACATGAAGACTGCACCACAAAACAAGTGAATAAAAGCTGAAAAAGTGAACCTCGACACTAGTTTCGATACTAGCATCTATTCAGAATAAATGAAGTACCTCGATATTAGTCTCGACTCCTCTCGATCTATCGAGCTTTGCAGATCTAGAATTCTCAGATCTATTTTTTGGCCCATGATAACTTGGATTACTAGAGTTTCGTTCATTAAACTCGTAGGGGATATAAAAACTTTATTTTAAAGTCATCACAAGACACAGAGACTTAGTTAGAGAAGCTACTATGTTCTTATGTGACTTAGGGTTTTATAACCAAGTGCTTCCAGATCTTTAATGTGTATTGAAGTGAAGAACTTTGTATTCAACAACAAACATTGGTTGCTGGAAAGTTATTCACGCACTGAGATTTGTGCAATGGAAGAAGTCTCTACAAGAACAAGTTCAATTGGGGATTGGAGGGAAGGTTCAATTGTATGTTGGTACTTTGGGATAGTCCAGGGTAGTGGTAAGATTCCTTATACTTGTAACCACTTGATTCTTGATTAGTTATTCTTGACAGTGGTGACCTAAAAATCATCTGGTTGGGTTTTTGCCTTGTGAGAGGTTTTCCCTACTTTTGAACAAATCACCTTGTCAAAATTAATCTTTGGCACACTTTAGTTTATTTGGTGATTTGTTTTTCTCTTCACAGTTTGCATGTAATTTAACCTAATTAATCAACTTGGGTAATTGAATTAATTAACCAAGGTCAATTTATAACTCTACACGGGTATCCGGAAAAGAAAAATTACTATTTCTCGAGGAGAGAACCAACTGATCAAGAAAAGATAAATTTAGAGGGAAGGGATCTATCACCTCCACAGTAATGCTACCACTTACTAACGACAACTCAACATTGAATGTTGAGTGACCTGTTTGAATAGAAATGGGGATAGAATTTAGCCTATACACTCTTTGTTGGCCTAATGACGACATGTATGATTTGTCAAGAGCTCACTAAGTCACTATCACTATCCTTTGTTCTCATGGGAGTGAGACAATTACGCCTATAAATACCTCCGCTTCTCATCGCGGGAGAGGAAGTAAAAAGCATAAGAATAGGAGAGAGTCATTAGTCCCTGTTTGATAAGAGAGTTTATCTATTGGTTTTCAAATTGAGGTGATTATTGTGCTTTAAAAAATGTTGTAAAAATAAGTGTTTAAAGTACTCATAATGCAAAAAATGTGTTTGGTATTATGTTTTTAAAAACATATTTTCAAAAGTGAAAAAACAAAATTGAGTGTTTGGCATGACTATGTATTTTTTATATATATTAAAAATGTGTGTTTTGTGTGTTGTCAACATCATATAGGTCCTAGAGTCATTAAAGTAATTATAACAATATTACTCAAAATTGTTACTTGAAAACTGAAAACTCCTCTTGAGGTGTTTTTAAAATATGGTATTTAAACACTCTAAATTAGAAATGGTGATTCAAACACTCTTGGTTAAACTTTGCTACCTAGCATATATATTGTTTTTGGGGCTTACTGTTTTCAGTGTTTGTTTGAACTCTTTGACCGAGCCGGCCTTAAGCTATTTGGGCTTAGGGGTACATTGGGTCGAATTAGGAACACCCTTTGTTAAACTTTGCTACCAGAAATATATTTTTTTGGGGGCTTACTGTTTTCAGTGTTTGTTTGAACTCTCTAACTGAGCTGGCCTTAAGCTATTCGGGCTTAGGGGCTCATTGGGTAGAATCAGGAACTAGGGGAAAGGGTGAATTATCCTGCTTTAGAGTTGTAATTTTTGGGTTTCATTAGTTGTTCTTTCAATAAAAACAGATATATTGTATTGGGTTATTTCTCATTTTGACCCAATAAAATAAATATGTCCAACTTCGTGGTCAAGTGCTATCATACGCAAGGAAAGTAATCTTACAGTTTCATCAGCCAGGGGGGTTTTGATAACCCATGGTGCAACAGAGTTACTTCTTATGTTATCCTTTGCCCACTCACATGTCAAATTTTTTGCTAGTTGATTCAACCCTTCTACAAATAAATATTTGGCAAAAGTTAATCGCACCATTTAACTAACATTTAAAAGCTTGCAATAAAATTAAAAGACAAATATCAAAAGAGAATTACCTTTAGCTGCAGCATAAATAGATACTCCAAGAGTTAGGCCTACTACACCAGCAACGGAAGAAACGAAAACAATGCTTCCTGCTCCTGAAGCTTTCAGAAGAGGATAAGCAAGTTGGCACATGTGATAAGCAGATTCAAGATTGGTGCACATGAGAAATGAGAACTCTTCAGCTGTGTACTCTATGGTTTGTTTTGGCATGTTGGTTCCCACGTTGTTTATCTGAAACCAGATATTAATAAGGACAACAGCCCAATAAGGCTATAGTAATTACTAATTAAAGCTCTCATACGTAAAAATGAAGTGATTCTTAGGTACTCCTTAAAGCACGGAGAATGATGCTCATTCCTCTCATATTCATGATAGAGTTCACCATGAATGTGAGAGGGAGCACAATTTCTCAGTGTTTTGAAAATACCTAAGAATTTTCCATAAAAATGAATGTAAATAGTATATTGAATATTGTAAATTGCAACCTCTTAGTTGTTCAAAAAGAAAAAAAAAAACCCTCTCCCCTTAATTTAAAAGGAAGATAATCCATTTCATGAATTTTTTTTTTTTAAAAAGCTTAGATGCTACCCGAATGATATATAAGTGTGTGTGAAAGTCTCACATAGAAATTTTTTTTTTTGAGCAATTAATATAATACAATTGAATGTAAATTTATAGGTTTAAACTTTTAGATTAATTGGTGTCACTATAACTAAAATTGAATTAATCCCAGATATGGCAATGACCATATGGCCTCTTATCAAGGAAATAAGTGCACAGATTCTTTTCTATAAAAATATTCTTCCAATACAAATTAAGTTGTTTTTATCATTGATCTCAAAAAAATGAACATGCTTTTCTAAATAAAATGGAAGCCAATGGTTATAGCACATAAAAGAACATTTTTATGAATGAAAGAATACAGATTCCTGAAGTAATACTTTTGACGGTTAGGTGTTAGAAAATATGGTGATAGATCCTTTACACTATACCAACTTTTGTGTATGGTATAAAATGCCATGCAAAGCAAAAATGGTGAGGAAATAGAGGACTTACAAGGATGTTGAGTTTGCCATTAAATAGGGAGGAAACTGTGCTGATTAGCTCTTCTCGTTGGGCTCGTGATACTACATCGCAAACTGAACCAGTGACTCGAAATCCCTTTGTCTTCCAATAATGTAAGCATAAATTGAGCTGGGCCACATTTCGAGAACATGTGTGTACGGAAGCCCCTAGGCTTGCTAATTCCTCGGCAACAGAATACCTAATCACAACATGTAGCTCTAAGTTATAATAGAATTTCAGAAAACAAAAGTAAATAAAAAAAAAAAAAAAAATTTCATGTGAAAAGAAAAAATTCTAGTTGACAATTAGTATAATTTTTAAAATATATGACAATATTAACAAGAAATAGAGAAAATATAAGAGAGATAGAACTTAAAACGCTTAACTTGGTTCGGTTTTAGGTCCAACATTCACAACGTAAAGATTTAATTAAATGGTATTGTATATTGACTTTATATGTATTACAATTTTTTTTACTCAAAGGTATACCTGTAGTACACTAATCCTATGTTAATCCATGATTTACTGAAAGGCAACTGCATAATTTTCTAAACAAAAAAAAGTCACTTCACATGACCATTTATTTATATATACTATAAAACCGAAGCCATCTTCGGCACCACCCATCTCTGGTACCACGTCGGTTCCACCCATCTCTCACTCATGATAGTTTATCCCCCCTCTCACCCTTAGTTCTTCGCATTGCCAACCAAGTCCGCCACTCTCGTCGTCAATCAATTTTTTTTCTCCCTAATATGGGTTTTGGGATGGTTTGTGGGTGCTAATCTCAATTTCTACCTTGATTTTATGGAAAATATTTTACACCTGACAGGGTGTTTGGATGGATTGGAAAATACGATCAACCGTAAAATTTTGACCCTTTCAGATTAGAGAGAGCCTCAATCAGAGAGTGCCCTGAAAATGGTGCAGCGGCTCACCTATCGAAAGTGCCACAGCTACGCCACCAAGTCCAACCAGCACTGGGTCTTCAAGACCTAGGTAAAAACCATTGAACTTTACTTAAAAATCTTAAATTTTTAATATTGGGTTTTTGTTTTTGTTTTGAAAGCTGGTGTTTTAGTTTGATTTTGAAAGTTCGGATTTGTGTAAAAACACAAGAGTTTGTTTAGACCCCCAAATTAAAATTACGGCTAGATAGCTTTTATTCTAACTTATACTAAGTGCGGAATAAGAGTAAAGAAGCGCAAACAACCGTTATCACTACCCTAAGCCATATTCATCCATTATCAACAATAAAAGGAAAGCTTAAGAGTAGGGAAGAGAGATGCAAATACAAGATAACACCAATACGTGTTATTGAAGAGAAAATTGAAGAACTTGGTGAAAAACCTCTCTGCGACCCTCCAAGTCGAAATCGATCCTCTAGAGAATAAAGTTGGAGTACATGAATAACAAAAGACCTTCTAAGCCTAGTCTACTCCATGTACTTGAGCCCTCCAAGCTCCTGCTACCAACTGGCTTCTTAGAACCTTGTCTTCTCTAGCTTTTCGGATCCCGCAATTCTGCCCGATTGCATTCGCCAATGAATGGCTCATTCCAATGCTTCCCAGCAGCACCAAATTCTCACTTTACACTCTGAATGAGTGTGGTAAGTGTTTGGGCTATCAACCTCTCAAGGATGTAGAGATGGAGAGGTAGGAATTGAGGAAAACCACAAGTAAATGTGTAGATAATTGCGGGTATAATAATCTCTAACTCTCAAGTGTATATTCTAGGGTTTTCTCTCTGAAAAACATTCCTTACAATTTGTAGGTAATGATGGTATTTATAATGTGGGTAAAGACTTGGTAAAACAAACATAACATTTTGCCAAACAAAAAGTTTCGCGAGTACTTCGCGGAATGGTCTTTCCCGCTAGACACTCGTGAAAACCTCTAGGCTAGCATGACTCTTCATCTTCTAGTCATGTTCTCTACACGTGGCTCTTTTGCGGGTAAGTTTCTCGTGAGATACTCGTGAAATCCACTTGTTCATCCTTTTAAACTTGAGTCTTTACACTCTCTCCCACTCATTCCTTACAATTGAAAACCCACATACATATAGGGAGAAATGATTGAAGAAATTACAATCAAATTTGGTACGGAATTAAAGCCAACACAAAATAGTTGTAAATTACAACTTTACAGATTTTTTGATAAGGATTTGTGTTAATGTTTGTGTTTTTGTGTGGATTTTTAAGGTGAGAAGTTGGTGTATCAAACCACTAAGAAGAGGGCAAGTGGACCCAAGTGCTTTGTCACTGGCAAGAGAATCCAAGGGGTATGTAGTGTGTATGTGTGTGTGTATATATATATATATATATATTTTGTGTTTTGGTGTATTGGGTCTTTTGCTAAATTTGAAAACGTATCTTTGATTTATAGTTATATGCTATGTCAATTTGTGACTGTAATTTTGCTATTTGTGAATCTATAACTTGTGTTGTGGTGGATGATATAATATATGTGTGCGTTGTAGTTATTATTGTTATGGTTTTTTTTTTCAATTGGCTAATTATAGGAACCTAATTTGTGGTAATGTGTTGGTGAGTGGTTTAGTAATTGATGTGAGAAAGACAGGAGTCCTGTTGGTGATAATATGTCTCAATCTTGGAAATGTGTATATATGTGGTTCCTAAGTGAGGTAATATGCTCAGCGCAGAGGATTGTAATATTGATGTTGTACTTTTACATTGCATTTTACCAAATATCTTGGGACTCATATCTAACATTTATTTGAACTTCACTGTTGATTAATCAGTGTCTGCATGGTGTTATGATGGTTAATATGTAGTGTTGTGCCCTGAATTATAGTGTAACTGTAATGTCTGTTGGCATTTTACACACTTTTGAGGAACGAGGATGTATGGATCAACAGTTGCATTGCATATTTTGAAGTCGATTTTGACTTTGGAAAGTGTAATTATATCCGAGCTGGATACCCCAACCCCTAAACCGAAAAAGTGATGCTGCCGGTGGGAATTGAGCTTGACTCTTAACAAGCTTACTTATGTATGAACCATTACTGATTTTATTGCATAATTATGTGTATGCGTAGGTAATTTTAAATGATAAGTGCGAAAAATGCCCTTGTGTTTGCCAAGATATTCTTTTTAACACCATACAATCTATATGGCTGAAGATGGTTTTGAGTCGGGGATTCATAAGGGTCCTTATTGGTGGGTTCAAAAAGCATTTACTGCGCTTTTGTTTTGATTTGCGTTTGAGTGTGTGTGTGTGTGTGTGAGAGAGAGAGAGAGAGAGAGAGAGAGAGAGAGAGATATCCTGATTGTCATTATTAACATAGTTTCCTGTTTGCTCTACTTAAAAGATTTGTTGATCCTCATATTCTTGATGAGAGGTAACTCTTGAGGATTTTTTATTCTATTTTATATTTAAATTTTCCTGTGATTAAGTCAAATCTAATTCAATGTTGGTCTCTCTGCAAATTCCTCACTTGAGACCTGCTGAATACAAAAGTTCTAGATTGCCTAGAAACGGTACGACTGTGAATCGGGCATATGGTGGTGTGCTGTCTGGAGGTGCTGTTAGGGGGAGGTATGTTGCCATGACAAGCTGGCTTTATTCTTTTTAAGATTCAATAGACATGTTCTAAGTTAATTTCTTTGTTTTTGTAGGATAATCCGAGCCTTCTTGGTTGAAGAGCAAAAGATTGTGAAAAAGGTTTCAAAGATTCGGAAGGCCTCAAAGAGTTAAAATGAGTGGATGATAAAGCAATAGTTTGAGTTCTGTGGTATTTGACACACTTTTGAGGAATGAGGATATATGGATCAACAGTTGCGTTGCATATTTTGAAGTTGATTTTGACATTGGAGAGCAGTCATTCCTTGAAGTGACCATCTGCTTTCTCTGTTTCCGATTTCTGCCTCCGCCATTTATCTCCGTCAATCTATCACTAATGTTTGCTATAAGCCTATAAGGCCTAAAATGGTCAAAACCTTTGTGCCATCCGGAGAAACAAAAAAACTGGGTATTATGGTCTCAGCCTGTAACATAAAAATTTATTGTGAAAATGTGGAAATGTCTATACTGGGACTCAATGGGTTTTGTTTCATCCGGGAGTCGTCACTATCAATAATCGTCCAGTAATCTTGCTTTTTGTTTTTATTCCAGCTGTTGGCTCTCATCAGGTTGTGTTGTTGCTCTCTGAGCTCTGTTTTAATGTTGCGTGTTGTTGAATGGGTCTTAGTCGTGTGTATGAACTCTTTATGTTTATCTAATAAAGAACATGTTATGCGAAAAACAAAAAAAAAAACAAAAAAAAATATATTGGGAACCTGTAGCCGCACGCAGTAAATTTGACTCTTCTGATTAATGTCCACATAATTTCATATATATTAATATATGATGGATACGGGCAACAGTGTTCAATTTTTTCGCCTTCCCATTAGTGGTGGTCCAGACAAGGATGTTAATTACGTGAGTGTGATGATCAATACAGAGAAATGTTATTTACTAGGTAATTAGAATAACCTGAATATTTTAAGTTCCATCCTGTTATTTATAGCAGGGTTTGTGCTCTTTCGTTAAGAGTTATAAATACTCCTAGGAAGGATTGTTTTTTTTTTTCTCTCTCAAGACTTGCAACCTTTCATTCAACAATACAACTAGGTGTGAAAGAAAGTACATGAGGGTACACCGTGTTGATCGCCCACATTTACTTGGAATTCTTCCGACACTGTGTTTTATGTTTACTAATTTCCTCTCATGAATTTTTCACTGAGATTAATTTTCACCATTTATAGTGAAGGAAACAAATATTTGCATGATATTGCATCAAATTAAATTAGGTTTTGAATATTAAGTTGGTATTTAGCCAAAAATCAATGAGGAACCATACACAAAAGATAGTACAAACCTTGGCTCCTTTCAATGTTCTCCAAAGTCTTGCCAATGAATTATTCCACATGCTCCTTTCAGGGGCGGCTTGATGTATTTGGGGGCTTAAGGTGAAAATTGATTATCTTGTTTTAGATGCAAAATTACTACTAATTAACATGAACTACGTAGAATTTTTTCTTTTTTCAGAATTTTTATAAACAGAAAAAATTTGACAAAATTTTTCATACTTGTTGATATGGTAGATTGATAATGGTAAGTAAAATAGTAGTGTTAGTGGTAGACTTAGATGAGAACTAGTAAAAGTTTGCTAACTAAACTCTTATTATTATTCTTATTTTATTTTATAGAAATGCAACATTTACAATATTATTTTACAACAAATTCTAGGTTTTAAGTTTCTTTTTGTTTTCTATTTGAAAATATAACTATAATTATTTTTTTTCCCATCAATAACAGGCTATAACAACCTACTACTTAGCATTAGTTGTAAAAGTATTGTGAAAAATATTGTGGATGTTGCATTTTTCTCTATTTTTTATTTGTTTTTCATCTAGAAAAAAAATTATTTTATTTATTGATTATAAATAATCCTATTGGTTAAAATTTGGGGGCATTTTTTTTACTTGGGGCCTTAGGCGACTGCATCTCTTGCATCACCATTCAGCAGGCCTTGGCTCCTTTCGCTTGTAAATGTGTAGGTACTATAGTACAGGGCCTACTATTGTACATAGATAGGGGGTGGGGCTAAAAATTTGTATTGATCACCAGAGAGAAGCGATGGACCTAATGGTGGGGGAAAATGATGAGTGTAAAAAAAAAAGTAAAGAGTAGCAGCAGCAGGAGGAAAAGATTAGAGGGCAGTAAAATAAAAATAAAAAGAATATCGGATGCAAGAGTTACAAAGAGTGCATTGTAAAAGAGAAAAAAGAGAGAAAGAAGATGAAGTAGAGAAGGGGAAGTAATGTTAGAGAAGAGAAGAAATGCTACCATGAATTGAGAATTGAAAAAGGAAAAAAAATATTTTCAAAAAAAAAAAAAAAAAAACAATAATAATGCATCACACATTTTCCCACCATTGTCTTTTGTGGTAGATTGTGATTAACTATCTCTGTTAATATCACATGGATTCACCATTTTTTTCTCCAACACAATCTACCATGTAGGACAATTGTAACAAAGTGTACATAAAAATCTGTGATACGTATTATTGAATAAAAAAAGAATATATATATATATATATATATATATATAAAGGGGGATTCATTCACGTGGAAGGTAGAATTTGGAAAATTTTTGTAAAAAAGAGACTCAATTGGAAGTTTCCTATTTTATAAATGACATTGCACATTTTTTATTTATTTACAAAAATACATCTTTTGTTTTGTTTTTTTTTTTTTGGGGGGGGGGGGGGGGGGAAGAGATATTGAGGAATGAAAAAGGATAAAAATGTATTGGACAAGCCAAATTTGGCTTACGTGTTGGAGGTGGGGGGTGGGGGCAAAGCTTTGTTTTTAGGGGAACTCAGCTCTTTAAAAAATTGAGTGAGTTCTATTTTTACCTATTGTTGGAGGGTTTTTTGAAAAATTTTAGATGAGCAAATACATGTGGCTCTGCCCCTGTACATAGACCAAATCAAGGCCTAATGTTTGATGGAAATTGAAAATAAGGAGAGCACTTTGGAGAGAGAGAGAGAGAGAGAGATAGAATGTTAAAGTTTTTTCTTTGAGTGGTTGGTTATGAGGGAGGTTACTCTTTTTCCCAACCCTATTTTTATTTATTATTTGTCTAGGATAAGATAATCAAATAGCTATTTGCTTAGGTTTTTTTTTTTCCCCCCCTGTCTCACATAGGTGCCTTTTGGGGGCAATCATATGGCCCAATGCCAACATTCCCCCACTCGCCCATGATAGAGGTATGCTATCCTAAACATATCTCTCAATTGATTTCATCCACTTGTTCTACGCATACAAAGGGAAAGCGTTCATGCGATCAAAAAACCTAATATGCATGGTACAAAGTTGTATCAAAACTATTATAGTGACATATTGATCCATGGGTTGCTATGATGTATTGGTGTGATTGCCGTGGGTGTGGTTGGTGGGTCACAACATGGGTTGTGGTGGTTGGGTTGATGGGTCACGGCGTGGGTTGTGAGTGTGATGGGCTGCTCTTTGCTGGTTTGTTCTTTTGTGGGTTTGCTTGCTCTGTATCAGAGAAGAGAGAGACGAAGAGGAAGAGAGAGAAAGAGATAGAGATGATGATGAATAAAAAATAATATTTAAATGAAGTTGCTAGAAAAATAAATCCATTGATGTTGGGTGTGTTGTAAAATGGTAAGTTAAAATAGATAAAGTAACTTTTTGTAATGCTAAAAAACTAAAAATTTGCCTCCACCATTGTGGATGCTCTTAGAGCACTCACAGCAGTGAAGCTAAATAGCTATATAGCTATTTTAGCTTCACCAAAACACATAAATCTATACTACAGTAGTGGAGCTAAAGGTAAAATTTTTACCTTCATTGCTACAATGCACAACTATATATGGTTGTGCACTGTAGCTGAGAGCTAAAATCAAATAATGTTTTTTATTCGCACCTCTCCTTAAAGTAATATTTCTTTCTTTCTTTCTTTTCTCTTTCTTTTTTCCTCCGTTTCATTCATTCTCCATTCTCAACTCTCACCTCTCACCTCTCTTTGATTCTAAAAAAAAAACACTCTCAACTCTCACCTCTCTCTCAATCAAAAAAAGAAAACAAAAACTCTCACCTAGGAACAAAAACTTTCACCTGAGCTGCTGTCCTTCACTGCCATCAAACATTTCTTCTTAATCTCCATCTGGACCATAATTCTCTATTTCTTCTTGATCACCTTTCAAAACTCTTTGCGGGTACAAAACCCACATTAAAAGAACACTGAGGTGTTGATGGAAGGGAATGCAGCTGAATTAACTGAGTGAAGAGAAGGACTGAAAATGTGGAGAGGTTAATTGAAAAATGGACGATTAGGATTTTAAATGGTAGATGGAATATTCTACAGAATCTTTTAAGGAAGGGTCTAGATTGTCTTTGTGTGGAATGTGAACCCAGCTGGATTATTATTATTATTATTTTTGAGTTAACATCTTGTAGGTAGTAATTACATTTTACAACGTTTGTGGTAGTAGTGGGGTGGTTGTTGTTTATTGTAGTGGATTTTTTTTTTTTAAAGAATTCATGGATATATTATTTTATTGTTACATCAGATGATTATTTACTATCATGATGATTGAGAAATTGTTTTAGTAAAAAAAAAATGTTTAAATATAATTTGGGGTTAAAAAAATCACTTGTTAACACTAGATGATTATTTGCTATCATGTGGTGGCGCGGTGGCGGTGGCGGTGGAAGAGTCGGTGGCGGTGGCAGTGGTGGCGGCAGTAGTGGCTGCTGTAGCAGTTATGGGTGGTTGTGATTGTTGTTTATTATAGTGAATCTATTATTTTATTAGAGTGGATATATTATTTTATTGTTGTAGATATATTATTTTATTGTGATGTTTATATTATTTGTTAGGACATATGTGAATCGTGTTAGGAACATATGTTAGTATTTTAAGTAATTGGCTAATCTTTTGACAAAATGCACTTTACTTGGAATTGGGTAGATATAGGATGTGTTTAATGCTTCATGGAAAAAAGGTTTCAAGATTAAGTGTTAAAGCCATGCAAGTCTGTCCCAGAAAAAAGTGAAGAAGTGCTGGTTTTTAAAGCTCGACAGTTAGTATCTATTGAGGTTTAAAAAACTGCTAAAGCTCGAAGCTCGACAGTTAGCTCGATAGATAGGGTATCTGTCGAGATTTACGAAAAACAAATTTTCAGTTCTATTTTGCATCTAATCCGTGAGTATGCCTTTAGGCTTTCTTTTCTCACAACCCTAAACATATATAAGGATTATTTTAAGGGCCATCAAAGGTTGCATAGTTGCGTAAGTGTAAAGAAAAGTCTTGTTCATGCAAATTGTGACTGGAGACAGAATTTGCACTAGTTCATTTTTCTCTTGAAGTAGCTACTGTGTTTGTACACCGTAGGGTTTTGTGACCAAGGAGCTTCGTGATCTTCATCGTCTGGATGAACTGAAGAACTTTGTAGCCAAAATCTTTCTAAAGTTGGTGATCAAGTCCCGTACTAGGATCCGCGCATCTTTTGGTTAGTCACGTACTAGAAGCCGTGCATTGAAAAAAAGAGATTGTCACTATAGAACAAGTCCAATTGAGTATTGGGGTAAGGGTTTAACTGTAGGTTGGTATAAGGTACTGGGATTCCTTTACTTGTAACCGCTTGTTTTGATAATAGTGGAGTCTTGGGAGTGGTGACCTTAAAATCACCCGGTGAGGTTTTTGCCATGTAGGTTTTCCCCATTCGTAAACAAATTACCGTGTCAATTTATTTTCCGTTGCATTTAGTTATTTGGTGATTTGTTTATGTTGCCATACATATTGCATGCAAATTGAATTAATTAATTAACTTGGCTAATTAATTTGTTAATTCATCACAAGGGGTCAATACATTCTTGGCCTATCAAGTGGTATCAGAGCAGGCATACTCTGATTAGGTTTTAATCTTTGCAATGTGATCCATTGACCCCTGTTTGTCATGGATAGAGGACAGTCTCTTATTATACATCATTTATTTGATGGCACTAACTATGCGTACTTGAAAGTATGCATGAGAGCTTTCTTGCAGTCATTAGATGAAAAGGTGTGGAGATAGATTGGACCAAGCCTACGGAAGTGCCGATAGACTGGGATGATGCTAAGATCGAGGCAGCAAGTTTCAACAGCAGGGCACTGAATGCTCTATTCAGTGCAGTCACGAATGAGGAATTCAAGAAGATATCCTCTACTGAAACTGCTAAGGAAGCATGGACCATTCTCCAGACAATCTATGAAGGAACCAAGGTTGTCAAGGACTCAAAGTTTCAGAGGCTCACTACAAGCTTTGAAGAGATCAAGATGGAATGGATGAGTCATTTGATGAGTTCTATGCCAAACTCAAGGACATAGTAAACTCAGCATTTAATCTTGGGGAAACCATTCTCAAACCCAAGATTGTGAGAAAGGTGCTCATATTTCTACTCGAGAGATTTCATGCCAAGATCACCCGCAATTGAGGAATCAAAGGATATTGACAAAATTTCTTTGATAGAGTTGGTTGGCAATTTGTAGACATATGAGTTGGATTTGACAAGGATCGGGAAATCAAGCTAGAGCAAGAGCATGACATTGAAGGCCAAGAGCAGTGACACTGAGCCTAAGGACGATTCCGATAATGAGGATGATGAAATCCTAAATGCCTTCATTGCCTCTGTAAATCCTATTAAAGGGATTATTGAAGTTGTGGATGAAGAAGAGGAATTGTGGAGTCTAAGTTTGAAAAGATGGATGAACAAGATGACATCCACATAGCCTATGCAAAGTTATACAAGGTCTCAGAAAAGCATGAGAAGTTGTATAGGTTGGTCACCAAGAAACTTAGTGAAGTGAAGCTTGAACGAGAAGAAATCTCCACAAAGTTTGATGAAGCAAATCAGACCATTGGAGCATTGAGATTTGAGAATAATTTCTTGGTTGAGAAGACCAGAAGCTTAAGGCAGAACTATTTCAAGTCAGAGCCCAATTAGAAAGAACTTTAAGTGCAAAGCTTGATGAGATACTCAGTCTTCAGAAATCTACTTCCGATCGAACCGGTTTAGAGTATGATTTTTTTTCTCCTAGTATTGCTACTTCTAGTTCCATTTTTTTTGTTCCTCCTAATAATAATGTTGAAATTGAGAACAATAATGTTAAAAATGAATTAGCTAGTGAGAACATAGACAAGGGTAAATCTATCTTGGGAGCACCCCTAAGCTTGATAAGAAAGAGATTAAGAACCTTAGGGCTAAGAAGGGAAATACTCAAAAGCCCAAACAAAAAAAGCAACATTTCTGTCATCACTATGGCGCAGCTGGACATATTTGACCTAATTGCTATAAGTGGTTAGCCACTAAACAGAGCAACAACATCACGTCGGGAAACCAGAATCAGTTTCCATCCTCCTTTGCTCCTCTTGGAGATCTTCTCAAAGCCCTTATGTTCCTTTCGAACTTGAACGGTTTAAATTCTTCCCTCTTACCACCGGATCAAGGGTTTGTTAAACAGAAAGGTTCTTCCAAGGTGTGGAAGGAAAATGGCTCCAAGTGATTCTGTCACTTTTTCTCTCTCTCCCCTTCCTGTTTTTGTTTTTGCATTACTTGTGTGTTTTAAATTTGTGTTTTGAGTCAGTCTAGTTTTATGCATTGCTTTGTTTAACACGTTTTTGGTTGTTTTCTTTTCAGTTTTTCTTTATTTTGTTTTTCATATAAAAATAAAAAAAATTGAAAAATCATAAAAATACAAAAACAGTGTGTGTTTGTGTACATTGGTACCTGTGTACCTTGGATGGCCATTGAAACAAAATTTTCTAAATTTTGTATTTTTTGTAGCTTAGATGAGCATCTCTACGCACAACTAAGCAAGTGAACTTTGTGGCTTGTGTTTGTGATGAGTAAGATTAAGTAATCTCTTGTACTTAACACTTCACTCTTTTTGACAGGAAGGACTAGAAAATTCTAAGAGAAAGACATAAATAACTATCTCACCACTGTTGCCCACCAATCATGAAATGACATTTGTATGCTTCGACATAGCAAAAGTGGAATGTCAAATGCTTAACATCATTGGGTATTTCTTTTCTCTCTCATATATGCCCATGCATGGTTTGCTTAAAAGAAAAATATGCAAAGAAAAATAAAAGCAAAAAAATCATAATGCTTTATATATAATTGCAAGCGTGTATTCTAGGAGATGTGGGAGTTACAGGATGTACCTCGAAGGTGATAGTTCCCATCAAACAGTTATGATTGTGTGTGAGTTAAAGTAATTTTCTCATATCTCAAATCGTCATAACTTGTAGACACCTATGCAATCTTGCGATATTTTTCACACACAACATGCAGTATTCTTTGCTGTTATGTTTGATACATGTGCAGGTATAATGTGATTTGGCCATCACAAGGTATACTTGTGTAAATATATGCTTACTAAACTATCTCAACTTGTTTTTGAAATATAAAATTGGTTAGAGTTGTTTAGTGTGGGTGTGTGTTTTGGATCTATGTGCTTGACATTTTTCTTGTTGAAGAGATGATTTTGAGAGCTCAAAATGTTGTTTGGATTCTTGATTGAGTAGCATGTTTGATTGCATTCATGTCTGTGTTTTTCTCTTCTTGAAAAACTGTTTTAAGCAACCTCGATAGCTATCTCAATACCTCTTGATAACTAAGCTATCTATCGAGACCCTTCAACTGCTTTTTATCACATTCTCGATAGCTCTCAATAGCTACTTCAATCCATCGAGAAACCTTTTGGATGCTCGATAGCTTCTCGATAGCTACCTCGATCCATCGAGCTTTTTTGCTTTGGAAACCTTTGGATAGCTCCTCGATAGCTTGTTCGATAGCTGTTTCTCGCCTTTTTTATATGCTTCTGCGCGATTTTAGCTTCACTTTTCTCGATCTCTCTTGATCCATTCAGTCTCTTCACCTCCCAATACCTCTCTCTCTCACTCCAAACCTCCATGTGTTCTTTAGCCTTTGTGTGCCTTCTCTGGTTCTAGTATGTCTCTTTTTCTCTCATTCATCATGCATTACATGTTCCTGACCTATCTTTATGGGTTTTTGTTGAAAATTTGGGATTTTTCAAAATTGATGAGTTTTTCTCAAAATTTTTGGGTTGGGTTTTACTAAAATGGTTTTAAAAGATCATGCATTGCATCACATTTGCATTATAACAATATTTCATGCATTTAGATGTGTGTTTACCTTGTTGCAATGTTGGATGCTCGTAGGTTTGGATTGGGCTGAGCCCATGATGTACTTATATTTGCATGTCACATGTTCATGCATTTTCATGCATACGTACCTTTAAGTTTCTATTTTTTTTAATATTTTATCTTCTTGGTGCTTTTCTGATTGTCTCTCTCTCTCTCTCTCCCTCTATCTCTCTTTCTTGCATTAGTTGCTTCATGGCATCCAAACGCAAATCTACTTCGTCCTAGAATCCTCTGCGTTTTGGGGCATCGTCTTCCTTTGATCCTACACCTTCTTCCGTTTGGTTCTGTGATGAGAGGGCCCGTAAGGACTTCTCGGAGAACTTTTCTAGACGAGGCATTCATTCGGAACGCCAAGTCATCCTATCAAATTTTTCCGATACTGACTTACCCACTTTCATCTACAGTCGGGGTTGGGAGTCATTGTGTGGCGCCCTGGTCACATGTCCTTTCGTGATCATATAGGAGTTTTACTCCAATATGCATGGATTTGATTATTCAGTACCTCAGTTTTCTACTCGCGTTCGAGGTACACACATTGTGGTCACTCCGGATATTATATCCGAGGTGCTCCATGTCCCGAGGGTAGCGCATCCTAACTACCCCGATTGTGATCGTCTGAGGACTGTGTCCAAAGACGAGCTTATGTCTTTGTTCTATGAGACTCCTTCTTCTTGGGGTGATCATCATGACACCCATTGCTCGACCTTTGCTAAAGGTCCAAGATTCTTGAACATGGTGATGAAATTTATCCTTCATCCTTTGTCACACTATAACACTATCACAGAGCCTCGTGCTTGATTTTTTTTATCCTTCATTGAGGATCTTTCTATTGACTTCCTTTCTCACTTTATCTTTTCCCTTACAGATGTCTATAGGGATATGACGACTAGTGATAAGCTCATCTTTCCTTCAACTATCACGAGGATTCTTCGCCATTTTTTTGTCTCCTTTCCTCCATTCGATCGCTTCTTCGTCATGGGTGCCATTGACATAGCTACTGTTAGACGAATTGATGCTCAGTTTTGCCCGAGGCGAATGCAGACTGAGGCGGCAGCTCCTCCAGCTCCTCTCCTTCTTCTTCAACGGGTGGAGTGACACTTGAGGCCATCATGGCACTGCTTGTGCGTATGGATGCTCGCCTTGACACTCTTAGTGATGAGTTATGCCAGGTGAACACCCGTGTCGGTTGTATCGCACGATGACAGGTTGTCATGGGTGGTTTCACTGTTTCTTCCTCTCCATCTCTGCCAGCCTCTACGGATGAGAGTGATGATGGTTTCGGCAGTAAGGATGCTGATGAGGACAATGAGGCTAGCTCACCCAGTGATGATGAGATGTCTACTTGATATACTTGCCTTTTGTCACTCGAGACAAAAAGGGGGAGTAGTTTTGATATGAGAGTAGTCATACACATAGAGGGAGGGTTAGCATAGGAGATTTTTGTTAGGAAGAGTGTCCATATTCTTTGAGGGATGTAGTGAGGTTTTTATGTATCTTTCTTGTCTTTATTTTACATTTACATCATGTATATTGGTCTTCAAACCATTTGACATACATTGTACTTATCATTGGATATATATATATATATATATATATGTTGATGTATGTAATTCACCTATCTTTCCATGTGTTGTTTCTTTTCTTTTTTTATACACATATTTCTTATTTATTGTATGCAATCTTTTATTTTTATTTCACACTAAGATGCCTTGATGAGTTTTGTTTAAAGTGTTTCAGAAATACAGGTTATTAAAGTCTACTTGCCATAAACTTTCTTCTTACAAAGTTTTTCAAGAGTTTGTGTTAGGATAGATTTTATTGTATTTAACAAGTGAGTATGAGTTGAGTGATTTATGACTTCTCTCATATGTTCATTTGTTTGCTGTGGTTTTGTCACAGATTGCCAAAGGGGGAGATTGTTAGGACATATGTGAATCATGTTAAGAACATATGTCAATATTTTATGTAATTGACTAATCCTTTGACAAAACGTACTTTACTTGTAATTGGGTAGATATAGGATGTATTTGATGCTTCATGGAATAAGGTTTCAAGATTAAGTGTTAAAGCCATGCAAGTCTGTCCAAGAAACAAGTGAAGAAGTGCTGGTTTTTAAAGTTCGACAGCTAGCATCTATCGAGGTTTAAAAAGTTGCTGAAACCTGAAACTCGACAGCTAGCTCAATAGATAGGGTATCTGTCGAGATTTATGAAAAACAGATTTTCAGTTATGTTTTACATCTAATCCGTGAGTATGCGTTTAGGTTTTCTTTTCTCACAACCCTAAACATATATAAGGATTATTTTAAGGGCCGTCAAAGGTTGCACAGTTGCGTAAGTGTAGAGCAAAGTCTTGTTCATGCAAATTGTGACTAGAGACAGAATTTGCCCTAGTTCATCTTTCTCTTGAAGAAGCTTCTGTGTTTGTACACCATAGGGTTTTGTGATCAAGGAGCTTCGTGATCTTCATTGTCTTGATGAATTGAAGAACTTTGCAGCCAACATCTTTCTCAAGTTGGTGATTAAGTCGTGTACTGGGATCCGCGCATTTTTTGGTTAGTCATGTACTAGGAGCTGTGCATTGGAAATGAGAGATTGTCACTACAGAACAAGTCCAATTGGGTATTGGGGTAAAGGTTCAACTGTAGTTTGGTATAAGGTGCTAAGATTCTTTTACTTGTAACCGCTTGTTTTGATAATAGTGGATTCTCGGGAGTGGTGACCTTAAAATCACCCGGTGTGGGTTTTTGCCGTGTAGGTTTTCCTCATTCGTAAACAAATCACCGTGTCAATTTATTTTCCACTGCATTTAGTTATTTGGTGATTTGTTTGTCCTGTCACGCATATTACATGAAAATTGAATTAATTAATTAACTTGACTAATTAATTTGTTAATTCATCACAAGAGGTCAATACATTCTTAGTCTATCGTTATTTTATTTTGTTGAAAGCTAAAATAGATTCACTGCTGCTGAATGTTTTGTAAAGTGAGTAGGTAAAATAGATAAAGTAACTTTTTATGGTGCCAAATAACTAAATTTTTAGCACTACTACTGTGAATGCTCTTAACAATGAATTATTAAAGCAGCCTGTATGGATGGTGCTTGTTTGCTTGATTAGAATTTTGCCATATTTAGCAAGCATTTAAAACGATGCTAAACAAAAAGAGCCAAAGTTTATTAAAAAAGAAAAGTCAAAGAGCCAAAGGTGCTATGGAAGGAGACGTGCAGAGAAGAGCAGGGGGTTCGTTTTTGCGTAAACGTCATTCTCTTTTCAATATTTTCCTTCCCTTTCTTATTTTAATTTTCTATCTTTCATTCAAGGAGGACCTAAATATTGTATTTTACATAATTTTCATAATCCCAGCAAGCACGTAGTAGTTGAGTAGTTCAGGATCGGCCAAGATATTTTGAGGCGTAAGACGAAAATTTTAAGGGCCCATTTTTTTTTTTCTAAATTTCACTTAAATGATATTCATTTTATTTTTTATATTATAATTTTTTATTTCAAATATATTATTAATTCTTACTAATTAATAAGAGTAATTCATCTAAAGTGAGCTAGTCATGCTTACTATGTAGGTTTTACAAATTGATGAGTCATCAATAAATAAAAGTTATTCAAAACATTAATTTATTATATTGTTTGATCAATTTGCAAGTTTTTTATCATAAAATTTGTATTAGTTTTAGCATTTTTCATTCACTTAATGGTGAATTGGTAATTGTGTTATATTTTTATTAATGCATAATTTTTTTTTTGTGTGAAGAAGATGCTAAAATACTACAAATTTTACTGTAAAAAACTTACAAACTGATGTGACATTTCAAAAAAAGAATAAATAAATATTGAATTATTTATTGTGATTGGACATATCAACTTATAAAACCTATGTGATAAAAAAAAATGTGCAAGTTACACACTCTTTTTTAATTAAAAAAAAAAAAACTTACTGGCCCCATTTTAGTTTGGGGCCTTAGTCTATGGCCTAAATGGCCCAGACCTAGGGCCGGTCCTGTAAGTAGTGGTTTTACTTTTAATTGGAAATATAATAATATTTACATGAATTATATATATTTGACTAAAATTTTCCGAAATGCTTCAGAATTACCGGTTGGTGCAGAACTTTAGCAATTGAAGTTAGAATATTTTGGAGACCTTATAGAACTTTTTAGATATGTAATGTTGCTATTGGATGGTTTGGTCAGTTTAATTGGTTTGAAACTTTTTTTTAGGTTGGGCAAAAAATGAAATAAAAAAAATGTTTTTGTAATAAAAAAAATTGGGTTTTCAAGCCTAATATCTGATTATCTATGGAAAAACCCAAGATATTTTGGGCTTCCAAGTCTAGCATTTTTATGTAATTATTAACTAGGTTTTTTTAGGCTTCCAAGCCTTTTATTTATTTATTTTTTAATTTAAATTTTGATTTCAGCACTTGCCAACTTGTTCAAATAAACGAGTAAATCGTTTGTCAGATTGACAATTTTGTGCACCATATAGTTGATATATTAAGTTACTTAGTTAATATTCTAATTTAAATTATTTGATATTATTGAATGAAATTATTCTTAATTTTTTCTCCTAATTACGTATAGGGATAAAGTTTTAACAAAAAAACTTGTTTAAACTAAAATTTACTTGAAATACTTATTTTTGTTATGCTGTTTCGCAAATAGAGGAAGACAAAATGATCAATTTGAGTATTTCTCAAAGTTCAAGGATTTCTAATTTTAAATTAGAAGCTCACGAGGGAAATTTAATTTTAACCTAAAGTTCAGGGTTTTTATTTTTTATTTTATTTTATATTTTAAATTTTACCCAAAAGTTATTTTAGTTATGAGATTTAGACTATAAATCATTTTTGTAGGGACGCTGAAAATAAGGGCCCAAGCCCACCTAGAATAGTGGTACCTTATCATTCAAATCAAGCTCAAACAATAGAATTTTTAAGAGAGTGGCTTTCCAACTCAAAAACAATGCAAATGTAAGTCTAGGTCTAAGACTGTGGAGTCCAAAATAATAAGTGCTTGGAACAACAATCGAGGATAATAATCTCCTCAAGTAGATCTGAGGATCAATCTTGTATAAATAAGTTAAGTTCTTTTTCCTTACAAGGTATTCCTTAATTCTTCTCACTTGTTTCCTCTTTCTTGGAGATTGTCCATCTCTTTTTTTTAGGAGGTTCCCTTTCTTTTATAGTCCCTTTTCTAGCATCCCAGCCCTCCACCTGTACGTTTCATGTGATCTTTCAGGACACTTATCCCATCAGGACTCTTTTGGAGATGGTATAGAGAGCTGCTAGTTGTGATGTTGCTGTTTAGAGGTCATTTTCTCATTAATACAGTTGATTAGGTTGGTGCAGAGCATTAAATGCAGTGGTAGGAGGTGTCTTCTTTAGGAAGCTTCCTCTTTCCACCCTCGCAGGTCTCCTTTCCTCCTGTTGCTATCCTTTCTCTTATCCCTGGGCTTCACAAGGGGTGCTAGTCATCCTTTGGCTTTCTAGCTCTCCTCGGGTAGGTGCAGCCCTTTGAATTTGCCTATCCTATTTTGCTAAGATTGGACAAATTCGTCCTCAAATTTGGCTCCTCCACAATTTTCATTATGTTTAGCTTAAAAAAAAAAAAAACCAGTTTTTCATTATTTTCTATAGTAAAAATAATCACTTTCTTGACTTTCTTGTCCATTTCAATGTCATTAGTCCAAGCTAGCCCCTCCCCTTGGTAGATCCGTAGGCCAAAATGCCTTACCGGGTCCCAATATCACTACCAAATTAAGTTACACACTTGTGGGTCCCCATTTTAGTGATTGTTCAACTAAGGTTGCGTTTGTTTCAGCTAAAAACTAATTCAGGAATTACTTTTACACCCTTGTGTGTGTTTGGCTCCAACAAAAAATATGGTCAAATGGAAAATCAATTACACGTTGACTGTAAAAACACCCACTTCAGCCGTAAAAACAATGCAACCCTTATTTTACCTTTAAATGATTTCTAGGACTCAGAGAGAGAGAGAGAGAGAGAGAGCAGCAAGAAGAAAGAGCACAGGTGGCTGCCCAGCCAAGCTCCGGCCAGCCCAGATCATGTCGCCCCCATCGCCCAAATCGCGCTGGCCAAGCTTCCTCTTTTTTCTCTCTTCTTCCTCAACTATTCTTCTCCCTCTTGCTCAATGCTGCCGATCTGGCCGCCACCGACCACCAACCCACTACACTCCACCCCCAAACCCACCCTCTGCATCGGTGAGTTTCCTCCATTGTTTGAGTTCTACTTGAGTCTGACGACCTCACCTCATCTCCAATCCACACACCTCCGCCCAACTATCACTCTCCCTCATGCAGGCGAGGCCATGCCTGCCTCCAAAAGTCGACCCACCCTCTACAAAAGCCGATCCACATCCCCTCAAACCCAACTAGCCAAAATCCACCCTCAAACCCATAAACAACCCATAAATGTTTTTATTTTGATTTTTGGTTGTGTTAAAGTGTATATTTTGAAATTTTCTGTTATAAAATTTGTTTGGAAGTTGAGAAAATGTGAAAAATTTGTAGGAAAATAGCATTTTCAGAATGTTACCAAACACCAAAAATTATTTTCCGGACTATTTTCCATTGCAAAACCAAACACCCGGATTTTATTTTCCTTACGGGAATTCATTTGCCCCTACATTCATTTTACATTCGGAATTCAATTTACAAAGAGCCAAACGCAGCCTAAGTAAAAGTGAGTAGAATTTGTACCAATTTACCAAAGTGAATCTTGGACCCAACAATATCCACCTGGGCGTCAAAATTTTAGGCTGTGGTCCAATCTTGTAGAACACATGAGTGCACATGATCATATTATTAGATATGGGAGTAGCATTAATCATAGTTGAAATGATCCTCCACGAGAATTGAATAATTTATTGATAATGCAGTCTTTTGATCAACAACAAAAATTAAGCCATAATCATCCTAATAATAAATATATTAAAATGCACTTTTCACCTTTGACGTTTTAAAGGTTTTATTTTATCACTTATTAATGTTTTGCTTCTATTTTTCAAAAGGGCCATCCCCGTCCATATTTAGAAGTAGTCTCACCATTAAAGGTTGGATAGGCCTCAACACATCACCATTTTATGCCACATGTCACAAAGTGTCACGTCATCCATATACTTGTTTGACAAGAAAACCACTTAAATCCAAAGAAAAATAATATTCACAACATTTTCATAATTAATTTTCAATGATAAGTTATTAATTACTAGTTGTAATTGATAGGCAAAATAGTAATTTTAGTAGTGAGCTCAGATTAGAACTAGTAATAACTTGGCATATAAATTTTTTTGTGAAATTATTATGAAAATATTATGAGCATAGCATTACTCAAATTTAAAATGCCAATTATTATTGCACACGCTGAGATACTCACAGTCATACATTATAATTATTAGCATGTAACTCATGTAAACGCATGGATACATTTAAAATTAAACACAATTTTTATTATAAAAATATAAATAATTAGTCAAATTATTAAAAAAAAAAAAAATCATATAACACATGCATATGTATAGATATATTTAAAATTTAACACAATTTTTATCATAAAAATATAAATAATTAGTTAAATTATTTTTTTAAAAGTAAATGTAATTAATCACATATTAAAATTCTTACCTAAATTTAATACTACTTATGAAAATTCTTTTTTTCTAATTTTTAATAAGATAGAATGTGTGGTGATTTCTATTGAGTATATGTGATTGGGTTTTTTTTTTTTTTTTTTAAATTTATTTTATAATTCATTAATATTAGATTCTTAGTATTTTGAACTCATTATTTAACTTGACACAAAGATTAAAAAACTTAAGTGGACACAAGACAAAACTTAAGTGGATAATTGTAGTGTAGTCTCCACATAGATTTAGACAAATGACGCAAAATTAGATTCTAATTTCAAATACTAATTGAATTTTCTCTAAGTTTTGCCTATATATATACTAGCATGTAACCCATGCTTACGCATGGAAATGAAAAATTGAAGTGGTGCTATTGATGTTAGCTTTAGAGGTATTAAAATGGTTTTTCCTTGCAATATTTTATGATATTAGTTACACCAAGTTTTTCATTACATTGTTATTTTATATATATACCATAAAGGGGGAAGGGGACGCACAGCTGAAGGGAAGAGACGGAAGCACAGTATAATATATGTTGAAAGTAATGTGAGCAAAGTAATATAAGCACAAGTTAGAACAATAATAAGGCGGTAGAACCAGCCAAGCAGTATATATCAAAATAATTCAAAGTAAATGAAAGCAATTTAGAACCATCCGGTATGGCGGTAATCCGTCCAAGGTGGCGGTAGCAACAAGTAGTATAATGAACATAAAACTGAAAATACTTGTTTATTGAAAGTAGAGTTAAACACTTACAGTAGTAGTGAATACAAGATCTCAACAGTAGAGGTTAATAGTTACAAAGCTTGAACTAGTCCTAGTTACAAGGTTTGTAGGAACAAGGTAGTAGTAGGAACAAAGTAATAGTAGAAACAAGGAATTCTCTCAAAGAAGGCTTCTAAGGAGGAAAACTCTCTCTAGAAGAAAATTATGAGAAAAAATTCTGATTGAAACTTAAGGGATAGCCCCCCCTTAAATAGGCAAAATTCGGAATGAACAGTGTCATGAACAGTAAAAAGTGAATAGTGTCGGTGAATAGTAATTTGTGAACAGTAATCCCGTGAATAGTAATTAGTGAACAGTAATTTTTTCCACTTTTTGTCTTGAAATCTCCAGCAATTTTGGTATAGTCAAAAGAGGAATTTCTGACTTGGAGAGGACAAAAAGCAAAAGGAATAAATAATGGAACATGTAGGAGCATTATGGCTACTTGAATATTTGTACGTAGATTCCATAAGCCATCTTGTTGTCCTTTTGTGCACCAACTTTGTCAGGAAACATGACACTTAAAGAACCCTAACTTTGTCAGACGCATGGCTTTGCACAGGAATATCACAGCAGGTGCATGGGCTTGTCAGGCATAGGAACTACATCACTTTGAATATTGCAACATTTTTAGCCATTGTGCAGGCTAGACAAATAGAGAAATCAATCATCAGTCAACTGCAAGAGTATCTTGACTGACTGTGGTAGTAACATGGGAAAGCAACTTTAACAATGAGAACAATAATTTCAAAATAACAGTGCTTTAACAGTAACCCGAGGGGGCCACCCATTTAATTTGATAGATAACCATCAAACGGATCAAAAGGACTTTGCGGAGAATCACCAACATATTCATGCTCATGGTAAATAGCGTATTTGTTACAAAATGCACAATATAGGAGTGGTTCAAAAATAGGATTTTTCTCTGGAGTAATGAATCTTCTTGGATCAACATGACCAGCTCTTTCTAAATGACGGATAGTAGAGACATAAGGTTTAATACCAAAAACATGGATTCTATCCATATTTCTGATGAACTGGTAATCTTTCCATAAGTCTTGGATAACATCAAGAATTTGATTATTGAAATAATTTCTCCAGCATGTTGCAAGAGCAAGAGGATTTTCGAATGAAAGGAAAGAATTTCCTTCATACCATTGCCCTTGATGAGTGAAACCATTAATGAGAATGAGATGTTTTGAGGGTTGGACTGCCATCCAATTATCCCGTACCCAGTTTGGTAAAGTACTCTAGCATCTGATGGAAACAAAGGGGCTAGCAAGTTTTTTAACAACTTCTTGAATTATTTGCGGGAACTGGCTAATCTGATCATGGCTTGTTAACTTGATGAACCTGAGAAAGCCAAATTCAAACATCTGGGACAGCCAGTCGGGGTCCCCGCCATCATCATCAGTTTCATCCCCATAGTTAACTAAAAGTCTTGGAAATGGATGCTCTTGCTCATACACTCTAAGACTACTCCTAAAGTGTTCTTTCAAGTCTAGCTGAATAAAGACGTTGTTATTTTCGTCTAAAGCATCAGGATCAAGAATAGTGGCAGTAACAAGTTTCTTGAAATATTTGAACCATAGGTCAAAAGACCCAAACATTGCCTTGCTTTCTAGAATACGAGATTGTATATCTGTTAGCAAGTTGGCAACAACACTTCTTAACATAGATTGGGTCTTAAGACTCAATCTAGTATAATTAGTGCCCATTATAGTCTTTTTATCCATTGAATGGATTTCCTCTTTGCCAAAGAGTTGACCAATGTAGGCTTCAAGATGGCTTTTAAGAGCCTCAATTTCTGAAACAGAGTTATTTTCTAAAACAGGGTTGTTTTCTGAAATAGGGTTGGCATAGTGGCTCATATAAGCCTCATTTTGGGCAGTAAGGTTAACAAGGTGGATTTCGAGAGCTTGGAGGGTTTTTTCAAACAGGGAATAGTGGTCTTTAGTAAAAGCAGCATAGGGATTATCAAGAATAAATTTTATGGAATCTGGTAATTCACTATAGACTCCATTATGAAACTGTAAGGATCTAGATAAGACTTCCTGTAAAGCAATCATCATATCACCACTGGAATATGTCACCGTTGCCGGAACAAATTCCTGAAGGGATGTTGATCCACTGGGTTTTACCCCAAAAGATGCGCCTTCATGCATATTAAAAGGTTGTCCCACTGGGAACCTTTTGTTTTGTGAATAGTCCTATGCAGGAGCTTTTCCCTTGTTTTTCCTCTTAGCCGAGGGAGCCATAATAATCCACTTACTAGTGGTATAAGTATAAATATTATTATTATCCCACTTATTAGTGGTATTTATCCACGCATCATTGCCTGATTCCTGCAAAGAATCATTAAGAATATTAGGGTGATTGGCAATAGTTGACAATTTGGCACGCCTAGCATTACCTTGAAGATTGTTTGTGAAATACAAACTCATCCGTGGTTCATGAACAGATGTATTAGTAGGAAAATCATAAGACAGATCTAACGCACTATTAATATCAATTTCAAGCTTTGAAGCAAATTCGAATTTTACTTTCTGTCCAAAAGGATCAGCAGTAATTCCATCATGTTCAACAAGAAAAGGATACAAAGCATTTATAAATGGCAAACCAAGAATCACTTTGTCAGTCATATTTTTGACAAGAGCAGAGGGAATTTTGAAACAGACATTATTATGACAAATATGAGCATCATTCAGTTCATATTTTATCTTCATTTGAGAACCATTAGCAAAAATCAATCTTTCATTTAATTTTTCAAAATATTTTGGAGGAATCAATCCTTCTTGGATACAATTCTTATCTGCACCAGAATCAATCATAGCAATAACAGTGAAATGATAATCATGAGAAATAACAATTTTCACTTTTGTGAACCATTTTGGATGAAGTATGTTATTAACAAGAGCAAGTTGAGAATCATCAACATTACCTTTATCAGAAAGAAGAGCCTGTTGACTGGATTCATCTCCATCTATGTGCTCATTTTGTTCATTACCAGACTCATTTTGATCAATTTTTAACATCAACAAATCTTGTTTAAGATTATGGTTATCACTTTTCATATTTTTAAATTCATTTTTTAATTCACTTATCTCTTGTTTAACAATATTAATTTCATGTTGAAGATCATTAATAGTTAAATCTTTGGATTTCTTTTTATTAAATCTATCCAAAGTTTCTTCAAAACTTATGGTTGATTTAAGTTTTTTACTAGTTTCTTCTTTTAACAAGTTTTTCTTAAACTTATCCAAATATTCTTTTTGCAAATCAGGGTTATCAATTTGACTTATCAATTTAACCAACAAATTTTCATTTTCTTCACCTTTAGTGAGAGTATTAACAGAGTTAATAACATTGCAACAAGAATCTCTACAACCAATTTTAATATTAGGAGAATCAGAAGAATTATCAACAGATTGATAGCAAGAATTAGTTGAAGAAGAAAAATCATCTTCACAGGAATCAGACGAATTGTTTGATTCAAGGATTCTGAATAATTCTTCTTGATCATTATCACCAATGTTTAACATGTTAAATTTATTTTTTAACTTACCAGGGTTTTGTTTGCAATCTTTACTGAAATGTCCAGGTTTTCCACAATTGAAACATTTACCTTTAATTGATCTTTGGTTAACATATTTTTTAGAAACGTTTTTCTTTTTAGCATAAAAATGATTAAAATTAGTTCTGTGTTTTTTATAATTTTTATGACTTTTATCATGTTTTTTACCCTTTTGCTGAGAAGGAGCAATTGGGGGCAAACCATATTGTTCAAAAAATTACCAATTTCATATTTAGCTTTTCTTTTATTTTTTAATTGGTGTTTTAACAGTTTTTCATCATTGCACATATTAATTCCAAGTTTTTTAATAGTGCTAAGAATATCACCATAAGTTAAATTATCATAATCAATAGAATCATTTTTACCAATTAATTCTTGTTTTACCTTATGAGCAAAGATAGGAGGCAGACCGTCAATAAAATTTTCTTTCCAATAAGGCTTGAAACAGTCTTTTCGTTGCATTACTCTGGAAAGGAAAACATCTTGATACCATCTGTAATCGGACATAGTAGGGCATCTCAAATTATTTAGCAAATCAGAAATTCGAGATGAAACATTATATGGAGTACCAACAAAGTGTTTGATAATAGTATAAATCAAGGTATTAACACCATCAGGAATACCTTGATCAATACGACCATCAAAAATAGGAAAACCTTCATCATTCTTTTTAACAGCATGTTTAATAGAATCTCTGGATTCTTTTGTGAGATAAGAATCCCACCATCCACGAAGAGTACCAGAAAAACCAGTAGCAAGTAAATCAACAATTTCAGGTTGATCAAAATCATGGTTATTTTGGTAAGCAATTCCAACCATAGACACGTGACCCATTTTATTAATAATTTCTTGCTCAGAAAACCCATCAATATTCCATTCATAAATCTTATCAGCAGAAACAGAAAACTGAGTTTGAAAAAGTCTTTCTTCAAACTGAATATCTGGAGGAGTAGGTTTTGAATACCAGTTTTTTGTAAGAAACTTGGGTTTGGAATTTCCAACAAATCTTTTAATTTCTGGGAAATCATTATCAAAATTTTTTTTAGCAGAAATAGAAGAAACAGTTTCAGAATCTGTATTTTCATCGAAAACAATTTCTTTTTCATTTCTTGAAATAGTTCGAGTAGCATGAGTACTTGTAGAAGTACCCTCAGTTTTAACTTTTAAATCAGCAAGCATTTTTTCAGCAGTTTCAAGAATTTTAGATTGAGAAGTTTTAAACTTAAATTTGTTATCATGACTGGGTAAATTGATCAAAGGTTCCTCAGTCTTGATAGAAACAGGTTTTTGAACGGAAGTAGATTTTTCAACAGAAACAGGCTTTTCAACAATTTTTTCTTCAATACGGTCAAGCTGTTGACCAATAACGTGTAAAGACTCATTAGTAAAATTGTTTTGTTCAATAAGACTAACAATAGGAGTTTGATCATCAGCAATTTTAAAAGGAGAAGTTTTAACATCAATGTTGCCAGTAGTTATCAAAATAGTCTCAAGAGGTGGATGACTAGACCTAACAATGGTTTTGTCACTTTTAACAAAATTTGATTTCTTTATCACATTCAAATGATTTTTTGAAACTTCATCTTTTGAAACATAATAATTTTCAAGGAAATCAAAGAACAAAATATGTTTTTTCAATTGATGCATTTTTTCTTTCCATTTTCTTTTAACATGGTCTTTTTCAGATTGAGCAAAATTGTTTTGGAAATATTTCCTCTTAGGTCTGTTTTTTGAAAGCATAAATTCATTGAATAATGAAACCATATCAATTTCAAAGTTTTCATTTAAAACAGTCAAAACTCTCAATTGGTTAACAGGATTTTCAATAGGGGGAAAATCAGAATTAGATGGACAAATAGATTTAGCATCATGTTCTTCGTCATTAGTAGATCTGTCATATGGAGAAAAAGGTTCAGCTTTAGCAGAATAGAAAGCAGCACTGATTTGAGATTTATCACCTGAAACACCTTTTAATTTTAAATCAGTGGGTTTTTCAAAACTCTTTTGTAAAAAATCATTGAGATCTTGATCTCTTTTTGAAATACTTTCAGATCCAGCAATGGAATGTCTTCCTTCGTTGATCTTCAAGGGTTGAATATTTTGAAAACTTATTTTAACAGTACCATCAAGATATTGTTGAATATTTGTGAGATCTAGCTCATCAAAAACAGGTTTAGCAATAGGGGATTCTTGTTCCAACAACCATTCAGTGGGAAGCTTGACATCTTGCCATTTAATCATTTTTGGAACTTGAACTTTAGCATCAGGAGTTGAATATTGAATTAACATTGTTTTACCAGAAGGTTCTCTATTATTTAAACAACCAGGATTTAACTGAGTACCCAACAATCTGTAATAAATGCGGTAAATCAAAGCAAAAGGTTTGCTACCTTCGTCCATGATATAACCAGATGAAGCAATATTCAAAGTCAAAGCTTTAACGATATTAGGATCATCCAAAGCAAGAGTAAGCTAGGATAACAATTGAAATAAACAGGACCATCATACAAGGAAGCAGTAATCATACCAAGAATGCTATCTTTAAAGTGCTTAAATCTAGCATCTCGTAAACACATGAGAACAACAGCATTGATACCGTTTCGGGTGAGTGGTTTAATAGCAACTTGAACCATTCCAATATGCAAATAACTTTGTTTTTTAGCAAGGAAATCATTAATATTTCTTTTAGAAAACAAGCAACATTTTTAATGAGTTTTTGAAATAGAAAATATTTGTTCAACAGTTCTCACTTTGTAAAAGGGATGAAAAGTAGTTTTAGCCCAACTAGTTTTGTAAATAGTTTTAGTATCAACTTTGGGAATGTTCCATTTTCGGAAATCAGGAAGCTCATTATCTTCAATAGTGTGATCTTCTTCATTTACAATATCAGGATGACAACCAGTCCTGGAGCTGATAGAGGAGTTGGATCTCCACAACTTATCCATACTATCCTAGTTTTAACACTCAGTTATCATGTTTTTCTCACAACCGTTGCATTTCGTAACACATACCCTAAGCAACCCTATACCACACACATGCCCTACACGCCCTCTCTTGGCTCAAACGGGCCTTACAGTCAGGTTCTAGGAATTCACTTTACACCTAGGGTGGCGCCAACGATGGTAAGAAGGGGACACAACAACGGAGCACCAAAGGTTCGGATAAGCACAGATGAGATACGAAGACACAACAAGCACAGGGGAAGGGGACGCACAGCTGAAGGGAAGAGACGTAAGCACAGTATAATATATGTTGAAAGTAATGTAAGCACAATAATAAGGCGGTAGAACCAGCCAAGCAGTATATATCAAAATAATTCAAAGTAAATGAAAGCAATTTAGAACCGTCGGGTATGACGGTAATCCGTCCAAGGTGGCGGTAGCAACAAGTAGTATAATGAACATAAAACTGAAAATATTTGTTACTGAAAGTAGATTAAACACTTGCAGTAGTAGTGAATACAAGATCTCAACAGTAGAGGTTAATAGTTACAAAGCTTGAACTAGTCCTAGTAACAAGGTTTGTAGGAACAAGGTAGTAGTAGGAACAATGTAGTAGTGAACAAGGTAGTAACAAGGAATTCTCTCAAAGAAGGCTTCTAAGTAGGAAAACTCTCTCTAGAAGAAAATTCTGATTCTAACATAAGGGACAACCCCCCTTAAATAGGCAGAGTTCTGATTAAACAGTAAAGTAACATGAACAGTAAAAGTAAATAGTGGTCAGTAAAATCTTTGACCAAAGCATGCTGAATAGTGGACTCGGAATATTTGAAAGCAGTCTTGGAAACATGAAGAATCTTCTTTTCAAGACCTTGGAAACATGAAGAATCTTCTTTTCAGGACATTATTATAGCATGGGAGACAACAGTAACTTCTTGGCCGTTGTGCAGGCCAGACAAATAGGGTGAATCAATCAATTTTGGGCTAAGTCATCAGCATCGTCTTCATCATGTCCAAACCACTCTTCATTGTAATGGTAGTAAGGATCTTTTGTAACAGAGGCTTCAAATGACCGTTCATCGGCTGAACCAGCTCTTTCTCCTTTTAACATATTAATGAGAGCATTCAGAGCTTCAGGGTCCTTGCGGATTTCATCTAAAGGAGAACTCACTTTTCTAGGTTTAATTGATGATTTAACAGATTTAGAAGAGGAAGCAGGTGCATCAAGGACTGGGGATTGACCATGTGAACAATCCTTAGCAATGGGGAGAACAGCAGGAGATGAAGAATCTCTGGAGATTGTAGCAATAATTTTCTGAGCATGAGGGAATTTACCCCACCATTTTACATACCAATGTCTAGAGAGAACATCACCATCCTTTTCATACTGCCATTTTAATATCCAAGGTATCTTGAAGCGTTTAACAAAGTGAAGCAAAGGAGGGAACTTAGCACCATGAGCATCAACCTTATAAGACTTCTTGAAACATTCAAAAGCATTAAGTAATGGTTCAGGAAATATGTCATTAAGAGGGCCATATTGAGACCACCAACGGATGACCCAAAGAGGCAGAGAACCAGTGAAATTTTTATCAAAGTTAACAAACCAAGAATGAGACATGTTTTCATTCTGGTGAAGCATAAATCTTGACCACGCAGTGATGTAATCATAGTAGGAATAGGGGATGGGAGAAGAGGGCATTGTTCTGGTAAAACTGGGGGAAGGACCCCATTTTTCTTCAATTATAACATTGACAATGTAAACACCATGGTAAATAATTTTGGAGGTATCAACTTTGTCA
This sequence comes from Quercus aquifolioides, assembly GCA_019022515.1. Lineage (NCBI taxonomy): Eukaryota > Viridiplantae > Streptophyta > Magnoliopsida > Fagales > Fagaceae > Quercus > Quercus aquifolioides. The sequence continues at coordinate 33,264,394 of CM032326.1, forward strand.
GATATGGTGTTAATAATAATAGATTTCTCATGACGCAAGAGATCAGAATAATATTGTAAATTCTTATCTTTATGCTCAGGGATCCAGTGAAATCTTGGAGGGAAATAACTTTTAGCAAGTTTGAGAGGATCAGAAATTGAGACTCTGTTGGGTTCAATATAAAACATGTTCTGGAAATACTGTTTCTTGATGTATTGTGGGATATTGGAGCTTCTGGGAAAAACAGTCTTAATAGGTCGGTTAACAGGGGTTATAGCATAAGGATCATAACATGAGGCAAGAACAGAGGAGTAATTGGGCTTAGGGATAGTACCTAGTGGTGTGAAACGGTTAACAATGTCCAAATAGGAAACAGGTTCTGTTTTAACAATTGGATTAACAGTGGCAAGTGTTTTGTCTTTCGACCTTCTACTTGCCATTGGAACACTGCAAAAATTCATGGGTAAGGAAATCAGGGATGGAATTTTGAGATCCTTTAATATATTCAATATCAAAATAAAAAACACTTAAAATAGCTTGGCATTTGGCGAAAATGTGTTTTGAAGCAATATTTTCAACATCTTTTTCAATAACATACTTAGCACTTTTGCAATCAATACGTAACAAAAATTTTTGGTTTAACAAATCACTTTGAAACTTTGAAATACATAGTACTATAGATAAAATTTCCTTTTTAATAGTATTATAATTTAATTGTGCATTATTCCAGATTCCAGAATAGAAATGGACAATTTGTTCAGGTAACTCAGGGGAAACTCTCTGTTTCAGAATACCACCATAACCAATGTCAGAGGCATCGGTTTCAACAATTTTGAAAGCATCAACAGTGGGAATACCAAGACACGGCAATGTCTTAACATGAGATTTGATTTGTTTAACAAGAGAAGTATGGACATCAGACCAAGATGGAGGATTGCTTTTTAACCAATCAAAAAAAGGTTTACATTGTTTCCTCATATCCTTGTAAAAATCAGCAACATAATTCAATGATCCAAGAAATCTTTGAAGTTGAGTTTTATTAGTGATAACATCAGGAAATTTATCAGAAAATTGTATGGCTCTATCAATAGGACGAATTTGTCCTTCAGAGATGTCATAGCCAAGAAAACGAACTTTTGTGTGAAACAGTTTGATTTTCTTAGCAGAGACAACAAGACCATTTCTCTTAATAGTATCTAGAAACGAATACAAATGTTTCCAGTGTTCATCAATGGAATTGGAGTAAACAAGAACATCATCAATATAAACAATGGTGAAGTGGCTAAGGAGTTGAAAATATCGTTCATAATGTTTTGGAATTCACTAGGGGCATTCTTAAGACCGAAATGCATAACATTCCACTCATAATGTCCAAAAGGAGTGGTAAAAGCAGTTTTGTACCTATCATTCTCACTAATCTGGATTTGCCAGAATCCTGATTTCAAATCAAATTTTGAGAATACTACAGCCTCACTCAACCTATGGACCAGGTCATTTTTGTTGGGAATAGGATACCGAATCCATTCCAAAACCTTGTTCAAAGGTTTATAGTTAATAACTAGGCGAGGAGTTCCTCTCTCTATTTCAGCATTCTTTTGAACATAGAAAGCAGAGCAAGACCAAGGGGACTTGCTATTCCTAATCAGCTTTTTTTCTAACAAATCATGGATTTCTTTTTTGCAAAATTTAACAGTTTCAGCATTCATTTGAATTGGACGAGTTTTAGTGGGAATGTTTTTCTCATCAAATTCTTTAACATAAGGCAAGTCAACAATATGTTTCTTCCTATGCCAAAAAGCATTAGGAACATCAGAGCAAACATCATCACTTAACATTTTTTGGAAATTATCAATTTTTGATTGCAACAATTTATTGGAAAGTTGTTTAGCAATTTTCTTGTATCTAACTTCTTGTTGAAGGAAGTTAAGATGTTTGATTTTAGCATGAAGCAGATTGGAAGCATTATCAATATCAATCTCAAATTTTGAAGCAAATTTGAATTTTACTTTTTGACCAAAAGGGTCAGTAGTAATACCATCGTGTTCAACAAGAAAAGGATATAAAGCATTTATAAAAGGCAAACCAAGAATTACTTTATCAGTCATATTTTTGACTAAAATGGAAGGAATCTTGAAACAGATATTATCATGGCAAACATGAGCATTATTCAATTCATATTTAATCTTCATTTGAGAACCATTAGCAGAAACCAATCTTTCAGTTGATTTTTCAAAATATTTTGACGGAATCAATCCTTCTTGGATACAATTCATATCCGCACCAGAATCAATCATAGCAATAACAGTGAAGTGGTAATCATGAGGAACAACAATTTTAACTTTTGTAAACCATTTTGGAGGAAGTATCTTATTAACAAGAGCAAGTTGAGAATCAGTGATACCTTTATCAGAAAGAAGAGCCTGTTGACTGGATTCATCTCCATCTATGTGCCCATCTTGTTCATTATCAGACTTATTTTGATCAATATTTTGATCAATTTTTAACATTAACAATTCTTGTTTAAGATTATGGTTATTACTTTTTATATTTTTAAACTCATTTTTTAATTCATTTATCTCTTGTTTAACAATATTAATTTCATGTTGAAGATCATTAACAGTTAAATCTTTGGATTTCTTTTTATTAAATCTTTCCAAAGTTTCTTCAAAACTTATAGTTGATTTAAGTTTTTTACCAGTTTCTTCCTTTAACAAGTTTTTCTTAAACTTATCCAAATATTCTTTTTGTAAATCAGGGTTTTCAATTTGACTTATCAATTTAACCAATAAACTTTCATTTTCTTCACTTTTAGTGTGAGTATTAACAGATTTAACAACATTGCAACAGGAATTTCTACAACCAAGTTTAACATCAGAAGAATCATCTCCAGAATGATAACAAGAATCAGTTGAAGAAGAAAGATCATCGTCCAAAGAATCAGACGAATTGTTTGATTCAAGGATTCTGAATAATTCTTCTTGATCATTACCACCAATGTTTAACATGTTAAACTTATTTTTTAACTTACTAGGTTTTTGTTTGCAATCTTTACTGAAATGACCAGGTTTTCCACAGTTGAAACATTTACCTTTACCTGATCTTTGGTTAACATATTTTTTATAAACATTTTTTTTTTTAGCATAAAAATCATTGAAATTAGTTTGTATTTTTTATGTCTTTTATGGCTTTTATCATGTTTTTTACCCTTTTGCCGCGAAGGAGCAATTGGGGGCAAACCATATTGTTCACAAAAATTACCCATTTCATATTTAGCTTTTCTTTTGTTTTTTAACTGGTGTTTTAACAGTTTTTCATCATTGCACATATTAATCCCAAGTTTTTTAATAGTGCTTAAAATATCACCATAAGTTAAATTATCATAATCAATGAAATCATTTTTACCAATTAATTCTTGTTTTACCTTATGAGCAAAGATAGGAGGCAGACCGTCAATAAACTTTTCTTTCCAATAAGGCTTGAAACAGTCTTTCTGTTGCATTACTCTAGAAAGGAAAACATCTTGATACCATCTGTAATCAGACATAGTAGGACATCTCAAATTATTTAGCAAATCAGAAATTCGAGATGAAACATTATATGGAGTACCAACAAAATGTTTGATAATAGTATAAATCAAGGTATTAACACTATCAGGAATACCTCGACCAATACGATCATCAAAAATAGGCAAACCTTCATCATTCTTTTTAACAGCATGTTTAATAGAGTCTCTGGATTCTTCTGTGAGATATGAATCCCACCATCCACGAAGAGTACTAGAAAAACCAGTAGCAAGCAAATCAACAATTTCAGGTTGATCAAAATCATGATTATTTTGGTAAGCAATACCCACCATAGACATATGTCCCATTTTGTTAATAATTTCTTGTTCAGAAAAACCATCAATATTCCATTCATAAATTTTATCAGCAGAAACAGAAAACTGAGTTTGAAAAGGTCTTTCTTCAAACTGAATATCAGGAGGAGTAGGTTTTGAATACCAATTTTTTGTAAGAAACATGGGTTTGGAATTTCCAACAAATCTTTTAATTTCTGGGAAATCATTATCAAAAACCTTTTTAGCAGAAACAGAAGAAACAGTATCAGAATCTGTATCTTCATCGGAAACAATTTCTTTTTCATTTCTTGAAATAGTTCGAGCAGAAGAAGTGCTTGTATAAGTACTTTCAGTCTTAACTTTTAAATCAGCAAGCATTTTTTCAACAGTTTCAAGAATTTTAGATTGAGAAGTTTTAAACTTAAATTTGTTATCATGACTGGGTAAATTAATCAAAGGTTCCTCAGTCTTGATAGAAACAAGTTTTTGAACAGAAGCAGATTTCTCAATAGAAACAGTTTTTTCAACAATTTTTTCATCAATATGGTCAAGCTGTTGACCAATAACATGCAAAGACTCATTAATAAAATTGTTTTGTTCAATAAAACTAACAATAGGAGTTTGATCGTCAGCAAATTTGAAAGGAGAAGCTTTAACATTAATGTTGCTAGTAGTTAGCAAAATAGTCTCAAGGGGTGGATGACTAGACCTAACAATGGTTTTGTCACCTTTAACAAAATTTGATTTCTTTATCACATTCAAATGATTTTTTGAAATTTCATCTTTTGAAACATAATAATTTTCAAGAAAATCAAAGAACAAAATATGTTTTTTCAATTGATGCATCTTTTCTTTCCATTTTCTTTTAACACGGTCTTTTTCAGACTGAGCAAAATTATTTTGGAAATATTTTATTTTATTTCTATTTTCAACAAGCATGAATTCGTTATACAGGGAAACCATATCAATTTCAAAGTTTTCATTCAAAACATTTTAAACTCTTAATTGATTTTGGTAAACAGGGTTTTCAACAGGAGTAATATCAGGAGAACAGTTAAAATAAACATAACCATCATTCAGAGAAGCAGTATCTATACCAAGAATGTTATCCTTAAAGTGCTTAAATCTAGCAGGAAACTCATTATGTTCAATAGTGTGATCTTCCTTATCTATAATATCAAGAGGACAACCAGTCCTGGAGCTGATAGAGGGGTTGGATCTCCACAACTTCTCCATACTATCCTAGTTTTAACACTCAATTATCATGTTTTTCTCACAACCGTTGCATTTCGTAACACATACCCTAAGCAACCCTATACCACACACATGCCCTACACGTCCTCTCTTGGCTTAAACGGGCCATACAGTCAGGTTCTGGGAATTCACTTTACACCTAGGGTGGCGCCAACGACGGTAAGAAGGGGACACAACAACGGAGCACCAAAGGTTCGGACAAGCACATATGAGATACGAAGACACAACAACACTATCATCGGCTCTGAAAAGAATGGCTCTATCCAAACCTTTGGTGCTCCGTTATTGTGTCCCCTTCTTACTGTTGTTGGTGCCACCCTAGGTGTAAAGTGAATTCCCAGAACCTGACTATAAGGCCCGTTTGAGCCAAGAGAGGACGTGTAGGGCATGTGTGTGGTATAGGGTTGCTTAGGGTATGTGTTACGAAATGCAACGGTTGTGAGAAAAACATGATAACTGAGTGTTAAAACTAGGATAGTATGGATAAGTTGTGGAGATCCAACTCCTCTATCAGCTCTAGGACTGGTTGTCCTCTTGATATTGTAAATGAAGAAGATCACACTGTTGAAGATAATGAGCTTCCTGATTTCCGAAAATGGAACATTCCCAAAGTTGATACTAAAACTATTTACAAAACTAGTTGGGCTGAAACTACTTTTCATCCCGTTTACAAAGTGAGAACTGTTGAACAAATATTTTCTATTTCAAAAACTCATGAAAAATGTTGCTTGTTTTCTAAAAGAAATATTAATGATTTCCTTGCTAAAAAACAAAGTTATTTGCATATTGGAATGGTTCAAGTTGCTATTAAACCACTCACCCGAAAGGGTATCAATGCTTCTGTTCTCATGTGTTTACGAGATGCTAGATTTAAGCACTTTAAAGATAGCATTCTTGGTATGATTACTGCTTCCTTGTATGATGGTCCTGTTTATTTCAATTGTTATCCTGATCTTACTCTTGCTTTGGATGATCCTAATATTGTTAAAGCTTTGACTTTGAATATTGCTTCATCTGGTTATATCGTGGACGAAGGTAGCAAACTTTTTGCTTTGATTTACCGCATTTATTACAGATTGTTGGGTACTCAGTTAAATTCTAGTTGTTTAAATAATAGAGAACCTTCTGGTTAAACAATGTTAATTCAATGGTCAACTCTTGATGCTAAAGTTCAAGTTCCAAAAATGATTCAATGGCAAGATGTCAAGCTTCCCACTGAATGGTTGTTGGAACAAGAATCCCCTATTGCTAAACCTGTTTTTGATGAGCTAGATCTCACAAATATTCAACAATATCTTGATGGTACTGTTAAAATAAGTTTTCAAAATATTCAACCCTTGAAGATCAACGAAGGAAGACATTCCTTTGCTAGATCTGAAAGTATTTCAAAAAGATATCAAGATCTCAATGATTTTTTACAAAAGAGTATTGAAAAACCCACTAATTTAAAATTAAAAGGTGTTTCAAGTGATAAATCTCAAATCAATGCTGTTTTCTATTTTGCTAAAGCTGAACCTTCTTCTCCATATGACAGATCTGCTAATGACGAAGAAGATGATGCTAAATCTATTTGTCCATCTGATTCTGATTTTCCCCCTATTGAAAATCCTGTTAACCAATTGAGAGTTTTGACTGTTTTAAATGAAAACTTTGAAATTGATATGGTTTCATTATTCAATGAACTTATGCTTTCAAAAAACAGACCTAAGAGGAAATATTTCCAAAACGATTTTGCTCAGTCTGAAAAAGACCGTGTTAAAAGAAAATGGAAAGAAAAAATGCATCAATTGAAAAAACATATTTTGTTCTTTGATTTCCTTGAAAATTATTATGTTTCAAAAGATGAAGTTTCAAAAAATCATTTGAATGTGATAAAGAAATCAAATTTTGTTAAAAGTGACAAAACCATTGTTAGGTCTAGTCATCCACCTCTTGAGACTATTTTGATAACTACTGGCAACATTGATGTTAAAGCTTCTCCTTTTAAAATTGCTGATGATCAAACTCCTATTGTTAGTCTTATTGAACAAAACAATTTTACTAATGAGTCTTTGCACGTTATTGGTCAACAGCTTAACCGTATTGAAGAAAAAATTGTTGAAAAGCCTGTTTCTGTTGAAAAATATGCTTCTGTTCAAATACTTGTTTTTATCAAGACTGAGGAACTTTTGATCAATTTACCCAGTCATGATAACAAATTTAGGTTTAAAACTTCTCAATCTAAAATTCTTGAAACTGTTGAAAAAATGCTTGCTGATTTAAAAGTTAAAACTGAGGGTACTTCTACAAGTACTCATGCTACTCGAACTATTTCAAGAAATGAAAAAGAAATTGTTTTTGATGAAAATACAGATTTTGAAACTGTTTTTTCTGTTTTTGCTAAAAAAAATTTTGATAATGATTTCCCAGAAATTAAAAGATTTGTTGGAAATTCCAAACCCATGTTTCTTACAAAAAACTGGTATTCAAAACCAACTCCTCCTGATATTCAGTTTGAAGAAAGACCTTTTCAAACTCAGTTTTCTGTTTCTGCTGATAAGATTTATGAATGGAATATTGATGGGTTTTCTGAGCAAGAAATTATTAACAAAATGGGTCATGTGTCTATGGTTGGAATTGCTTACCAAAATAACCATGATTTTGACCAACCTGAAATTGTTGATTTACTTGCTACTGGTTTTTCTGGTACTCTTCGTGGATGGTGGGATTCTTATCTCACAGAAGAATCCAGAGATTCTATTAAACATGCTGTTAAAAAGAATGATGAAGGTTTTCCTATTTTTGATGATCGTATTGGTCGAGGTATTCCTGATGGTGTTAATACCTTGATTTATACTATTATCAAACATTTTGTTGGTACTCCATATAATGTTTCATCTCGAATTTTTGATTTGCTAAATAATTTGAGATGCCCTACTATGTCCGATTACAAATGGTATCAAGATGTTTTCCTTTTCAGAGTAATGCAACGAAAAGGCTGTTTCAAGCCTTATTGGAAAGAAAAGTTTATTGAAGGTTTGCCTCCTATCTTTGCTCATAAGGTAAAACAAGAATTAATTGGTAAAAATGATTCTATTGATTATGATAATTTAACTTATGGTGATATTCTCAGCACTATTAAAAAACTTGGAATTAATATGTGCAATGATGAAAAACTGTTAAAAGACCAATTAAAAAATAAAAGAAAAGCTAAATATGAAATGGGTAATTTTTGTGAACAATATGGTTTGCCCCCAATTGCTCATTCTCAGCAAAAGGGTAAAAAACATGATAAAAGTCATAAAAATTATAAAAAACACAGAACTAATTTTAATAATTTTTATGCTAAAAAGAAAAACGTTTCTAAAAAATATGTTAACCAAAGATCCAGTAAAGGTAAATGTTTCAATTGTGGAAAACCTGGCCATTTCAGTAAAGATTGCAAACAAAACTCTGGTAAGTTAAAAAATAAATTTAACATGTTAAACATTGGTGATAATGATCAAGAAGAATTATTCAGAATCCTTGAATCAAACAATTCGTCTGATTCCTTGGAAGATGGTTTTTCTTCTTCAACTGATTCTTGCTATCAATTTGTTGATGATTCTTCTGATTCTCCTAATATAAAAATTGGTTGTAGAGATTCTTGTTGCAATGTTATTAACTCTGTTAATACTCTCACTAAAGGTGAAGAAAATGAAAATTTGTTGGTTAAATTGATAAGTCAAATTGATAACCCTGATTTGCAAAAAGAATATTTGGATAAGTTTAAGAAAAACTTGTTAAAAGAAGAAACTAGTAAAAAACTTAAATCAACCATAAGTTTTGAAGAAACTTTGGATAGATTTAATAAAAAGAAATCCAAAGATTTAACTATTAATGATCTTCAACATGAAATTAATATTGTTAAACAAGAGATAAGTGAATTAAAAAATGAATTTAAAAATATGAAAAGTGATAACCATAATCTTAAACAAGATTTGTTGATGTTAAAATTGATCAAAATATTGATCAAAATGAGTCTGGTAATGAACAAAATGAGCACATAGATGGAGATGAATCCAGTCAACAGGCTCTTCTTTCTGATAAAGGTAATGTTGATGATTCTCAACTTGCTCTTGTTAATAACATACTTCCTCCAAAATGGTTCACAAAAGTGAAAATTGTTATTTCTCATGATTATCATTTCACTGTTATTGCTATGATTGATTTTGGTGCGGATAAGAATTGTATCCAAGAAGGATTGATTCCTCCAAAATATTTTGAAAAATCAAAAGAGAGATTGATTTCTGCTAATGGTTCTCAAATGAAGATAAAATATGAACTGAATGATGCTCATATTTGTCATAATAATGTCTGTTTCAAAATTCCCTCTGCTCTTGTCAAAAATATGACTGACAAAGTGATTCTTGGTTTGCCATTTATAAATGCTTTGTATCCGTTTCTTGTTGAACATGATGGAATTACTGCTGATCCTTTTTGGACAGAAAGTAAAATTCGAATTTGCTTCAAAGCTTGAAATTGATATTAATAGTGCTTTAGATCTGTCTTACGATTTTCCTACTAATACATCTATTCATGAACCACGGATGAGTTTGTATTTCACAAACAATCTTCAAGGTAATGCTAGTAGTGCCAAATTGTCAACTATTGCCAATCATCCTAATATTCTTAATGATTCTTTGCAGGAATCAGGTAATGATGCGTGGATAAATACCACTAATAAGTGGGATAATAATAATACTTATACTTATACCACTAGTAAGTGGATTATTATGGCTTCCTCGGCTGAGAGGAAAAATAAGGGAAAAGCTCCTGCACAGGACTATTCTCAAAACAAAAGATTCCCAGTGGGACAACCTTTTAATATGCATGAAGGCGCATCTTTTGGGGTAAAACCTAGTGGATCAACATCCCTTCAGGAATTTGTTCTGGCAACGGTGACATATTCCAGTGGTAATATGATGATTGCTTTATAGGAAGTCTTATTAGATCCTTACAGTTTCACAATGGAGTCTATAGTGAATTACCAGATTCCATAAAATTTATTCTTGATAATCTCTATGCTTCTTTTACTAAAGACCACTATTCCCTGTTTGAAAAAACCCTCCAAGCTCTCGAAATCCACCTTGTTAACCTTACTGCCCAAAATGAGGCTTATATGAGCCACTATGCCAACCTTATTTCAGAAAACAACCCTGTTTCAGAAAATAACTCTGTTTCATAAATTGAGGCTCTTAAAAGCCATCTTGAAGCCTACATTAGTCAACTCTTTGGCAAAGAGGAAATCCATTCAATGGATAAAAAGACAATAATGGGCACTGATTATGCTAGATTGAGTCTTAAGACCCAATCTATGTTAAGAAGTGTTGTTGCCAACTTGCCAACAGATATACAATCTCGTATTCTGGAAAGCAAGGCAATGTTTGGGTCTTTTGACCTATGGTTCAAATATTTCAAGAAACTTGTTATTGCCACTATTCCTGATCCTGATGCTTTAGACGAAAATGACAACGTCTTTATTCAGCTAGACTGGAAAGAACACTTTGGGAGTAGTCTCAGAGTGTATGAGTAAGAGCATCCATTTCCAGGACTTTTAGTTAACTATGGGGATGAAACTGATGATGATGGTGGGGACCCCGACTGGCTGTCCCAGATGTTTGAATTTGGCTTTCTCAGGTTCATCAAGTTAACAAGCCATGATCGCAGAGCGTTGAGTATCGATGCGGTAGCACGAACGTTTACTCCTATTGGAAAACACATAATGGTTTCCAGATACAAAACTTGGGAGATCATAAACTTCTTTTTATTTTCGATAATGAATCAGAAGCGAAGAGGGTGCTGCAAAATGAGCCTTGGAGTTTTGACAAGCACCTTATTGTGCTCCAGCGCTACAATAAGGATACAATCCTTGAGAATTATAGCTTGACAGAAGCTGCATTATGGGTGCAAGTATACAACATACCGTTGGGTTATATGGACAGAGAGACAGCGAAAAAGATATGCTCGATAGTGGGCAAGGTGGTGAAGTCTGCGGGCTCCAAAGATTCGGGGGGTGAGGGCTTCATTAGGGTTAGAGCGATACACAGATTAGCCAGTTCCTGCAAATAATTCAAGAAGCTGTTAAAAAACTTGCTAGCCCCTTTGTTTCCATCAGATGCTGGAGTACTTTACCAAACTGGGTACGGGATAATTGGATGGCAGTCCAACCCTCAAAACATCTCGTTCTCATTAATGGTTTCACTCATCAAGGGCAATGGTATGAAGGAAATTCTTTCCTTTCATTCAAAAATCCTCTTGCTCTTGCAACATGCTGGAGAAATTATTTCAATAATCAAATTCTTGATGTTATCCAAGACTTATGGAAAGATTACCAGTTCATCGAAAATACAGATAGAATCCATGTTTTTGGTATTAAACCTTATGTCTCTGCTGTCCGTCATTTAGAAATAGTTGGTCATGTTAATCCAAGAAGATTCATTATTCCAGAGAAAAATCCTATTTTTGAACCACTCCTATATTGTGGATTTTGTAACAAATATGCTATTTACCATGAGCATGAATATGTTGGTGATTCTCCTCAAAGTCCTTTTGATCCGTTTGATGGTTATCTATCAGATTAAATGCGTGGCCCCCTCGGGTTACTGTTAAAGCACTGTTATTTTGAAATTATTGTTCTCACTGTTAAAGTTGCTTTCCCATGTTACTCCCACAGTCAGTCAAGATACTCTTGCAGTTGACTGATGATTGATTTCTCTATTTGTCTAGCCTGCACAATGGCTAAAAATGTTGCAATATTCAAAGTGATGTAGTTCCTATGCCTGACAAGCCCATGCACTTGCTGTGATATTCCTGTGCAAAGCCATGTGTCTGACAAAGTTGGGGTTCTTTAAGTGTCATGTTTCCTGACAAAGTTGGTGCACAAAAGGACAACAAGATGGCTTATGGAATCTACGTACAAATATTCAAGTAGCCATAATGCTCCTACATGTTCCATTATTTGTTCCTTTTGCCTTTTGTCCTCTCCAAGTCAGAAATTCCTCTTTTGACTATGCCAAAATTGCTGGAGATTTCAAGACAAAAAGTGGAAAAAATTACTTTTCACTAATTACTATTCACGGATTACTGTTCACGGATTACTGTTCATGGATTACTGTTCACCGATACTATTCACTTTTTACTGTTCATGACACTGTTCATTCTGAATTTTGCCTATTTAAGGGGGGCTGTCCCTTAAGTTTTAATTAGAATTTTTTCTCAGAATTTTCTTCTAGAGAGAGTTTTCCTCCTTAGAAGCCTTCTTTGAGAGAATTCCTTGTTTCTACTATTACTTTGTTCCTACTACAACTTTGTTCCTACAAACCTTGTAACTAGGACTAGTTCAAGATTTGTAACTATTAACCTCTACTGTTGAGATCTTGTATTCACTACTACTGTAAGTGTTTAACTCTACTTTCAATAAACAAGTATTTTCAGTTTTATGTTCATTATACTACTTGTTGCTACTGCCACCTTGGACGGATTACCGCCATATCGGATGGTTCTAAATTGCTTTCATTTACTTTGAATTATTTTGATATATACTGCTTGGCTGGTTCTACCGCCTTATTATTTTTCTAACTTGTGCTTATATTACTTTGCTCACGTTACTTTCAACATATATTATATTGTGCTTCCGTCTCTTCCCTTCAGTTGTGCGTCCCTTTCCCCCTTTATGGTATATATATATATATATATATATATATATATAATTTTGAAAATCACTATTGGATACTACATATACAATATCAATTCACAATCATTGTACTTGAAATTTTACTAAATACAACACAAAATATTAAGAATAAATTGGTCCAATAGTATCTCCTAAATTGAATGGGATGGGTGCATGGGATCGTTCAGCTCAATTACAATTTTTTAGGTTTAAGATCTTTGCATTCAAAATATCTGAATAGAAACAGTATTATAAAAAAAAAAAAAAAAAAAAAACGTGCTCATTAGTTTAAAGAGAAAATAACACCAAAAACCTATATAATTTAATTTTTACGGAAAGCTAACAAAAGCAAAATCCAGTTTTGATTCTAATTGAATTTTCTCTAAACTTTGGTTATATATATATATATATATATATATTACTTTGTTAGTAATGGGCCGTACATAGTCATAGTATATTACATAAATAACTTATAAATTTGAATTGTTTTTAATTACACAAAAAAATGACTCATAAATATTAAATCATTCAAACTCTATTTTCTTCTAATTTTATATATAGAGTTAGATATATGATTAGGTTATTTTTTATGGTTTATTTATATTGGACTTCTCGTTATCTACACTAAATTAATTCACTTGGCACAAAATTTAAAAAACTTAGATTAAATGGGACACGTAGTGCAAAATTAAAATCTAATTGAAATCCAATTTTTATACTGAACTAACTCACTTGACAAAAAAATTTAAAAGCTTAGATTAGATGGGACACGTGGCGCATGCAAAATTAGACTCTAATTGAATTCCAATTTAAAATCTAATTGGATTTTCTCTCGGTTTTAGCTATTAATATATACTAATGTATAACCCGTGCATATGCACGGTAGGTACAAATAAAAAAATTACAATTACACACATATATGGATTCAAAACTCTCTCTCTCTCTCTCTTTTATTTTTTTTATTTTAATTTCTTTTGGATATACACATGAGTTTACTCTTTTTTATTTATTTATTGAGTTTTTGATGATTTATTTATATTAGACCCTTCATCTTTTGCACCTCATTAGCTCACCCAAAACCGAAAAAAGAAAAAAGAAAAAAAAAATTAATAGGACACGTGGCACAAAATTAAACAACAATTGAATACAATTTAGAACCTAATTAGATTTTCTCTTAGTTTTACCTCTCTCTCTCTCTCTCTCTCTCTGTATATATATATATATGTGTGTGTGTGTGTGTGTGTGTGTGTGGGCGCGTGCGTGTGTGTAGACTAGCTTGTAATCCTATGCATATGCATAGGTATACTTAAAAGATATACATTAAGATGCATAATATAATTCTTACTGTGAGAGATCTCGAAAGTGCCCCTCAAAAAAGAGATTCGAGTACCTTTTAGGGCACCTCTCTTTTTGGGTAAGTGGTGTGGAGTTGCTCCTTTTTTTTTTTTTTTTATTTATTTATTTTTTTATACGAAAAATTAAGAAAAAACATAAATATGAAATACATGACTGAATTGTTCTTCTCATTGATTGAATAATAAAATACACAATTGAAAAATTGAAAATTATATGGCTTTGGGTCCTAGTTACAATCTACCAAATAATTACATGGCTTTTTGTCCTAGTTACATCCTACCCAAAATAAATAAAGACAAGGCTAGATCTACTTAGCCAAAGACCTAAATTCGAAAGCTAGGTTACAGAATGGGAATGTGTTAGGCACCCATATCGCACAGGCAAAATCTGGTCTTCTAGACTCTTGTGACCAATGCACTTTTTTATGCATGTCATGAATGATATGTTGAACATGTGACACTAAAATTAAATCACACAAATTTATTTATGAATGAAGTCTCTTCTTTTGTTTTAAAAAATTTCAGTTTTGTTTTGATTGGTAAAAAAACTTGATTTTAGTTTGTCAAAATACCAGATCTGTTTTGTAGTATGTAGAAAAAGTGGTTTTTTGATGATAAAAATTCAGATATGTTTTTATTACATAAATTAAAGTCTTTTGGTTTTACTAAACATCAGATCTGTTTTTTAAGAACTAAAAAAAATGGTTTTTGGATTTATAAAAGATCAGATCTATTTTGAGATAATAATAAAAAAAATGTTTATTTGATAACAGAAAAATCAGATCTGGTTTGTATATGTTAAAAAAGCATGAAAAAGATTTTTTAAGAAGAGAGTTTCACTCATAATCTAAATTTATGCAACATGAATTAAAGAAAACAAACACTAACACAATCATGTTTAATCTTTTTCTTTATTTCAAAAATCAGCATGTATTAAAGAAAAATCAGATCTATATCTAAGAAAAATACAAATTATTTTTTAATTGAGAAAAATTCAGACCTGCATCTCATAAAGATGCAGATCCATTTTTATTTGAGAAAAATTCAGATCTGCATCTCATAAAGATGCAGATTCGTTTTTATTCAAGAAATATTCAAATCTACATCTAAGAAAGAAACAAATCTGTTTTTATTTGAGAAAACTTCAGATCTACATCTAAGAAAGATGTAGATTTGTTTTTGTATATGAGGAAAAATCAGATATACATTTAATAATGTTAGGTTCTAAATGTTTAGAACAATTGGCAAATCGTGAACACAAACTTGTCTAGATATAGATCTTAGAGTCTATAGGTTTTATTAGACAATGCTCAAGGTGATTCAAGTCAAGATTCAAGAACATACAAGCTGCAGGAAGAAGACTTCGTATTCTGCCTGGTTCGATCGATCGAAGAACAGGCTCGATCGATCGAAAATCGTATCTGCAGAATTTTAAGTCGGCCCAAACAGCAGCTTAAGCCCATTAAGGATTAGGGTTTCAGATCTACTTCTCCCACTATATAAAGGAAACCCTAAGCCACGTTTTTGAGACCTTTTTGATGAGAGATTAGAGTGCCTCTTGTGCCTCCTTTTATTTTTAGGGTTTTGTACCCAAACCTCTCTAAGTCTTTGTTGCTCATATTTGCTGTTTATGTGAATCTCTTGTGAGATCTTTGAGGAGCTTTCCTTCACATAAACTTAGGGTTGTCAATATCTTGATGATCAACATAGTTGCAACCATTGGAACTTAAAAGAAAAGCAAGCGGGGAGCTTGTAGCTGATTGAGGAATTCAAGAAAGAAGTAGTCCGTGGACTCGGAGCCTGCGCGTGGTCGTGTCAGGAAGTTCTACTGGTGGGTAGCATTAGGAAGTCGAGCGGGGAGCTTGTAGTCCTTTTGTAAGAACTTCAATTCTTTCATAGTGAATTCTGTTATGCCTTGAGGATCGGTGGGTCAAATCCTCCCCAGGTTTTTACCGTGTGGTTTCCTGGGTGATCATATCTTGTGTTATTTATTTTCCGCTGCATTATTATTCTTGATATGATTGTTGAATTGCTTTAACCTAGAATTGCATAATTTGACTAAGTAACAACTTGGCTAATTAATCTAGGCTACGCAATTTGGTTGTTTAAGGGGTCTAAATTCCCATCAAGTGGTATCAGAGCGGGTAGCTCTTCTTGTTGTAGATCTTTTGATCTAAGAGCTGATCCTTGACCCCTGTTGTCATGGATAATTTGAAGTGTCTTTCTGCTCATGCTTCTGCTGTTTTTATTGATGCCTGTGATGTTTTGAATAAAAAGGACACTGTTGTTTCTGTTGATTTTTTTGATGCTTTTGAAACTCTTCGTAAGGAATTATCTAAATCTTTGAAAATTTCTAAGAAATTCAAAGAAGAGTTAAAATTGACTAATCTTGAAAAAGAGGAATTGCTTGTTAGATTAGATGAGTCTAATAAAAAGAATGATTTTTTGAGAAATCAAATTTCCTCTCAAGATGAGAAGATGAAAAGTTTGGAACAAAAGTTAGCTGAGGCTGAAGCTAAATTGGAAAATTTGTCTAATACCAAACTTGCTGATGATAACAGAAGTGTTTCTGTTTCTCTTAAGCCTAAAACTGAGAAAGTTTATATCCCTCATTTCAAGAGGAATAATAATGAAAATGCTTATTTTGCTAGGTTAGACAAAGGAAAAAGTTTTGATGTTAACGCTGAAGTTTCTAAACCTAAGTCTGAACCTATTGTTAGAGAGCATAATAAATCAGTTTTTGTGCCTACTTGTCACCGTTGTGGTGTTGTTGGTCATATTAGACCAAATTGTTCTTTGTTGAGGCAAAAACCAAAATCTGAGACTAGATTTGTTGTTAGGAATACTGATGTTCCTAAATTTGTTCCTGTTTGCCACTTTTGTGGTGTCCATGGTCACATTCGTCCTAATTGTCATAAATTGAAATTTAAGCATTATGTATGTCAATCTAGGATTTGTGATGATATTTCTCCTGCCATAAGTTCACATAAATTGTTTCATATTCTTTTGAAAAATTTGAGCTTGTTGGCTTGTGAAAGGAATTTGCAGGATTTCAATCTTTCTCAGAAGATTGGTGTAATCTCTCAAATACACTCTGCTTTACATGAATTTTCACCTACAAAGCCGAATACTCGTGCTAAATGGGTGAGAAAAGATTCTCCAAGGTGAGTGTTGCTAACTTGTCCTTGATTTAATTCTTTCAATTAATTGTGGACATGTTTTGTTTTAGTTTTTGGTTGTTTTATTTTCTTTGATTGTTTTGTTTTAAAGAAAAATCCAAAAACATTGAAAAATTTCAAAAAGACAAAAATATTTTATTTTGTGTCTTGTTTTATTTTTCTTGAGGATTACATGAATTATGATATCTCTCTTGATTTAGAATATGCTTGACATTGTGGAGAAACTTGAATAGTTTGTGCTAAGCTATTTTTGATTTTATGTGAGTATGTACTAGTTTGTACATGTACTCAAGGGTTAATTAAGAAATTGATATTTCTTGTTTGTGTACCCTCTATAGCTTAGTTTTTGCACTATCATGCATTGCTTTTGCATTGTTCATTTAGCATAATATGTGCTTTTTGTCTTTGGTCATAAATTTTTTTTAAAATCTCAACAAGTGGTTATA
Organism: Quercus aquifolioides; assembly: GCA_019022515.1. Classification (NCBI taxonomy): domain Eukaryota; kingdom Viridiplantae; phylum Streptophyta; class Magnoliopsida; order Fagales; family Fagaceae; genus Quercus; species Quercus aquifolioides. The sequence goes on from CM032326.1 coordinate 33,282,138, forward strand.
AAGTTTGTTAAAACCAAAAAGATTTTTGTGTTTTGTATTATATATCTTGGATTTATAATCAAGGATTGGCCATATTATCTTTACATAACATATTTATGTACCTTGTTTAGCTTTGATGAGCTTATTTATTGCACTTTACTAGTTGAAGTTTTGTAGTGCATGTTGTGTGGGAAAGATGTTTATGGTGTTTATCACTTTGTCTTAATCTTGAAGTCATATGTTATTTGACTGTCGGACTTGATCCTTTTGAGAAAGGCATAAATAACCATCTCACCACTGTTCACTAGCCAATCATGAACACCTTAGTGCATATCATAAGATTTTGTGCTCGAGAAAGTGTAGCACATGCACAAAAAGAACATAAGGTGTAGCCTCTTTAAATGCTTAAATGCTTAATGCTTAAAACTGGTGTGTACTATTAGGCTTGATGCCAATTCACTTAATTCAAACCGGTGTGTACTATTAGGCTTGATGCCATTTCACATAATATATTTCATATTCTAATGGGGCAAAAATACAAGAAACTTACATGATTGCAAGCTTTTGTTCTAGGAGATGTGAGAGTTATAGGATGTAACTCTTTAGGTGATAGTCTCTTTTGAATTCTATGTGATGAATTTTGTAGACTTTGTGATTGATCGCTATTCACATATCACCTCACATGTATCTCAAGCTTTTGCTAGTTGCACACACTACACAAGTTACTCTTTGCTAAACTTGGTACATTATATTGTGTGTGATTTTGTTGTGGCCATCCAAGATTAAAAGTTCCTTGATTTTAATGCAAAATGTGTTTCAAGTTTGAAAATTTTGAAAATATCTTGAGATTTGTGCAGAACATATTTGTTGCTTAAGAAAATTTCAATGGGAGAATGATTGAAACTTGTTTTTGAGAAATTTGGGTTTAAAATTTGGGTTTTTGAAAAAGGATTCCATCTCATACTCATGCATTTTGCTTTCGTTGTTTAATGCTTTGAGGAGTTGTTTTCAAAATTAGGTTTGTGTTTTTCAAAACTGTGATTTTTCTCAAAAATTTTGTGAGCCTCTGCCCAGTTCGATCGATCCATTCTGATTTTCGATCGATCGAAAAAGTGCTTTAATTTGTTTAAAAATGACTGTTTCATTCGATCGATCGAATGTATTTTTCGATCAATCGAAAGTTGCGAATCAGGTTTTTTAAAAAGGGTTTGTTCTTGATCCGAATTGGGGCTTTTGTGAAATTGAGTTGAATTTGATGAAATTGGCTTGTTGTTTGGATGTAATTAAGCATTATACTTTGTGAGTTGTGTTATGTGATGCTCAATTCATCAATTTGTTTAAAAATTCAACAAGTGGTTTTCAAATTTTTGGGGTTTTTGTTAGAAACTCTATGCTCAAACCAATTTTGTCAATTTAATCTCAATTGAACTTAATTGCTCACTGCATTAGTACATGCAGCATTTGTGTTTAGGATTCACATGCATTACATTGATTTTTGTATCCATCTTGCAGTTTGCAGTCATATCTCTTATTGTTTTCACACATAACATGCATACACTTTGCTACATTGGGTACTCAACTTGATTTAAAAATTAATTGATTAATTTTTGAGTTTTGTACATTCTAGTATATGCTATTTCTTATGTGTGAACTGTAGAAAATATTTTTCTTATGAGATATGATGGATAATCAATGTGCAAATATTTTCTTTACTCATGCAACTGTTTATGGGTCACATAATGCCATGTTTGCATTTTATTGAAAGAGAGAATATTTTTTCTTCATGTGTATCCTCACCTTAGTTTTTAACTTTGGTTTGTGTGTTTTTTAACTTTGGTCCTGTTGGTGAGGATATTCCTGATCCTGTTGGTGATGCTGCTGCTACTGTTTTCCCCACCCCCTTTATTTTTCCCTAAAACTGTTTTTCCCAAAACTTGTTTTGTTTTTCCTATTTTTATAGGGGGAGAAAAGTTTTTTTTAACCTGTGTTGTTCATAGGGGGAGCTGTCTCTATTTTCTATAGAATTGAATTGTTTTGTGTTCCCCTTGATTCTCTATTTTCTCTTATCCTTTATTGCGTATGTTGACTGTTTACTCTTTGTATGAGTTGTCTTTGTCAATACGTGACAAAAAGGGGGAGAAATTATTGATTTATGGGAATCATGTTTGTCTTGTTTAGGGGGAGTTGAAATTATTTTTGAAAGGGGAGAATATAAATAAAAACTTTTTGTTGTATCTAACTTAGGGGGAGAGTTAGTTTACTTATGTTTTTATTTCTGTTTCTTGTTCACTGCTTGTTCACTGCTCATTGATTTATATTTATGAGTTATTCATGATATATGTCTTTGTTTTGTGAAGTCAAGAATTTAATTTTGATTTACTTGTTTTTCTGTCACACATGCGTTTATGCGTTTGTTGAGTGTTTCAGGAAATATACAGGTTGATTCAATTGAGCTGCTGTCTACACTTGCAACTGATGGATAGTAGTTAGGTTGAATTTGTTGTAATGAGCATTTTATTGTATTGGGTTGTTCTTGTATTTGAGCATTTCATTCTGTATGAAAGTTTTGTCACGAATTGCCAAATGGGGAGATTGTTAGGTTCTAAATGTTTAGAACAATTGGCAAATCGTGAACACAAACTTGTCTAGATATAGATCTTAGAGTCTATAGTTGTTATTAGACAATGCTCAAGGTGATTCAAGTCAAGATTCAAGAACATACAAGCTGCAGGAAGAAGACTTCATATTCTGCCTGGTTCGATCGATCGAAGAACAGGCTCGATCGATCGAAAATCGTATCTGCAAAATTTTAAGTCGGCCCAAACAGCAGCTTAAGCCCATTAAGGATTAGGGTTTCAGATCTACTTCTCCCACTATATAAAGGAAACCCTAAGCCACGTTTTTGAGACCTTTTTGATGAGAGATTAGAGTGCCTCTTGTGCCTCCTTTTATTAGGGTTTTGTACCCAAACCTCTCTAAGTCTTTGTTGCTCATATTTGCTGTTTATGTGAATCTCTTGTGAGATCTTTGAGGAGCTTTCCTTCACATAAACTTAGGGTTGTCAATATCTTGATGATCAACATAGTTGCAACCATTGGAACTTAAAAGAAAAGCAAGCGGGGAGCTTGTAGCTGATTGAGGAATTCAAGAAAGAAGTAGTCCGTGGATTCGGAGCCTGCGCGTGGTCGTGTCAGGAAGTTCGTACTGGTGGGTAGCATTAGGAAGTCGAGCGGGGAGCTTGTAGTCCTTTTGTAAGAACTTCAATTCTTTCATAGTGAATTCTGTTATGCCTTGAGGATCGGTGGGTCAAATCCTCCCCAGGTTTTTACCGTGTGGTTTCCTGGGTGATCATATCTTGTGTTATTTATTTTCCGCTGCATTATTATTCTTGATATGATTGTTGAATTGCTTTAACCTAGAATTGCATAATTTGACTAAGTAACAATTTGGCTAATTAATCTAGGCTACGCAATTTGGTTGTTTAAGGGGTCTAAATTCCCATCAAATAAATATGTAGATCTGTTTTATTTCAAGAAAAAGAATTGTTCACATGCAGATTATTGACATTCAAGAAAGAGATTATAACAATCACATAAAAAAACAATCATGCTTTAAACGAAACAACAATTAACAATTCATGTTATGGATAAAAACATTCATCAACATAAAAAGAAGCATAAAGAAAAGATAAGGTGAAGGAAACAACCTCTTGCATGAGCACCCTTTGATCTTGAGAGGATGTTTTAGGGTTCAAAGAAACTTATTCAGTTGTCTTTGAAAGCTAAAAACCCTAATTTAAGCAACAAATCTCAGAGAGGATCAGCAAATATCAGCAATTTAAGAGCCTCAAAACGTGTGCCTCTCAGAGCGTAAAAAATAGTGTCGAATTATGAGGTTCAATCTCTATTTATAGAGGTCAGAGGGCTTAAAAAAATAGGTACAGATGATTAGGGTTGGAATTAGGACGCACTCTTTTGTGAAAAGGTCGAAAAGGGTATGCATTATTGTCACCCGAAGACTGTTGGGCCAAAACCCAATACATGGAAATTCGGCCCTTTTAGAGTGCCGATCGGCACTCCAAAAGTGCCGAATTGGCCTTTGGACTCCGAACACTCTTTCGTGTTTGGGTGCCGTTTGGACTCGTCCTCTAGGGTTTTTTGGCCGGTCCTTGTACCTAGACGTGTTTTCATCCTCCGTCTATGATTTTTCATCTCTTTTCTGGATAATTCAGGCTATTTAAGAACAATTATCTTGTAGATAAATATCCTAAAATAAAACTTGATAAAGTTCAGATTATCCACAATTTTATTGTTATCTAATCATCCATTTTATTCCTATGCATGCAGTCCTATTTTAAACACTAATTATCAACCAATCACTGAATTATTTAATTAATTTTAATGGTTTAACAAAACAGAATTAATTTAAACTAATCATGTGTGGTCGACCTTACCTAGACACAATGCATGTTGACCGTGGAAACTTGATCATGTGATATCTTCCGATCCGATGGTCCAATTTGGAAACCGGAAACAACGTTGCGACCGTTAGAATCTCAAGATCATTTTTATGATATGTAATGAATTAATTAATGCATGTAATGCAAAGACAAGTTGATGCATGTAATGCAAGAACCAATTGATGCATGTGATGCAATTATGATTTTTGTGGTATATGGATGTTCATTCAAGTCATTCTCCATGATTAAATCATGGGTGCAAAATTGAGTGTCTACACTTACATATATAATTTAAATATTATTGATAGTCATTCTTATATTTTTTTTTTAACTCTTTAAAAAGTCTTGTAAGAATATTATTAGGTAGAAAATGTAAATTGTCAATTTTTAAATTTTTTATTTTTATGTTCATTAATTCTTTTTTATTTATTTTTTTATACAAGATAGAAATTCCACTCTAGCCTAATTTAAGTGTATATGTGTGTGAAACTCCATCTTGGAGACTTGAACCTAGGCTCTTACCCCCCACATCCCACAAGCACTTATACTTGTGAAATGACCATCACACTAAGGGTATGCGATGATTATGTTCGTTAATTCTAAACTCTTTAGTTTTTGTACGCAACAACTCAGTTGGATGAATATTTATGATGTGGTCCTACATTTGTCTCCAAAATTAAGAAATACAACTCTCTATAAAAATAAATAATTTAGGGCACATAGCGCAAAATTGGACTTCAATTGTATATTCTAATTGGATATTCTCTAAGGTCTTCTTATTAATAAATACTAGCATGTAACCCATGCAAACACATGGATACATTTAAAATTAAACACAACTTTTATTATAAAAATGTAAATATTTAGTCAAATTATTAAAAAAAAAATAGCATGTAACACATGCATACGTATAGATATATTTAAAATTAAACACAATTTTTATCATAAAAATATAAATAATTAGTTAAATTTTTTTAAAAGTAAATGTAATTAATCACATATTAAAATTCTTACCTAAATTTAATACTACTTATGATATTTTTTTTTTCTAATTTTTAATAAGATAGAGCATGTGGTGATCTTTGTTGCGTGGTGATTTCTATTGAGGATGTATATGTGATTGATTGTTTTTTATTATCTATTTTATAGTTCATTAATATTATATTCTTAGTATTTTGCACTCATTAACTCACTTGGCACAAATATTAAAAACTTAAGTGGACACATGGCAAAAACTTAAGTAAATAATTATGGTATGGTTCTTACATAAATTTAGACACATGGCGCAAAATTGGATTCTAATTTTAAATTCTAATTGAACTTTCTCTAAACTTTCCCTATATATATATATATACTAGTATGTAAACCATGCTTACACATGTAAATGATAAATTGAAGTGGTGCTATTGATGTTAGTTTTAGAGGTACAAAAATGGTTTTTCCTTACAATTTTTATGGTATTAGTTATGCCAAGTTTCTCATTACGTTGTTATTATATATATAATTTTGAAAATCACTATTGAATACTATATATACAATATCAATTCACAATAATTGTACTTGAAATTCTACTAAATACAACACAAAATATTAAGAATAGATTGGTCCAATTGTATCTCCTAAATTGAGTGGGGATGGGTGCATGGGATCGTTCAGCTTAATTACAGTTTTTTAGGTTCAAGATCTTTGCATTCAAAATATCTGAAGAGAAACAGTATAAAAAAAAATATGCTCATTAGTTTAAAGAAAAAATTACACTAAAAATCTAAAAAATTTAATTTTTATAGAAAGCTAACAAAAGCAAATTTCAATTTTGATTCTAATTGATTTTTCTCTTAGCTTTGGTTATATGCGTGTGTGTGTATATATATATATACTTAGTTAGTAATGGATCGTACATAGTCATTGTATATTACATAAATAACTTATAAATTTGAATTATTTTTAATTACACAAAAAATGGCTCATAAATATAAAATTATTTAAACTCTCTTTTCTTCTAATTTTATATATAGAGTTAGATATATGATTAGGTTTTTTTTAATTGTTTATTTATATTGAACTCTTGGTTTTTACACTAAATTAACTTACTTGACACAAAAATTAAAAAACTTAAATTAAATGGGACACATAGTGCAAAATTAAACTCTAATTGAAGTCCAATTTTTAGTCTAAATTAACTCACTTGACACAAAAATTTAAAAGCTAAGATTAGATGGGACACGTGGTGGAAAATTAGAAGATAAATCAATTCAAAATATGAAATAATGTTATAGAAATTTAACTTGGCAATTTTATCATACCAATTATTTTTTGCGCTTAGTCATTGGTACAAAACCTTAGTCGCAATGATAGCTTGATTTTCTTTGCAACTTTTTTTTTTTTTTTTTTTTTTTTCTATCACTTTTATCTTGGTTACATCAAAAAATACACTAAAGGAGTTAATTTTTAAACATATGCTTCTAAGAAAGATTTTAGGAAAATTATATTTAAAAAAACTATTAATAGAGTTCAATTTATAATCACCTTCCACTATTAATAAAAGTTTCTTAAGAAAAGAAGTTTTCAATGACGGTAAGGTAAATTTGTCACAATAAAAGTGATTCCCAACATACATATAGCCGTAAAAAATGATTATTTACTTTGAATAGTAAATTTTCCTCAATTTTGTCTTAAAACTCTAGAATTTTGTCTTAATTTTAAAAACAGCAAAAAAAAAAAAAAAAAAAAATCTGAAAAGATCGTCCAAGTACATGAGAGCTATTTTGGTCATTTCAGAAGTAAAATGTATTTTGATCATTTTGAAGCTCTTAGGGGCACTTTCATCTCTTTAGAAGTTTGTGGGTATTTTGGTCATTTCCTAGCTTTGATGGCGTATTTTAGTCATTCTGAATGGTCGGGTTGTGTCAATGGGGTTAATCAAAGTTTCCTAGTGGGTGGGTATAACAACATGTGTCCATTATGCAACTAGATGGAGATCCGAAATCTGACTGTTGGCACAAACTTAAGTTGATAATTATGGTATGGTCCCACATAAATTTAGACACATGGTGTAAAATTGGATTTTAATTTTAAATTCTAATTGAACTTTCTCTATGCTTTACATATATATATATATATATATATATATATTTGTGGATATAAAAGTGGTGCATTCAATATATATATATATATATATATAGAGAGAGAGAGAGATGGGAGGAAGATATAAAGCTAAGGAAATAAAGAAAATTACTTGAAAGCATGGAATAGAGCAGAGAAATAGATACAACAAGCTGGCTGATATTATTAGATTGAACAAAGTTTTTACATAAGTCATAAGGAAATGATTTCTGAAGTAGGCTAAGTTCTCTCCCTTCATAGTTACAAAGTGGCTATTTATAGACCACGGACTTCAAACTATTTTAGCTATAATTTACAATGAATTTTGTCCGATTATAAATGAGATTGTAGGGGCCTAGTTTGTAGTGACAAGTGGCTGAAGAAGTAGGGGTCTGGCTGAACCAAAGCATCTGCTGGATAAGGCTGCTGCATGGATAAGTCTGAAGCTGCTTTAGGATGTTTTGGGGTTTTTTTTTTTTCGTTCATCTGTTACAGTTACTGATACCTCTAAACCCTCTTTTGACCTTTCCCTCCGTACGTCTATTGCAAATAGATTAGACTACTTGTATGAAATCTCTCATGTACCTGAAGATAGTAAAATTCCTATTACTGACTTCCCCGTTGTAAATCCTTACACTGTGTTTAATAAACCCCAACCTTCATTCAAAAAAACTATAAAAAAATTTATTGGTCCTTCTCATCCTTCTATCGTAAAAGAACATGTCCAGGCTTCCAAGTTTGATCAATTCAATATCCTAGCAAGTGAAAATGAAAACTTTATCACCCTTGCCCTTCCCAGAGAGTTTGTAATTCCATGGCAAAAACAAGGGTACACACATCTTCATTTTGGTGCTGTAAGATTAGCACTAACTTTCCATAGATGAAAGGGAATCCCTGCAGTCTCTAGGATTTCACTCCTTGACTCCAGATTTTTGGAATATCAAAATGCGGTCATAGGAACTATCTAGACCATTGTAAATGCGTGAACAATTTTTGTCACACTCTTTCCAAACTTTAATATGCCTCTCAAAGATCCTCATCTTTGTGATGCTCTCAAGGTGCAAGTTCAGATTACAGGAGCTTCTCAAGTACAAGACACAAGTAAGACTCATTGAGTAAATACCACATGTATAGATAATGTATGAAAGTCCAGTTGGTTATCTAGAAGGCAAAAAAGGTTCTTTATGGTTGGTCCAAGTCAGGATAAATAGCAAGAAAGTTATTATGGTTTTGCTTATGGTAATTATGAAGGACTTTGATGATTTTTTTTTTTTTTTTTTTATCTGACTTCAAGGGTCAAGGTCTTTATTTGGTCTTTTATGTCTGAAGGAAGGTTTTCTATCATATTAAGGATATCATCAAGGGATGAAGAGGGCAAGCTTGAGGATGAGGATGGATCTATAATAGGATATACACACAAAGGTGAAGGAATAATTGTGGTGTTAATGGCTGGAAGCTTCTTGGAAAGGTAGTTAGTGATCAGATTATCTCTTCCTTTGATGTGCTTGACTTTAAAGTACCATTGTGAAAACCAATTTGACCATCTGAGTAACTAAGGATGAGGAAGCATTTTCCGTTTGAACTAATTTTTTTTTGGAATGGAGGACTTGTCCATTTCCATTAGAAAATTATGTCCGAGGAGATGAAACTGGAAATTTTCAATTCCATGATATAGCTGAAATGGTAAAAAATTATAATTGAAAACAATTGTCTCGGGTCACTGAATGATTTAGCTAACCTTGACATCAGGAAAAAAAATAAAAATAAAAAAGGGTCAAGTTTCTCTCCCAAGACCATAACCTCTATAGCTTCGGTTTCTCGTCCTTGGACTCATCGCCCCACTCCCACCACTAGGCCTTTTTAGTTGTACCCATTGTTCCAAATATAGGGCCCATATCAACAATTTGAAAGAAACGGGGGTTTTCAGGAGGCCGCCCTAGAAGCCCAACCCATATGCACCACAGCACAGCAGAGACGCCTCGTGCAAACTTAAGGGTACGTTATTTTCGAGCGACTTAGTAATAGATTTTGTTTGATTTTGAATTTTGTTTGTTAGGTTCTTGAATTTTAATCATGAGGTGTTTAGTTTTTGGAGTAAGCACAAACAGAATTTTCTAATTTTTATGCAGTACTGCGAAAAAATGCACAATTTTTGCCACAATTCTCCATGTGGCTGATTGTGATTGGTAGAAAAAAAAAATAGTGAATCCATGTGAAAGTGACATGCAATTAGTCACATTATGCCACGCAAAAGAGTCGTGGTAAAAGTTGTGAGTTTGTTTGTTGTACTAAAAGAACTCTTTTTAAAAACAGAAACAAACCTTTAGGGTCAAAATGAAACTTTTTGAATTATTAAGGGTCAAAATGAAAACAACCCCAAACCTTAAGAATGAAAAATACACTTCAACTGAATAAATAATTAGCTTTACGCATGTTGTATTTCAAAACTTTTTAAAAATTCCATTGCATAATAATTTTTCTATTCAAAATAAGTTTAACTGAGATGTGAATGAAGTTTTGAAAGTTTCTACAGTTGAAAAAAATGGATACAATGTCTACAGTTTTGAAAGTTTGATATATTTATGATTTATTTTAATTTGACTATGTAAAGTGATGATGCCGAAAATCTCACCAGTGAGTTGTACAATGCTCGTACGCTCGGAACTACACCTGCACAACAAAAAAAGGAGAAGACCTAACAGAGAGCACCGGTGTGGTGCCGGCCAAATACCCTCCGAAGGTCAAGTTAGGACTTGTTTCAACTCTAGAGTGCTAGAGAGGGGTTAATTGTGCGTACCTCGATTTGTGAGGGTATTGGGGCTTTTATAGTAGTAGAGGGTTGACCTCTCTTTCTTGGAGTAGAAGTCTTTTCCATATAGGAATTCATGTGAGCGTAGATTGCGGAACCCTTTCCTTATAGGATTCTATCACTAGGCGTGATGTCCAAGTAAAAGGATTTTCTTGAACCGTCGGCCTCATGATCCGTCAGCCTGGACAGGGGTGTCATTCTCGTCAGCTTCTAGGGTTATCCTTCGTCACATGAATCCGTCAGCATAAGTGTAAGCTGACGGGTTAAGCATGTGAGGCTGTATAACCGTCAGCCTGACGTATGCTGACGGGTTAAGCATGTGGGGCTGTATAACCGTCAGCTTGACGTACGCTGATGGGTCAAGCCTAAGGCGATGTCTAACCGTCAACCTTAGTATACGCTGACGGATTAAGACTACAATGCTGCTATTTTTTATTCCTTATCATAAAGTAAAAATTTGTAAAAATACTTTTTTTTTTCTTTCTTAATTTGCGTTTTTGAGAAATGGATAAAGATGGACACCAAAGAGTTAATTATTCCAATTATATATACAAAATTACAAATAATTATATATACAAAATTACAAATAACAAAAAACACATGAGTACAGTTAACTTACAGAAGTGAAAGTGCTTCTTGTAAAAAATTCTCTCTATTTGAAATGGGCCAATTTAATAGTTTAAATTAAATATTATAAATTTAAAATTGTATCTAATAATATCTCATCTAAAATTTAAAATAACATGTCATGTACACAGTTTGAGGCTGATATAAATTTATATGTTTTTTTTTTATAGCTTATCACAACAAGCCTAGAAAAATAACCTTCACTTATTTGGATCCAAAAAACTGCCAAAGGCCCAATCACTTAGGTTAGAAGAAATGGGTTTCGGCCACTCCAAAGTAAAGCTTGAAATTAGAATTACACGAATACTCAAGGCCAAGTTGAGGCCGTCTGCTAAGTGAAAAATGGGCCAGACAAAGGCGAATTCCCAAGATTGGATTTGTTCTTCAAATACCCATCTCAAAGCTAATAGTAATCTTTAGCTTTTAGTGTAAAAAGAAAAAACCAATGGTTTTTCATGTTACTTTCTCTACATTGCTTAACCATGATTATCGTTCACTAATACCAACCAGAGTTTTATTAGAGAACAAAATGGTAACCTAGTTGAAGCACCTGACAAGGAAGAAATTTAAGATTATGGGTTCGTTTGGGAGCCGCTTATTTTGCTGAAACTGAAAATTGAAAACTGCTTATTTTGATAAAAAATATGCAGAAAAAAGTTAAAACCTGACTTTTGGAGCAATGTGACCCACTTAACAGTGAAATGGGACCTACTTTAGGAGCAAAAATAAGCTAAAAAGAAAAATAAGCTAAGTTTTTCTCAAATTCCAAATGCAACCTAAGATCAATCTCATGAATACAAATCAAATGGTCCAACTAGTAGCAAAGTGCTACGTGTTATGATCACAAAAATAACCACCCTTCAACATAAACTAAAACATGAAACAAATCAATTTCATTTGCCAAAAGACTCATATCTATGCACGCAATAGTATAATAGTTTATTGGTGATTACATGCATACATCATAATGTAACAAAACTAATTAGGGACACGCAAAAGAGATCAAACTGAAATTGCCTTATTATGCAATACTACAAAGTACGGAAACTGGCATTTGTTTATGCTAATTCTGAACCATATATGCTTATGGGAACATGAAGCCATTCACCGTCATACCTCCATCAACGCATATAGTCTGCCCGGTTATGTACGAGGCCGCCGGTAGGCATAGGAATGCTACCAAGGAAGACACCTCTTTGGGCTCTCCAACGCGTCCCATAGGCGTTTGAGAGATAACAGCATTGAAAAAGTTTTCATCATCCAAATACTACAATAAAAAAGGAAAATAATAACTATGACATAATTTAATAAGCTAATAATTAACTACGATATGTTGATAGGTTAAAATTCTACAGTATTTAAAAAAAAAAAAAAATTAAAGCACACGGGTGTGATGAAAAGGTCATTACAGGTTGGACTAAAGGGGTCCTGATGTACCAAGGTGCAACACAATTGGTCCTTATATTATCTTTTGCCCACTCGCATGCCAAATTTTTTGTCAGCTGATTCATTGCCCCTGCATACTTATAAAGATCTTCAATATTGTAGCTCAAAGTAGTAATAATATAATCCAAAAAATGATGAGACAAGCTTAGGTTACCTTTACTTGCTCCGTATATGGAGCCCACACCAACTGATACGACCCCACAAACTGAAGACACAAAGACAATGCTTCCTGCTGACGAAGCTTTCAATAGAGGATGGGCAAGTTGGCTCAAGTGATAAGCTGATTCAAAATTTACGGCAATGATAAATGAGAAATCTTGGGCCGTATACTCCAAGGTCGGTTTTGTTTTGTATGTCCCAACATTGTTTATCTATATCCATGCAATTATTGAACAACAGCACCAATTAGGAAATATATAAAAAATGCTAGTAAAAGCTAGTGTTATTAATAAATTGACATAATAAATAAATTTCTGGATGATTTGGTTTTTTAAAAGCTTATTTAAATCACTATTTCAAAATAGTTAATGCAAATACATACATAAAAATATGTGCTAAAATACAACCTTAATCATAAGGGAGGGATTAACCAAAAAAAAAAAAAGCATAACCAAGGGTTGACTTACAAGGATGTTAAGTTTCCCATTAAAGAGATTAGAGGCAGTGCTAATTAGATTCTCTCTTTCAGCTCTAGAGGATACATCGCACACTGAACCAGTGACTTGGAGACCCTTCTTTCTCCATTCACTTAAACACTCATTAAGGTCGACTTCGTTTCGAGAGCATGTATGCACAGTTGCTCCAAAACCTGCTAGTTCCTCCACAATAGCATGCCTAATCACAAAATAATAAAAGGGGATCAATTGTTTAGCGAATCAACGCGTTGAGAACATTGCTTAAGCTTCTTTTGAATGAATATACTATCATTAGGTGAATCACTTTATATAATTGAACTGACGATACATATCATACTATCATGCATAAAGGAGAGCTACTAGCATGAAAGTATTATGATTGAAAATATTAGCAAGAATAAGTAGTAACAATAAGTTATTGATGAAGCTTTCTATTGGGTGCACTGCACCATGGTCCAGCCCACATTTTGTCTTAGCTCGTTAAATGAGCTTGTTGAAAAATTGGCAAGAAGTCAGCAAAGCAAATTGAATTTGCTGGAGAAGCTTGTCCGAAAGAGAAGAATTGGGTTCATCTTTTTTTCTCTATAATTATGTAATGTACAAAAGTCAAGCCACATAAATGAATATGTGATGTTAAACTTGTGAGACACGTTGGAAGGAAGAAAGAAAAGAAAGAAGCAAAAGGCGAGAGTCATTCGGCTATGGCAGAGCTGAAGAAAAGAAATTGGTTGAAGCAAAGTCAAGATAAGTTGGCTTGCATTTATTGTGACTTGATGTGAAGAGTGTGAAATGAAGAAAAGAAGGAAAAGATGAAGAAATAAATAGAGAGGCCATTCGGCCAGTGAAGATGGGCTGAAGAAGTGAAGTACCGGGGAGTGAAGATGTGAAGCCCCAGAGTAAAAGAGTGAAGTCCCAGAGTGTGAGGACCAAGTGCAGCCTTGAAGAACTGCTTGAGTAAGAGCAAGCAAAAGAGAAAGAAAAATAGAGAGGGCAAAAGAGAGTTTTTCTTTATTTAAGTTGTATTTCTAAGTGTTATAATTTTTATTTAATATAGTAAAATTATTCGGAGTTTGTCCCGTGATTTTTCCCTTCAAAGAGGAAGAATTTTCACGTAAATCTTTGTGTTATTGTGTTGTTGTACTTCCGTTGTGCTTGCTGAAATTTATTTACAGTTATATAGAATTTTCCCCAATACTTTCTAGTTAAAAACAATAGCAACAAAGGGAACACAAAAGGGAAAGAAAGTAGGGACCCTATTCCTTTGCTTCCACCGGTAACAAGAGCGGTCATGCCCTGAAGTGACCATCTGCTGTTATCGTGCTGAGCCATTCTGTAAGATTTGTAAACCTAGTGAGGAAAGCTTGAAAGCTAGAGAGAAAACTAGAGAGAAAGATTGAGAAACTTCTAGATTGTATTGAATTGATTAAGACTGTACAAGATCCTATATCTATATATCAGTAACAGAGAGAAAAACTACCTACCAAAATATCAGGGAGTTAGTTACTGCACGTATCATATACACGTGTGTTATTTACGACAGATAAAGAATAGCTTATCTAGACTACTTGTAGTTTAACCATCTTTTCTGTCGTTTAACTTGCTACTTCTGCATTTGCTTCTTTTTCTTCTTCTGATCTCGATCATTTTCACACTCTCCCTTAAGGTGAGAGCTAGAACTGTGAATGTTAACGATGCTCATCTTGGTAAGAAAAGTAGCAAGCTGTTGAGCAATTGTAGTATTTCTGTTGCATGAAATTGACAGGAGGCAAAGTCAGTGCCACCTGCCATGTGACCAGGCAACAAGGTCCATTCACGGCTCTAACTAGGGTTACTTTTTATGGTATGGTACTAGAAAGGTCAGGTTAGGTTAAAAATGAATTCTTTCGCCTTTGAAATGGGAAATTGAAACCCTACCAAACTCAAACGTACTCAACATGTGCTGCTGGCTTAAGGTGTGTGGGGATGTTTGACACGTGTGGAAAGGGGTTGTGATGTGAGATACGTGTCAGGGAGAGGTGGACACGTAAAGCGTTGCAGTGACTCGTATCTGGTTGGATCTATCTAAGGGTTGCAAAAATTGGATGGCGTTGATCAGGTAAGAAAGAAGAGGAGGGTACGTGGTGAGCGATGATGTGGTGGGGCTTTGGGGGTAATAGCATAGG
This sequence comes from Quercus aquifolioides, assembly GCA_019022515.1. Taxonomy (NCBI): domain Eukaryota; kingdom Viridiplantae; phylum Streptophyta; class Magnoliopsida; order Fagales; family Fagaceae; genus Quercus; species Quercus aquifolioides. The sequence continues at coordinate 33,297,357 of CM032326.1, forward strand.
AGTGGTGCATGTTGGGCAGGTTGCATTCGAGGGAGGTTGCATGCGTGCTTGGTTTTTAGAGCTGTGGGTTTGTAAACAATTGGCGCTGTGTGTGACATAAACATGCATGCAATGAAGCAAGTAAAGCTTTGACACCGCGACTTAATTTTCTACTGTTTCCAAGCTCTATGTGGCAGCCTAAAATCAGGATCCTGTGGATTCTTGTACCCATTTTTTTATATTTTTCCTCTTTCTTTTCTTTGAACTCAGGCGGGCAGGCGGAGCTACGTGTTGAGTGTAGGCTCCTCCAAAAAATGAAAAGAAATGAAAAACATTTATCCCTAAGGATATAATTAAAAATCATATTTTTGAACTTTGGTCTAACAAAATTATGAACTCCTTCCTGAAAACAAAAGTATTAGATCTGATAATTAAAAGAAAAACTACACCTATAACATTTTCATAATAAATAAATTTTAGATGATAAATTATTACTGATAAATAAAAAAATGATTTTAGTAATGAACTCAAATTAAATCCAGGTATTTAAGAATTTTTGGTTGTCCAAGCAATATTTCTTAGCTTAATTTGTCCATTAATCGGCAAGTGTTGATATGAATAATGAGGAAGACAAGATCATACGGTTTTGATCTCAAGTCTCATGAAACATATTTTCAATTCTGTTGATGATATTCTCTTGTCAGCATATGGACGTGATTGACAATATGATGCACAGGGGTAAATTTCACTGAAGCAGATTTTTTCTATCATCGGAGGAGGATGCTAGTTAAATTTCGCAGAAACCATGATGAGGTTATAAACTTCAACGTGAAAAACAATTTTTAACAAATCCAATAAGACAAAAGCATGTTCTAAGAATCCAATGAATCTTTTTCAGGTTAATGAAAGGATATGAAATAAAATTAAATTTAGATAAGACGAAGTATTATGTTCAACTAAACTCTGTTTATTGTCATTGCATTATTTCCAGCTCTTAACAAATGAGATCTTTTGCGTGTATTTGTAAGCTTGTTTGATTATGTAGGAAAGTTTGATTTAATAGGAAATACTAAGAAAAAATAAATACTGACGAGAGGAAAGAACTATATAAGTGGGAACAAAGAACTGAAAGAAGGGACAGATACAAGTATTTCGAGTTCTTTTTTTATATCGTGACATTGATTATAACTTACACAATGATCTTGTCTACTACTAATAGTTTTATAAATTAATTTTGTTAATGTATTAGTTTATAAAAACATTGTTAAGATTCATGGAAAAGGATCATATCTTAAAATTAAAATAGATGTTTGATTAGGTATATAGTATCTATTCTGGTAAAGTTCCTTGAAGTGCACGTAAATAAACTATGAATTCTTTGGCGTCTTATATATTAGCAATGAATTATTAAAGCAACCAATATGGAAGGTGCTTGTTTGCTTGATCAGAATTTTACCATATTTAGCAAGCATTTAAAACGATGCTAAACAAAAAGAGCCTAAGTTTATTAAAAAAGAAAAGTCAAAGAGCCGAAGGAGCTATGGAAGGAGACGTGCAGAGAAGAGAAGGATGTTCGTTTTTGCGTAAACGTCATTCTCTTTTCATTATTTTCCTTCCCTTTCTTATTTTAATGTTCTATCTTTCATTCAGAGAGGACCTAAATATTGTATTTTACAAAAAAATTTCATAATCCCAGCGAGCACAACACGTAGTAGTTGAGTAGTGGTTTTAATTGGAAATATAATAACATTTATATGAATTACATATATTTGACTGAAATTTTCTGAAATGCTTCAGAATTACCGGTTGGTGTTACACAGTGGCGACGCCACGGCTAAGTCAGGGTGTTCCCAGGAACACCCTGACTTGAAAAAAATCAAAAAAAAAAAAAAAAATTTATACTTAATCATAATTAGGAACACCCTGACCAAAAAATTAGGAACACCCTCAGTAACAAAATTAGGAACACCCTCAAATTAAAAAAAAAAAAAAAAAATTCTGTTCTACTTCCAAGCAAAAAAAAAAAAAAAAAAAAACCCAAAAAAAATTTGAACTAAAAACTGAAAAAAAAAAAAAAAAAAAAAGTAATAGAGCCAAAGCCCACGGCAAGCCAAGCCCAGGCGAGCCCAATAGATTACACAGGTGGCCCGTAGCCCACAGATTCTCCAAAAAAAAAAAAAAAAAAAAAAAAACAGAGAACAGATACAGCTAGTCCATCAGCAAAGCAAAACAAATCAGAAACCAAACCAAGCCCCAAACCCCAAACCCCAATACAGCTAGTCCATCAGCAAAGCAAAACAAATCCCAACTAAGTAGTCTAAGTTAGTGTTTATCTCAAAAAAATAAAAGCTCCCAATACAGAGAAAACAAAAACAAACCCCAGCGGCGCACAGTGGCGACGCCACGGCTAAGTCAGGGTGTTCCCAGGAACACCCTGACTTGAAAAAAATAAAAAAAAAAAAAAAAAATTTATACTTAATCATAATTAGGAACACCCTGACCAAAAAATTAGGAACACCCTCAGTAACAAAATTAGGAACACCCTCAAATTAAAAAAAAAAAAAAAAAAATTCTGTTCTACTTCCAAGCAAAAAAAAAAAAAAAAAAAAAAAACCCAAAAAAAATTTGAACTAAAATCTGAAAAAAAAAAAAAAAAAAAAAGTAATAGAGCCAAAGCCCACGGCAAGCCAAGCCCAGGCGAGCCACGGCGAGCCCAATAGATTACACAGGTGGCCCGTAGCCCACGGATTCTCCAAAAAAAAAAAAAAAAAAAAAAAAAACAGAGAACAGATACAGCTAGTCCATCAGCAAAGCAAAACAAATCAGAAACCAAACCAAGCCCCAAACCCCAAACCCCAATACAGCTAGTCCATCAGCAAAGCAAAACAAATCCCAACTAAGTAGTCTAAGTTAGTGTTTATCTCAAAAAAATAAAAGCTCCCAATACAGAGAAAACAAAAACAAACCCCAGCGGCGCAGCATACACTGATACACTTCCCAGTTCCCACGGACCGTCGCCGACTCGCCGTCGTCGCAGATACACTGCCCACAAACCCCAGCAGAGAAAACCACTCGTCGTCGCCGTCGCAGTCTCGCAGATCGGTGCTCGGTGCTCGACGCTCGCCGCCTCGCCCTCATCGCAGTGGTCGCCGTCACAGATCGCAGTCGTCGCCGTCGCAGATCGCAGTCTCGCCGCTCGGACCTCGGTGCTTGCCGCTCGCCACTCGCCGCTCGGACCTCGGACCTCGGACCCTCGGTGCTCGCCGGTCGGACCTCGTGCTGGGTATCTCTCTCTCTTTACTCTTTTTCTCTCTTTTTCTCTAAGTCTCTCACTTTCTCTCTTTACCCATGAACTGCAAAACTGAAATGAAATTTGTCTCTCCTTATTCTTAACTTTAATACCGGTAACTCTGTCTCTCTCTCTACATAATTATATAACTTATACGCTTTTTTTTTTTTTTTTTTTTTGTCCTTATCTATCCTATTGGTCAGTGTGTTGGTGTAATGGTGTTGGTGGACGGCATTACACCAACACACTGACCAATAGGATTAGGACAAATTCAAAAAGACAAAAAAACAAAAAGCAAAAGCAAGCAATTGGTCAGATTGGCTGGCCGAATTGCTTGCTTCTGCCTCAGTGCCTCTTTCTTTTTCTTTTTTTGAATTTAGCCTTACTTGTTGGTGTTGGTTCTTGTGTAACGTGTGTTGGGGTTGGTTAATGTCTTAGTAATATATTGATTGTCTTTTAGTATGATGTAAATTATTTATTGTGATTGTGAAATTTTCTGATTGGTAGGTTATTGTTTGTGATTGTTGATTAGCAGTGTAATGTGCTACACATTACACTGTTTTAATTATTGTGATGCACATAGAATGTATAACGTGCATAAGACAAACAAATATAATAAATTAAAGTAGTATAATTAATGACAAACAAATTAAAGCAATATAGTTTATTGTTACGCTAAATAACAATAATTAAAGCTATATAATTAAATTAACTAATACATTATAAAAGACAAATAAATTAAATAATGTTAGGCTAAATAACAATTAATAATTTTATAATTAATGCAACAACAATATAACAAATTATAATTTATAAAAGAAAAACAAATTAATGAAACAACTAAACAATAATAATTAATAATTTTATTAATATTTCAAATAAGGCAATTGTAAATTTTATGTATTTGCATATTTTTTGATTGTTGTTGTTGTCAATATATAATTTTTTTTTATTAGATTGTGTAATTTATACTTGTTGAGGAACACCCTGAAAAAATTTTCTGGAGTCGCCACTGTTGGTGTAGAAGTTTAGCAATTGAAATTAGAATATTTTGGAGACATTATAAAACTTTTTAGATACGTAATGTTGCTATTGGAAGGTTCGGTCGGTTTAATTGGTTTGAAACTTTTTTGGGTTGGGCCAAAAATGAAATAAAAAAATGTTTTTTTAATAAAAAAAATTGGGTTTTCAAGCCTTGAACAAGCCTAGAAGCTCTATTTTGTACTCGGATCTTACCTCTCCAACAATAACAATTTAGACGAAACATAAACTTGATATATTAAGTTACTTAGTTAATATTTTGATTTGGTTCATATTTGATATTATTGAATGAAATTATTCATAATTTTTTCCCCTAATTACATATAGGAATAGGGTTTAAAAAAAAAAACCTGTTTAAACTAAAATTTACTTGAAACACTTATTTTTGTTATGATGTTTCGCAGATAGAGGAAAACAAAATGATCAATTTGAGTATTTTTCAAAGTTCAAGGATTTCTAATTTTAAATTAGAAGCTAGCAAGGGCAATTTAATTTTAATCCAAAGTTCAGGAATGTTTTTAAATTTTACCCCAAAATTATTTTAGTTATGAGACTTAGACTATAAATCATTTTCATTATGTTTAGCTTTAAAAAAAAAAAAAAAAAAAAATCAGTTTTTCATTATTTTTCTATAGTAAAAATAATCACTTTCTTGAGTTTCTTGTCTATATCAATGTCATTAGTCCAAGCTAGTCCCTCCCCTTGGTTGATCCGTAGACCAAAATGCCTTACCGGGTCCCAATATCACTACCAAATTAAGTATCATGCAGCACACTTGTGGGTCCCCATTTCAGTGATTGTTCAACTAAGTAAAAGTGAGTAGAATTCGTACCAATTTACCAAAGTGAATCTTGGACCCAACAATACCCACCTGGGCGTCACAATTTTATGCTGTGGTCCAACCTTGTAGAACACGAGTCGACATGATCATATTATTAGATACGTGGCAGCATTAGGCATCGTTGAAATGATCCTCTAGAAGAACTGAATAATTTATTGAATCAGTCTTTTGATCAACAACAAAAGTTTTTTTTTTTTTGAGGAAGAACAACAAAAGTTAAGCCGTAATTATCCAAATAATAAATATATTAAAATACAATTTTCGCCCTTCACGTTTTAAAAGTTTCATTTTATCATTGACTAATGTTTTGCTTTTGTTTCTCAAAAGGGCCGTCCCGTCCATATTTGGTAGTAGTCTCACCATTAAAGGTTAGATAGGCCTACTACCGCACACTCTTGGCAAACACATGACACAAATTTAAGTGGATAATTATAATGTAGTTCTCACATAAATTTAGACACATGGTGCAAAATTGGATTCTAATGAAACTTTTTCTAAGTTTTACTTATTAATATATACTAGTGTATAATCCGTGCATATACACGGTACAATTAAAAAAAATTATAATTACACACATATATGGATTCAAATTATACTCTCTCTCTCTCTTTTATTTTTTTATTTTAATTTCTTTTGGATATACACATGAGTTTATTTTTATTTATTTATTTATTGAGTTTTTGATGATTTATTTATATTAGACCCTTTGTCTTTTGCACCACATTAACTCGCCTAAAAAATAAGTACCTTAAGTAGGGCATATGACGCAAAATCAATTTAAAACCTAATTGGATTTTTTTTTTTTCAGATTTACCTATTAAAATATATATATATATATATATATATATATGTAGATATTAACTCACTTGGCACAAAAATTATTTTTACCTCTATATATATATATATATATAGATGAAATGATGAAAAATTATAATTGAAAACATATTTCAAGTGTCTCGGGTCACTGAATGATGTAGTTGACCTTGACATCAGGAAAAAATAAAAAATAAAAAAGGGTCAAGTTTCTCTCCCAAGACCATAACCTCTATAGCTTCGGTTTCTGGTCTTAGGAGTCTAGGACTCATCGCCCCACTCGCACCACTAGGCCTTTTGAGTTGTACCCATTGTTCCAAATATAGGGCCCATATCAACAATTTGAAAGCAGCGGGCGTTTTCAGGAGGCCGCCCTAGAAGCCCAACCCATATGCACCAAAGCATAGTAGAGACGCCTCGTGCAAACTTAAGGGTACGTTATTTTCGAGCTTCTTAGTAATAGATTTTGTTTGATTTTGAATTTTGTTTGTTAGGTTATGGAATTTCAATTATGGGGTGTTGGGCCCGTTTGGTACATATGTTTAAACAATAGTTTTCAGTTATCTTAGAAATACGTGTGGGTGAAAAAATGTGTGGAAATTCGTGTAATGTTGTTTGAAAACTGAAAACATGTGTTTGAAATTATGTACCAAACAACCCCTAGTTTTTGGGGTAAGCACAAACAGAATTTTCTAATTTTTATGTAGTACTGCGAAAAAATGCACAATTTTTGCCACAATTCTCCAAGTGGCTGATTGTGATCACTAGAAAAAAAGTAGTAAAAACAAAAACAAATCTTTTTAAGGTCAAAATGAAACATTTTGAACCATTAAGGGTCAAAATGAAAACAACCTCAAACTTTAAGAATGAAAAATACACTTCAACTGAATAAATAATTAGCTTTATGCATGTTGTGTTTTAATACTTTTTTAAAATTCCATTGTATAATAATTTTTCTATTCAAAATAAGTTTAACTGTGATGTGAATGAAGTTTTGAAAGTTTCTACAGTTAAAAATATGGATACAACGTCTATTAAGAAAAAAGAAAAAAGAAATGGATACAATGTAAAGTATGAAGTTTGATATATTTAAGATTTATTTTAATTTGACTATTTTACCCCATATATATTGATAGGAATTTAGACCCCTTAAACAACCAAATTGCGTAGTCTAGATTAATTAGCCAAGTTGTTACTTAGTCAAATTATGCAATTCTAGGTTAAAGCAATTCAACAATCATATCAAGAATAATAATGCAGCGAAAAATAAAGAACACAAGATATGATCACCCAGGAAACCACACGGTAAAAACCTGGGGAGGATTTGACCCACCGATCCTCAAGGCATAACAGAATTCACTATGAAAGAATTGAAGTTCTTACAGAAGGACTACAAGCTCCCCGCTCAACTTCCTAATGCTACCCACCAGTACGAACTTCCTGACACGACCACGCGCAGGCTTCGAATCCACGGACTACTTCTTTCTTGAATTCTTCAATCAGCTACAAGCTCCCCGCTTGCTTTTCTTTTAAGTTCCAATGGTTGCAACTATGTTGATCATCAAGATATTGACAACCCTAAGTTTATGTGAAGGAAAGCTCCTCGAAGATCTCACAAGAGATTCACACAAACAGCAAATATGAGCAACATAACAATATGGACAACCTCAAAAAACGTGGCTAGGGTTTTGTTTATATACCTAGGGTAAAAACATAAAACCCTAAACGTTTAATGAAGTAGGGCTGAGTTGGAAATTCTGCAGAATAATCAACCTGTGCGATTTTCGATCGATCGAGTCTATTCTTCGATCGATCGAGCCAGGCCAAAAGTCCCAAGTACTTCTGCAGCCACTCGATTCCAACTGTACAATAATAAACCAACTTTGAGCAAGCCTAAACAAGACTAAATACAATGTTTTGATCATGGTTTGCCAACATTACAAATTAGAGTTCTAAATACATAAAATCCTAAGACCTTAGAACCTAACATATATATATTTAATTTTTTCTTTTAAAAATTTGTCAAAATACTTTTTTTTTTCTTAATTTGTGTTTTTGAAAAATGGATAAAGGTGGACACCAAAGAGTCATACATTCCAATTATATAAACAAAATTACAAATAACAAAAAAAGACATGGGTACGGTTAACTTACAAAAGTGAAAGTGCTTCTTGTAAGAAATTCTCTCCATTTGAAATGGACCAATTTAATGGTTTAATTAAATATTATAAATTTAAAATTGTGTCTAATAATATGTCATCTAAAATTTAAAATAACATGATGTCATGTACACAGCTTGAGGCTCATATAAAAAAAAAAAAAAAATATATATATATATATATATATATTTATTTATAGCTTATCACAACAAGCCTAGAAAAATAAACTTCACTTATTCGGGTCCAAAAAACTTAGGTTAAAAGAAATGTGTTTTGGCCATTCAAAAGTAAAGCTTGAAATTAGAATTACACGAATACTCAAGGCCAAGTTGAGGCCATCCGCTAGGTGAAAAATGGGCCAGACAAATACGAATTCCCAAGATTGGATTTGTTCTTCAAATACCCATCTCAGAGCTAATAGTAATCTTTAGCTTTTAGTGTAAAAACTAAAAAGTAAAAACCAATGGTTTTTCATGTTACTTTCCCTACATTGCTTAACCATGATTATCATTCACTAATACCAACCTTAGTCTTATTAGAGAACAAAATGGTAACCTAATTGAAGCACCTGACAAGAAGAAATTTAAGATTAAGGGTCTGTTTGGAAACCACTTATTTTGCCGAAACTGAAAACTAAAAACTGCTTATTTTGATGAAAGTATGCAGAAAAAAAGTTAAAAGATGACTTTTGGAGTAATGTGACACACTTAACAATGAAATTAGACCCACTTTAAGAGCAAAAAAAAGCTAAAAGGAAAAAAGAAAAAAAGCTAAGTTTTTCTCAAATCCAAAACGCAACCTAAGTTCCCTCTCACAAACCCAAATCGAATGGTCCAACTAGTAGCAGGGTGCTACATGTTATGATCACAAAAATAACCACCCTTCAACATTAACTAAAACATGAAATAAATCAATTTCACTTGCCAAAAGACTCATATCTATGCACGCAATAGTATAATAGATTATTGGTGATTATATGCATACATCATAATGTAACAAAACTAATTAGGGGCACGCAAAAGAGATCAAACTGAAATTGCCTTATTATGCAATACTACAAAGTACGGAAACTGGCATTTGTTTGCGCTAATTCTGAACCATATATGCTTATGGGAACATGAAGCCATTCACCGTCATACCTCCATCAACGCATATAGTCTGCCCGGTTATGTACGAGGCCGCCGGTAGGCATAGGAATGCTACCAAGGAAGACACCTCTTTTGGCTCATAGGTGTTTGAGAGATAACAACATTGAAAAAGTTTTCATCATCCAAATACTACAATAAAAAAGGAAAATAATAATTATGACATAATTTAATAAGCTAGTAATTAATTTCGATACATTGATAGGTTAAAATTTTACCGTTTCTTTAAAAAAAAAAAAAAAAAAAAAATTAAAGCACACGTGTGTGATGAAAAGGTCATTACAGGTTGGGTTAAAGGGGTCTTGATGTACCAAGGTGCAACACAATTGGTCCTTATATTATCTTTTGCCCACTCGCATGCCAAATTTTTTGTCAGCTGATTCATTGCCCCTGCATACTTATAAAAACCTTCAATATTGTAGCTCAAAGTAGTAATAATATAATCCAAAAAATGATGAGACAGGCTTAGGTTACCTTTACTTGCTCCATATATGGAGCCAGTACTGATTGATACGACCCCACAAACTGAAGACACAAAGACAATGCTTCCTGCTGACGAAGCTTTCAATAGAGGATGGGCAAGTTGGCTCAAGTGATAAGCTGATTCCAAATTTGTGGCCATGATAAATGAGAAATCTTGGGCCGTATACTCCAAGGTCGGTTTTGTTTTGTTTGTCGCAACATTGTTAATCTATATCCATGCAATTATTGAACAACAGCACCAATTAGGAAATATATAAAAAAATGCTAGTAAAAGCTAGTGTTATTAATAAATTGACATAATAAATAAATTTCTGGATGATTTGTTTTTTTAAAAGCTTATTTGCATCACTATTTCAAAATAGTTAATGCAAATACATACATAAAAATATGGGCTAAAATACAACCTTAATCATAAGGGAGGGATTAACCAAAAAATAAGCATAACCAAGGGGTGACTTACAAGGATGTTAAGTTTCCCATTAAAGAGATTAGAGGCAGTGCTAATTAGATTCTCTCTTTCAGCTCTAGAGGATACATTGCACACTGAACCAGTGACTTGGAGACCCTTCTTTTTCCATTCGCTTAAACACTCATTAAGGTCGACTTCGTTTCGAGAGCATGTATGCACAGTTGCTCCAAAACCTGCTAGTTCCTCCACAATAGCATGCCTAATCACAAAATAATAAAAGGGGATCAATTTTTTTAGCGAATCAACGCGTTGAGAACATTGCTTAAGCTTCTTTTGAATGAATATACTATTATGAGGTGAATCACTTAATATAATTGAACTGACGATACATATCATACTATCATGCATAAAGGAGAGCTACTAGCATGAAAGTATTATGATTGAAAATATTAGCAAGAATAAGTAGTAACAATAAGTTAATGATGAAGCTTTCTAGTTAAAAACAATAGCAACAAAGGGAACACAAAAGGGAAAGAAAGTGGGGACCCTATTCCTTTGCTTCCACCGGTAACAAGAGCGGTCATGCCCTGTAGTGACCATCTACTGTTATCGTGCTGAGCCATTCTGTAAGATTTGTAAACGGTAAACCTAGAGAGGAAAGCTTGAGAAACTTCTAGATTGTATTGAATTGAATAAGACTGTATAAGATCCTATATCTAATATATCAGTAACAGAGAGAAAAACAAACCACCAAAATATCAGGGAGTTAGTTACTGCACGTGTCATATACCCGTGGGTTATTTACGACAGATAAAGAATAGCTTATCTAGACTACTTGTAGTTTAACCATCTTTTCTGTCGTTTAACTTGCTACTTCTGCATTTGCTTCTTTTTCTTCTTCTGATCTCGAGCATTTTCACACTCCCCCCTCTAGGTGAGAGCTAGAACTGTGAATGTTAATGATGCTCATCTTGGTAAGTAAAGTAGCAAGCTTTTGAGCACTGAGTGCTTTTGTAAGCAAGTCTGTTAATTGTGTACATATAGGAGTATAAAATAACTTGATCACTTTGTCTTGTACCTTATCTCTAACCAAATGACAGTCTACCTCGATATATTTAGTTCTTTTATGGAATACAGGGTTTTCTCTAATACACATTGCTGCTTGATTATCACAGAAAAGCAATGTTGGTTGTGGATGATAGACTTCAAGATCCTTCAATAATGCTAATAGCCAAGTAATTTCACACACAGTCATAGCCATAGCTCTGTATTTTGTCCCTGCAGATGATCTAGAGACTATGGATTGCTTTTTAGACTTCCATGAAATCAAAGACTCTCCCCAGAAAACACAGTAACCAGTAGTTGATCTTCTGGTGTCAATACATGTTGCCCATTCAGCATCTGTAAAGGCTTTCAAATGAAAATTTGATGTGGAAGATTGCAAAATCCCTTGTGTTAAGACATATGTGATTCACTTGTTAGGAACATATGTTACTATTTTATGTAATTGGCTAATCATTTGACAAAACGCACTTTATTTGTAATTGGGTAGATCTATGATGTATTTAATACTTTAAGGAAAAAAAGTTCAAGTCTATTATTGAAGCCATGCAAATCTGTCCAAGAAACAAGTGAAGAAGTGCTGATTTTTTAAATCTTGATAGCTGCTCGACACTCCTCGACAGCTAGGCTATCTATTGAGCTCTTAAGTTGTTTCTTATCACAATCTCAACAACTGGTGAATCGATTGAGAAAGCTCCTGTCCCCTCAATAGCTTCTCGACACCTTTCGATCGATCGAGCTTTACGAAATTCAGATTTCCAGATCTGATTTTCGACCCATGCTGACATGTATCTGTAGGGTTTCTTTTCTCACAACCCTAGACATATATAAGACTTATTTTAGACACCGTCACATAAGAGAATACGAGGAGAACATATGCAAAAGGTGACCGATGCCTTATTCTTTCTGAAGGAAGCTAATGCATCTTTGTGCCTTAGGGTTTTGTAACCAAGTGCTTCTTTATTTTCATTATTGATGAAGTGAAGAACTTTGCAGCCAACATTCTTCTTTCTCAAGTTGGTGAGTGAGTCACGTACTGGGATTCGTGCAAAGGAGTTAGTCACGTACTGGGATTTGTGCAACAAAATGGGTGGCGTTCATATATTGAAGAGTTTAGAGGTTCTGAAGTGGTAGAAGGTTTCTGCTGTAAGTTCATTTACGGGAATTGTAGAGTCTAGGGACAAAGGTTTTGTACTAGATTTGAAATTTCTCTTTACTATAGTGGATTGCTTTTCGAGAAGGTTTCCCCTCAGGTTTTTTACTGTGAAACTAGTTTGTTTCATTGGTTTTCCTAGATTATCATATCTTGTCTTATTTATTTTTTCGCTGTATGATTTTGACATGATATTGATGTTTGTTTGTTTGTTTTAACAACTTTATTCATAATAAATCTGATTAACAACTTGGATTTAAAACTTGTTAATTCTATCAACCGTGGTTTAAATTTTCTAACAAGTGGTATCAGAGCGGGTACACTTTGATTGGATTAATTTCCTGAGTGTGATCCTTGATCCCCATTGTCATGGATCGTGGACAATCTCTTTTGATTCCTCCTTTATTTGATGAAATTAATTATGCGTACTGGAAAGTTCGTATGAAAGTTTTTTTGCAGGCCCTAGGTGAACAGGTATGGCAAGTTGTTGAAGTTGGCTGGATTAAGCCAAAGAAAGCGCCAGTGGATTGGGATGATGCAACAATCAAAGCAGCAAATTTCAACAGTAGGGCCTTGAATGCTTTGTTTTGTGGGGTGACCAATGAGGAATTCAAGAAAATATCATCTACGGAAGTTGCCAAGGAAGCATGGATCATTCTTGAGACAACCTATGAAGGTACCAAGACAGTTTCTTAGGAAATCTAAATCCTCAAGGAAGGGCAAGAATGAGAAACCCCTTATCCAATGTCATAAGTGCAAAGGCTTTGGTCATATGAGGATAGAGTGCCCAAACTACCTCATGAAGGAAAAGACCAAGGATTCAAAAGATAAAGGGTTGATTGCTACTTGGATTGATACTGAGAATGACTCTTCTGATGAGTATGCAGATGAATGTAGTCATGTTATGGCTTTTGTTGCCTCAACCGATAAGGTGATTGTGGAGAGTGCTAGTGACAATAAAGATTCTTTTGATGATGAAGTACCCAAGAAGTTGACCCTTCAGGAAGCCTATGATAAGCTATGCACTGAATTTATAAAATTTGAAAAGACTTCTCATCTTTGTAGAAAAGAGCATAATGAGTCAAAAACTAAAAAAGCTGATCTGTTAGTGAAGCTAGATGAGACTACAAGATTAGTTAAGACTCTTGTTGTGGAGAACACCTCATTAGAAGAGAAGGTCAAGAATCTTGAGGTTGAGCTTAGTCAAGCTAGAACTCAAATAGAGAGGATGTCTAGTGCAAAGCTTGATGAGGTATTGAGTGCTCAAAAGCCTAGTTTTGATAAGATTGGCTAAGGATATGCTGTTTCCTCCGGCCCTTCCTCTTTCATGGCTTCTGGATCAAAGACTGTCTTTATGCCCCAATCTAAGAAATGTGATAAAGGTATGAAATTCAAAACTGATTTGTCTAATTCTAAATCCTTTATTAGACCTCATGTTTGTCACAATTGTGGTGTTTCTGGACACATTCGTTCTAATTGCTTTAAGTTGTATCCTCAAAAGCAAGTGTCCAAACGGTCATAGGTTTCCTCTCAAGGACCTACGCCTTTGTTTGGCGAGTTATTAAAAGTTTTGAGCTTTTTAACTCAATTTTAGGAGAATTTGAATTCTTTTATGTCCTTTAGTAGACATACTAGGACCCGTGCGTTTTCATCTTCATAGCCAAAGACTCGTGCTGTGTGGGTGAGAAAGGAGCCTAAGACTTAATTGTCTTTTCTGTTGTCCTCTGCTTTAATTCTTTCTATCTAAAGTAGGACTCTTTTTGCTTGATTTCTTATCTGTTTTTGGAATCATGCTTTCATGCATTTGCACCTTTCTATCATGTCTTCATGCATATGCATCTTTCTTTCATGCTTTCATGTTGTTTGTCTATTTTTATCTGGTTGTTTAGTTTTTATTTTGTTTTGTTTTTCAAAATAAAAAGAAAAAAGAAAAATCAGGAAAATACAAAAACAGTGTGTTTTTGTACATTGGTACTTGTGTACCTTGGATGACTATTGAAATAAATTTTTCTAAACTTTATATCTTTTGTAGTTTAGATGAGCATCTCTATGTACAACTAACACTACAAAAAAAAAGGTCTATAGCCGCGTTTAAAAAACGCGGCTATAGATCCGAAAAACGCGGCTATAGCCTAGAGCCGCGTTTTTTATAGCCGCGTTTCCAAACGCGGCTTAAACACCGCAGCAACAGACCTATGGCCGCGTTTTTCTAAAACGCGGCTATAGTCAGACCTATAGCCGTGTTTTTAACCGCGGCTATAGGATTCTGGCCTATAGCCGCGTTTTTAAAAAACCCGGCTATAGGCCAGCTTCGAGCTGCGTTTATAACCGCGGCTAAGGGTTCAGACCTATAGCCGCGTTTTTAAAACGCGGCTATAGGTTTTTTTAAAAACAAAAAAAAAATATATATATTTTTGGGTTTTTTTTTTCTCCAGAAAAAAAAAAAAAATTTGGGTTTTTTTTTTTTTTTCCAGAAAATTCAAAATTTGAAATTCAAATAAAAAAAATTCAAAATTAAACGTAAATCCAAAAATTTCAAAATCAAACACAAACTCAAAAAATTCAAAATCAAACACAACATTTTCACAATACAAAAACACCCAGAAAATTCAAAATCAAACACAAATCCAAAAAATTCAAAATCAAACACAACATATTCACAATACAAACAAACCCAAAAAATTAAAAATCAAACACAAACCCAGAAATTCAAAAACACAAACCCATTTTCTTACGAGCACAAATTCAAGCACAGATTAGCAACACAATATCAGCAACACAATAACAAAAATTCAAGCACAGATCCACAATAGCATCTCCTCCATTTTCTTACTAACTAAACATAAAATAACCAAAAAAAAAAAAAAAAAACTAGATCTATTGACAAATCAGTGTGCTTGAGATGAAGAAAAAAATGAATGAAAGGGAAAAAAAAAAAAAAGCAGCAGCTCCAAAGAAACAAAGGAAAAAAAAAAAAAGTTACCCAGTGAAAAGAAAAAAAAAGAAAAAGAAAAAAAGAGTCAACCAGATGTGAGGAAGGAAGAAAAAAAAAAAAAAAAAGGAAAGAAAGAACTTACGGAGGAATGAAGAGAGAAAGAAGAACTTAAGTGAAGAATGAAGAGACAAAAAAGAAAGAAGTAGAAATAAGGAAAGAAGAAAGTTGGGGGCACGTGGGAAGCTTTTGATTTTTATTTTTTTATTTTTTTTTGTTGTTGTTGTTACATATAGCGGCGTTTTTAAAAACGCCATTATAGGTAATGTCACTAAAGGGTAACCTAAGCCGCGTTTCAAAACGCAGCTTCAAGTTATCCTATAGCCGCGCTTTCGAAAAACGCGGCTATAGGTAACGTCACAAAAGGGTTACCTAAGGTCAGTGAAATATTTATTATGCTGGACCTATAGCCGCGTTTTCAGAAAACGCGGCTATAGGTAACGTCACTAAAGGATGAGTAAGCCGCGTTTTTTATAAAACGCAGCTTCAGGTTATTCAACTGGACCTGTAGCCGCGTTTTTGAAAAACGTGGCTATAGCTTACCTTTAGCCATGTTGTAAAACGCGGCTAAAGATAAGCTATAGCCGCGTTTTTTTGAAAACACAGCTATAAGTCCCCTTTAAAAAAATTATTCGGCTGGACCTATAGCCGCATTTTAAAAACGCAGCTATAGGTTGGCTATAGCTGCGTTTTTTGAAAAACGCAGCTATAGGTTGAGGCTTTAGCTGCGTTTTTAACAAACGCAGCTCAAAGTCTAGCTGGGAGCCGCGTTTTACAAAAACGCGGCTTAAAGTCTAACCTGGAGCTGCGTTTTACAAAAACGCGGCTTAAAACCGCGTTTTTTGTAGTGTAAGCTAGTAAGCTTTGTGGCTCTTGTTTGTGATGAGTAAGATTAAGTAATCTCTTGTACTTAACACTCGTATCACTCTTTTTGATGGGAAGGATTAGAAAATCCTAAGAGAAAGGCATAAATAATCATCTCACCACTATTGCCCGTTAATCATGAAATGACATCTGTATGCTTCGGCATAAAAAAAGTGCAATGTCAATGACATTTGTATGCTTCGGCATTGCAAAATTGGAATGTCAAATGCTTAACATAATTGAGTATTTCTTTTCTATCTCTCATATGCCCATGCATGGTTTGCTTAAAAGAAAAATATGCAAAGAAAAATCAAAAGCAAAAAGAATAAAAATGCTTTATATATGATTGCAAGTGTGTGTTCTAAGAGATGTGGGAGTTATAGGATGTACCTCGAAGGTGATAGTCTCCACCAAATAGTTATGATTGTGTGTGAGTTAAAGTGATTTTCTCATATCTCAAATCATCATAACATGTATACACTTATGTAATCTTGCGATGTTTTTCACACACAACATGCAATATTCTTTGCTACTCTTGATACATGTGCAAGTACAATGTGATTTGGCCATCACAAGGTTTACATGTGTTAATGTATGCTCACTAAACTGTCTTAACTTGTTTTTGAAATATAAAATTGGTTAGACTTGTTTAGTATGTGTGTATTTTGGATCTATTTCTTGTGCCCCCTTGATCATCCTTGATCATTTTTATGTCTCTCGGGTAAAGCTTTCTAGCTTCTTGTACCATTTATCAATCATGACAAAAAGGGAGAGAAATTGTGGAGAATGTGTGGTTTTTTTTTTTTTTGAGATTCTACATGTTAGGAAGAGAAACACATGCCTCTGTAAGAGGGAGTTGTATTTCATCTTGTTAGGGGGAGTGTTTACCTCCTTGTTGTTGTAGAAGCTTCTTTTAGCTTCTTATGCTTGTACACTGATCTTGTGACCATGTTGACATACATTGTACTTATTTTCTATATATGATGATGTATGTCTTCTTCACCTACCTCTACATGTGTTGTTTCTTTTCTATCTTTATACACATGTTTCTTATAAATTATATGCAATCTATTATTTCTGTTTCACACAAAGATGCCTTGATAAGTTTTGTTTAAAGTGTTTCAGAAATACAGGTTGTCAAAGTCTTCTTGCCATAAATCTCTTCTTGCAAAGTTTTTCAAGAGTTTGTGTTAGGATAGATTTTATTGTATTCAACAAGTGACTATGAGTTGAGTGATTTATGACTTCTCTCATATGTTCATTTGTTTGTTCTAGTTTTGTCACAGATTGCCAAAGGGGGAGATTGTTAGGACATATGTAATTCACTTGTTAGGAACATATGTCACTATTTTATGTAATTGGCTAATCATTTGACAAAACGCACTTTACTTGTAATTGGGTAGATCTAGTATGTATTTAATACTTCAAGGAACAAAAGTTCAAGTCTAGTATTGAAGCCATGCAAATCTGTCCAAGAAACAAGTGAAGAAGTGCTGATTTTTTAAAGCTCGATAACTGCTCGACACCTCTCGACAGCTAGGCTATCTATCGAGCTCTTGTTTCTTATCGTAATCTTGACACCTCTCGACAACTGGTGGATCGATCGAGAAAGCTTTTGTCCCCTCGATAGCTTCTCGACACCTCTCGATTGATCAAGCTTTACGAAATTTAGATTTCCAGATCTGATTTTTGGCCCATGCTGACATGTATCTGTAGGGTTTCTTTTCTCACAACCCTAGACATAAATAAGGCTTATTTTAGAGACCGTCACATAAGAGAATACAAGGAGAACATATGAAAAAGGTGACCGATGCCTTATTCTCTCTGAAGGAAGCTATTGCGTCTTTGCACCTTAGGATTTTATAACCAAGTGCTTCTTGATCTTCATTATTGATGAAGTGAAGAACTTTGCAGCCAACATTTTTCTTTCTCAAGTTGGTGAGTGAGTCACGTACTGGGATTCGTACAAAAGAGTTAGTCACGTACTAGGATCTGTGCAACAAAAAGGGTGGCGTTGATATATTGAAGAGTTCAGAGGTTCTAAAGCGGTAGAAGGTTTCTGTTGTAAGTTCATCTACGGGGATTGTAGAGTCTAAGGACAAAAGTTTTGTACTAGATCTGAAACTTTTCTTTACTATAGTGGATTGCTTTTTAGGAAGGTTTCCCTCCAGGTTTTTTACTGTGAAATTAGTTTGTTTCATTGGTTTTCATGGGTTATCATATCTTGTCTTATTTATTTTTCCGCTGCATGATTTTGACATGATATTGATGTTTGTGTGTTTTAACAAGTTTATTCATAATAAATCTGATTAACAACTTGGATTTAAAATTTGTTAATTCTATCAACCGGGGTCTAAATTTCCCAACACCTTGACTAGGACAGCCTTTGATATATTGCAAAACTTTATAGGCTGCATCTAAATGGGGTTTTCTGGGCTTAGACATAAATTGGCTAAGTTTATGCACTGACTATGTTATGTCAGGTTTGGTAATAGTAAGGTATAGCAATCTACCATCCAGTCTTCTATAAACCCTGATCAGGTAGTAGTTCTCCATGAAATTTACTTAGTTTTAGATTTTGTTCTATTGGAACTCTGCTAGGCTCACAAGCTATCATCCTTGCATCCTTTAGCACCTCTAGTGCATACTTTCTTTGACATAAGGTTATTCCCCTATCTGATGTAGCTACTTCAAGACCAAGGAAGTACTTCAAATCTCCAAGATCTTTGAGCTTGAATTGCTGGTCTAAAAACACTTTATGTTCTTCAACAACCTTAAAATCATTGCTTGCAATGAGAATGTCATCAACATAGACTAGCAAAGTTATGAATGAATTCTAGAACTTCTTGGTGAATAAATAGTGATCTGGCCTGGATTGCCCAAAACCATGCTTCAAAATAGTGGTTGAAAATTTTGCATACCACTGCCTTGAAGCTTGCTTGAGTCCATATAAGGACTTGTTGAGCTTGCAAACTAACATCCCCTTGTTGTGAAAGCCTGGAGGAAGCTGCATGTAAACATCTTCATGAAGATTGCCATTGAGAAAGGCATTGTTGACATCAAGCTGAGTCAAGTGCCAACCTCTCACAATAGAAATGGCAAGAAAAGTTTTGACATTAGTCATCTTGGCAACCGGGGAAAAAGTCTCTGTAAAATCAAGACCCTCTTGCTGTGTAAAACTCTAAGCAACCAACCTAGCCTTATATCTTTCAACAGAATCATTTGACTTGTACTTCACCCTATACACCTATTTGCAACCAATGGCCTTCTTAGTTGGAGGTAAATAAGTGAGGGTCCAAGTGTGGTTAGACTCCAAAGCAGTTATCTTAGCATCCATTGCCTCCTACCACTAAGGGTCTTTGACAACCTCATGATAGGACTTGTGCTCAGAAATGTTAGTAATGGAAGAGCAGGAATGGGCATATGAAGGTGATTATTTGGATGAATCAAGATAGTCAGACAAAGGATCTTTGGTACCTGATGAAGTTGAAGAACCTGACTTGATGGACTGAGTGAAGTGGGCAAACTGATCACAGACTACAGAATTGCATTTATATGATTGCATATAAGAAGGGGTTTTGGAAGATCTCTGTGATCTTCTTAAAGGAGGTTTTTGAGGAATTGGAACAACATCAGTATTGGCTGGAGGTATAGGATTTTTTGTAGATAGTTCTGCAGATGGAATAGAAGAATCTGCTATGGGAATGAGCGTAGGAACAATAGGAACATGTTCAACTACAGGAGCTTGTCCAATAGCAGGAACTTGTTCAAATGCAAGAATTGATTCAATTGTAGGAACTTGTTCAAATGTAGGAACCCGTTCAACTGCAGGAATATGATCAATTGTAGGAACTTGTTCAACTGTTGGAGATTGAAAAGGAACCAAAGGTTCAAGGGGTGATGCCACATGGGAAAAAGGTGAGATAAAGAGATATAAGAATGAGGTGAGGAAGAATAAGAAGAAGAAATAAAGGGAAAAACAGTTTCATGAAAAATCACATCCCTTGAAACAAAAACTCTTTTTGAATTTAGATTAAGGAGTTTATAACCCTTAACCCCAAAAGGATATCCAAGAAAAACACATTGAACAGACCTAGGATCAAATTTAGACAACTAAAGTGGAAGAAAAACAGAGAAAACCAAAAACCCTTAAATGATTATAGGTTGGAGGTTTTCCATAAAGCTTCTCAAAAGGAGATTTGTATTGCAAAATGGGAGAAGGTAATCAATTGATGATGTGTACAGAAGTAAGAACACAATCACCCCATAGATAAAGAGGTATATTAGACTGAAATTTCAATGCTCTAGCTATGCTCAAAATGTGTTGGTGTTTCCTCTCCACAACTGAATTTTGTTGTGGAGTGGCAACACATGAATGCTGATGAATAATACCATTAACAGCATAAAAATCTTTTAAGAAAAATTCAGGAGCATTGTCGATCCTAAAAACCTTGATCTTGGTGTGAAACTGAGTACATACCATATTGTAAAAGGAAATCAGAAATGATCTAGTGTTTGATTTAGATTTCATCAGATAGACCCTAGTTGACCTAGTGGCATCATCCACAATAGTGAGGAAATACTTAAAGCCTTCCTGAGTAGACTTAGCAAATGAACCCCAGACATCACAATGCATGACATCAAAAGGATGATCAGACAAATGATTAAAGGAAGGAAAAGGTAATTTCTTTTGCTTAGCAATAGGACAGAGAATGCAATCTTTATTGTTATAAAACTGAATTACATCAGGAAAAGCATTGTGCAAAGAATTGAGCTTATTATTACATACATGCCCAAGTCTAAGATGCCAAAGGTATGGCTTAGAAATAGTAGGAATATTAGAAATAGAATGAACAAATGAACTAAAAACTGACTGCAGAATGGAAGAAACTTCTGAAATAGTTTTGCAATCTGTTGAAGCTTGCAGCAAGTGAAGGTTGTTGTGCAATTTACCCACTCCAATCGTATTCAAACAAGAAAGGTCCTGTATGAAACAAAAATTGGAAAGAAAAACAAGGCAACATGATAGGGATTTAGTCAATTTACTCATAGAAATCAAGTTGAATGAGAAAGAAGGAACACATAGGACATTTTCAAGAACTAAAGTGGATGTTACTTGAATTGTTCCTCTATGTGTAATAGAAACTCTTTCACCATTAGGCAATTGGACAAAGGTAGAAATAGAACTAGTGATTTTAGTGAACAAGGTGATGGAATGAATGATATGATTTGTAGCCCCAGTGTCAAGAACCCAAGTTTCACTATCAAAAGCAGTCTTATTTGCAGGATTAACAGCAAATACAAAATGTTGCATATTCAAAAACATGGAATCTTAGAAGAAATCACAAGAAATACTCGAGAGTGCATTAAGATTGATGCCAGAGTTAGCTAAATGCATACTATCATTAGAACCAGATGAAAAGGCTTAGGAATTTAGCATGGAAATCAGTTGTTGACATTGCTTAGAAGTAAAAGGAAAGGAATTGTTCTATTTTACAACTTTAGATTGGCATCGATCACCTTCAACACTGATCTGATTTGCGATTGCAGTCCTTCCTTTTTGCTTGTAGCCTGGTGGATAACCAACTAGCTTATAGCATTTCTCCATAATGTGACCAAACTTGCCACAATGACTACACAAAGACCTTCCTTTCCCAGTGTTTCCTATGGAATTCTTTCCATTGTTGCCTGAAAAAATAGAACTTTGATTAAATCCTTGATTCTTCATAGCAAGAGCAGTAGTTTCAATTGATGGAGTTATGTTGAATCCCAAAGATCTCTGCCTTTCCTCTTGAATCACCAATGAAAACGCCTTATCAATTGAAGGAATAGGCTCCATCATGAGAATCTGAGTTCTCACTTATGAATAGGAATCATTCAATCCATTAAGAAACTGCATTAGTGAATATTGACGCTGAAAATTAACGATCTTGTCATTCACACCACAAGTGCATTTTCCACAGGTGTAACATGGTAAAGGCCTAAAATTTAGCAATTGATCCCATGAAGCTTGAAGACTTGTGAAAAATTTCGTCACTGTTGAATCTCCTTGCATCATAGTGGAAATTTGCTTTTGAGGCTGTGAAATTCTCGGTCCATTAGCCTGAGAAGAACGATTCTTGAGTGCATTCCACACCTTAAATGATGTGTCTCTGTAAATCACACTAGTAATGATATGAGGTGAAACAAAATTCAAGATCCAAGAGGAAATCATTAAATTGCATTTCAACTAGGCTTGCTTCTCATGTGGAGTGATTGCCATTGAAGCATTGATGCTTCCATCAACAAATCCGAGCTTGCTCTTTGCATACAAGGCCATTCTCGTAGCCCTAGCCTAAGTAGGGTAATTATCCCCAGTCAAAGGCTGAGAAACCAAAATCGCACTAGGTGTTTCACTGTGATGCAGAAAAAATGGACTTCGAGGATATTCCATAGGTAAAAGCTTATGCTAAAGAGCAAAGGAGGTTGGTTTAGTGTTGGATGACATTGAAAGAAGCTCGAGCTCTGATACCATGTAAGATTTGTAAACCTGAGAGGAAAGCTTGAAAGCTAGAGAGAAAACTAGAGAGAAAGATTGAGAAACTTCTAGATTGTATTGAATTGATTAATACTGTGCAAGATCCTATATCTATATATTAGTAACAGAAAGAGAAAAACTAACTACCAAAATATCAGGGTGTTAGTTACTGCACGTGTCATATACACGCACTGGTAGCTCCATGTAGAATGCAGGGTGGTCATAGGACCACCCTAAACTTGGAAAAAAATTAATTATTATATTCAAATTTTAAAAATTTTATGAATTTTTATCCTTAAAAAATATTTGGGACCACCCTAAATTTTTTTAGGCTCAACATAATTATACTTTGGACAAAATTTAGCAACAAACTTGGTTGTAGATTAAAACTATAACTTCACTCAATCTTTTTTTATTGGATGTGAATTTTGGTAAATCCACCATTGGATTACATTTTTTTCTTAAATCCTCCATACTTGAAAATTTTCAAAAAGATCAAATATCAATAGATATGTCATCACTCAAATCTTTAAATTTCAAATTTTTGTTGTCTAAAATTATACATAAAAAATAAAAATAAATAGTAAATAACTTCTGATTGACATGAAATTTGACATGTATTTTAGGAACATACAATTTAACATTTAAATTTTCAAAATATGTGACCATGTTAATTTGTTTAGTGAGAGTTGTAGCAAAAGCCCAAGAAAATTTTTATGAAACTAAAATTTTGAAAAAGATATAATTTGCAGTATTGATAATAAGACTATCATGCAAAGATTTCAAAATAAGAAAATTCAAAAAAGAAATTGTAAGACTTATGTCTTTGTGTGTATGTGTTTTTTTTTTTTTTTTTTAATGGTCAATATATGAAATTTATTTTTATTAAATTTTGTATAATTTAAGTTTCTTAATGACCACCCTGAAAAAATTCTCGGAGCCACCACTGTATACACGTGTGTTATTTACAACAGATAAAGAATAACTTATCTAAACTACTTGTAGTTAACCATCTTCTCTGTCGTTTAACTTGCTACTTCTGCATTGCTTCTTTTTCTTCTTCTGATCTCGAGCATTTTCACACATTCTTTGAGTCTTTTAGACCCTTTGTAACTATTGTCGACACTTATGGCACAAAAGGTGAACAACACAATTACATATTTAGTATGCGTTTGGATTGGTGTTTGCGTCTCCACGTCCAACATTTCACTTTTTTTTTTTTGAAGCGTGTTTTCAGTTTTCTGTGGCTTTATGTCACACCAGTGGGTCTCGTGCACTGTTCACGAGACCCACAAACCTCTTTTTTCGGCAAATTTTTCATTAAAAATGGGTCACACGGCACTATTCACACATTTAAAAATTATTTTGCTACAGTGTTTTCAGTTTTCAGTTTTCAATTTTCAACAAAATAAGTGGTATCCAAACGGACTCTTAGCACACAAGAATAAGTATCCAATCCAAACACAAAAGAACGAAGAGTAGTACGACACGTATTTCTATCCATAGAAGAAAAACTTCATTAAAAAAGTAATACTTCTAACAAATGCACATTTGCCGAGGAAATTATCCTCAAATATTTGAAATTTTATTATTATTTAGTTACAAATCAACAAATGTGTGGTATACATGAATTCGATGCTTAAGATAATTTATAGATGGTTCTAATTCTAAAAGCTTAAATTATTAAATAGTGAATTTAAATATTTAACCATAATTCAACATGTACACTTTCTCATGTGTGGGTCTTAAATATCACGTGTCAAAATTTGGAAAGTCCTCACAACATGTGTCAAATTTTATAAGAAAATGGTTTTATTTTGAATAAAATCTTTTAATTTGTTTCATTTTGAGTGCTTGCCCTATTTTATGCTTTACCAATCACAAAATACGACACATAATTTTTTTCCTTTATAAAATAACCAATTTAAAATGAAATATATAAAGTGAAACAGCGTAGAGTGTAACTGTGGGGTACAGGAATTTTCGTAAGGTAATTGTGCCACGTGTCATACCCGTGGCCGAGGAGGGCCGTTATCATGCCGAGGAGGCCACACTCTCGGACAGTAAAGCCATGTCAATAGTGCGTCACTAGGGGAAGTCGTACTGTAGAGAAGGAATTTCAAAGAAGGGATTAGCATTGATGTGACTGAGGGATGGGTGGCTGCCTACACATTTAATGCATCCCACCAAACCTCCTAGCTGCATTTCTGTTGAGAAGACCCCTGAACAGTGCTGTCTTAGCTGTCACAACTCACAAAGGGTTTGGGAAGGTGTCTGATGGGACAAGCACTCAAGTAGCGGCCTGGATGATCAAAAAATGGAGGACCAAGATCATCTAGAGGGAGCTATATAATGTAGGAGACCCTCCAAGGACGAGGGGGAGAAAAAGAGGACTATAAAAACAAGAACTGTAAAAATATCCAAGTCCAAAAGAAAATATATTTGTAGGACCACTCTCCTCGGGTTTCACCAAGGAAGGTTTTCTTTACATAAAATTGTTGTTATTTACTTTCTTATTGTCTTTCACCCATGGCATGTGTTCTTGGATCCATTGAAGCCTAGATTTTAAGCCCACTCTCTACAAATTCATTGTATTGGGCTCTTTGGGTCTTAACCCATTCATCTTTTGGGTTTAAGAACTAAAACCCGCCCTTACAATTGGTGCCATTTGTGGGGATTGCTTGAGCTTCAGTGAGGTCAGCGTTCAACTATGGTGGAGCCAGGTCCCGACCAGGAAGAATCTATTAGCTCTTGATGCCAAGATCACTTCCTCAACCTTGAGCGTAGGAGAGGTCATGAAGTCAGTGTACACATTACTAAAACTAGAAGGAGTCAGTCTAAAGGGGGGAGCCACATCTCTCGTGAAGAGAACACTGAGAGCCTGCAGAGACAGATAGACCATTTACAAAGAAAACTGCGCCACAAGCAACGCAGGGGGATCTCCTTCGAGTCTTGACCATTCTTCTGGCAAAGATAGCAATGATAGCTACCGGCCCAAGTCAAGGACTCCTCCTAGTGAGTCTTTTTCGTATGACGAGAAGCACCATAGTATGACGAGAAGAGTGGGAAGGACCCGTCTCACAAAGGCCTGGGCAACGATGCCATGAGCAAGGCTTTGAGCCAGATCTCAAAGTCACGGACGGACCCGTAGGATAGAAGACTTCCTTGGTGGTTTACCCAACCAACGTTCACCATGTATAATGGACGGACGAACCCCGTAGAGCATGTTAGCCACTTCAACCAGAGAATGGTTGTCCACTCGAAGAACGAGACCCTGATGTGCAAGGTGTTTCCATTCAGTTTAGGGCCTATGGTGATGAGATGGTTTGACGGTCTGAGGGAAGGGTCTATCAACTCTTTCAAAGAGCTTACGAGAGCCTTTAGCTCTCATTTCATGACTTGTAGCAGAATTCCTCGGCCTTTGGACTCCCTGCTGTCTACGGCCATGCGCAAGGGGAAACCCTGAAAACGTATTTTGACAAGTACTGGGAAATGTTCTACGAAATAGACGGGGACTTTGGCGACGTGGCGATAAGGACTTTTAAGGTCGGCTTGCTAGCCGAGCACAATCTGAGGAAGTCTCTGACCAAGAAACCTGTTAGAAGCATGTGCCAGCTCATGGACCACATTGATGAGTATAAACGGGTCAAAGAGGACTAGCAGCAAGAGAAAGCAAAGGCTAAGGTGGTCCCTTAGGACAAAAGGGACTTCAAGTTGGACAAATACAATAAGAACCAACCTCGGAGAGATTTTATGAAGCATTCAGGCTCTTCTACCCCTTAGGTAGTTAGTACTGTGTTCTGAGAGCCGGTACACCAAATCATGGAGAAGATCAAGAATGAGCCATACTTTCAATGGCTAAATAGGATGGGGGGAGACCCCACGAAGAGTAACCAAAACCTTCACTGCCAGTACTACCAGGAACGAGGGCACACTATCAAGGATTGCAGGACTTTACGAAGCCATTTGGAGCAGTTAGTTAGGGTAGGAAAGCTGAGGCAATTCCTGTATCAGCCCCACAGACCGATTGGTCAGATAGGGACAAAGGCTCAGAGGGATGCTCCTACAAGGCCACCTCTAGGTACAATCAGTGTCATCCTCGCTGCTCCAGGCAGGACTGGTTCTCGGCCGTCCAGGGTGATGTCTGTCGCTCAACCATCCGCAGAGGACTCGTCCCCCGATCTGAAGAGAAGTAGAATGGAAACTAGGTAGGCTTTGAGCTTCTTGGAAGAGGATAAGGCTGGAACTTTACAGTCACATGATGACGCCCTAGTGGTCACCCTCAGGATAGGTGGGTACGATGTGAAGAGAGTGTTCTTGGATCAAGGCAGCACTGTAGAGATCATGTACCCTGACCTCTTTATGGGGCTAAGGCTGAGGTCCGAGGACCTAACTTGCTATGATTCCTCTCTGATAGGGTTCGATGGGAAGATTTTCTTTCTGAATGGCCAGATCCGACTACCCATTCAAATAAGGACTGAGGTTGTGGAGGTCAACTTTGTCGTGGTTGATGCCTACTCCCCTTACATTACTATTGTGGGAAGGCCTTGGCTTCATGCCATGGGAGCCGTACCTTCCACCCTGCACCTAAAGGTGAAATAACCATCTGGGGATCGGGTTGGGGAGTTGGTGGGGAGCCAATCTATGGCCAGATAATGCATGGTGGCCGTAATCAGGCATCTAACCAAGGGCAAGTTCTTGACCTCCGCGGGGCAGGACTTATAGTAATCAAAGGTGCCAGCGCTGTACACGGAGGTAGAAGGAGAGGGGGCCAAATGCAAGCAATTGGAAAGAGTTGTCATTGGCAAGAATGAGGAGAGGTTCTTTCAGGTCGGAGCCCAGCTGCCTCTTTTGGAGAGACGGGAGCTGATAGACTTTCTTGTGAAGAATATTGATGTGTTTGCTTGGAACACCTACGAGGTCCTGGGGGTGGATCCAGATTTCATTCGCCAACATTTAAACGTCAATCTATCTGCCATCCTCAAGAAGCAACTGCCTCAACGCTCATTTAGGGAACACTCTAACACTATCAAGGCAGAAGTGCTCAAGCTTAAGCAAGCTGGGGCCATAAAGGAGGTATTTTACCCCGAGTGGCTGGCCAACACAGTGGTCGTAAAAAAGAAAACTGGGAAATGGCGAGTATGTATAGACTTCACAGATCTTAACAAAACTTGCCCAAAGGACCATTTCCCTTTGCCTAGATAGATCAATTGGTGGACGCGACGACAGGCCATCCTCGAATGAGCTTCTTGGACACCTTCCAAGGCTACCACCAGATACCCTTGGCTCTAGACGATCAGGAAAAGACTGCTTTCCTTATGCCCACTGGGAATTTCCATTACAAAGTAATGCCCTTTGGATTGAAAAAAGCAGGGTCCACCTACCAAAGAATGATGACCAGAATGTTTGAGCCCTAGTTGGGCAAGAATATTGAGGTGTACATAAACGATATGGTGGTAAAGAGAAAAGCTGAGGCTGAGCATCTCAATGACCTTAGGAATATCTTTGAAATACTGAGAAAACACAAGCTACGCCTTAATGCCACAAAGTGTTCCTTTGGTGTAGGCTTTGGCAAGTTCCTGGATTATATGGTAACCCACTGTGGGATAGAAGTTGACCCCAATCAAATTAAAGTGATTAACGAGCTGCAGCCTCCTCGGAATGCCAAGGAGGTCCAGAAGTTGACAGGAATGACTGCCACCTTGAACCGATTCATTTTTCAATCAGCAGATAGGTGTAGGCCTTTCTTCCAGTTGCTACATAAGTGGAAATGATTTGAATGGAAAGAGGAATGCTCCTCGGCCTTCCAGCAGTTGAAGGAATATTTTTCCCGACCACCTATTATGTCTAAGCCCAAGGAAGAGGAGGTCCTATTTGCCTACATTGCTATGGCCACACATGCGGTAAGTTTGGTACTGATATAAGTTGATTACGGGGTGCAGAGACCCGTTTATTATGTGAGTAAATCATTACACGAGGTGGAAGTCCACTATTTACCACTGGAGAAGGCCATCCTAACAATCATACATGTTACATGCAAGCACCCACATTACTTCCAATCTCACACTGTTGTAGTTCTAACCCAACTCCCTCTTTGATTACTGCTTTAGAGGGTTGATTACATAGGGAAGGTTGCAAAATGGGGGACGATCCTGAAGGCTTTTGATATTAAGTACATGCCTCGCACTTCTATAATGGGCCAAGTCCTTGCGGATCTGGTGGTCGAGTTTGCTGAGCCTTCGCTAGAAGAAGGAGCTCGGGGGCCAAACATGGATGGAAAATCCGTTGGCATGATCTCCTTAAAGGAACCCCTATCTTGGAAGGTGCATGTTGATGGCGTGGCAAATCAAAGAGAATCAGGAGTGGGGCTAGTTATAATATCTCCTAAAAGGATCATTATGGAGAAATCCTTGAGGCTGGACTTCTCGGCCACGAATAATGAGGCGGAGTACGAGGCTTTGTTGATGGGAATGGCTATGGTTCAGAAAATGGGAGGAAGGATGGTAGAGATGTTTTCAAATTCGAGGTTAATTGCAGGCCAAGTAGAGGGAGAACTGGAAATCAGGGACGTGAGAATGCAAGACTGTTTGAGTCAAGTTAAGCATTTGCAATCAGGGTTTGAATCATTCTCCTTACAAAAAATCCCAAGGAGCGGGAACACGCATGCTGACTCTCTTGCCATCCTTGCAACCTCTTCGGCGTAGAGTTTACCTCGTGTCATCCTCGTTGAAGACCTGTGCAAGCTTACTGAAACAAGAAAGCAAAGCGTCCCCGTCCACCAGACTAGGGTAGGGCCTAGCTGGATGGATCCTATTGTGCTATTTCTTAGGGATGACATCTTGCCCAAGGAGAGGGGTGAAGCTGATAAAGTGCGAAGAAGGGCTCATCGATTTTGGTTGTCTTAGGATCAAAAGTTATACAAGCACTCTTTTTTGGGCTGTATTTGCTATGTGACCATCCTGAGGCAGTGGACCCATTCCTGTAGGAGCTATACGAGGGGATTTGTAGAAGCCATACAGGGGGCAGGTCACTATCCCATAGGGCCCTTACCCAGGGGTATTGGTGGCCAAGTATGTAGAAGGAAGCGCAGAAATACGTGAAGAAGTGTGACCAGTGCTAGAGGCACACCCCAAATATTCACCAACCAGGGGTGTCCTCAATCCTTTGTCTAGCCCCTGGCCTTTCCCCAATAGGGCTTGGACATTATGGGACCTTTCCCTAAAGCAGCAGGAAACAAGAGGTGGCTATTGGTCGATACAGATTACTTCACCAAGTGGGTGGAAGCTGAGCCCCTGGCCAACATTTGAGATATGGACGCCAAGAGATTTGTGTGGAAGAATATCGTCACTCGGTTTGGGATCCCCCACACTCTCATTTCAGAAAATGGTCTTCAATTTGATAGTAAAACCTTTAGGAGATACTGTTGTGATTTAGGCATCACGAATAGGTACTCCACCCTTGCTTATCCACAGCGAAATGGACAAATCGAGGCTGTCAATAAAGTCATAGAGAGTGGAATCAAGAAGAGACTAGATGATACAAAGGGTAGGTGGGTGGAAGAGCTGCCATACGTTCTCTGGACATACCGAACCACCTCTCGCAGGTCAACAGGGGATACGCCCTTTTCAATGACCTATGGGGCTGAGGCCGTGATTCCTCTAGAGTCCGGATTCCCAACGCTGAGGACAAGCTTGTTCACCCCAGACAGCAATGACAACCCGTTGGAGAGGAGTTTGGACTTAATTGAGGAACAGAGGGAAAATGCCATGATTCGACTGGCATATTATTAGCAAAAGCTCAAACAGGGGTATGACTCAAGTGTGAAGTTAAGGCCATTAGCCTCAAGGGACTTCGTGTTGAGAAAGGTTGTGGGCACTGCAAAAAGCCCAACATGGGAAAAGTTAGGGTCCAATTGGGAAGGGTCATACCGTATCACCTCAGTGGCTGGAATATGGGCATACTTCCTAAAGGACTTGGATGAAAAAGTTGTACCAAGCCCCTAGAATGTAAAGAACTTGCGAAGGTATTACTATTAATGAAAGGAAGCTCTGCCATGTTTTTCTTTCTAGCATTATGAGTTATTACATATTTGAATATTAAATAGAACCTTGGTTATGCCTGACTCCTTGGACCACATGCCTTGGGTAAATTAATATTCTGGGTTATTTATTTGAATATTAAACAGAACCTTGGTTATGCCTGGATCCTCGGACCACATGCCTTGGGTAAATTAATATTCTGGGTTATTTGTTTAAGTGTTAAACAGAACCTTAGTCATGCTTGGCTCCTTAGACCACATACCTTGGGTAAATTAACACTCCCTATTACTTATTTGAATATTAAACAGAACCTTGGTTATGTCTGGCTTCTTGGACCACATGCCTTGGGTGAATTAATATTCTGGGTTATTTGTTTAAGTGTTAAACAGAACCTTGGTCATGCCTAGCTCCTCAGACCACATGCCTTGGGTAAATTAACACTCTCCATTACTTATTTGAATATTAAACAGAACCTTGGTTATGCCTGGCTCCTCGAACCACATGCATTGGGTACATTAATATTTTGGGTTATTTGTTTAAGAGTTAAACAGAACCTTGGTCATGTCTGGCTCCTCAAACCACATACCTTGGGTAAATTAACATTCTCCATCATTTATTTGAATATTAAACAGAACCTTGGTTATGCTTGGCTCCTCAGACCACATGCCTTGGGTAAATTAATATTCTGGGTTATTTGTTTAACTGTTGAACAAAGCTGGGGCTGTGTCTAGTTCCTCGAATCACACGCCTATGATAAATTAACACTTTTTTATCTCTTTCCCTACTAAGTGTTTTGTTTATCTCCGAGGGCTTAGACCTCCCTGTTAGTTATACAGTTTTCAATGCTAACACATAGTCATTTCGTCTCATTGTTTACATGGGTTTGATCTATTTTGGTTAACAACATATCATTACCATTAACTTTTGTTAAAGTAAGGCACTATTAATTTACATATGGCAAGGAAAAGGAAAGGTTCATAAAGTAAAAATTGAAGTCTTTTCATTGAGTAAAGGAAAAGTACATTATGAACAAGGGCCAAACCGCCATAACCAAGGAAAATTACATGTGAAAAGAAAAAAAAATGCAAGAGATCCTAGGCTAAGCCTTGGCCTTGGGAGGAGGGTCTTCCTTGCTGCCCGGCTTAGAGGTAGGTTGGTCAGCGGCCTTGGGGTTAGCCTTCTTGGGTTTGGTCTCAGCCTCCTTTACCCTAGAAGCAGCATCCTTGACCTTAGGGATAGCATCCTTGGTCTTAGCCTCCTTTGCCTTGGTCTCTGACGGGGGCTTGACCTCCTTGCCCTTGCCCTTATCCTTGGCCACCTCGGCCCCCTGACCTTGGTCACTAGCTTGGCCAGGCCTTTTGGAGACCTCGGGAGGGGGAAGAGAGGCCTGGGTAGTAAGGGGCTGCTCAGAAGAGGCTGATGCAAGGACAGCGAGAGGTGGGACTTTAGCTGGGACTTCACGAATTTCCAGAGGGTAGTAGACATTCCCAGCCTGCCTCCACTCTGAGGCAGCAGGGACTCCTGCAAGGTTGAAGGCCTCCATCCACACTTCCTTACAGTAATCCCTGCAGACCTCGACCAGCTCCTTCGCTAGACAGACCTCATTTTCTTGCACCCCAAGGTCGTAGGATGCTTGCTTCGAGGCCTCCGCAGCTTCCTTGACCGTCCGAGTAGTGGCCTTGGCTTTCTCCAACTCCGCCTTCAGCTCCAGGACCTGCTGCTTCATTGTGGCCAACTCTATCTCAGTATGATAGAGCTTTTTGCGTTGGTCCTCAGCCTGGTCCTAGGCGTTCTTCAGGCCGAACTCAACACTTTTCCACGCCCTCTCCTTAGTGGTCAGCTTAGTGGAGAGCTCTTGATTCTTCTGCTCAGCTGCGCCCAAGGCCTTGCTGGTCTCGGCACAGAGGTTGGCCTCAACCCTAGCCTCATTCCTTACATCCCTGACCCACTTCTCGGCCACAAAAACCTCCTGGATGGCCTGCACAGAAACAACGGAAGAGCACGTTATAAAAAATAATAATAAAAAAAACATAACAAAAGAGAATGTCCCTAGTAAGGCATGTCCAGGAACTTACCAAAGCAAGGTCCCTCTTCAGGGACAAGGAGAGGTTTGGCTGCTGCATGTGCTTCAACGCATCCATATCCTTCGGCAATAGGAGGGGCTGCTCCTAGGCTTTAGCTAGGTAAGTGGGGTACCCTTTCTGGAACTCCCTAATGCTGGAGTTCCATGGTATGGTAGACCTATCTAGCTCCACCCGAGGGTCCCAGACGGGTTTCTAAAGGCGCACCTCAACCACGGTCTGATCCTTCCTACTCTCGATGGAAGAGGCCCTCCCTCTACCCTTGGTCACCTTTTGCTGCCCGGGGGGGGGAAGGGGTGGGGACCCCATCCTTTTGAGGGACAAACTCCCCCTCCTCAATCCCCTCATTCTCTTTCTTTCTCTTTTTCAGGCCGACAGGGGCAAAAACATTAACTAGAGGAGGAGGAGGAGGGGGCAGCGTAGGAAAGGGCTGAGACCTTGAGGCATCCTTGGTGCTTGACCTCTTAAGCTTGAGGAGGTCGCGCAATCTTTTTTTTTTAATTGTCCAGCAGTATCTCGTCCTCCTCTACGAAGCTGTTGTCTATGCGTGCAGCGATGAGTTTGGGGGAGCAGACAACGGAAGATCTATCTAGCTCATCTTTCAAATTTGAGACCTAGAATATGGGTCCTCGCAGCTCCTCCCTGTGTTCCTCGAAGCGGAATTGGTCTATCTCCTCTTCAAGTGACAAACAAGAGGACGCTGTTTCCTCTCTCGAGACCGCGACCTCACGAGGAGCGTGGTGGGTAGGCAGTTCCACTTGGCCAATGTCTTCTCGGGCTAAAAATCTTGGCACTGAGACGTCTATCCTACACAGCCGAGGATCGCCGGCCTTGATTGCGTGTCCCACATCCTGGAAGTTGTCCGACAAAGGCTCAAAGTCGAGGATGAGGTGGATTGCTCTCAATTGTCTGCCCTCACTCACAAATACCTCAGACCTTGGTACTTTGTTGAGATCTTCAATGTTGACGAGGTTGAGGTTAGCAGCTACATGTCTCCTATCTGCAAAAACCTCTGAGAGGCAAAACTACGGTCAAAATAATGCAACCATCCATCAGAAATAAACGAAATGGCAAAGGAAAAGAGGAAGGAGTAAAACTACGGAGCTAATGCCCGTGTAAAAAGAAAGGAGAGACCTAAACCTAGGGTAACCACCTGGCTTTCCCTCTCGGACTGGGCAGTGAGGACCGTCGTATCAATCACCCGAGACTATCAGGAAGTCATCCTTCATGCCCTTGTTGGACTTGGGGAGGCACGAGACAAGCCTGACAACGGAGTATCTAGACTTAAGTTAATAACCTGAGTCTACGAGCAGGCGGCACTCGTACATCTACACAACGTCGTGCCAGGTGAGGTTTAACCCAATTTGCTCATTGAGAGCGTCCACGCTACCCAGGACCCTGAACAGATTAGGTGCACATTGGTGGGGGCATATCTTATGGGTGATCAGGTAGTCCTTAGTCACTCTACCCATGGGAAGCGTCATTCCCCCTTCTATGAAGGCAATCATAGGAATTACGACCTCCCCTTCCCCCCTATGGGTAAGCCACTGGCCCAAGGCACAATACCGTAGGGAAACCCCTTAGGGAATGTGATACTTAGCCCTAAAGCCCTCCATACCGGCGGGAGAATCTACAAGGTGGGCGAACCTACCCATTAGAACAAACTAAGAAGAGGTGGGGAAGATATTTGTGAACAAGAAGATAAGAGTAAAAGGCCAAGAAGATGGGCCGAGGAGAAAATAGCCTAAGAACTAAGGAACTTACGAAAGTAAGGGCAAGGTCACTTTAGGAGCTTCTTGATGGTCTGAAGATTTGGGAAGTTTTGAAAAGCTTGAGAGTTTGGGAAGTCTTGGGAGTTCGAAGATTTGTAAAATGGGAAAAACAAACCCTCCGGGTGCCTTATATAGGAGGCGGAATTGGGTGGGAGTTATCCCGCCCAAAATTTGAGGGAAAATGCCAACCGTTGGATCTCCATCTCACTGTAGGATGGGGGGAACATAGAGCCGCCTGGAGCATTTAATGAGACATCATGGGCTTCGAAACGTCAAGAACAGTTACGGGACACGCAAAGCGACATTCTCACATGTGGAAGTCAAGGAAACGTGCATAATTAATTATCCAAAGTCAAAACCCCATTTCTCTCCTCGGATAGGAGGAAGAAAACCGAAGTTTTAAGGGCCTATTGTGGGGTACAGGAATTCCCATAAGGTAATTGTGCCACATGTCATACCCATGGCCGAGGAGGGCCGTTATCATGCCGAGGAGGCCACACCCTCAGACAGTAAAGCCACATCAATAGCACATCACCAGGGGAAGTCGTACTGTAGAGAAAGAATTTCGGAGAAGGGATTAGCACTGACATAACTGAGGGATGGGTGGCTGCCTCTACATTGAATGTGTTAGGATATATGTGATTCACTTGTTAGGAACATATGTCACTATTTTATGTAATTGGCTAATCCTTTAACAAAATGCACTTTACTTGTATTTGCGTAGATCTAGGATGTGTTTAATACTTCAAGAAACTTTGTTTCAAGATCAAGTGTTGAAGACATGCAAGTCTGTCCAAGATTCAAGCTGAAGAAGTGCCTGTCATTAAAGCTCGATAGCTAGCCATCTATCGAGCTTTAAAAGCCGTTTCAGCCCCGTGGCTTGATAGCTTCTCGACAGTAGCTCGACAGATAGGCATCTGTCGAGGTTTATGAAAAATAGAATTTCATATCTGTTTTGACTCTAATCCGTGATTATGTGTTTGAGCTTTCTTTTCTCACAACCCTAGACATATAAAAGGATTATTTTAAGGGCTGTCAAAGAGGACACAAGTTGCACAAGTGTTAAGCAAAGTTTTTTCAAGTAAATTGTGACCGGAGACAGAGTTTTGCCCTAGTTCATCATTCTTGTGAAGAAGTTGTTGTGTTTGTGCACCGTAAGGTTTTGTAATCAAGCATCTTCTTGATCTTCATCATGGATGAACTGAAGAACTTTGCAGCCAACAACCTTATCTAGTTGGTGATTGAAGTCGCGTACTAGGAGCTGTGCATTAAAAGAAGAAATTGTTACTACAGATTAAGTCCAATTGGGTATTGGGGTAAGGGTTCAACTGTAGGTTGGTATAAGGTACTGGGATTCCTTTACTTGTAACCGCTTGTTGTGATAATAGTGGAATTTCGGGAGTGGTAACCTTAAAATCACCCGGTGGGGTTTTTGCTGTGTTGGTTTTCCCCATTAGTAAACAAATCATCGTGTCAATTTATTTTCCGTTGCATACTTAGTTTAATTGGTTATTTGTTTGTGCTACCACGCATTTGCACGTCAATTTGATTAATTAATTAAACTTGGCTAATTAATCAATTAATTCATCACAAGGAGTCAATTCGTTTTTGGCTTATCATAATGCATCCCACCAAACCTCCTGGCTACATTTATGTGGAGAAGACTCCTGAACAGTGCTGCCTTGACTACCACAACTCATAAAGAGTTTAGGAAGGTGTTTGATGGGACAAGCACTCAAATATCGGCCTGGATGATCAACAAATGGAGGACCAAGATCATCTAGAGGGAGCTATATAATGTAGGAGACCCTCCAGGGACGAGGGGGAGAAAAAGAGGATTGTAAGAACAAGAACTGTAAAAATATCCAAGTCCAAAAGAAAATATATTTGCAGGACCACTCTCCCTGGGTTTTGCAAAGGAAGGTTTTCTTTACATAAAATTGTTCTTCTTTACTTTCTTATTGTCTTTGACCCATGGCATGTGTTCTTGGATTCATTGGAGCCTAACTTTTAAGCACACTCTCTACAAATTCATTGTATTGGGCTCTTTGGGCCTTAACCCATTCATCTTTTGGGCTTAAGAACTAAAACCCGCCCTTACAGTAACAAATACCTTTTATTCATTTATTTTTGGAATGAGACAACTACACGCGTTGCTCTAATTTTATATATATGTTTCGAGGGAAAAACTTTGGTCTAATGTTTTTTTTTTTTTTTTGATTAAACAGTAATACTTATTAGACTTATACTCAGTATATTGGATCTGTCACAATGATGACATGCGGCCCAAGCCAAGTCCACTTTTCAAAAATCCCACTGATGACATTCATTTATTTTTCAGATATGATAACTTTTGAGTTTTTCGGTTTTAATTTCTGGTCAAATAAATCTTGTTTCTACAATGAATTATTACATTCATTTATTTTCATATATTGCAGTGGGGGTGTGTCCATCATTGTTTTTGCTGTTTCAAAGTATGCTCAGGGAAAGCAGAAGCCATTCACAGTAATCCCTCCGTCAACACAAATGGTCTGACCGGTTATGTATGAAGCTGCAGGTAGGCATAGGAATGCCACCAAGGAAGAAACCTCCTTTGGCTCTCCAGCACGTCCAAGAGGGGTTTGACAGTTAACAGCCTCCAAAAACTTTTCATTTCTCAGAAACTGCAAAGAAGATAATATACAAATAAAAAATTATTAATAATCTCCCAATACTCCATGAAAAATTACTAATTTTCTCAAAATATTAAACTGTTAGAAAATAGTGAATTTTAATCTTTTAACCATTAAAATATTTTTTTCAGGTTAGTCTTGAATTATTATTATTATTATTATTATTTGTTTCTTTCCTATACTTTTTCAGTTTTTGGTTGGCATGCCTAACTCAGAAAAATGACCACTATATGCAAGATACTAGAGTACCGTACTAATTAAGGTTAAATCTGGTAAATTGTTCACAGTTCTTAGTACATGAATAAACTTCAATTGGTATTTGTTACAAATATTTTTATACTGAGGATGTCATGTATTAGTACCCATTAGTTTGTAATCTCCTGTATATGTGTTGTTAATTAATGGAAGAGGCATACTAATTCTGACAGAAATTAAATATGGCTATCCTGTTAACATATGTGAGTGCAGTGATTAAAATACTAACCTTTTTGCATGTTTAGAGCATTTACATCCATTTTTTACAAAATATCTTATTTTACCATCTTAAAAGCATGTGTAAGGTTGAAATTTATCAACCTTCTTGTTGGCTTTATTCCGTGCCAATTTGCTTATAATTTAAGCACTTAGTAACCCTGTATTTAGGTGGGATTATTGTAAGGGTAGTATGTGAGAAGATGTGAAGAAAAGATCAAGTATGTGCAAAGAAGCAGAGCTTCGCGGCTAGGACTCGCGGGTGGCTCGCGGCTGCAAGTCGCCAACTTCAGGCACGTGAGATGCACGCAGGGAAGCTGAAGGGTTGCGCCAGCTGTCGCACTACAGGACAAAAGTCCCAGGCTGGCCAGGTCGTTACGTCGCGACTTGATTTCGCGACTTGGACAAGCCGCGAGACCAAGCCGCCAATTTACCGTGTTTGGCAAAAACTGTCTCTTCGTATTCTTTTCTCACCTCACTATATATAGACCCTTATACCCACTAAATTGAGAGAGCTTCCAGAGAGAATTTTGTGAGAGAAAACCCTAGAGAAAAACAAGATTGCCTCATCCCCAATCTTTATATAAGAGACTCTACAAATTCCTCTACTCTCTTCCTCTCCATTGTCATACCCTTGAGAGGTCCTTTACCAAATCCTTATCTCACCACACCCACGTCTGTGAGAAGGTTCATTTGGTGTTGAGGGAAGCAGTTTGGAAGGAACCAATATACATTGGTTGATGCTATGGTCAAGTAGCGGAATCCGGGAAGCTAAAGAAGAAATAGGTTCGGCGTAACCTCGTTGGAGCAAGAAGTTTGAAGGGCTTAGGTACCTGGGTAGATTAGGCTTTGAGGGTCTTCTGCTGTTCATGTATCCCAACTATATTCTTTAGTGGATTTTATCACCGCTTGGAGGGCGGCGGAGAGGTTTTACGCCGAGGACTTCGGTTTCCTCTTCGATAACACATCGTGTGTTGTCCATGTGTTTGCATCTTCCTTCCTTTTATCTTTGCCTGATATTTACTGCTGTGGATGTGTTTATATTTGGCTTTGATTGTTTATCAATTCTGTTATAAGCTTGTTATAATGTTCCGCACATTAATTGTTTGATATAAAGCTTGAATTGGTATTTTATAATTTGGGGTCTAAACGTTCAAGGGTGTTTTCATACCCATATTGAACTTTCAGCATGTTTAGAGGCATTTACACACATGTACGTATAATAATAATAATAATAATTGATAGGCCAAGAATGTATTGACTCTTTAGGTAGATTAACTAATTAATTTAGCCAAGTGAATTAATTAGATTCAATTACATGCAATAAGCGTGGTAGCACAAACAAATCACCAACTAAGTTAAATGCAGTGGAAAATAAATTTGACATGGGTGATTTGTTTACAAATGGGGAAAACCACCGAGGCAAAACCCCACCGGATGAATTTAAGGTCACCTCTCCCTAGAATCCACTATTATCGAAACAAACGGTTATAAGTAAAAGGAATCCTAGTACCTAATACCAACCTACAGTTGAACCCTTGCCCCAATACACAATTGAACTTGTAATGTAGTAACAATCTCTCCTTTCAATGCACGGCTCCAAGTACATGACTAACCAATCGATACACAGATCCAAGTACGTGACTAACACATTAACTTGAGAAATATGTTGGCTGCAAAGTTCTTCAGTTCATCCAAATGATGAAGATCAAGAAGCTCATTGGTTACAAAACCCTTGGCGTACAAACGCAGCAGCTTCTACAAGAGAAAGATGAACTAGGCCAAATTGTCTTCGGTTACAATTTGCGTGAATGATCACATTGCATCAAGTTGCATCACCTTAGATGGCCCTTAAAATAATCCTTATATATGTGTAGGGTTGTGAGAAAATAAACCCTACATAAATAGCTTGGATATGAGTGAAAAACAGATCGAGAAATCTGAATTTCGTAATTCTCGATAGATACAGCTTCTATCGAGAGCTGTCGAGAATTATATATTAAATCTCGATAGATACATTTGTCGAGCTTTAATAAACAACACTTTTTCACTTGATTCTTGGACAGATTTGCATGGCTTCAATACTAGACTTGAACTCTTGTTCCTTAAAGTATTAAATACATTTTAGATCTAGCCAATTACAAGTAAAATGTGTTTTGTCAAAGGATTAGCCAATTCTATATGACATATATTCTTAACAAGTTCATCATATGTCTTAATAATAATAATAATAATAATAATAATTGAAAGCTCGAAAACGTGTTGAAAAACACAAGAGTTGTTTAGACCCCCAATTAAAATTACGGCTTGGTTGATTTTACACTAACTTAATACTAAGTGCGGAATAGTGTAAACACAAGCGTATAAGCAAGACAACTACTCTAATCCATAATTAAAGCAACACAACAGTAATAATGAAATGAACATGAGTAGGGAAGAAGGATGCAAACACAGAAAACACCGAGACGTGTTTTCGAAGAGGAAACCGAAGAACTCGGCGAAAAACCTCTCCGCCGCCCTCCAAGCGGAAATCGATCCACTAGACAATCAGTTGGGATACATGAGTAAGCAAGAGACCCTCCAAGCCTAATCTACCCGATGTACCTAAGCCCTCCAAGCTCCTACTCCAACAAGGCTTCTCGGAACCGTGTCTTGTCTAGCACCCCGGATCCCGCAACAAGCTCTATGTTGCATCTGCCATTCCAGGCTTCTTCCAATGCTTCCCAGCAGCACCAAAACGTCACTCAACACTCTCAAAGGGTGTGGTAAGTGTTTGGGCTATCAACCTCTCAATGGCGTGGAAATGGAGAGGGAAGGGTTGAGGAGATACCACAAGCAAGTGTATAGAGAAAGGTGGGGATGACAATCTCTAATTGCAAAAGTGTTTGGCTAGGGTTTTCTCTCTGAAGCATTCCTCAACATTTGTGGGTAATGAGGGTTTATATAGGATAGGTGCAAAATGTGTGAGTCAGTTAGTACAGGCTGGCAGAACAGCATGTCTCGCGGGTGTCTCGCGGGAAGGCCTTACCCGCGAGATACTCGCGAGAGACAGTTGTCTCCACCTGGCCTGACTCTTTGCATTCCAGCATGTGC
Source organism: Quercus aquifolioides (assembly GCA_019022515.1). Classification (NCBI taxonomy): domain Eukaryota; kingdom Viridiplantae; phylum Streptophyta; class Magnoliopsida; order Fagales; family Fagaceae; genus Quercus; species Quercus aquifolioides. The sequence goes on from CM032326.1 coordinate 33,338,232, forward strand.
AAGACACATGCTTCACTTCGGGGGAAGCTAGGTCGCGACATACCCACGAGAATCCTTCAACTTCCAAATTGCTTGAGTCTTCACACACTCTCTATCACACAACCCTTACATCAATTCCCACAACAAATACAGGGTATAAACAATTGATAATAATTACAATCAACTTTGGCACGGAATAAAAGCCAACAAAATACATAGTTGTAAATAACAACTTTACAATCTCCCCCTTTAGCTATTCCGTGACAAAACCCTAAAATAGACTCTATACTTAAACGTGAGTTTGGGAACAAAGGCAAAACTCACTCACACCTAATTCTAGATTCTGATAAGCTCTTGAAACATATGAACAAGTAACTCCTAAAACACAACAACAAAATATTATCATTGTATGCAGAAAACTTGAAAAGCATATGGAGCGATAAAAGCATGATCAAGCAAAATGAAATAGAAACACTAGATCATGGCAAGATCAAACAAGTAATCACTATACACAAGCAATTACTATGCTCATTCACACAAGGAATGAACATCCGGATATGCAAGATGATAAGCTCATTTGAAGAGTACCATTTGCAACTCCAACACTCAACCAATGCAAAATACTCAAAGTATTTGCATCTAGGAACAATCCTACTAGGGCACAAGAGTGTTCATCACTCAACCAATGCATAGAACGTATATGCATCTAGGAACAATCCTACACGGGCACAAGAGTGTTGTAGTGAAGTAAAATGAATGACATTAAACTTCAATAGCACAAGCATAAAGGCTGCATAAACAAAGTACTGAATATGCATGGCACAAACCATAAAAGCCTACAAAATATGCACTGAAACAAACCCTTAAAGCTTACAAAAGCAACATGGGTACATGCAAAGTATGCTACAAAGCATAGAGAATATCACATAAGAAACATCTGAAATAATACTTAAATAAAGCATAGTATCAAAGCTTTAAACGCAAAACAAGTAAACATAAGACAACAAAATATAGGAACTGTTGACTTCTTCTCCCCCTATCTCCATACTCCCCCTATCAATGACATCATCTCCCCCTTTTTGTCATGGAATAGCTAGTCATCCTCTTCTAGCTTCCGTTGAATTTCGTCCATCTGAGTTTGGAGAGATGTGAACTGTGAATCAAGACATCGGTGGTGAGTGTACATGATAGTTGCCAATCCGGACATCTTTGTACTCATCTCTTGAAGAGCAGTGAAGATATTGTTGAACTGTTCATCATTGGTACGAGTTGCAGAACTCGAGGAACCCGATGGTGCATGACTTTCTTGCTTGGTGTTCTTCTTGGCGTGGCTCATACTCACATGGAGAGACCGAATGTTGATTGGACTTGGCCTTGGATATGGACGTTCATCATCCAATGGACGGACACCTTTGAGCTTCAAAATCTTTGAAATAAGGCGAGAGAAAGGAAGACAATTCCTTGAAGCAGTCCGGTCAACTGTTTTTGCCAAAATGTGAAAGATATGAGAGCACACATCAATCTCTACATCCGTGATCAGATCATTCAAAAACAAAGCTCGACCAAGATTAATATATCCGGTGCTGGACAAGGGATAGAGATTGCTACACATGATCATTGAGAGAAGTCGTAGCTCAGAAGAGAGGGAAACCACATTGATTGACTTCTTAGTGGAGGAGAATTCCAAATCTGCTCCTAAAGACTGTTTGAGATACTCTTCATCTGGGTTCAGCTCATCATATACCGGCGGTATGGGGAGTATTGGTCGGTTAATGTGTAGAATTTCCGCCAAGTACATTGGTGTGACAGAAAAGCTCTTTCCTCGAACCCAACATTTAATCTCTTCGCCGACGACACTGGCATTGGCATAGAATTCCTTAACCATGTTCTCGTATGTATCCTCGAAAGTTGACAGAAGATAGTTCCAATCTTTTGTGGCAAACCAAATGGGTATTTTTGTGTCCCTGAGTGATGGCTGGTCAACCCCCCTTTCAACTATCAAAGGAGCCCCCTGAAAGTGGTTCTTGAAGGATTCAAAAGCAGCATAGGATTTAAACAGGTGAGGATCAAAAATTCCTGTTGAGCAACGAGTTCGCTTTGGTCTAGGTGAATCAGCATCAACATCAATGATCGGCTCTTTCCCTTTGTTGCGGCCTCCTTTCACAGTTGAAGTCTTGAATGGAGACATATGTGGAACATAGCACACAAAACAAACAGGAGACAAGTGCGCAACACACAGAGCACAGAACACAGAACTTGATTAGAGTCAAGTTAGATCAAAACAGAAGTAACACTGCTGAATGCATAGACACAATGCATGGAACTAAGCAAATGTGCATGTGTGTGTATATGTGAGCAAGTGCTAATGTGTGAGTGGCATGTGCAAAGTGCATGAGACACACTATCAATGACCAAATTGAGTGAAATAAGGTCAAACATGTGAAAGTCCATGGATTGAAATCACTTGATTCCGAATTTGCACAAAAATGTCACTCGGACATTTTGACAAACACGTAGCATGCACAAATGCAAATATAACATGAACAATGCATGAACATGGGAAAATCTACCCTCAATACATGATAAAATGCCACAAGGGGCCAACACAGAGGTAGAAACAACAAATGGGACACAGCCCAAGCAAAAGATTTGACAAAAATTCACCCAATTTTGAAAAAATAACCAAATTTTCGAAAAACCCCAAATTTTTGAAACCCTAACGAAAATTCTGCATAAAGTAGGACAAAACTTGAAGGGGAATGCTTTAGAAAACATACCTTGAAGTTGACAATGCAGAAAGGATGCTTGAAAATGATGGGTTTTGAAAAAAATGACCTTGGGTTGAAAAAGGGTTCGACAAAGGTTGAGCGAGGGAAGTTTTTGTGTTTTTGAAAAACTGTCACATTAGCAATATAAGAACAGAAAACACGCGTTTTTCGCGGGTTAGGGAGTGGCGACACAGTCGCGAGACAGTCGCGAGAAGAGCCACTGAAGCACAAAAAATTCGCGAGAAGCATTAGGTCACGAAACAGTCGCGAGACAGTCGCGGTAACTTCTGTCTGAAATTGGAAAAATCCAATTTTAGCCAAACAGCATTTCGCGAGAAGCTGTTGGTCGCGAGACAGTCGCGAAAGTTTCTGTGTGACATGATAAAAGAAATATTTCCCTCAACTCCTTTTCGCGGGAAGCTCTAAGTCGCGAGCTTCTCGCGAAACAACCCCTGAACCAGTTTTTGAAGAAACACAAAAACATGCATTTTAATCAAAAACAAAAGACATGAAAGTATAAAATCACTTTCAAAAACAAATAAAACACTCAAAAATATTTTTGGGTTTGATCAACAAAGATTGAGCATGTGAAAACACATTTAATCAAGTACAATCACACAAATGAATATGACATTCATTGAACATAGACTTGTGTGTTGTGTGTGGATATCAAAAATGAGATAGTCCTTAGTCCAATGTGAAGCTTCAATGATCAATTCAATCAAGGCATACACAACTAGCACTAGATTATGTGACCTATCTCATTTATAGAAACATGCATATATGACCTCCCACACGTTCTTGAAAACAATTCATTGAAGCTTTTCATTTGGCTCCATATTCAACATATCATTTGCAACTTTTGAGCAAAGAGAATCTCATTTAGAGAAAGATGCCTGAAATTTTTTATATTTCAATTGATGAATTAGCCTTTGGCTTTTTGGGCATCATACATTTTATTTTGGTCGCTTTCCCTTTTTCCTAGTCGAATACTAGTTTGTGCGACAGGCTTTTGCAGCTCTATATCTCTTTTCATTTGGAGATTTATAATTAGAGAGCTCTTTTAAGCAAAAAAAATAAAAGTGGGAAGATATATAGGCATGAGTCTATGCATGTCTCAAGATCAACAAAACTATTCACTAATCATTCATGACAAGGTTGAAGATCTATTTACAACAGTCACATAGATTTCAGAATTTCTTCCACAATGATATGAGTGCATGAGGGACAAGCCAAGCTTGTTAAATGCACAAAGCCATAAGTACAAAGGTACAAGGCAAAACATGCTTTGAGACAAAACTCAACAAAGTGATCAAACTTTTTGGATTTTCTATTTTTATGTGTTTTTGAATTTTTGAACACACCCAAAGGAGAACAAGAAAAGAAAGATCAACAAAAAAACAGCTGGTACAAACCAACCGGACAAAATGACAACAGTAAACAAAATGTATGAAAAGATGCAACAGCAAATGTCCCTAAACATTGAAAGAATTTATGCATGGACATGTTATAATGCTTATGCATGAGTACCCCTCTTCACCCACACGTCACGTGCGTTTGGGGTGATATCCTCTACGGATTGGGTACGAGAATTTGGACTGTCAAACCTTCTGGTGAAACTCTCCAAGCAGGTGGTGAAGGCACCAATCATTTTTATCACGTCCATCATGCCAGGATCACGATTTTGACTTCTCGGTTGTTCACCACCCCAAGACCTCATGTCATTTCTCCTTCCTCGTGACCGAGGTGTGCTTGAATTGTTGTCTGATCTCAGCTTTTGACAGCTAGGTCTGGTATGTCCTTGCATTCCGCAGTAATGACACACATAGTCCGTTCTGGGACCCCGTTGTGATCTTGGGAGAGATCTTCCTCTGGTTTCATGTCTGCCCATAGATTGATTTCGGGGCTTATTCACCATTCGTTGCTCACTCACATTCTTCTTCTCAGCCTTAACATTCTCAGGGATGGTTTCTTCTACAATAGGCTCTATGGCCTTCACAAATTTCACTTCTTTGGTAGCTTTGGCTGATGAGCTGCTTCCTCCGGTGTATCCCAACCCGGACTTGTCTGAAGAAGGTTTTTGAGATGAGATAACATCATCTAACTTCTGGGAGGAGACTCTCTCTATCTTGGCATGAGCTTGCACTACCTCTTGCTCAAGAAACCTCACATTCGTATAGGCTTCAGACAACTCGCTATTTAGTGTCTCAATCTCACACTTAGCCTCTTTATATCTGACCAAGAGACTTCTGTAATCTTCCTCAGCTTTCTTCATTTTCCTTACAGCTGCCTTGGCTACTCTGGTATACTCTCCCGACTTCTCAAGTAGTAAAGAGTAATTTTCTTGAAGATTAGCTGTATTCTCTTCTTCTTCTTCAGGATCTGATTCTTCCACATTCCCAATAGACTCTGAATCAGAATGCTCACCAAGCTCCTTCACAAGTGCACCCAAATCATCTGATGACTCCACATGAGCAATGGTCATGAATGCGGAGTAGTTTCCCTCTCCGTCACAGCTCTCTTCCGAGTCAGAATCAAAGGAGTCTGAATCACTGAGTGTCGTGGCATACGCTTTGCCTTTTCCCCTCAGAAAGTTTGGACACTCCTTCTTTAGATGTCCAATGCCATTGCACTCATAGCACACAATGTCTGAAGGAGGTTGAAAATCCTTCCCTTCTTTCCTCTTAAACTGTTTCCTATCACCTCTTGAAGATGAAAACTTCCCTCTGTTGAAAGGTTCCCACTGTTCTTCATTTTCAGAAATTTGCGGAAGTTTTTCGCAAGAAATGCTACTTCCTTCTCCACCCCATCTTTTTCGGAGGAATCATCCATCCTTTCGGTGATGGTTTTAAGAGCAAGTGATTTACTCATCTTATGGGAAGGTAGTCCCATCTGATATGTTTGGAGAGACCCAACTAATTCTTGAATTTTAATCTCATCCAAATCCTTACTTTCCTCTATGGCTGTAACTTTTGCTCTAAAACTTTCAGGCAAGGACCTCAATACTTTTCTCACCACCTTAGCATCTTCAATCTTCTCCCTAAGATTGAGTTTAGCAATTACAATTTCATTGAGCTTCCCATAGAATGAATCAAACGGTTCATCATCACCCATCTTGAGCTCTTCAAATTTGGTGGTAAGCATCTGAAGCTTTGTGTCCTTAACTTTCTTTGTACCCTTATAAGTAGTCTCCAAAATCTCCCAAGCTTCTTTGGCTACTGTCATATGAGAGATCCTGTGGAATTCATCAGGAGACACAGCACAAAATATAGCGTTTAAAGCTTTACTATTAGCATTGGCTGCTGCGAGAGCTGCCTTATCCCAATTAGCCTTAGGAGCCTCCGGCTTAGTCCAGCCTAGCTCTACCGCATCCCAAACGGTATCTTCTATAGAGCATAAAAATGCTCTCATTCTGACTTTCCAGAATGCGTAATTGTTCCCATCAAAAAATGGTGGAACATTGAGCGATTGAGACCGGTCCATCTCAAATAGGGTCAAGGATCACACTAAGGTATTTAAACCACAGCAAGTGTACCCGCTCTGATACCAATTGAAAGCTCGAAAATGTGTTGAAAAACACAAGAGCTGTTTAGACCCCCAATTAAAATTACGGCTTGGTTGATTTTACACTAACTTAATACTAAGTGCGGAATAGTGTAAACACAAGCGTATAAGCAAGACAACTACTCTAATCCATAATTAAAGCAACACAACAGTAATAATGGAATTAAACAAGAGTAGGGAAGAAGGATGCAAATACAGAAAACACCGAGACGTGTTTTCGAAGAGGAAACCGAAGAACTCGGCGAAAAACCTCTCCGCCGCCCTCCAAGCGGAAATCGATCCACTAGACAATCAGTTGGGATACATGAGTAAGCAAGAGACCCTCCAAGTCTAATCTACCCGATATACCTAAGCCCTCCAAGCTCCTACTCCAACAAGGCTTCTCGGAACCGTGTCTTGTCTAGCACCCCGGATCCCGCAACAAGCTCTATGTTGCATCTGCCATTCCAGGCTTCTTCCAATGCTTCCCAGCAACACCAAAACGTCACTCAACACTCTCAAAGAGTGTGGTAAGTGTTTGGGCTATCAACCTCTCAATGGTGTGGAAATGGAGAAGGAAGGGTTGAGGAGATACCACAAGCAAGTGTATAGAGAAAGGTGGGGATGACAATCTCTAATTGCAAAAGTGTTTGTCTAGGGTTTTCTCTCTGAAGCATTCCTCAACATTTATGGATAATGAGGGTTTATATAGGATAGGTGCAAAATGTGTGAGTCAGTGAGTACAGGCTGGCAGAACAGCATGTCTCGCGGGTGTCTCGCGGGAAGGCCTTACCCGTGAGATACTCGCAAGAGACAGCTGTCTCCACCTGGCCTGACTCTTCGCATTATAGAATGTGCAAGGCACATGCTTCACTTCGCGGGAAGCTAGGTCGCGACATACCCGCGAGAATCCTTCAGCTTCCAAATTGCTTGAGTCTTCACACACTCTCTATCACACAACCCTTACACCAATTCCCACAACAAATACAGGGTATAAACAATTGATAATAATTACAATCAACTTTGGCACGGAATAAAAGCCAACAAAATACATAGTTGTAAATAACAACTTTACAATAATAATAAAACTTTCTTTCTTTTGATTCAAGAGCCTTGTCCCTCAATGGACATTTCTTGATGTTTCAACAAAGACATTTATGATTCAAATTATTATTATTATTATTATTATTATTATTATTTTAAAACCTTTCTCTTTGTGGAAGTAATTTAAGTACCATACATACTACATACGTACCTAGATATGTTGCATGAGGCATTCACCAATTTGGATACAAATTAGCAAAGTTACAAATAAGGATAAATTATTATTAAGAACTCATTTGTATTTTCTACTTCAGTGTGGTGAGAGTTTTGGGGGAGATAAGCACATTGGGAGACTCCTTGAGTAATTCATATAACATATAGAGACACTTTAATCCAAAATGTCTAATCTCTAATGGGTATGTGCTCAATTATGTTATATTAACTATTCATTCTTCTCATCATTATTCAATATGGAACTTCACTTACACATGTAACCCAACAATCTTCCCCTTACGTGTGAGTCTCTACCTCTCTGTAGGCTTCAAGACGTCTCCGTAGGCCATGAACAAGTCCTAATTGCTCCCCCATGAGTTTTATTTTCCATTACTAGTGCATCATCCATGGGCCTCTACGTGTCAACCCTGCACGTCTTTTATCTTTCATGGGAACCTCACACTTCATCATTGTCTAGCACTATTGGCAATAATACCCATTTCTTAGGCCTTTTCCAAGATCGTTTGTGTGGGCTTTATGGGCTTGCTTTTTGCAATATAACATCCTTACTCCAACTGCAAATGGGACCTGCCCTGCTCCATTTGCAAAAAGGGCATCAAGTACACATACCCCGTTCTCGCTCTAACTGCGAAAGGAACCTCGATAACCTTGCAAAATTTTCCCCACACCATCGTGGGCTCTGATACCACTTGTTGGCAGAGATAAACACTTTGGGGAGACTCCTTGAGTAATTAATATAACATATAGAGACACTTTAACCCAAAAGGCCTAGGCCCCAATGTGTATGTGCTCAATTATGTTATATTAACTACAGATTCTTTTCTTTTCTTTTTTTCAATGTGGGACTTTACTCACACGTGTAACCCAACAAGATTTATTACAAAGTATTTGAAAATATATACTTTCTTCCCGAGTGTTAAATTTAGGCTAACAAAACTTATGTAACAATAAATCTCATCACTTAGCATATTTAACAATTATAATGTGGGGGGATGGACCCATTTTCCCTAACAGGTCCACCATTAAGAGACCTTGATGGACTATCTTGCTTATTAGGCTCGACATGTTTCCCAGCTCGAATTTCCTCCTTGGAACCCCTCAGATATTTGTTTGGACCGAGCCATTTTAAAGATTGAGTCAAAAGTCCTTGAGAGCCTTTAGACAACGGGTCCCTCAATCTGGGTTGTTAGGGTCATAGTTTTCATGTGTTGACATATCCTTTGACAAAATACATTTTACTTATAATTGGGTAGTTCTAAGCGGTTTCTAGAATATCATGAAGTATGTTCAGTAAACAAGACAAGTGGTATTATTGAAGACTGCATTAAGAAACAAGTGAAAAAAGCTAAAAAAGTGAACCTCGACACTAGTCTCGTTACTAGCATCTATTGAGAATACATGAATTACCTTGATACTAGTCTCAACTCCTCTCGATCTATTGAGCTTCGCAGATCCAGACTTAGATCTATTTTTCGGCGCCCATGATAACTTGGATTACTAGGGTTTCGTTCACTAAACTCGTAGGAGATATAAAAGCTTTATTTTAAAGTCATCACAAGACACAGAGACTCAATTAGAGAAGCTATTCTATTCTTATGTGACTTAGGGTTAACCAAGTGCTTCCAGATCTTTGACGTGTATTGAAGTGAAGAACTTTGTATTCAACAACAAACATCGGTTGTTGGAAAGTTATTCATGTACTGGGATTCGTGCAAAGGAAGAAGTCTCTATAAGAACAAGTCCAATTGGGGATTGGAAGGAAGGTTTAAGTGTATGTTGGTACTTTGAGATAATCCAAGGTAGTGGTAAGATTCCTTATACTTGTAACCGCTTGATTCTTGATTAGTGATTCTTAAGAGTGGTGGCCTAAAAATCACTCTGTTGGGTTTTTTCCTTGTGAGAGGTTTTCCCTATTTTTCAACAAATCATTGTGTCAAATTTAATTTTCGGCACACTTTAGTTTATTTGGTGATTTGTTTGTGTCTCCACGATTTGCATGTAGTTTAACCAAATTAATCAACTTGGGTAATTGAATTAATTAACCGAGGTCAATTTTTAACTCAATAGGGGTACTTAGTATCGAGGGAAGGGATCTATCACCTCCACAGTAATGCTAACACTTACTAATAACAACTCAACATTGAATGTTAAGTGACTTTTTTGAATAGAAATGGGGATAGATTTTAGCCTATACGATCTTTCCTGGCCTAATGACGACATGTATGATTTGTCAAGAGCTCACTAAGTCACTATCACTATCTTCTATTCTCGTGTGAGTGAGACAATTACGCCTATAAATACCTCCGCTTCTCATCCCAGGGGAGGAGGTAGAAAGCATAAGAAAAGGAGAGAGAGTCATTAGTCCCTGTTTGATAAGAGAGTTTATGTATTGGTTTTCAAATTGAGGTGATTACTATGGTTTAAAAAATGTTGTAAAAATAAGTGTTTAAAGTACACATAATGCAAAAATGTGTTTGGTATTATGTTTTTAAAAACATATTTTCAAAAGTGAAAATACAAAATTGAGTGTTTGGTATGACGATGTATTTTTTTTTTTTTTTATTATATTAAAAATGTGTGTCTTATGTGTTCTCAACATCATATAGGTCCCATAGTTTTCAAAATAATTATAACAATATTACTCAAAATTGTTACTTGAAAACTGAAAACTCCTCTTGAGGTGTTTTTAAAATATGGTATTTAAACACTCTAAATTGGGAACTGTGATTCAAACACTCTTTGTTAAACTTTGCTTCCAAACATATATATTGTTTTTGGGGCTTACTGTTTTCAGTGTTTGTTTGAACTCTCTGACCAAGCCGGCCTTAGGGTTCGTTTGGTTGGAGGGGTGGAAAAGTGCGAGAATAAAAAATGGTAGGAGGGTGGAAAAATGGAAGAATAGAAAAAAAAAATTAATTTCCCTTTTTTTTGTTTGGTTGGAAGTGAAAAAGTGGAGGGATGTAAAAAGTTAGTTTGTATAAATTTACTCATATTCCCTTATTAAAAATGATGCTCAATTAAAACTAAAAAAGTGACAAACAACCAAAAAAAAAAACACAAAAGAAAGCAAAAGAAAAGAAAAAAAAAAAGAATATGAGCAACATAAAAAAATAAATAAAAATAAAAAAATAAATAAATAAAAAAGGAAGGAAGAGGCAAAGGAAGAAAAAAAAAAAAGAAAAAAAAAAAGGAGGCAACGTGAGGAGGAGGAAAAAAAAAGGCAATGTCTAGAGGAAAAAATAAAAAAAAGAGGCAACATAAGAGGAAGGAAAAGAAACGTCCAGGAAATAAATAAATAAATAAATGGTGAAGAAGAGCAATGTACATACAAAGCCATGTACAAGTATACATGGACATTTTTGTTTATTAAGCAGCCCAATTTTCTCTATTCAGTTTTCTCTCTATTTTGGGGAGAAAACTTTTTGGTTGGCCCAGAAAGAAAACATATGGGTGTCACTATTTATTTTCCTTCCTCTTAATTCAACCAAACACACTCCAAAAAGGTTTTCATTTCCATTTTCTCTCTAAAGTTTTCCATCCACCTTATTTCACCTCCAAACAAACACACCCTGAAACTATTCGGGCTTTAGGAGCACATTGGGTAGAATTAAGAATACTCTTTGTTAAACTTTGCTACCAAACATATATTTTTTTGGGGGGCTTACTGTTTTCAGTGTTTGTTTGAACTCTCTGACTGAACCGGCCTTTAGCTATTCGGGCTTAGGGGCACGTTGGGTAGAATTAGGAACTAAGGGAAAGGGGGAATTATCCTACTTTCGAGTTGTAATTTTTGGGTTTCATTAGCTGTTCTTTCAATAAAAACAGATATATTATATTGGGTTATTTCTCATTTTGAGCCACTAAAATAAATATGTCCAACTTCGTGGTCAAGTGCTATCATACACAAGGAAAGTAATCTTACAGTTCCATCAGCCAGGGGGGTTTTGATAACCCATGGTGCAACAGAGTTACTTCTTATGTTATCCTTTGCCCACTCACATGCCAAATTTTTTGCTAGTTGATTCAACCCTCCTACAAATAAATATTTGGCAAAAGTTAATCGCACCATTTAACTAACATTTAAAAGCTTGCAATAAAATTAAAAGACAAATATCAAAAGAGAATTACCTTTAGCTGCAGCATAAATAGATACTCCAAGAGTTAGGCCTACTACACCAGCAACGGAAGAAACGAAAACAATGCTTCCTGCTCCTGAAGCTTTCAGAAGAGGATAAGCAAGTTGGCACATGTGATAAGCAGACTCAAGATTGGTGCACATGAGAAATGAGAAATCTTCAGCTGTGTACTCTATGGTTTGTTTTGGCATGTTGGTTCCCACGTTGTTTATCTGAAACCAGATATTAATAAGGACAACAGCCCAATAAGGCTATAGTAATTACTAATTAATGGCCTGTTTGGATGGAGGGGGGAAGGAGGGAGAGTGGAGGGGAGTAGAGTAGAGTTAGCTAAAAATAAGTTAATTTTGTGCTAAATCTAAACGGACCATAAAGCTCACATACGTAAAAATGAAGTGATTCTTAAATACTCCTAGAACATGGAGAATGGTGTTCACTCCTCTCATATTCATGATGGAGTTCACCATTAATGGTGAGAGGGAGCACAATTTCTCAGTGTTTCGAAAGTACCTAAGAATTTTTTGTAAAAATGAATGTAAATAGTATATTGAATATTGTAAATTGCAACCTCTTAGTTGTTCAAAAAGAAAAAACCCTCTCCCCTTAATTTAAAACGAAGATAATCCATTTCATGAGAAGAATTTAAAAAAAAAAGCTTAGATGCTACCCGAATGATATATAAATGTGTGTGAAAGTCTCACATAGAAATATTTTTTTTGAAGAATTAATATAATATAATTGAATGTAAATTTATAGATTTAAACTTTTAGGTTAAGTGGTGTCACTATAACTAAAATTGAATTAATCCCATATATGGCAATGACCATATGGCCTCTTATCAAGGAAATAAGTGCACAGATTCTTTTCTATAAAAATATTCTTCCAATACAAATTAAGTTGTTTTTATCATTGATTTCAAAAAAATGAACATGCTTTTCTAAATAAAATGGAAGCCAATGGTTATAGCACATAAAAGAACATTTTTATGAATGAAAGAATACAGATTCCTGAAGTAAAATTTTTGACGGTTAGGTGTTAGAAAATAGGGTGATCGATCCTTTACACTATACCAACTTTTGTGTATGGTATAAAATGCCATGCAAAGCAAAAATGGTGAGGAAATAGAGGACTTACAAGGATGTTGAGTTTGCCATTAAATAGGGAGGAAATTGTGCTGATTAGCTCCTCTCGTTGGGCTCGTGATGCTACATCGCAGACTGAACCAGTGACTCGAAATCCCTTTGTCTTCCATTCATGTAAGCATACATTGAGCTGGGCCTCATCTCGAGAACATGTGTGTACGGAAGCCCCTAGGCTTGCTAATTCCTCGACAACAGCATACCTAATCACAACATGTAGCTCTAAGTTATAATAGAATTTCAGAAAACAAAAAACAAAAACAAAAAAAACAAAAAAAATTTCTAGTTGACAATTAGTATAATTTTTAAAATATATGACAATATTAACAAGAAATATAGAAAATATAAGAGAGATAGAATTTAAAACGCTTAACTTGGTTCGGTTTTAGGTCCAACATTCACAACGTAAAGATTTAATTAAATGGTATTGTATATTGACTTTATATGTATCACAATTTTTTTACTCAAAGGTATACATGTAGTACACTAATCCTATGTTAATCCATGATTTAGTGAAAGGCAACTGCATAATTTTCTAAACAAAAAAAGTCACTTCACATGACCATTTATCTATATATACTATAAAACCGAAGCCTTCTTCGGCACTATCCATCTCTGGTACCACCTTTGTCGGTTCCACCCATGTCTCACTCATGACAGTTGCTCCCCCTCTCACCCTTAGTTCTTCGCATTGCCAACCAAGTTCACCACTCTCACCGTCAATCAAAATTTTTTTTTCTTCCCGATATGGGTTTTGGGATGGTTTGTGGGTGCCAATCTCAAATTCTACCTTGATTTTACACAAAATATTTTACACCTGATAGGGTGTTTGGATGGATAGGAAAATATGATCAACCATAAAATTTTGACCCTTTCAGATCAGAGAGAGCCTCAAGCAGAGAGTGCCCTGAAAATGGTGCAGTGGCTCACCTATTGTAAGTGCCATAGCTACGCCACCAAGTCCAACCAGCATTGGGTCGTCAAGACCCAGGTAAAAACCATTGAACTTTACTTAAAAATCTTAAATTTTTAATATTGGGTTTTTGTTTTTGTTTTGAAAGCTGGCGTTTTAGTTTGATTTTGAAAGCTCGGATTTGTGTAAAAATACAAGAGCTTGTTTAGACCCCCAAATTAAAATTACGGCTAAATAGTTTTTACTCTAACTTATACTAAGTGTGGAACAAGAGTAAAGAAGCGCAAACAACCGTTATCACTACCTTAAGCCATATTCATCCATTATCAACAATAAAAGGAAAGCTTAAGAGTAGGGAAGAGAGATGCAAACACAAGAGAACATCGAGACGTGTTATTGAAGAGAAAACAGAAGAATTCGGTGAAAAACCTCTTTGCGACCTTCCAAGTCGAAATCGATCCACTAGAGAATAAATTTAGAGTACACGAATAACAAAAGACCTTCCAAGCCTAGTCTACCCCATATACTTGAGCCCTCCAAGCTCCTGCTACCAACTAGCTTCTAGGAACCTTGTCTTCTCTAGCTTTCCGTATCCCGCAATTCAGCTCGATTGCATCCGCCAATGAATGACTCATTTCAATGCTTCCCAGTAGCACCAAATTCTCACTTTACACTCTGAATGGGTGTGGTAAGTGTTTGAGCTATCAACCTCTCAAGGATGTAGAGTTGGAGAGGTAGGAGTTGAGAAAAACCACAAGGACATGTGTAATGATTGTGGGTGTAACAATCTCTAACTCTCAAGTGTATATTCTAGGGTTTTTTCTCTGAAAAGCACTCCTTACAATTTGTGGGTAATGAGAGTATATATAGTGTGGGTAAAGACTTGGTAAAGCAAACATAACATTTTGCCAAACAGAAAGTTTTGCGAGTACTTCGCGGGATGGCCTTTCCCGCGAGACACTTGCGAAAACCTCCAGGCTGGCATAACTCTTCATCTTCCAGTCATGTGCTCTACACGTGGCTCTTTCGCAGGTAAGCATCTTGCGAGACACTCGCAAAATCCACTTGTTCATCCTTTTAAGCTTGAGTCTTCACACTCTCTCACACTCATTCCTTACAATTGAAAACCCACATACATACAGGGAAAAATGATTGAAGAAATTACAATCAAATTTGGTATGGAATTAAAACCAACACAAAATAGTTGTAAATTACAACTTTAATGATTTTTTGATAAGGGTTTGTGTTAATGTTTGTGTTTTTGTGTGGATTTTTAAAGTGAGAAGTTGGTGTATCAAACTACTAAGAAGAGAGCAAGTGGACCCAAGTGCTCTGTCACTGGCAAGAGAATCCAAGGGGTATGTAGTGTGTATGTGTGTGTGTATATATATATATATATGTATATTTGTGTTTTGGTGTATTGGGTCTTTTGCTAAATTTGAAAACGTATCTTTGATTTATAGTTATATGCTATGTCAATTTGTGATTGTAATTTTGCTATTTGTGAATCTATAACTTGTGTTGTGGTGGATGATATAATATATGAGTGCATTGTAGTAAGTATGGTTATGGTTTCTTTTTTGTATTGGCTGACTATAGGAACCTAATTTGTGGTAATGTGTTGGTGAGTGGTTTAGTAATTGATGTGAGAAAGACAGGAGTCCCTGTTGGTGATAATATGTCTCAATCTTGGAAATGTGTATATATGTGGTTCCTAAGTGAGGTAATATGCTCAGCGCAGAGGATTGTAATATTGATGTTGTACTTTCACATTGCATTTTATCAAATGTCTTGGGACTCACATTTAACATTTATTTGAACTTCATTGTTGATTGATCAGTGTCTGCATGGTGTTATGATGGTTAATATGTAGTGTTGTGCCCTGAATTATAGTGCAATTGTAATTTCTGTGGCATTTGACACACTTTCGAGGAACGAGTATGTATGGATCAACAGTTGCATTGCATATATATTTTGAAGTCGATTTTGACATTGGAAAGTGTAATTATATCTGAGCTGGATCCCCCAACCCCTAAACCAAAAAAGTGATGCTGCTGGTGGGAATTGAGCTTGACTCTGAACAAGGTTACTTATGTATGAACCATTACTGATTTTATTACATAATTATGTGTATGCGTAGGTAATTTTAAATACTAAATGCCAATAATGCCCTTGTGTTTGCCAAGATATTTATTCTTTTTTTTTTTTTTTTTTTTTTTTTAAGACCATACAATGTATATGGCTGAAGTTGGTTTTGAGTCGGGGATTCATATGCCAAAAATGCCCTTGTGTTGATTTGTGTTTGTGTGTGTGTGTGAGAGAGAAAGAGAGAGAGAGAGGTATCCTGATTGTCATTATCAACATAGTTTCCTGTTTGCTCTACTTAAAAGATATTTTTATCCTCATGATGAGAGGTAACTCTTGAGGATTTTTTATTTATTTATTAAATTTTCCTGTGATTAAGTCAAATCTAATTCAATGTTGGTCTCTCTGCAGATTCCTCACTTGAGACCTGCTGAATACAGAAGGTCTAGATTGCCTAGAAACCGTAGGACTGTGAATCGGGCATATGGTGGTGTGCTGTCTGGAGGTGCTGTTAGGGAGAGATATGTTGCCATAACAAGCTGGCTTTATTCTTTTTAAGATTCAATAGACATGTTCTAAGTTAATTTCTTTGTTTTTGTAGGACAATCTGAGCCTTCTTGGTTGAAGAGCAAAAGATTGTGAAAAAGGTTTTGAAGATTCAAAAGGCAAAGGAAAAGCAAGCCTCAAAGAGTCAAAATGAGTGGATGATAAAGCAATAGTTTGAGTTCTGTGGTATTTGACACACTTTTGAGGAAGGACCCCCGCAACCCATAAACCAAAACAGGTGACGCTGCTGGTGGGAATTGAGTTTGACTCTATACAAGCTTACTTATGTATGAACTAATCATTTAAACGAACATAAATAAGATGCAATATAAACAAAATTAGTAGAATATTCTTTTTAAAATTTTATTTTCAATAGATTTTTCATGTATCACACGAGTTAGTGACAAGTTTATCTATATTTAAAAATCTTCAGAAGAAGAAAAGAGTATTAGGCAGAGAAAGAACCCGATTCCTTTGGTGCCACCAGTAACAAGAGCAGTCATTCCTTGAAGTGACCATCTGCTTTCTCTGTTTCTGATTTCTGCCTCCGCCATTTATCTCCGTGAATCTATCACTAATGTTTGCTATAAGCCTATATGTATGTATATCCACTTCTTTGAAACGATGGAATAGGTAATGCAATGGCATTTATTATCTGCAGAACACCAATAGATGATAAGGCCTAAAATGGTCAAAACTTTTGTGCGGTTGTGCCACCCGGAGAAACAAACAAATTTGCGGGTCCGATAAACAGTATACAAAACCTACTGAAAAAGCATAATCCACATTATTCAAACGGATACTTATTGTGAACCTATAGCTCTCACGCAGTAAATTTGTCTTTTCCAATTATTGTCCACTACAATTTTTTTGGGCAAATTATGTCCACTACATA
This sequence comes from Quercus aquifolioides, assembly GCA_019022515.1. NCBI lineage: Eukaryota > Viridiplantae > Streptophyta > Magnoliopsida > Fagales > Fagaceae > Quercus > Quercus aquifolioides. The sequence goes on from CM032326.1 coordinate 33,355,514, forward strand.
ATTTCATATATATATAATGGATACGGGCAACATTGTTCAATTTTGTCGTCCACACGCTAGTGGTGGTCCAGACAAGGATGTTAATTACGTGAGTGTGATGATCAATACAGAGAAAAGTTATTTACTCTGTAATTAGAATAACCTGAATGTTTTAAGTTCCGTCTTGTTATTTATAGAAGGGTTTGTGCTCTTTCGTTAAGAGTTACAAATACTCCTAGGAAGGATTGTTTTTTTCTCCCTCAAGACTTACAACCTTTCATTTAACAATACAACTAGGTGTGAAAGAAAGTACATGAGGGTACACCGTGTTATGCTTTGATCACCCACATTTACTTGGAATTCTTCCGACACTGTGTTTTATGTTTACAAATTTCCTCTCATGAATTTTTCACTGAGATTAATTTTCACCATTCATATTGAAGGAAACAAATATTTGCATGATATTGCATCAACTTAAATTAGGTTTTGAATATTAAGTTAGTATTTAGCCAAAAAGAATACAAACCTTGGCTCCTTTCAATGTTCTCCAAAGTCTCACCAATGAATTATTTCACATGCTCCTTTCACTTGTCAATGTGTAGGGGGTGGGGCTAGAAATTTGTGTTTGAAGGGCCGAGGTAAGTTGATGGTGAGTACTAGAGAAAAGCAGTACATCTAATGGTGGGGGAAAATGATGAGTGTAAATAAAAAAGTAAAGAAGAAGAAGAAGAAGAAGATGATGCAAGATGAAAAGATTAGAGAGGGGCAGTAAAATAAAAATAAAAATAAAAAGAAGATGAGATGCAAGAGTTACAGAGAATGCAATGTAAAAGAGAAAAAGAAGATGAAGTAGAGAAAGGGAAGTAATGTTAGAGAAGAGAAGAAATGGTACCATGAATTGGGAATTGAGAATTGAGAAAAGGAAAAAGAATATTTTCAAGAAATTAAATAAAAACAATAATAATGCACCACACACTTTCCCACAATTGTCTTATGTGGCAAATCGTGATTGATTGTCTCTGCTAATACCACATGGATTAGCCATTTTTTCTCCAACCAAATCTGTTAAACAATTGTGATGAAGTGTACATAAAAATGTGTGATAATAGCACTATTGAAAAAAATAAGAATATATATATATATATATATATATACTAGTCGCTAACCCGTGCAATGCATGGGAATAACTACCGGATGATTTCAAGGGAAAAAAAAAAATCATAACCCTTCATATTAGATATACCAAAATGTGTCTATTGGAAGATCATAACTCTTTATATTGGATATATATTAAAGGTGTCTATTAAATGAAAATGTGCATATTAAATGAAAATGTGCCTATTAAATAAAAAAGTGTCTATTGATTGAAAATGTGCATACTGAGTGAAAATGTGCATATTAAAGAGTCATAATCATTTCGGTATGAATAATGGTTCATATTCATTTGGTAATTTTTCCTCAACTTCTTCTTTTCCATCTTTCTTAGAAATACAAAAAACTTGTGAGTTTTCTTCAAAATTACTATTTGTAAAACTCAATAAACTTGGTTGTGTCATGAGGAAAATTTTCTGCCCATGTACTATTGCACATAAAAAGCCAAAAAATATAATTGGACTAAGAACCAATTATATATAAATTGTAAATTTATATGGTGCGAAAATCTAATTCAAAAATAAATTTAAACTAAAACATAAAATATTTTATTACAATAGTCAACGATGAAACAATAAGAAGAATAAATTGTGAAGTGCAAATATGCCATAACACATTAAATGCCACATGTTTGATTTTAACTGCCGTTATACTTTGATTTTACCACCAAAGTCTAGCCATTCCAAGCATGGTAATACAATCTTATACAAATTAGAACACAAGTAATAAAACTGCCAACAAAATAGAATAGTTAACAGGGTATATATTGCTGGGTTTCTCTCACGCCGCCTAGGGTTTATCTGCTAGGGTTCTCTAGTTAGGTTTTCCCTAGAGACGTGTGTAGAATTGTGTCCTTCCCATCGTGGAGGTTTTCCTGTACCCTCCAAGCTTTGTGCCTAGTAGGACGGTGAGTGGTGTGCGTTAGTGTTCCTGATACGGAGTGCTGTGGTTGGTATTCTTATTGTCATGGCTTCTATTGAGGACCTTTGGTCATGATTTTCACTGACAGAAGAAGAAGAGAATGGGGCTGATGTGCCTCGGAAAAAAGAGGTATCCATTGTTCGTCTAGCAGCAAAGTTTTTTACACAGCGAGTGGTTAACGCAGAGGCAGTCAGTTAGACTTTCAAACCGCTTTCGAAACTCATTGGAGAGATAAAGATTCGGGATATTGGGGGCAATATTTTGCTGTTTGAATTTGATGATGCGCTGGACTTAGAACGAATCCTGGAGCTTGAGCCATGGACCTATGACAAAAGCTTAGTCGTTTTTCGGCGTGCGGTGGATGTCGAATCTGCTCCCTTGCTCCCATTTGATTTTGTTACCTTCTGGGTGCAACTCCACAATGTCCCCGATCAGTGTCTTACGCAGGCGACGGGTGAAGTAGTGGGTAACACAATTGGGAGTTTAGTACAGGTGGCTGACCCGGAGGATGATGCTGAGGGAGGTGAGTTCTTGCGAATTTGGGTTGTGATTGATATTAAAAAGTCTCTTCCACGATGCTGCAAACTGTGGTCGGAGGGAGAGCATGTTGGGTGGGCTTTACTTAAATTCAAGCGGCTTCCCAAATTTTGTTATTGGTGTGGGAAGGTTACCCATAGTGAGAGTGACTGCGAAGTGTGGCTTCGAGGAAAAGGAAGTTTGAAAAAAGAAGAGCAACAGTACGGGGAATGGCTTCGAGCCGAGCCGGTGCGTCACAATAGGAAAACTGTGGTGGTTGTAACTGGTAGTGCTCGTGGAAAACCGAGTTGGAAGAAGGGTCCGGCGATGGAGCGTCAAAAACCAACCACCAATGTCTTGATCAGCAAAGGTGTGCACGGTTCAATTCTTGGCAAGGGCGGTGTGAAGGAAAATATTCAGTCTGAGGCTGTTTTCATGAAGGCCGAACCATTAGGTGTGCTTGTTTCTCCTTTTGATAATTTGCACCGCAATGACTTTAGTGATATTGGTCGGATGTCTGAAGTTATGGAAAAAAGCATGGAGAATTTGGTGGGTCCACGTCAGCCAACTTATACACTTCCCATGCAAAAAGTTTTGTGTAATAAGGAGGGAGTTGGTCACAATGAGGGGTTGAATGGTTTTTTCTCTTTTGGTGCAACCAAGACTCCACTAGCAGACATAACAAATAGGGTAGATACGCAGCCTTTGAAAAGCTCCAAAAAAAAAAAGGACAAAACTATTGCATGAGGTTAGGGAAACTGATTCAAGTTTAGATATGGAGACTTCAGAGAGTAGGCGGCCGGAGTTGGAAACTGTGGACTTGACTATTAGAAAAAAGAAGAGGGTTAGTGCAGTAAGTAAGGGGGGAAAAGAGAATAATCAGGTGGTGGCTGATTCCCAGCACCACCAGTCACAATGAGTTGCCTCAGTTGGAACTGTCGTGGGCTTGGGAACCCACAGACAGAGGCCGAACTTGCTGACTTGGTTGGCAAAAAAGATCCCACTTTGGTTTTCCTCATGGAGACCAAAGTTGATACAGATGTTATTGAAAGGATAAGTCATAAAATGTAGTACAAAATTTTTTTTGTTGTTCCACATCATAATAGGGGAGGGGGACTGGCTTTGCTGTGGAAAGAAACTTTTGCAATGAAAGTCCTTACCTCTTCAGATAATCACATTGATGGGGTGGTGGATCAAGGAATGGATGACGCTTGGCGTTTCACGGGTTTTTATGGAGAGCCTGAAACTGCCAGCCGGGAAAATTCCTGGAATCTGTTAGATTCTAAATGTTTAGAACAATTGGCAAATCGTGAACACAAACTTGTCTAGATATAGATCTTAGAGTCTATAGGTTTTATTAGACAATGCTCAAGGTGATTCAAGTCAAGATTCAAGAACATACAAGCTGCAGGAAGAAGACTTCATATTCTGCCTGGTTCGATCGATCGAAGAATAGGCTCGATCAATCGAAAATCGTATCTGCAGAATTTTAAGTCGACCCAAACAGCACCTTAAGCCCATTAAGGATTAGGGTTTCAGATCTACTTCTCCCACTATATAAAGGAAACCCTAAGCCACGTTTTTGAGACTTTTGATGAGAGAGATTAGAGTGCCTCTTGTGCCTCTTTTTATTTTTAGGGTTTTGTACCCAAACCTCTCTAAGTCTTTGTTGCTTATATATTTGCTGTTTATGTGAATCTCTTGTGAGATCTTTGAGGAGCTTTCCTTCACATAAACTTAGGGTTTTCTAGATAGAGATTATTATCTACATCTTGATGATCAACAAAGTTGCTGCCATTGAAGCTTAAAGAAAAACAAGCGTGGGTGCTTGTACTTGATTGAAGAATTCAAGAAAGAAGGAGTCTGTGGATTCGGAGCTTGCATGGGGTCGTGTCAGTAAGTTCTACTGGTAGGTAGCATTAGGAAGTCGAGCGGGGAGCTTGTAAGTCCTTTTGTATGAATTTCGATTCTTTCATAGTGGATTCAGGTTTGCCTTGAGGATAGGTGGGTCAAATCCTCCCCAAGTTTTTACCGTGTGGTTTCCTGGGTGATCATATCTTGTGTTATTTATTATTCCGCTGCTTTATATTCTTGATATGATTGTTTGATTGTTTTAACCTAGAATTGCTTAATTTGACTAAGTAATAACTTGGCTAATTAACTAGGCTACTCAATCTGGTTGTGTTTTAAGGGGTCTAAATTTCCAACAAAATCTACTCAGAGATTTGAGCCACAGACATAGTTTGCCTTGGATATGATTGGGTGATTTTAATGAAATACTTAGACTTGAAGAAAAACAGGGATGGTTGGATCGGCCAGAAAGACAGATGCAGGGGTTCCGGGATGCATTGGATTATTGTGGTTTTAAAGATCTTGGCTTTAATGGATACCCTTTTACATGGTGCAATAGAAGACTAGGGGACCATAATGTTTGGATCCGATTAGACCATGGGGTGGCAACAGTGGATTGGTTTTTACGGTTCCCTACTTCCCGTATCCATCACTTAGAGTGTTTTCACTCTGACCATAAACCTATCCTTCTCATCTCAAATGCTGAGCAAAAAAGATTCTATAGAAAGGGGCGGCCATTCCGATTTGAGGCAATGTGGCTTAATGATAAATCTTGTGAGGATGTTGTGAAACAATCATGGGCTTATTTATTTGACCCAAACCCGGTTAGTATTTTGATAAGAAAAATTACAAGTTGCCAAGTCAACCTTAGCACATGGAACCGGGTTACCTTTGGACATGTGAGAAATACTTTGGCCAAGAAATTGAAGGAGCTGAGCCATGCTGAGGAGGATGGTTTGTACAGAACCAATCCGGACCAGATTGAAATGCTCCGGTCAGAAATTAACTTGCTTTAGGTGCGGAAGGAAGCAATGTGGAAACAACGTTCTCATAGTGATTGGTTGAAGGAGGGAGACCGCAACACTCGCTATTTTCATTGTCGAGCTAATCAACAAAATAAGCATAATTTTATTGTGGGGTTGGAAGATGAGTTTGGTGTCTGGACTGAAGATGAAGACCAAATGGGCTGTTTGGCAAGTTCTTATTTTGCTACTATGTTTTCCACTTCGAATCCAACTGGCTTTGATGAGATTTTGAGTGGCTTAATTCCTACAGTAACTAATGAGATGAATAATAGCTTAAAAAAACCTTACAATGCTGAAAAGGTTCTCAAAGCTCTCCATCAAATGGCCCCTCTCACAGCTCATGGCCCCGATGGTATGTCCCCTATTTTTTACAAATCCTTTTGGCATATTGTTGGTAAAGATGTGACAGAAGTAGTTCTGACAGCTTTAAATTCAGGAATTATCCCAGATTCTATTAATTCTACTTTTATTGCTCTTATCCCCAAAATAAAAGACCCTCAGAAAGTTTCAGATTTTAGACCTATCAGTCTTTGTAATGTGGTTTACAAACTCATTGCAAAAGTGTTGGTTAACCGTTTGAAGCTGATTTTGCCATATCTAGTATCTGATTCACAGAGTGCTTTTCTTTTAGGAAGGCTGATTACTGATAATGTATTGGTTGCCTTTGAGACACTCCATTTCTTGAAGCAGAAGACCCAAAGGAAAGATGGGTATATGGCTCTAAAGCTTGACATGAGCAAAGCTTATGACAGAGTGGAGTGGGACTTCTTGGAAAGGGCAATGCTGCATTTAGGGTTTGTTGGAAGTTTTGTTGCTACTATTATGTCATGCATCAAGTCTGTATCATATTCTGTTTTGCTCAATGGGGTGCCAGGTAGAACTATCAAGCCTAGTAGGGGGCTGAGGCAAGGTGATCCGTTGTCTCCATATTTATTTTTGCTATGTGCTATGGGACTTCAAGGCTTGCTCCACAAAGCCGAATCTGAAGGTGCTATTAGGGGAGTGTCAATTTGCAGAAATGGGCCACGTGTGTCTCACCTATTTTTTGCAGATGATAGTGTTCTCTTTTGTCGGGCAAAAGAATCTGAGTGTTAGGTAATTCTTGATCTTTTGTCAGTTTATGAGAGGGGTTCTGGCAAAAAATAAACAGAGATAAGACAAACATTGTCTTCAGTTCTAATACTCACCATGATGTCCAAGTCAGAATTCAACATCTGTTGGGTGTTCCAGCTATCAGGCAATATGAGAGATATTTGGGGTTACCTGCATTTGTGGGGAGAGCAAAGAGACAAGGGTTTGCTTACATTAAGGAGAGAATTTGGAAGAAAATACAAGGTTGGAAGGAGAAACTTCTTTCTCAAGCAGGCAGAGAGGTGCTTATTAAGTCCGTTATCCAAGCAATTCCAACCTATTCTATGAGTTGTTTCAAGCTTCCTAAGGGATTAATTCAGGAAATTGAGGTCATGATCCGCAAATTTTGGTGGGGCTGCCATGGTGATAATAAGAAGGTGCATTGGGTAAAGTGGGAGAAACTTTGTCAAGCTAAAGATTGTGGAAGCATGGGGTTTAAGGAGATTGAGAAGTTCAATGATGCTTTGTTGGCCTAGCAAGTTTGGCATATGTTGAAAAATCCGGAATCACTTTGCCATAGAGTTTTTAAAGCTCGGTTTTTCCTAGATTGTTCCATTCTTGATGCTAATTCCTCAACTAATGGGTCGTACGCATGGAAGAGTATTTTAAGTGCAAGGGATGTGGTGCGGAAAGGCATGGTTTGGCGGATAGGTGATGGTAAAACAATGAGTTTAAAGGAGGATAAGTGGCTCCCGGATCAAGTTTATCGTCCGGTTAGTTCCCCCCTCCCCTCTATTCCCCCTGATGCAAAGGTTAGTTTTTTGATTGATGAGGAGAATGGAACTTGGAAGGATACTGAAATTAGGCAAAATTTTCTGCCTCATGAAGCGAAGACAATTATAAGCATCCCTCTTAGCACCAGACTGCCTCAAGATAGCCCCATATGGTCCAAAACGCCTTCGGGAATTTTCTTAACTTGAAGCACTTACAAGCTGCTGGTTAATGAAGCCTCAACCAACAGCCCAAGTAGCTCAAATCCACACCCCCAAAGACATCTTTGGAGAGGTGTTTGGATGCTACGAACCCCAAATAAGGTGAAGCACTTCACTTGGCGAGCATATAACAACTCACTTCCAACTATGGACAATTTGTTTCGTCGGCACATAACCCCCTCTGCCTGTTGTAGCACGTGCCAGACCCAAACTGAGGACATTCTGCATGTCGTGTGGGGCTGCCCAGAGGTGGACAAACTATGGAGCACTATCAGCTGGATGCAACACATAATCCTTCACTCACTGGGGGATTTCTCTAACCTTTTCTTAAGTTTTTTGCAGGTCCGGGATGATTATAGGGTGGAGATCTTTGCTATCTCAGCTTGGTTGCTCTAGAATCGGCGAAATGCAATTCAGTTTCGGCGCCCAACTCGTCCACTGAACCAGATCTTCTCTGAAGCTGCCAAACTACTACGAGACTTCCTTGAGGCTCACGATGATGCACCAGTCATAGTCCGGAATCTAGTCCAGCCTAAATGGGCTGCCCTAGCATTGTCTCGATACAAAGCCAACTTTGACAGAGCTCTGTTCAAAAGCACGCACTCAGCTGGTTTGGGCGTGATCATCAGAGACACCAATGGCGCTGTCATAGGCACATTGTCCACTCGAGTACCACTACCTCAGTCCGTGGCAATGGTTGAAGCTTTAGCTTGTAGGCGAGCTGTACAATTTGCTGTTGAGATTGGGTTACACGAAGTGATATTTGAAGGTGATGCAGTAGTAGTTATCAACGCCATTTCAAAAGGACCGGCCAATCAATCTTTGTATGGCCACATAGTTGATGATATTCTCGGCCAAGCTTCTCTTTTACATTTCTTTGATTTCTATTTTGTCCCTCGTTCTTGTAATTCAGCAGCTGATGCATTAGCTAAACGTGCTAAAGTAGGGCCTGATTTACTGGTTTGGTTAGAGGATTGTCCTGAAGACATTGCCCCTCTGGTTTTGGGTGATGTCTCTTAATGGTTAATTTTGTTTCAATAAAGCCCAGCCCACACTTGGGGTCTGGTTTCTCAAAAAAAAAACAGGGTATATATTAATATTGAAGACAACGTTTCAACCAATAACAATACACAATACCATTCTTAGAGGAAAATATTAACATAAAGCAAATGCGTAGGATTCAATTTTTTACAATGGCCAACAATTAAAGTATCAGTATAAAGAGGTATCTACTTCTTGATTATAGTGTTGACGTCATGGCCATTTCATAAATTATAATACAATCTCGCTCTATATTATGGCCATAAGAAAATATTAAAACAACCTGTAATATTGCTTTAAACCAAATCTCCATTGCAACTACCCGATTCAAACCCAAATGTTAAAATTCGAATGGAGATGAAGAAATACAAAACAATAACTCCAATAACCAAATATGCTTAAACAAATAATCAAAGCCATTAAGCCCAAAAAAAAAATGCGAATTTAAACTCATTTTACAAAGTCAAACGGTGCACAAATAACAATATGTTATGTAACTTTGGCACACAAAGTTTAAGGCAAAAAGTATGTAACCGAATAGTATGACACCATCTTCTCAAAAAAAAAAAAAAAAAAAAAAAATATATATATATATATATATATATATAGTATAACACCATGATCAATACTTAGAACAATTTCTCAATCACGGTTGACCGAATTATTTTCTAACCTTTTCATCAAGGGTGTATAGCGCCAATAATGTTGTTTTCATATTTCTGTACTCCTCTTGCAGAAAAGAAACCGGGAGAAATAAGAAGTGAATGTAAATACACAAAGAGAGAGTTAAAAGATATAGTAACGGTAGTAAAATTGTATTGAAACGGTTTGTTTAATCCACCAAATGAAAAGACACAATTTTTCGGTGTTTTAAAATGAAAACATGTCACAAATTTATATAGCCACGTGGTGCAATAAGGAGTGGTCAACAAAAAGTCAAACGTTTCGGCTATTAGTTAATATATAGATATATTGTAGGAGGATGAGAAGCCAAAGACAAGAATGAATGAGTAGAGACCAACACTAAAGGAGCACACCTCAGGAAGTATTGACAAAGAATCCTTAGAGCAAATATGACAACACAACCACAAGCTCAAGAAGATTAAAATGCCTGGGGACCCCGAGGATACTGATACGTCCTCGGAGGGGCCGAAGTCTAGTTCTGAACACCATCGGGCACGTACCGAGGAAAAGAAGAAAAGTTTGTCATCAAGTAAGAGAAGGAAGAGTACAGATAAAAGATCCATCACCTCCGCATTCATTGTTCTGTATCCACTTAGCTGGCCACATTAATGGAGGAATGACCTCTGAATAGTGTCATCACATCTCACAGCCTACTAGAGAAACCTTCTAGTAAGACCCTGATGGGACAAGTATTAAGGGAAATAAGCCCTAGCCCTCCAAATGGAGGGTCAAGATACAACCTAGATTACTATAAGAGAGAGAGAGAGAGAGAGAGAGAGAGAGATCCCTACGAAATGATGGATGAAATATTGAGAGAGAAGAGAAAAGAGAGTGATAGCATTGTAACCCAAGAACAAGTGTAAACCTACACCTCGGACTAAACCTGAGGAGCATAACTTAATCAATCCAAGACTTGTGTTATAAAGTTTCTTTGACTTACATATATTTCAAGCACGTATTCCAATATCATCTAACTAACTTACTCTAACAAGGGTAACTATGGCTGATTGACATCTCATCTCTATAAATAAATTATGTGAGGTTAGAATTTAGCATATCCAATTTTGACCCCCCCCCCCCCACACACACACACATATATGTGTGTGTGTGTGTATATATATATATATATATATAAAGTGAAGCTATAAAGGGGCATTCATTCACATGGAAGGTAGATTTTGGCAATTTTTGGTAAAAAGGAAACTTGATTAGAAGTTTCTTGTTTTATAAATGACATTACACACTTTTTATTTACAAAAATACATCTTTCGTTTTTTTGGAAGAAGAAAAAAGAGATATTGAGGAATGGAAAATGACAAAAAAGTATAAAGTTAGGATTTAGGCGAGCCAAATTTGGCTGACGTGTTGGAGGTGTTGGGGGGGGGGGGGGGGAAGCTTTGTTCTTAGGGGGGCTCAACTCTTTAAAAAATTGAGTGGGTTCTATTTTTACCTATTGTTGGAGGGTTTTTGAAAAATTTTGGATTGGCAAACACACATGGCTCCGCCCCTGTACATAAACCAAATCACATGCCTAATGTTTGATGGAACTTGAAAATAAGGAGAGCACTTTAGGGAGAAAAAGAGAGTATGTTAATGTTTTTTCTCTATGAGTGGTTGGTTATGATGGAGGTTACTCTTTTTCTCAACTCTCTTTTATATATTTATTTGTCTAGGATGAGATAATCAAAGAGCTATTTCTTATAAACCCTAGAGTTAGGGTTTTTTTTTTCCCTGTCTCACATGGGCGCCTTTTGGGGGCAATCATATGGCCTAATGCCATCATTCCCCCACTCGCCCATGATAGAGACATGCTATTCTAAACATATCTCTCAATTGATTCCATCCACTTATTCTACACACACAAAGGGAAATCATTCATGCGATCAAAAAGCCTAATATGCATGGTACAGAGTTGTATCAAAACTATTATAATGACTAGGGCTATACACAGTGCGGTGCGGCCAATTTTGGGGGGCTTTTTTGCACTGCACTTACAAGGGTAGTTTCCCCTCATCCCTAACTGCACCTTACCTGTGGAGGGGTGGTAGCCAGTCTACATAAGTTGCGGTGCAAGATATCGGTTCGGTGTGGTTAGTTCGGTTAATTCTCCATTCTCTCAGAAACCAAACACAATGCAATTAACAACCCCCAAACCACATCATAATCATTTAAAAATTCAACTACTTCAAAAATTAAATAAAAAAAGGAAGAAAGAAAACAAACAATTAAGTACAAATAGATTCACAGTCTTTCTCTCAAAGATACCCCATTTAAAATCACAAAAAACCCAAAAAAAAAAAAAAAAAACTAATCCATACCCATAGAAGAACAAACAAAACCATTGAAAATAAAATACATAAACAAACTTGGTAGGAGCATCTGAAGTTGGAACCATTACTAGAAACTCCTAAGAATGTTGTGACAAAGAGGAGAGAGAAGACGGTGAAACTCCAAGAAACGTGGCATCTAGCGGTAGATTGTGGTGGTAGCAAGTGGTGGAGGTTGAGGTTAAGGAGAGAGATAGAGAGAAGATGCTAAGACTTTATTGTTGGGACAGGGAGATGGAGGATGATGAGAGAGAGAGAGAGAGAGAGAGAGAGAGAGAGAGAGAGAGAGAATGAGAGTGTATGGCCGTGTGGGATAGAAAATGAAAAAGTCTAAAGTTGTGATGTTGTTTGTGAGTTTGATTTTTTGGTTTGTTTGTGTTTAATTTTCTGTTTGTTTATGGGAAAAAAATGGAAAATGAAGCCTTTTTTTTTTAATAAAAAAATTGAAGAAATTATTTTAAATTTAAAAGTTGACGTGACCTTTTTTAAATGCCAAATAAAAATTTTAATACTATTATAAAGTGGCTTCAAGCCTACCAATAGTGTAGTTTGTCTACCGTGTAGGTTATTTTGGTTATTAAGATGATGGTAGTGATTAAAAAGAAAATAATTTTTTGATTTTAAATACAAAAAATGGGAAAAAAAAAATTGAGAATCAAGGAAGGGTTCCAGGATCTTGGTAAACAGGAATGGAGCTTTCGAAGGCAGACGTATATATGAATCAAAATGAAAATTGGCCGAAAATTTAAGAGAACAAAAATGGTATTTACACCTTACACGGCAAATTTGTAGATGGAACTTGTGTTTAATTGGCCCTATGATTCTAGGGAGACGTGGCCCTTTCACGCTTTAGATGGAACAAATGCAAAAGTTGCAAGTGCTGAAAGAATGTGAGATCCAAATTGCACGTTAAATGGCAAAGTTGGTTACGATGTATCGCCAAAAAAAAAAAAAAAAAAAAAAAAGAAGAAAAGAAAGAGAAGAAGAAGAAGAAGAAGAAGAAGAGATGTCTAGTACACAAGCCTGGTCTGACTTATTTACCATTATTATTGAGCAGAGACATATAAGTCAAGTGTTTCAAAATGAAAATTGGCCGAAAATTTAAAAGGACGAAAATGGTATTTACACCTTACATAGCAAATTTGTAGATGAAACTTATGTTTAATGAGTCCAAATCTTTTGTCCCACTTTTTCTGCTCCACTCTATACTCCACCAATAAATACTTGCCACATATTCACCTAATTAATTAAATACTATCATTATTGACTTATTAATACTACAGTTATTAATTAATAGTAGTATCTAATTAATTAGGTGAACACGTGGCAAGTATTTATTGGTGGAGTGTAGAGTGGAGCAAAAAAAGTAGGACTATCGCAAAAAAAAAAAAAAAAAAAAAAAAAAAAAAAAAAAACGAAGAAGATGTCTAGTACACAAGCCTGGTCCGACTTGTAAGGGTGTTGGGCCTAAAAATTCATTATTTATTTGGGTTTTGGGCCTATGGCCCAAGCCAAGGACACAATCTTGTCCGAGGAAGAAGAATCTTTATTTAAAGAAAGTATGATGGTAAGTAGAAAAGTTATCTTCGTCCACAATGACTCAGTGGGACGAGCTGAGGACAAATACATCCACAACAGACCAAGGTTGAAGTCCGAAAAGGTTATTTACTAGCTAAAGGTAATATTTCAGGTAAATCTGTTGGTGCAGGTTAGTATGGCAAAGACATCCGATAGGAAAGCACTCTAAAAAATCTAAGGAGAAAGCTGCTACCTCCGCATTAAATGTACTGCATCTAACTCCCTGGCCGCATTAATGTGGAGGTGATACCTGAATAGTATATTTCAGCCTTACAGCTACCAAATGGAGATTGATGAAAAGGACTTATGGGACAAGTATCAAGATTGACCATTTTGGATGCACGTGGCAGGTGGAAATGAAGAAGAAAGAGAGTATATACGGAAAGGATGGAGATAAGATGTGGGGATTGAAAATGAAGTGGAGAAAAACACTGTAACGTCTAAAAGTAGAGCTTGTAGTTGAATGTTAAGGAGAATACATAAGAATAGACCACCTCGGACCTTGCCGAGGACAATTTGTCTCTAATATAAACCTTTTTTTTGTCCATTCTCTTGACATTAGAATTCAATATAGTGTTCGTTTGATCCACTAAGGCTCAGTATTCAACCCACTCTCTACAAATTCATTATTTTGGGCTTTTTGGGCCTAAAGTCCCTTCACTCAGTGGAAAGGAACCCAAATCTGGTCCTTACAATTGGCATCGTCTGTGGGAATACTGGAGTTTTCAATTGATCTCACTCTCAAAGATGGTAGGATCAGGTCCACACCAGGCAGAGTTTATGGGATCTCAACGTCAAGATCATTTTCGTGATCTTGAACGACAAAGGGATCGGGAAGGAAGCGTACATACTACCCATACTAATAAAAGCCAAGCTTGGGGTAAAAGTCACATTTCTCAGGCGGAGAATGTCAGAAACATGCAGAAGGAGATTGATCATCTGAGGAGAAGCTTGCGTCATGAACGGGGAAGGCGAGCTCCATCCAATCCTGAATTCTCTTTTGGTGACAAGGAGGATGATAGCTATAGGCGAAGGTCGAGGACTCCATCCAGTAAGTCTTTCTCATATGACGAGGATTATCATCATGAGCGGAGGAATAGAAAGTCATCCTCGGCCGGCCTGGGGAATGACGCTGTGAGTAGAGCACTCAACCAGATCTCCAGGTCACCTTTTACACGCTGGATTGAGAGAGGGAGGCTTCCTCAGCGATTTTCTCAACCCACGTTCACCCTGTACAACGGCAAAACGGATCCTGTAGAGCATGTTAGCCATTTTAATCAAAGGATGGTCGTACAATCCAAGAACGAGCCTTTGATGTGCAAGGTATTCTCATCCAGTTTGGGGCTTGTGGCGATGAGATGGTTTGATAGTCTGAAGGTGGATTCCATTGATTCTTTCAAGGAACTTACTCAAGCATTTAGATCTCGCTTCGTCACGTGCAGAAGGGTTCCTTGACCTTTAGCTTCCTTGTTGTCGTTGTCCATGAGAGAGGGAGAAACCTTTGAAAACTTATTCTGACAGATACTGGGAAATGTTCAATGAAGTTGATGGTGGCTTTGATGTCGTAGCCATTAGCACTTTCAAGCTCGGCTTGCCAACCGAACATGGTTTAAGAAAGTCTTTGACTGGGAAACCTGTCGACGGTATATGCCAGCTCATGGATCAGATTGACAAGTACAAGAGGGTGGAAGAGGACCAACAACAGGACAAGGGAAAGGGCAAGATTATCCCTCAGGAGAGGAGGGATTTCAGGTCGGATCATTATAACAACAATAGGCCTCATAGAGATTTTACTAGGCAGTTTGAGTTTGCAGCTCCTTAAGTGGTGAATACTGTATTTAGAGATCTAGTACATCAAGTGTTGGAAAAAATCAAGGGCTAGCCATATTTCAAATGGCCAAACAAGATGAGTGGAGACCCCTTAAGGTGTAATCAAAGTCTTCATTGCCAGTACCATAAAGAGCGAGGACATACCACCGAGGATTGCCACACATTATGGAATCATTTGGAGCAACTGGTGAAGGAAGGAAGGTTGCAGCATCTCTTGTGTCACCCAAACGGGCGGGGAGACCAATCAAGGTCTAGAAATCAGGGGAATGCTTCTTCAAGGCCCCCCTAGGCACCATCAATGTCATCTTCGCTGCACTAGGGAGGACTGGCTCCCAATCCTCCAGAATGATATCGGTAGCTCGGTTTCCTACCGAGGGCATTAATTCTGGACTGAAGAGGCCCAAGGTAGAATTTTAACCAGCATTGAGTTTCTTGGACAAAGATAAGGTAGGAACCATCCAGCCACATGATGCTTTGGTGGTAACTCTCAGAATAGGATGGTATGATGTAAAAAGGGTGCTGGTGGATCAGGGCAGTGGTGTAGAAATCATGTATCCTGGCTTGTATAAGGGGCTGAACCTAACAACCAAGGATTTGACGGCCTATAATTCTCCACTGGTGAGTTTTGATGGGAAAGTTGTTATCCCTAAGGGACAAATAAGATTTCCCGTGCAGGCAGGCTCAAAGGTGGTTGAAGTGGACTTTATTGTAGTTGATGCTTTCTCTCCCTACACAACCATAGTTACCAGACCCTGGCTTCATGCACTGGGGGCTGTTTCTTCAACTCTGCATCAAAAAGTGAAGTACCCATTAGGAGATCGAGTCGAGGAGTTGGTTGGGGACCAATCCATGGCTCGGCAGTGCCTTGTATCTGCAATCTCATATTAGCCAACGGCGGAGTCCTCGGCCTCAGTTAATGATAGTTCATAGCAATCAAAGTTTACGGAAATACCTACTAACATGCTAGCCGAGGAGGCTAAATGTGAAGATCTTAAGAGATTTACCATAAAGGACAATCCGGAGAAGTTTTTCCAGGTCAGTGCTCAGCTGCCATCTCAGGAAAATAGGGAATTGGTGAAATTCCTTAGGAAAAACGTGGACATATTTGCCTGGAATGCCTACAAGGCCTCGGGAGTAGATCCAAACTTCATATGCCATCATCTGAGTGTAAATCCATCTGTCACCCCTAAGAAGCAACCACTTTGGCGTTCATCCAAGGAACATTCTGATGCTATCAAAGACAAGGTGACGAAGCTTAAACAGGCTGGGGCCATAAAAGAGATTTTTTACCCTAAATGGTTGGCCAACACAATGGTGGTAAAAAAGAAGACAGGAAAATGGCGCGTATGCGTGGATTTTACAGATTTGAATAAAGCTTGCCCAAAGGACCCTTTCCCTATGCCTCGGATTGACCAATTGGTGGACGCAACTGTGGGCCATCCTCGGATGAGCTTTTTGGATGCTTTTCAAGGATATCATTAGATACCTTTGGTCGCAGATGATCAAGAGAAGACAGCTTTTGTTACTCCTACTGGGAATTATCATTATAAGGTGATGCCTTTCGGTTTGAAAAATGCAGGGGCTACCTACCAGAGGATGATGACCAGAATGTTTGAGCCTCAGTTGGGAAAAAACATCGAGATTTATATTGATGACATGGTGGTAAAGAGCAAGGTGGAGTCTGATTATGTTAGTGATCTTGGTAATATTTTTGATATCTTGAGATTACACAAGTTGCGGCTTAATACCTCCAAGTGTTCTTTTGGCGTGGGATCAGGGAAGTTCCTGGGTTATATGGTCACACACCATGGAATTGAAGTCAATCCTGACCAAATTAAGGCAATCAACAACTTGCAACCACCTCGGAACCCCAAGGAGGTTCAAAGGCTCACAGGGATGACTGCCGCCCTAAATCGATTCATTTCTCGGTCAGCGGATAGGTGCAGGCTTTTCTTTTAGTTGTTGAACAAATGGAAGGGATTTGAATGGACTAAGGAGTGTGTTCTAGCCTTTCAGCGGTTAAAGGAGTATTTATCTCGGCCACCCATCATGTCAAGGCCCGAGGTGGATGAAGTTTTGTTTGCCTACATCGCAGTGGCCTCCCATGCAGTGAGTTTGGTGCTAATACGAGATGATGATGGTGTGCAAAGGCCAGTTTATTACGTGAGCAAGTCCTTGCATGAGGCCGAGGTTCGTTACTTACCGCTTGAAAGGGCCATTCTGGCCGTAGTACATGCCACGCGCAAGCTTCCCCACTACTTTCAGTCGCATACAGTAATTGTCCTAACTCAACTCTAATCTTTACTTTGGAGTGCCAATTACACAGGGAGAGTTGTGAAATGGGCTACAATTCTAGGGGCTTTTGACATTAAGTACATGCCTCACACCTCTGTAAAGGGGCAGGTCCTAGCCGATCTTGTAGCCGAGTTTATCAAAATTCCAGTAGAAGAAAAGACCGAGAATTAGAACATGAATGGAAAATCAATTGGGGTAGTCTCCACGCAAGAACCTTTAGCTTGGAAGGTTTACGTTAATGGCACAGCGAATCACAGGGGATCTGGAGTGGGGCTAGTCTTGATATCTCCAGAGAGGATTATGATTGAAAAATCCTTAAGATTGGGTTTCTCAGCCACAAACAATGAAGCTGAATACGAAGCTCTGCTGGAAGGAATGATCATGGTACAAAAAATGGGAGGAAAAGCAGTGAATTTGTTCTCTGATTATAGAATGGTTGTTGGCCAAGTCCAAGGAGAGTTAAAGGCCAGAGATTCCAAAATGCAAGAATACTTAAACCAGGTTAGACATCTGCAGTCTAAATTTGAGTCTTTTTGTTTATCACATGTCCCTAGAAGTCAAAACACACATGCCGATTCTCTTGCCACATTGTCCACTTCCTCAGCACAAGGTTTACCTCGAGTAATCCATATAGAAGACTTATATAAACCTACCGAGGCAGAAAAGACCATGGCTCATATCCATTAAATAAAGGCGGATCCTAGTTGGATGCACTCTATTGTATTGTATCTCAGGGAAGACGTGTTACCCGAAGATAAATCCGAGGCTGACAAAGTACGAAGGAAAGCTCCTCGGTTCTAGCTGTCTGAGGATCAGAAGTTGTAGAAAAGATCTTTTTCTAGCCCATATCTGTTGTGTGTTCACCCAGAGGCAGTTGAGCTAGTCTTGGAAGAATTGCATGAAGGAATTTGTGGAAGCCATACGGGCGGTAGGTCTCTATCACATAGAGCGCTTACACAAGGCTACTGGTGGCCGAAGATGCAAAAAGAATCACAAGACTATGCAAAGAAGTGCGACCAGTGTCAAAGGTTTGCCCCAAACATTCACCAACTTGGGGGAACTCTTAACCCTTTGTCCAACCCTTGGCCTTTTGCACAGTGGGGTTTGGATATTGTCAATCCTTTTCCCTAAGGCAGTAAGTAATAAGAGGTATTTATTGGTTGACACAGATTACTTCACCAAGTGGGTTAAAGCTGAACCACTTACGAATATTAGGGATGTAGATGCCAAGCGATTTGTTTGGAAAAACATTGTTACTAGGTTTGGAGTCCCCCATACTCTTATCTTGGACAATAGACTCCAATTTGACAGTAAAGCTTTTAGGAGATATGCTGCGATATGGGAATAAAGAATAGGTATTCTACCCCGGCTTATCCATAAGGGAATGGGCAGGCTGAAGCTGTGAATAAAGTTATAGTAAATGGACTCAACAAGAGGCTGGATGACGCGAAGGGGAAATGGATAGAGGAGCTATCGCAAGTCTTATGGACGTACCGGACTACCCTTCGAAGATCTACAGGAGAAACCACATTTTCCATGACTTATGGGGCTGATGTTGTTCTTCCTCTAGAGACTGGATTCCCCACTCTGAGAACAAGTTCCTTTACCCCGAGCAGTAATGATGAATTGTTGGAAAGGAGCCTAGATCTAGTTGAGGAGCGAAGGGAAAATGCCATGGTCCAATTAGCGTATTATCAGAACAAGCTCAAGAAGGGGTATGATGCTAATGTGAAGCTAAGGTCGTTGATAGTGGGAGACTTGGTCTTAAGAAAGGTTATGGGAATAGCCAAGAATCCAGCATGGGGTAAGCTGAGACCTAATTGGGAAGGGTCATATCGTATAACGTCAGTGGCTAGGATAGGTGTGTATTATCTTTAAGATCTAGAGGAAAGAGCTATACCTCGTCCTTGGAATGTAAATAATCTTAGGAGGTACTACTATTAACAAAGAGTTCCTTCCCCCAATCTGGGTCTATTATATTGTGTGCCACGTGATTTTCATCATCTATATGAGTATCAAACAGAACCTTGGTCATGCCTGACTCCTCGGACCACATACCATGGGAAAATTGATATCCTTCAATTATTTTTCTAAGTATTAAACAGAACCTTGGTCATGCCTGGCTCCTCGGACCACATACCATGGGAAAATTGATATGCTTCAATTATTTTTCTAAGTGTTAAACAGAACCTAAGCTATGCCTGGTTCCTCGAACTATTTGCTATGGGAAAATTAACATATTATGACATTTATATGAGTATAAAACAGAACCTTGGTCATGCCTGGCTCCTCGGACCACATACCATAGGAAAATTGATATCCTTCAATTATTTTTCTAAATGTTAAACTGAACCTAAGCTATGCCTGGTTCCTCGGACCATCTGCTATGGGAAAATTAACATATTATGACATCTATATGAGTATTAAACAGAACCTTGGTCATGCCTGGCTCCTTGGACCACATACCATGGGAAAATTGATATCCTTCAATTATTTTTCTAAGTGTTAAACAGAACCCAAGCTATGCCTGGTTCCTCGGACCATATGCTATGGGAAAATTAACATATTATGACATCTATATGAGTATCAAACAGAATCTTGGTCATGCCTGGCTTCTTGGACCACATACCTTCGGAAAATTGACATCCTTCCATTATTTTTCTAAGTGTTAAATAGAACCTAAGCTATGCCTCGGACCTTCTGCTATGGGAAAATACTGGGGCATGCTTGGATGCTCAAACCACGTGCCTTAGATAGAAAAATGTCTTCCTTTAAATAGCTACATGTTAAGACAAAATCTCGTGGTTAACAGACTTTGAGAGATCTACATATTTGTATAATGAGTTAGTTTCCTTAGTTAGCTGCTTTGGTACCATGTGTAATCATGCCAAAAAGCAGTGACTTTCGTTACAACAAGAACCCCAAATGGATGCTCATGAGCATCACTTAAAGCATTCACAAGTATGCATATATTTGTGTAAGAATTAACTACCTCTTTGGCACTCATCAGCTCCACTTAAACCTACATGCATGCTACAACGCTATATGTATGTTCATAGAATTAAGTTTATATCTATCCGAGGTAATTAACTTAATAGGATTCATTTGCTTTTGCCGCTGATCATACAAAGCAAGACGATTGCTTTTCACTCAAGTAAGGTAGTAGGAGAATTGTCACCTCATTATTACTTTTGTTGAAAGTTAACTAAATTGAGTGCAGGAATCAGAAGAAGTAAGAAAACATTCATAAATTTTCATTAAATAAGAGCCTTTGAATGAGGCAGACTGGGTACAAAGAAGATAGACTGATTACAAACTATAAAAAAAAAACAACAACAACAACAACAATGAAAAAAGAAAGAGAAAAAGACAATCTATTTCTTCATTTGTATTACTATTTTGTCTTTTGGGTCCTTAAAAGGTTGGGCGACTGCTGCTGTTGCGGTGCTAGCTGTTGTGGTGGTCGTTTCAACTTTGTCCTTAGGATCCTCTTTGGGAGGTATGGAAAGATTTGCCAATACCAGCTCCATGTTTTGAGGAGTCTCTTTCTCCTTGGAGGCATCCTTTGGAACTAAAGGAGGTAGATCAGAACCTTGGACTGATTCTTCGTTGACCCCCCTGTCTTTGAAGTGTTCTCGGTTAGCTTTACCCCCTCTACAGAAGTGACAGCTACAAGAGTAGCGGTGGATGAGTCGGTCTGAACCTTCTCGGCCTCCGAAGACACTAGGTCAGCCTTGGAGTCCGAAGAGCTTTTGGGGCGGATGGCTGGGGGGTAATAGACGTTTTCTAGCCTCCTGAGCACAGAGGATGCCTCAACCCCAGCTCGGTTGAAGGCTTCGCCCCATGACAAGGCGCAATACGTTCTACATATGGCCGAGACCTCAGCCCTAAGGGTGTCCTCGATCTCGGCCACCCCAACCTAGTACCCATGTTGCTCAGCCTCGTCCTTAGCCTTCTCTGCCTCTTCTTTGGCTTTCTCGGCCTCCGCTTTAGCTTTTTCGGCCTCATCTTTAGCCCTCTTCGCTTGCTCTCTTAGCTTTTGGACTTCAGCTAACTTCTTTTGAAAGGCTGCTACTTGCTCTTTAGAAGAAGCCAACTGTTCCTTGGCATCACGCAAGCGCAGCCTCTAATCCTCAGTTTGTTTTTGGGCGCCTTCCAAAGCCAAATCAGCACTTCTTCTCGCCTGCTCCTCCTCTTTGAGTTTTTTCCACAGGTCCTTGGTAGACTGGTCAGCGATGTTGAACGACTCCACAGCAGCCACGTGCCTCGCCCTCTCATCGTCCAGCTGCCTGTAGCAAGAGTTGGTTATCTCCTCGATCCTAAAGGTAGCTTGGACAGCCTGAAAGAAAAAGGTTAGTAACCTTACAAGTAACAATAAAGATTAAAAAAAACAAAAAAAAGGGATGGCTACATACCATGGCCAAATATCTTTTAAGTTTGAGCAAAACCTCTTACCTCCTGATAGACCGCAACTTGGCCATATCAATGGGGAGTAGTAAAGCCTCCTCCAAAGTAGAGGCCACTTGGCATCCATCGCCTCCTTGGAAAGCCCTAATGGATGCATTATCCCTCAGGGGCTCCCCATGGAGCATAGGAGCTGGAAGCCAGGCCTGGGGCTCAAACGACTGATCGTCCCTCCTCTCTGAGCCCCTCAGCCTTGCTTGACCAGTCTTTTGCTGCTTCGCAGCCCGTTGAGTCTCCTCTTCAGGTGTAGGACGAGATCTCCCAATCTCTAGTACTTCCTTACCCTTCTGCTCTCTCTTTCTCTTCGGATCAATAGGTTCCTGTCTGGGTGGTAAAGATGGCTGAGAAGGAGGAGGAGGAAGTTTAGAAGAATGAGGATTAGAAGGAGGGGGAGGAAGTTTGGGCTGAGATGGTTCCCTAAGTGCATCCTTTCCAGGCTGGGACTCTATTAATTCCAACAAATTTTTCTTGGATTTCCTTTGGATACCCATCTAGTCCAAAGTGCTGGTATCTACTTCTTGTTAATGATCAAGGTCAGCTGATGTACTCTCAGGGGATGGAGAGTGGTTGAACTCTTTGAATTCGTCCTGGGAGTCTATTAAATTTACAAACCCCTATGGTTCTTTTTCTTCTTCTTCTTCTTCTTCCTCTCCTTCCTTAACAATGGGATGAGATGAGGATGCTCCTACGGAAGGGATGCCCACGAAGAGTGGCTGAGTAAAGGGTGTACCTTTTAGGATTGGAACGCCCTCGGGAATGATGAATCCTTCAAAGGCCACACTAATGTGGGGAAGACGAGGATCCTTAGCTTTTATTACGCATTTGGGAGCTTGGAATACGCGGGAAATTGGTGTGTACCCAAGGATTACGTGCGCTGCTCATAACTAACCATTGGCCTCGTTGATAAACACCTCGAACCGTAGGATTTTGTCTAAACTCTCTCTATTGGCTAAGTTGAGCCGAGGTCTGGTTGAACGTCTGTCTGCAAAATCATTAAGGAAATTTTGTCAGGAGCAGAGATAGTGTGAAATGAAAAGGAAATGTAAGCCAAGGAGCATAAATTTGTGACTAGACCCCTACCTAGTGTTCCCTCTTCAGTCAGACAGGGTAGGCCATCATGCCATTCCCTAGAAAAGATTAAGAAAATCCTCATTTAACCCCTTATTTGATGTAGGAAGGCATTGGATTAGTCTTACTTCGGGATACCTTGACTTAAGGTAATATCCCTGACCCTTCAAATGATGTAGGTTATATACCCAGTTGATATCATGGTGCGTTAGTCCTAGGTTCATTTTCTCGTTTAAAGCTTCTATACTCCCTAACACTCTGAACGTATTTGGGGCGCATTGTGTGGGGGATAATTTAAAGAACCTAAGGTAGTTCCTTGTAACATTACCCATAGGGATGGTCATTCCTCCCTCTATGAAGGCGATCATTGGGATGACCACCTCTCCCTCTTTCCTATCGTCTGCCCATTCTCCTTGGGCAGCGTATCTCATACCCACTATGGGTGGGATCCTGTACTTAGCTCTAAATCTCTCTCTATCCTCTTCGGATTCAACTAAACACTTAAACCTACCCATTTTCTAAGAAGTTTTGAAGAGAAATCAACAAGTTTGGAACGAAAAATAGAGCCGAAAAGAAAAAAAGTGTGATGAAAAGAAAATATTTGGAAAGAAACAAAACTAGGAGGGTTCGAGGAAACTTACAGGTTTGAAAATGAGGTCCTCGGACAAATTTTTAGTATTTGTAGATGCACGAGGAAGTAAGAGAGAGTGACAGATTCAATGTATGAGCTCTAAAATTTTGTGATTGATGGAAATAGGGAAAAGAATCGATTTGAGAAGCTATTTATAGTGACACGGAAGTTACAAGCAGGAAAATTCCCACTCGTAACCCCAGGAAATTCTCCATCGTTGGATTTGCATCGTGCCGTTGAATGTGGGGAACAAAAGCGCCGTCAGAATTTAATAAGGGAGTGCTCTGGACGCCCAAGCGTCAGGAGCGTGCCTTGGGCAGTTAAAAAAGGCAGTAGTATTGGCGGAGGACAAGACATGAGAAGCCCAAAAAATACCCGAGAATATCAAAATCCTCCTTTCTGCCTAAGGTGCTAAAAGCATAATTTTGAGGGGCTATTATAGGGGTGTTGGGCCTAAAAATTCATTATGTATTTGGGTTTTGGGCCTATGGCCCAAGCCGAGGACACAATCCTATCCGAGGATGAAGAATCTTTATTTAAAGAAAGTATGATGGTAAGTAGAAAGGTTATCTTCATCCATAATGACTCAGCAGGATGAGTCGAGGACAAATATATCCACAACAGACCAAGGCTGTGTTGGGGGGATAAACACCTTGGGGAGCTTCCTTGAGTAATTAATATAACATATAGAGACACACTTTAACCCAAAAGGCCTAAGCCCAATGGGTATGTGCTCAATTATGTTATATAAACTACTCATTCTTCTCATTTTTATTCAATGTGGGACTTCACTCACACGTGTAACCCAACAATCTCCCCCTCACGTGTGAGTCTGCCTCTTTATGGGCTATGAACAAGTCCTACTCACTCCCCCTTGACTAATGGGCTTTTCACTTCATCAACACGTCATCCATGGGTCTCTCGTACGCCATCTATGGGAACCATGTGTCAACCCCGCACACACATCCATGGGAACTCCGCACGTCCATGTCCATGGGAACCTCGCATCACACCATTATTTAGCACCATTAACAATATTCCAGGATCTTTGTATGTGGGCCATTTAGGCTTTCTCTGTCCTCGCTGTGTAGGGACCATGAACACCTCACCACCTTCGCCGCACACCACCTGGGCTCTGATACCACTTGTTGGGGGGATAAACACCTTGGGGAGCTTCCTTGAGTAATTAATATAACATATAGAGACACACTTTAGCCCAAAAGGCCTAAGTCCAATGGGTATGTGCTCAATTATGTTATATTAACTACTCATTCTTCTCATTTTTATTCAATGTGGGATTTCACTCACACATGTAAACCAACAGGCTGAAGTCCGAAAAGGTTATTTGCCAGCTAAAGGTAATATTCCAGGAAAATCTGTCGGTGCAGGTTAGTATGGCAAAGACATCCGATAGGAAAACACTCTAAAAAATCTAAGGAGAAAGTTGCTACCTCTGCATTAAATGTACTGCACCTAACTCCCTAGCCGTATTAATGTGGAGGTGATACCTGAACAGTATATTTCAGCCTTACAGCTACCAAATGGAGATGGATGAAAAGGACTAATGGGACAAGTATCAAGACTGACCATTTTGGATGCACGTGGCTGGTGGAAATGAAGAAGAAAGAGAGTATATACGGAAAGGATGGAGATAAGATGTGGGGATTGAAAATGAAGGGGAGAAAAACACTGTAACGTCTAAAAGCAGAGCTTGTAGTTGAATGTTAAGGAGAATACATAAGAATAAACCACCTCGGACCTTGCCGAGGACAATTTGTCTCTAATATAAACATTTTTTCTGTCCATTCTCTTGACATTAGAATTCAATATAGTGTTCGTTTGATCCACTAAGGCTCAGTATTCAATCCACTCTCAACAAATTTATTGTTTTGGACCTTTTGGGCCTAAAGTCCCTCCACTCAGTGGAAAGGAACCCAAATCTGGTCCTTACACGACTTATTTACCACTATTATTGAGCAGAGACGTAAAAGTCAAGTGTTTCATAAGATCTTCCATTTTGATTCCTCATATATCCCCCCGAAAGATGATCCAATAATAATGTAAATTCGTAAAAAGAAACTTCGTTGGGGAAAAAATGTGGGGGCCATAGAAGTTAGAACTGGGTCACCCATGGCACCATGTCTAGCTAGCACAAAACCCAAAAAAGCAAAATTTAATGCGAAGTTATGTGATGACCATAGATGTCACTATTTGCTAAGCGTTCACATGGGTTGCAGAAACTTTTTGTCTATAAGAATATATTTTTTTATTATTATATAATTTTACATACTTATTTTTTAAAATATATTAAAATATTTATTTTACACTTTATTTTATTAAAATTTTACTTTCTTTTTCTTTTTTACCCAAAACAGCAATTATCTTTCTTTTTTTTTCATTCTCAAGATACATAAAAAAGAATAAATAATTAAATGCAAAA
Organism: Quercus aquifolioides; assembly: GCA_019022515.1. Taxonomy (NCBI): domain Eukaryota; kingdom Viridiplantae; phylum Streptophyta; class Magnoliopsida; order Fagales; family Fagaceae; genus Quercus; species Quercus aquifolioides. The sequence continues at coordinate 33,381,379 of CM032326.1, forward strand.
TAAATAATGTCTATATAAATTTACACGGTAGTAACAAAATAATTTACACAATTTTGACTTATGATATGAATCATTTTTAGACAAAAATATGTAACTATTGACATTTTTTAATCTTACACCGTCTGATGAGAGATGACCATAATGCCCAGTTTGTTTGTTTCTTTCGGTGCCATAAACTAGCAATTAAAGTCCTAATAGTCCTTATCATCTAGGGCTTGTTTGGTAGAGATGTTTGAGTATTGTTGTTCAAAATAATGTGAAAATTGTGGTTTGCAAAGTGTAATACAAAAAAAAAAAAAAAAAAAAAAAAAAAAAAGAAAAAAGAAAAAAAAAGGTTAAAAGGAAGGGTATTTAAGTAAATCTTTTGTAGGGTCGATTTTATAATTTATATAAGGAAGTTTTTAGAAAATAAGATTGAAACCCTAGCTATGTATAAGCTTATTAAGTCAACATATATGGAGAGATATTTTGACAAAGGAGACTACCCAAAAGACTGAAGTAGAGAATGATTGACTACACCTTTGAGGTAAGAGCCTAAGAAATCTTGTTCTTTGGTCAAATTTAGACTTTATGTGGTATTAAAATATTTTCTTATATGAGTATTTTGGTCAACATTGAGACTTTCTTTAGCCATGGCCACATGAGTCTGTTCTGCATAATTTTCTTAAAGGAATTGTATCAAATTGATGAAAAAAATAATAATAATAAAACGCTTGACAAAAAGAAGGAACACCAACTTCTTTCTAACATATTATTAATTGTTTATTGATTTGGTAGAGGAAGAATAGTGTTTCAAAAAAAATTCTGAATAGTAATACAAAACTGAAAAAATGACATGAATTGCAAAAAAAAGACAAAAAATGTGTCAGAAAAAAGTAAAAAAGACAAAAGCTTGTGTTAGAGCTTGATTTGTGTGATTTGTCCTCATGCCGAAAGAAAACTAGAGGCGGTAGTGGCAGGAGGAAAAAAAAAACGAACACGTGTAGAACTATAGAAGATGGTCTAGGCGGTGCTTTCGACCCTATGTGATTATATGTATCCTAGGTTTTGTTAGTGGTAGTAGAGGAGATATATATATATATATATATATATATATATATATATATATATATATTGAATACAGGGACTTTTACTTTGAGATAATAAATAGAAATTATTGGATATTTTCGTAGTTTCCCTGATGGCCGGGACCGTTATAAGTCATTCTTAAATTATTTGATTATTGAGTAAAAATATTTGAAAATTGTTCTAGGTGATATCTAAGGATTTTGGTGGAAGTGTTAAGGAAAAGTTCCTTTTGGAATAGCTTTCAGAGGTAAGTAACCTTATTCTAATTGGGTTTTATTTTGCTTATATTAATGTATTTTTAACTATTGAAAATTGTTTATAATTGTCAGAATTTTTATTTCTATTGTATTACTTATTTCAAGTAAATGATTATTACAAATATATTTTAATACTGAGAATATGATTTTTATATACATGCTTGAATAAAATATATTTTTGTTAGAAACTATGATTTTATATATATGATTATGGACAATCTGACTATGAATTGATTCTGATACCCAGCTAATAGGGGTTATTCATTGATACTGTGATACCTAAACCAATGGGAGTTATTCATTGGTACTCTGATATCCAGCCAATGGGGGTTATTCATTGGTACTCTGATACTCAGCCAATGAGAGTTATTCATTGGTGTTTTGATACCCAAACCAATGGGGGTTATTCATTGGTACTCTGATATCCAACCAATGAGGGTTATTCATTGGTACTCTGATGCCTAGTCACGAGGATATAGCATAACCATAGTCATAAGATTGTTAAGAATATGAATTACGTTTGAATATTTGAACTATTTTGAGTCCTTAAAACTACAAATGTGATTTTGGAAATGTTTGAGTATTTGAACTATTTTGAGTCACTAAAACTGTTTATGTGTTTTTGGAACCTATTGTAAGTTATAGTTTTTGATATATGGAAAACTGACTATTTTTTAAACCATCTATGATATATTTATAAGATTAAAGTATGTGATCTATGTGCAACTTATTATTTTAAAACTATGAAATTTCTTCAGTTATTTTGAAAACACATAGTATATTATAACTTTTGAAAACACATATTACATCTTATATTTTACAGATTTATTGCTTAATAGAACTTATTAGGACTTTGGTTACTTATTGAGTTGTCAACTCACCCCCTTTGTCCTCTCCAATTTTAGATTGTGAAGAATAGTAAGTTTTGGGAGTTTTGATGTTGTGTTGTGAGCAAGGTAACAAGTTTAGTGATTTTGAAATTAGATGGCTTTGTAATAGTCTTATATCTTTTGGCCAATTTGCATTATGTACGTGAGGTTTGGATTTTGTTTCTTTTAAATTATTGGAGATCTGTTCATAAAGAAATTTTGAGGTATTATTAATTTATTTGATGAAATTTTTGATGAAAATTTTTAGTGCTATGAAGGCCTTGCATACTTATAGAATGATTACTTTTATAAGTGTGCGACCATTGTCACGTGCCTATTTTTATGGTTGGGTTCAAGGCGTGACAAAAAAGTGTTGTGAAAACAAATATTTAAAGTACTCATAATGCAAAAAATGTGCTTGGTATTATATTTCTAATAATGTCTTTTCAAAAGTTTAAAAAAAAAAAAAAAGTGTCTTTAGTATGTATGTGTGTGTGTGTGTGTTTTTTTTTTTTTTTTCAAATGTGATAACATGTAGTCTAATTAGTAGGACTTACAGTTTATAAAATATTTACAAAACTGTCATTTAACAATGTTATTTGAAAGAGTAATGCCACAGACACAAATTATTTTACAACATTTTTACAAACTACTGATGTGACTTTAGCATTTTTCAAATAGTTATTGTAAATAAAAATATAATGTTAGTGATAGCCCATATTAGAACTAGTAAGAATTCACCACATCAATGGTTTGTAAAAATATTGTAAAATAAGTTATATTTGTAGTATTACTTTATTTGAAAACTAAAAACCGGTAAGGAAAGTTTTCTAAATTCAATATCAAAAAGAAAAAAAAGAAGTAACGTCACTCAAACCCCTCTTAAAAAACACTCCTACCAAATATGTTACTATTTGCCATTGGTGTCCGTGTTGATCTACTTCTTCAGGCAATATGTATAATATATACCAATATAAATAGAACCCGTTCGGAGAAGTGGAAAACACCACTAGTTTCACAGCAAACATTGCAGCGACGAAGAGAGATAAATGGCAGGGCAAGAAATGGGTACCAGAGAAAGCAGGAGGTCTCTTCAAGGAATGATCGCTCTTGTTACCGGTGGAACCAAAGGAATCGGGTTCTTTCTCTGCCTATTACTTTTTTTTTTTTTTTTTTCCTCCCTCTAAATTGCATTCTTATTGAAAATTTCCAAACATAGATAAATGGCCACTTTAAAGTGACATTTATAGTAAAAATCTAAAATAAAAGAAAAAATTGATGGGAGAAAAAAACCAAGAGAGGAAAAAGGCCACCTCATTATACTTGGTTTTGTAGCTCTAATTAAAGCCTGGTTGTTTATTTATTTATTTTTTGACATCAAAGATGGTGGCTAATGGCTATACTCATCCAAGGTGGATGGGGCTGTGCCCCTTTGCAAAGGGTGTTTATTTATTCGGCTAAAATATCCAACCGGTTATTAGGAAGGATCTTTGTTATATTTTATCTCTACGGTATGACTTTGGCCCCAAAAATATTTATTTATTTTCTTATCAGAAAATAAAATGAAAATACTCTCTTCGTAGATCTACATCAAGGAAATCATTTAAAAGTTAAAACTCTACTCATGTTGTCGTAATCATTCTGTGCTATTAAATTTATATATTGAAAAAAAATATATATATAACCTTCGGTTTTTGCCAATAATTTAACGACATAATAGCATTCAGCCCTATTTGTATCCAGAGATTTTTTTTTTTTTTTTTTTGGTGTGTGTGTGTGGAGAATCTTGTATCCAGTTTAATTCCTCTATTTTACACTTAAAAAGAAGTTTCTGTTTTAACTTTTGTTATGTGAAATTTTGCCATCAGAGTTATATCAACCCAAATCCATAAGTGGACTAAAGGCCAATTGTATACTATTTTTTTTTTTCTTATTTTTTGGGCTAAAGTGTTACAATTGTATATGTAGTAGTCCCTAGATTTAGCGATACTTGCTTTACGACTCCAATCCTTTTTATATATATGCACACTTTGTATATATCTCCTGTAAAATTATATTTTCAAAACACATTTTCAAATAAAATAATGAAATTGTGAAATTGTGTTTTGAAAACATGATTTAACAATATTAACTAAAATTGTATTTTCGAAAAAAAAATAGCTTATATGGTAGCATATGTATAGTAAATGTACAATAACTAGTGTGTGATAATCATTACCTTATATATATATATATATACACATATACATATATAGAGAGAGATCTTCTTGTGTACAGTTTAATCCCTAAATAATTTAGCCAAAAAAAAAATCCCTAAATACAATATAATGCACATTATTCAGTTTTTTTTTTAGTCCCTAAGTTTTTTTATCTACTAGTATTTACTAGTGCTACGTCTTTTGACAGGCATGCTATTGTCGAGGAATTGTCTAGTCTGGGGGCTACCGTACATACACGCTCTCGAAGTGAGACCCAACTCAATGAATGTTTACATGAGTGGAAGATGAAGGGATTTGGAGTCACTGGTTCAGTCAGTGATGTAGTATCTCTTGCCCAACGAGAGGAGCTAATGAGCAGAGTCTCCTCTATCTTTAATGGCAAACTCAACATCCTCGTAATTTTAAGTCCTTAATTTATTTCCTGTACATTGCATGGCATTTTAGAGCATATATCCTACATTCTTTTCTGTATTAAAATCTTTGACTTCCAATAATTAACTTAAAAAAGAATTTTCTTTTGAAGATGCATCTTGAAATTAGAAGCGACTCTTGGAATTTTTTATTGGCTTAAAAAACTTAAATTATACAAAATCTAAAAAAAAAGAATTTTTTTTTTATATATTGACAAAACCACAAACACACAAATATGTAAAGTTTTACAATTTACTTTTACGAATTTTCTTAATTTGAAATTGTTGTATGATAGTCTCATTAATTATTAATGCTGCAAGCTTCACTTCTTTCAAAATTTTAGTTTAATAAATTTTTCCTAGGCTTTTTCTTTTTGTTTTTAAGAGCCTAATATATTTTTAAGGATAAAGTTTGGTTATAAACATAATTGTAGCCTAAGACTATAACTCTTACTAAAAAAAATTAATACGGCTATATATTTTGAAAATCTAACTGTTATATTGTATTTTCTTTATGTTCTTAAAACACGTGTCAAATTTCATTCTAATAAAATGTTATTTATTATTCAATCTATAAACTTATTTTTCATGTATAATTTTAGACTATACAAATCTCAAAATTTAAACATTTGATTAATGACATAGCTATTGATTTTTAATTTTCTTGAAATTTGCAAATATAAAGATATAAGAATAAAATGTAATCTAATTGTAGATTTGGCAAAATTCACATCCAATAAGAAAAAAATATTGGGTGGAGTTATAGACTTTGTCTATGACAAAGTTTGTTGTCAAATTTTGTCCAAAATTTAATTAAGTTGGGTCTAAAAATATTTAGGGTGATCACAAATTTTTTTTAAGAGTAAAAAATTAAAAAATTAAAAAATTTATATATAAAAATTAACTTTTTTTTTCCAGGTCAGAGTGGTCACAGGTGACAGAACCACCCTGTCCTCCATGTGGAGCAGTGGCGACGCCACTCAGAAGTCAGGGTGTTCCAGGAACACCCTGACTTGAAAAAAAAAAAATTATATATAATAATTAAATTTTTTTATTTGTTTACCCTTAAAAAAAAAAATAGGAACACCCTCAAGCCCTATCAGGAACGCCCTCAAAATATTTATTGCCAAACAAATTTTGAACTAAAATCTTAAAAAAATAAAATTAAATAAAATTAAATTTGTAATAGAACAAGCCCAAAAAAAAGCCCAACTTCAATCCAAAACAAGGCCCAACCCAAATGTATTCTCAAAAATAAAAAATAAAAAATAAAAAACCAACCAACCAAATCGGCAAAACCCAATACAAAATACAAATACGCGTCCACAAAAAATCATCAAATGCTAAAAGCAAAACCTAAAATCAGAAACCTTTCCTAATCTAAAGAATAAAAAACCTCGTCTGATGAGGCTCATCAACGACAACACACGCCTCCGCCTAAAACCTCATCATCAAGAAATCAAATACAGTATCGATTAGTACTTTTTTTCCCTACTCACCTTGCTTCTCTCTAGTCTCCATCTTGATTCTATTTTTATAGCATTCTTCGTTGTTGGCTAGCTACTCTTCTTTGATCTTCATTCAGGTTTGCTTCTATTTGCTCTTCCTTTCTTCTAATTCTTCTTACTACAAGTTTTTTTTTTACTTGTTGCCGAGTTTCATTGATTTGGGTTTCTCTTTTTTTTCTTTTTCTTTTTTTTCTTTTTTTTTGGAATTGGAACTAAACACTCTCTAGTCATAGTCACCACCCAGGTCTTTTTACTAGACTTTTAAATTTTTTAATATTTTTCTCCAAAGTACAAGTTGTACACGTTTATGGTTGGGAAGCATTCCACTTTTTTCTATGCTATGAGTTATCATGTCAATCTGCAGGAGTTATTAAAAGTCTTGCAGAACATTTACATCAACACTATAGTTACACGTTTACATACTAGTGATTATTTTATTTTATTTTTTTTTGCTTTTTTTTCCCCATCCATTTAGAAAGTCATTAATTTGTTATATGTAGAGTGTTGTCTTAATTTAATTAAATTACAAGTTTAGGATAATATATTTTGTATTAAAATTAATTTGTTAAGTTATGTGATAAATAATTTTTTATTCCAGAAAATTAATAATTTTTCTATTACAGATCATGTTTTATTTTAATTATAAATGTTTACTAAAAGATTAAGTGATATTAAAAGGAAATGTTAATGAAACTTAAATGTAAATATTTAATTAGTAATTTTGTATCTCAAAGAGAATGATAAATAGATTCTAAACATATAAAAAATTAAAAGTTAAATAAATATTATCTAATTAATATTTAAATAATTAATAAAAGCCTCGCCTAAAGTTTTTGTCTAAGACTCCCAAATTTGTTGAGTCGGCCCTGGTGCTCGCTAGACTGCTAGTAGTTAGTAAAAAAAAAAAAATTAATGAAGCAACTAAACACCAATAATTAATAATTTAATTAACTAATACATTATAAAAGATAAACAAATTAAATTATGTTAGGCTAAACAATAATTAATAATTTAATAATTAATGAAACAACAATGCAACAAATTATAGTTTATAAAAGACAAATAAATTTATGAAACGACTAAACAATAATAATTAATAATTTTATTAATATTTGAAATGAACTTATAGTTTATTGTAGATTTAGTGATACTTGCTTTATGACTCCAATCCTTTTTATATATATACATACTATTTATTGCACACTTTGTATATATCTCCTGTGAAATCATATTTTCAAAACACATTTTCAGATAAAATAATGAAATGGTGAAATTGTGTTTTGAAAACATGATTTAACAATTTTAACTAAAATTGTTTTTTTTTTTTTAATTTAGCTTATATGTAGGGGTGTCAAATGGGTAGATTTGGGATAGACATTATTGGGTTGAGTATATAAAACTCATTTACCAATTGAAACTCATTTAACTAATTCTTTTTACCTTAAATTCAACCCAATCCAATTATTATGAATAATTCCCAACTCTCCTAATTATCCAATTATCAAAATTACCAAAATGCCATTAAAGTGAAAATGACAATTTTGAAAACGTTTGCCTCCCCAATTGAAGTGAACAAACAATTTTCTTATTTACTGTTTCATCTTTGGGAGGATTAAGTTTAACCATCCAACTATTGAATATATACTCTAAAATTTTCTTAGACAAATCACAGAAAGAAAAAACTTGACATCCCATATTACAATTCCCTTTATTTCCCAGATTTTCTCAGTATCCAAACAGAGAATTTACAAAATTAGACAACAAATCAAAATCTAATGACTACTTCATAAATTTCTACAATCGAATTGAGTACAAATTATAGAAATCACAAATTATGCAAAATCTTTATGATACATATATATATACACGCATAGATTCCTATATTTATGGGCGTGATTGAGAGAGATGGGTGTGGGGTGTAGGTACACTCTCATGCACTTCGACTCTCAGCTTCTCCGTCCACAATGCCTGGCGTAACCTCAGGCACCGGCGACGGAGCCTTTGTATCCGGCGTCGGAGCTCTCATCCAGTCATCTCCAGAGGCCTGGAGCCCCTCCGTCTACCCTCTCCACCACGGCCTCAAGCCCCCACTCGCTCGCATCGCCATCTCGTGGGCCCGAGGTAATGCCCTCCGAGCATCGTTCTTTCGTCAACCCTTCGGGGGAGACTCCGACAGCACCGCTGAGGTCGGTGGGAAGGTGATCGAGGTGAAGCTCAGCGATGGAGATGGAGATATCGGCGACGTGCAGTTCGCGCTTCTTCAGAGCCGGAGGAACTCGCTTGCGACCTTGTCGAAGATCTCGTTGCTGTATCACTTTGAGTGGTGAGGAATTTTGAGAAATTTGTTTGTTTTTGCTTTTGTTTGAATCTATTTGGTTGCCTAGAAAGCTGAGCAGAAAGATGCAATAGCAAAAGAAAAGTTTAAATATTGCTTTAATTTTTTTTTTTTTTTTGGAGCAACGAGGAATTCACATAAAGAAATTTAAGAATTTTGAAGCTATTAGTATTGGTCTTCTTGTTGTTGTCGTTTGAGTTAAATTTGGGTATATTGTTTTTGGGTTAAATGGAGCTTAGTAAATTTTTAGTTAAAACTCAATAATTACTGAGCTTAATTGGGTTGATGCCTATTTAACCCAATTAATAATGGGGTGAGTTTAAGTTCAATTAAAGTGGGTGAATTTAGGTGGGCAAATGAATTTGGATTTACTTCGCCACCCCTACTTATATGGTAGTATATGTATGGTTAATTTGCAATAACTAGTATGTGATAATCATTACCTTTTATATATATATATATATATATATATATATATATATATATAGATCTTCTTGTGTACAGTTTAATCCCTAAATAATTTAGCCAAAAAAAAAAAAAACCCTAAATACAATAGAATGCACATTATTCAGTTTCTTTTTTAGTCCCTAAGTTTTTTTATCTACTATTATTTACTAGTGCTACGTCTTTTGACAGGCATGCTATTGTCGAGGAATTGGCAAAGTCTGGGGGCTACCGTACACACATGCTCTCGAAATGAGACCCAACTCAATGAATGTTTACATGAGTGGAAGATGAAGGGATTTGGAGTCACTGGTTCAGTCAGTGATGTAGTATCTCGAGCCCAACGAGAGGAGCTAATGAGCACAGTCTCCTCTATCTTTAATGGCAAACTCAACATCCTTGTAATTTTAATTCCTTAATTTATTTCCTGTACATTGCATGGCATTTTAGAGCATATATCCTACATTCTTTTCTGCATTAAAATCTTTGACTTCCAATAATTAACTTAAAAAATAATTTTCATTTGAAGATGCATCTTGAAATTAGCGGCTCTTGGAATTTTTTACCGGCTTAAAAAACTTAAATTATACAAAATCTAAAAACAAAGAAAAAAAAACTTTATATATGTAAAGTTTTACAATTTACTTTTACGAATTTTCTTAATTTGAAATCATTGTATGATAGTCTCATTATTAATGATGCAAACTACACCTCTTTCAAAATTTTAGTTCAATAAATTTTTCCTAGGCTTTTTCTTTTTGTTTGTAAGAGCCGAATATATTTTTAAGGGGGCCAAAGTTTAAGGATAAAGTTTGGTTATAAATATAGTTGCAACCTAAGCCTATAACTCTTACTAAAAAAATTAATACAAATATATATTTTGAAAATTTAACTGTTGAATTGTATTTTCTTTATGTTCTTAAAACACATGTCAAATTTCATTCCAATATAATCTTATTCAATCTATAAACTTATTTTTCATGTATAATTTTAGACTATACAAATCTCAAAATTTAAACATTTGATTAATGACATAGCTATTGATTTTTAATTTTCTTGAAATTTTGCAAATATGAAGATATAAGAATAAAACATAATCTAATTGTAGATTTGGCAAAATTCACATCAAATAAGAAAAAAAAATATTGGGTGGAGTTGTAGACTTAGTCTATGACCAAGTTTATTGTCAAATTTTGTCCAAAATTTAATTAAGTTGGGCCTAAAAATAATTTGGGTGGCCACAAATTTTTTTTAAGAGTAAAAAATTATAAAATTATAAAATTTATATATAATAATTAACTTTTTTTTTCCAGGTCAGAGTGGTCACAGGACCACCCTGTCCTCAATATGGAGCCCCCTGAGTTGAAACAATTTTAATAGCATTGGAATTTTACTTGTCAAGAGCCACTTCATTTGTGCTTTTATAGTGAACATTCAATTTACAGTTAATGCTATCTGGTTTTAGATTAACAATGTGGGAAAGAACATATCGAAACCAACGTCGGAGTACACAGCTGAAGATTTCTCATTTCTAATGTCTACCAATTTTGAATCTGCTTATCACTTCAGCCAACTTGCTTATCCTCTTCTGAAAGCTTCGGGAGCAGGAAGCATTGTTTTCGTTTCTTCAGTTGCTGGTGTAGTTTCCATAAATATTGGACTATCTATATATAGTTCAACTAAAGGTAATTTCTTTGTACTATTTGATTTGATTTTTTTTTTTTTTTTTTGGATAAGCTTACGTTATAAATTTTAGCTTGACATTAACTGATAGGACAATATATTATATGTTTACATTCACCGTTCATATAAAGTATATAATGTTGTACACATTTGTTTAGTTTATAATATATAGTGTACATGAATAGTGAATGTAAAACCATAATTTTCTTAAATGATGCGATCGACTTTTGTCTAATTTTCATTTGAAGGAGCGATGAATCAACTCGCAAAAAATTTGGCGTGTGAATGGGCAAAGGACAACATTAGGATTAACTCTGTTGCACCATGGTTTATCAAAACCCCCCTAGCTGATACAACAGTAAGATTCCTCTTTCCTTGCATGTGATCGATTGTGCTTGAAGATTGTTAAAATCTGGTCATTTTTGAATGTCTTAGGGAGATATTAGCATGGAGTTTTCAGGTGAGGTCATGATGTTACGTCTTTGGACATCATCTTACTAAAACGTCTTTGTCTATAGGATTGACACTATGTTATACTCCAATAATTAGGACATAATTAATCACTCACCCTTGACTTATATTCAATTGAAGAAGAATAAATCATTCATAGTCACAGTTGCAGACAAGATGGACAGTTTTTTACCTTTCAGAATTAGTATTAATGCTATTTGCTCTTCAATTAAGTACATGTTCAGTACAGGAGGATTCAAAAACAAAAAAAAGATATTTAACACCTTACTGGAATGCACACTCTCAATATACAAACATTTGTACAAATACTGATCGAATTTTTTCATGTGCTAACAAATGTGAACAAGTTACTGAATTTAACCCTTCCATTCTAATATCTTGGCTCCTTCAGAGAGGTCATTATCTGAGTTAAATGCCAACCTAAAACTGGAAAAAAAAAAATTTTAAGTTCATGAATCATGATTACCATAACAAAATTATATTCTCTTTTGTAGTATCTATGCAATGAAAATTTTTTGGAGGCTGTTATCTCGCAAACCCCTCTTGGACGTATTGGAGAGCCAAAGGAGGTTTCTTCCTTGGTGGCATTCCTTTGCCTTCCGGTATCTTCTTACATAACTGGTCAGACTATTTGTGTTGATGGAGGGTTTACTGTGAATGGCTTCAGCTTCTCATGAGCAACAGAAAATGATGTTCAGACACACCTCATTGGAATATGTTTTGGTGTACTGCATCAAGGCATGTTTGTAAACCCATGAATAAATGCACGACTACAAACTATTGTTAAGCAAAGAAATAAATTATTATAGTTAACTAGTTGTGTTCATAATTGGAAAAAAAAAGGGCGAATGTAGTAATTAAGTGGAATGCACAAACTTTTCTCTCATTGGCATTTTCGGAAATTATTGTGTGGTATTTCCATCTAAATTCTTATCTTGTATTCTTAAATTTATAAATACAAAACATATATGTTCCAAGAGCCTGAGTGACAATTTACTAATATTTTCATTTGGTATCAATCATTCAGTCCTCATGGCTTCCAACTCTTCCTCCTCTTTTTCATCCATTATCGGCCCAACTAAAAACTTTTTAAGTCAATATCATACCGGATGCCACTTTGGTTTAGCCAAAAAAAATTTCAATACCAATTAATAGCAATGGACCTTTTTGGGGTTATCGATCTTTATATATATATGTGTGTGTGTGTGTGTTAATGATGGGAAAAATCTCACAAGTGGTTTGAAGGTCACCACTAGCTTAAAGAATCCACTATGAAAAATTGAGATTACAAAGTACAAGGATTGTACTCAATTTCACTGCTAACATTATCCAAATACAATTCCAACGATCGGTTAGACTACTCTTCCAAGTGAACCTCCAATTCATGACTAATTTCACACATCAACCCTTCTTGATTGTTGAAGTTGTCATTTGCATCATTATGTGTTGTTCTTGAGTAAATTACAGATTCTATGCATGTTTAGGAATATTTTTAGATTTTTTAGTTTAAATTTGAAGTATTTTATTTTTATTTTTTTAATAAAAAACTTGAATCATATATTAAAAGATGTGTTAATCAAATTGAATGTTGAAAAGGTTTTCGTTAGGTTCTAAAGATTTAAGATTAAATGTTTAGATTCCTATTTTGTGTATATTGGCAAACTGAGAACAAAAACATGTCTAGATTAGGTGTTAGACATTGCTCTAGATTGTACAAATCAAGATTCAAGAATATTCAAGCTGCAAAAAGGAGAGTTTAAGTTCAGTGAAGCTCGATCGATCGAAAGTTAGATTTGACCAATCAAAAACTGCAATAAATCAAATTCTACAGAATTTATATCAACCCCAAGCTCACAAAAAATTTTAGGGTTTCAGTCCAACACTTCTAGATATAAAAGGAAAACACTAATTACGTTTTGAAGACTCTTGGAAGACTTGCGAATTACTCCAATGAGATCTGAGAAGTTCTGTAAACTTCTAACTTTATAAATGTCTACCAAAATGAGATTTACAATTAAGTGGTGGTGAAATCTAGTTGCTGCTACAAGATCAACAATGACTGTGATCTAAAACCTTTAAGTGGGATCTCAAAGTCATAAGTGTGGGAGCTTATGTGCTGCAAATCCAAGAGAGAAGAGTCCATGGAGTCAAAACTGCACGTGGTCGTGTTAGTAAGTTCTATTGGAGATAGCATAAAGTTTAGGGTTAAATCTTTTGTAAACTTCAATTTTTTCTAGTGGATTTCTTTACCTTAAGGATAGTTAGGTCAAATCATTTCCAAGTTTTTACCTTGAAACGGTTGGTTTCATTGGTTTTCCTAGGTAATCATATCATTGTCTTATTTATTTTTCCACTTTGCTAATATGATATTTTGCTGTTTAACCTAGATCTCATAATTAACGTAAGTAAACACTTGGCTAATTCATTAGATGAAATTAATCAGGTTTTAAGGGGTCTAAACAAACAAACATTTTTGTAATTGAGTTTATGTGATATGCTATGCACTCAGTATCAAGGGTGCATACGCGGGCCCGATAACTTGTGTATGTAACCTGTGTATGTAACTTCATCCTCAGTATCCAACCTAAACCAGATTAGGCAGAATATATGTTTTAGTGATCAGACTTGCTTGATATCATGTTTTCCCATGTGATATGTGATTTTGTTAACTATGAACCTCTAGGATTAAGCTTATAAATAATAAATTATTTCCCATGATTTTGTCTTTGACTTTTCCATATTAACTTGATTTCAATATGTTTAGAATAGGATTTTCACTAATGATATCTGATTTGGTCAGATTTGATTTTTTCCAATTTGATAACTAATTTGACTTGGTAATTAGGTTTAAGTTGTAACACAATGATTTGTTTCCATTAGAGGATTCCCCGATTGACTTAGGCTATGGAACACAATGAATGAATGTTGGTCCATAGGCTAGGTAGGTTTGGGTGTATAACACTTTTCCAAGTCATAAATCTAATTCTGAATATAGAATTTCTAAAGGGCCCAAGTTAGTTTCTAGACCTAAACCTGGTGACAACTCTCAACCCTTTGCCTTTTAGCCCCCTTGACTATGATGTACTCCTAGTGGAAACATCTTGTGTCTAGGGTAGTGAGCCCACACTTTAGTGTCACATCTATAATATAGTAAATAAATTTCTTAATTAAAATTTTTTATGTTATATCTATAAGTTGATATATTATAAGTAAAGTAATTAAATTTAAACGATTCCTAATCTCACTTAAATTTATGAATGATTGTGATGCGATGTTCTTTAACACCAAGCATGCCTCTTGAGTCTTGACCAACTTTTGTGCAAACAACCAAAATAGAATAGAATATGGATCTAAAATTTGTTAACGACACAATACTTTTTACAATATTTCTCATAAAAACTAGTATTGTCTGTTATAAATAATGCATAATGATGATGCACTAGATTGTTAGTGGTAAGATTGTCCAAATGGAATGGTGCTTAACCATAATTATGACCTGCAAAATGATAATGAGATGTTCCTCCCTCAAAGAACACAGCGGTGAGAAGGGAGAAGGTTTTTTTAATGAAACTTACAGTGCACAGGCTTTAAACCTTTTAAACTCACACTCATTTTCCAATATGGGATTAACCCACTGTTTTTTTCTTTTAAGAATACTAAGTATTTTTTAACACACACACACGGGGAGAGGGGAAAAGGTTTTTTAAAGAAACTTACAGCACATACTTTAAACCTCTTAAACTCATACTCATTTTTCAATGTGGGATTAACTCATTATAAGTTTAAGAGGTTTAAAGCCTGTGCCGTGTATCCAAGAGTTAGGCCCTTTCAGATATATACCACTGTAAGTTTCTTTAAAAAAACCTTCTCTTGTCTCCCTGTGTGTGTGTTAAAAATATTTAGTATTCTAAAATAAATAAGAAATAAAAAGTATATGTGTGTACCTTTCTCTTATTCTTGTCTTGTGTGGTTTATATAACCTGCCTCTTTCTAGCTGTTAGGAGGGCGTAATGGCCATATCTATATCTCTAGTAACGTATTTGGTCTCTTAATCAGGTCTTTGATGAGGTCGTCAATGGTCCTATCTCTGCAAGTTCCCGTTAGTAATAGTTGTGCATTAACTGTCTGTTTAATGCACCGTGATCATCTGATCGGGATTGGACGGCCCATATTTGCTTTCTCATCACATAATATAATACAATTGATGTTAATGGTGGATTGAATAGAAAGTGATGTTCCACCTATATGTTTGGCCACCTGTATTCTAATTCTATGTCCCTTTCGCATTGCATGTAGGTGGAACAAATATATAAGTGGTAGGTTTTGAGTGATATATATATATATATATATATATATATATATCTACACACACTAGTATTATTTTCATGCGATGCAACGTTTGGTGAAGATTCATATGTAAGCTATTTTTTTTTAAATTATTAAATAAATAGTAATAATAAATTATAAAATAAGTATAAAAATTTAATAAAAATTACTTTAAGCTCTAATTTTTTAGAGTTTAGAGTTTAGATTTGTGTTTATCTATTTTTATATTTTAAAATTATTTTTGTGCTTTGTGTTAATTTCTTAATATGAGATGTGGCATGAGTTTGATTATTCCTATTGTTTGTTTATTTAGGGCCCTGAACACTCAAATTGTTTAATCTAATTAATTAACCAAGTTGTTACTTAGGTTTATTATTCAGATCTAGGATAAACACAAACAATCATATCTCTAAGTGTGGAAAAGTAAATAAGACAAGCGATATGTAGTCCAGGAAAATCAATGAAACAATCCAGTTTCAAGATAAAAAACGTGGGGAGGATTTAACCTAAACAATCCACTAGGCAACAAATTCACTATACAGAATGAAAGTTTTGCAATAGATTTTCTCCTAAATATAATGCTACCTCTTGTAGTACTTACTCACGCGACCACACGC
The DNA here is from genome assembly GCA_019022515.1 of Quercus aquifolioides. Taxonomy (NCBI): domain Eukaryota; kingdom Viridiplantae; phylum Streptophyta; class Magnoliopsida; order Fagales; family Fagaceae; genus Quercus; species Quercus aquifolioides. Next base: position 33,397,586 of record CM032326.1, read on the forward strand.
AACTTTGAATTCACGGACTCTTCTATCTGAATTTGATGCGCACAAACACCCCCATTTGTGACTTTGAGATCACTCAAAGTTTTAGATCATAAGTAGTAGTTGATCTTGTATGTAGCAACTTATCTCCACTGGTTCTTATGGTTGGATCTTCTTTCCTGCAGATGCTTGTTGAGTTAGAAGGTTACAAAATCTCTCAGATCTCACAGGAGTAACTCACAAGACTTCACAAGACTTCTGAAAAGTGAATTACAGTTTTCCTTTTATACCTAGCAGCGTTGGACTCAAACTCTAAATGTTTCGCGGGCTTTCGGGCTTTATTTAAAATCTACAAAAAATGCATCTGGATCAGTCGAACTTGTCTCTCGATTGGTCGAGCCTTGTGGTTTTTGAATTCTTCTTTCTTCAGCTTGACTGTTCTTGAATCTTGACTTAAATCAACTTGAGTAATATCTAAAGCTGTTATAAGACTTATATCTTAAAGTAGACATGTTTTTGTACTTGATTTGCCAACATACATAAAATTAGAATCTAAACATTCATTCCTAAATATTTAAAACTTAACAATCTCCCAATTTGGCAATCCATAACATACATACAGATGAATTGCTCAAATTCAAGAACTAACTCAATACAAGTTGTTGCCCTACAACAATTCAGTCATAATCTACTATCTACAAGTTGCAACAATAAATAGCAGCATCATAAAAGAATTAACCTGTAAATTCTTGAAATACTGAAAACAAACCATAAACGCATGTGTGGAAAATATATTCTAAACAATATGAATAAAACTTTGTGATTCATAAAGCAAATAGTTTTGATATCAACCATAAGCAAACTAACTCTCCCCCTAAGTTAGATACTTCAAAAACTTTTATTCTCTCCCTCTTTCGAAAACATTTTCATCTCCCCTAAATAAAAACAGTTAAAAATCTTTTTCCAAACTTCATCTATTTCTCCCCCCTTTTTGTCACGTATTGACAAAGACAACTCAAACAAAGAGTAGATAGTAAACATACACAACAGAGGACCTCCCATTATGAACATCACAGGTTTTAAAAGAAAACATCATTCTCCCCTATAAAAATAGGCAAAACAAAACAAATTTTGGGAAAAACAGGTTTGGGGGAAACTTTAGGAGGTGGGAAAAAATAAAGACACACATAAGTTGAGGATACACATGAATAAAAATATTCTCTCTTTCAATATATGCAAACTTGACACTATGTGACCCATAAACAGATGCATGCAAACATTCCAAGCACAATCAGTTTAGACTATACAATATAAATCTCAATGATATAAAAATTTAGTATGCAATGTGTTTTCATGTGTCAAGGTATTTTGAAAACTCAAATCAACTTCATGAGTAGAGAAAATATTTGCAAATTTATTATCCACCATATCTCTTAAAAAAATTCCCAATTTTTAGCAGTTCACACATCTGGAAAAATAGCATATACTAAAATGTATAGAACTCAAAAATTAATCTATAAATTTTTAGATCAAATTGAGTACCCAATTTAGCAAAGTGTATGTGTGTGGTGCATGTGTGAACAAGTGTGAAAAATTATGAGAGATATGACTGCAAAAATGCAAGATAGATAAAGAAAACAATGCGATGCATGTCCTAATCTATATGTGCAATGCATGTGAATCCTATCACAAATTATGCATGGAAAAAAATTGATCAGTTAGGGAGAGTAAGAATCATTCAAATTCACACTTCGATCAATTGAGAGGAATCGAAGAAAATTCGTGGGAAATTTCGATTAGTTGAACATTGATCGGACGTCAATGGAATTAGACAAAGAGTTTTTCTTTAAAACCTAAACATTTTTGATAAACCGAACAATGTAAATTGTAAAACTTTAAAAATCTGGAAACTTTTGCAGAAAGACAACTTAAAAAGTAGTTTTTAAGACTCAATGCATATGAACATGATCTCAAAAAGTTTTAAAAACACGATTCCACTCAGATGCAAATATCAAAACCAATCAAGAAGTTAAAATCACAAAATTTAAACTTAACATTTTTCATCAAATTCTCAACCAAAATAAAAAATTGGATTTACACTTCAATTCATATGCAATTAAAGATGGCTAGATTAGACAACACACACATTCTCATGTACTTGATTTAGCAAAGATTTGCGTGTAGTGTGTGCAACTAGTATGTGTATAAATTATAGAAAATGTGATATGTAGATAGTAATCGTACAAGTTTTCTACATTATCAATCACAACGGTTTGAAAGTGAATATCAACTAAAGAGTTATATCATATAACTCTCACATCTCTTAGAAAACATGCTTGCAATCATATTAAAGCATTTTGGCTATTTTTGCCCTTTTTTCTATCTTTTATTTTTATTTTTATTTTTATTTTTATTTTTTTAAGCACAATCAAGGATATCATGCATGGGCATATATGAGATAGAAAATAAAATACCCTTGTTACAACCTTTATTTTTTATTATTTAAGATAACATCTCGTTTTATCTTGTTGTGCAAGTGCTACACCTTATCGAGCATGGCTTTTATGATTTGCACACAGGTGTTCATGATTGGCGAATAACAGTGGTGAGATGATTATTTATGCCTTTCTCCTAGAATTTTCTAGTCCTAACAATCAAAGAATGTGACATCAAAATCAAGAACGTTTGTTCAAAGACTATAAACATCTCACCTAATTAAGCACTAAATAGCACAAACTAGAAAAGTGCAAAAAGTAGCTCATCAAAGCTAAGCAAGGTACATAGTCATAAAATGCAAATTTCATTAACCAACCTTAATCACATATTAAGGGTTTGTTTGGATACAACTTATTTTGCTGAAAACTGAAAACACTGTAGCAATAAAGTGGTTATGGGTCCCATGAACAGTGCACAATGTCTCCTACACAGTGTAATCCGCGTGCATGAACAGTGCGGGTTACTGTTCATAAGCCTAAATGCACTGTTCATATCCCATGAACAGTGCAAGAGGCGCTAAAAAAAAAAAATGCAAACGTAGGGGGAGAGACGCGCATCCAAATGCTCACTAAGTGGTGTGCAATAAAAAAAAATAAAAATCTTTTTGATTTTCAATTTTTTTTTTATTATGATCAAAAACAAAAAGCACACATTATACTAAATGAATAAAAATGCAATAACAATACATGACAGTGCTCAACTAAGCTATAGAGAGTACACATGCAAGAAATATCAATTTCTCAATTAACCCTTGAGTACATGTACTATCTAGTACATACTCATACAAAATCAACAATAGCTCAAGCACTTAGTTGTTCAATACAAACTCTCTATTTTCTCTACAATGTCAAGCATGTTCTAAGTCAAGAGAGAGATATTATAATTCATGTAATCCGCAAGAAAAATAAAACTAGACACAAAATAAAATATTTTTTTCTTTTTGAAAATTTTCAATATTTTTGGATTTTTTTTAATAATTGAAACAAACTAAAAACAAGATAGCCAAAAACAAAAAAGCAAACATGTCCATAAATAATTGAAAGAATTAAATCAAGGACAAGTAAGCAACACTCCCTTAGAAAATATTTTCTCACCATACAACACACGTCTTTGGCTTTGTAGGTGAAAAATCATGAGAAACAGAATGTATTTGAGGGATTACACAATTTTTTAGAGAAATACCAAAATCCTGCAATTTCCTTTCACAAGTCAACAAGCTTAAATTTTTCAAAAGCATATTGAAACAATTTATCTGGACTTATGGCAGAAGAAGTATCATCACATATCCTAGACTAAAACATAGAATGCTTAAATTTCAATTTATGACAATTAGGACAAATGTGACCATGGACAGCACAAAAGTGACAAACAGGAACAAATTTAGGAACATCAGTATTCCTAGAGGGGGTTTTTGGTCACAGGCTTTGGTTTTTGCCTCAACAAGGAATAATTTGGTCTAATGTGACCAACAACACCACAATGGTGATAAGTAGGCACAAAAACAGATATCTTTTGCACTCTAGTAGTAGGCTTAGATTTAGGTTTAGAAACTTCAGCGTCTATATTAGAACTTTTACCTTTGTCTAATCTAGCAAAATAAGCTTTTTCTTTATGATTCCTAGGAATATAAACTTTTTCATCTTTAGGCTTAATGTAAATAGAAACAAATCTGTCAACAATAGCAAGCTTGGTACAAGACAATTTCTTTAATTCAGCTCTAGACTCAACTAACTCTTGTTCCAAACTTTTTTATCTTTTCATATTGAGAGAAAATTTGATTTCTCAAAAATTCATTCTTTTTATTGGATTCATTCAATCTTACAAGCAATTCCCCTTTTTCAAGAATAGCCAATTTTAACTCTTCCTAAAATTTCTTAGTAATTTTAAAATTTTTAGATAATTCCTTATGGAGAATTTCACAAGCATCAATAAAATTAACAGAACCATTAGTGTCCTTTTTGTTCAATTTATCACAACTAAAAGTAATAAGACGCTTAAAATTATCCATGACAATAGGGATCAAGGATCTCACTTCGGACGTTAATCCAAAAAGAGTGAACCTACTCTGATATCACTTGTTAGTTTATTTAAACCCCTGAACACTCAAATTGTTTAATCTAATTAATTAACCAAGTTGTTACTTAGGTTTATTAATTAGATCTAGGTTAAACATAAACAATCATATCACTAAGTGCGAAAATCTCAATAAGACAAGTGATATGACGACCCAGGAAAACCTATGAAACAGTCCAGTTTCAAGGTAGAAAACCTGGGGAGGATTTAACTTAAACAATTCATAAGGCAACAAATTCACTATTTAGAATGGAAGTTTTACAATAGATTTTTCCCTAAATCTAATGCTACCGCTTGTAGTACTTACTTACGCGACCACACACAGCTCCAAATCCACGGACTCTTCTATCTAAATTTGTTGCACACAAACACCCCATTTGTGATTTTAAGATCCCACTCAAAGCTTTGGATCATCAGCAGTAGTTGATCTTGTATGTAGCAACTTATCTCCACCAATTCTTAAGATTGGATCTTCTTTCTTGCAAATTCTTGTTGAGTTAGAAGGTTACAAAACCTCTCAGATCTCACAAGAGTAACTCACAAGACTTCATAAGACTTCTGAAACCCGAGTTACAGTTTTCCTTTTATACCTAGCAGTGTTGAACTCAAACCCTAAATGTTTCGCGGGCTTTCCGGCTTTATTTAACATTTGCAAAAAACGCATCTTGATTGTTGAGCCATGCAATTTTTGAATTCTTCTTTCCGCAGCTTGATTGTTCTTGAACCTTGACTTGAATCAACTTAAGCAATGTCTAAAACTATTCTAAGACTTAGTATCTTATAGACATGTTTTTGTACTCTGTTTGCCAACATACATAAAATTAGAATCTAAACATTTATTCCTAAATATTTAGAACCTAACACCTATTTGGTTTACATTTAATCTATGCTCTAGTCAGCGCAAACCATAATAAACAAAATAATTTCTCAATACTAATTTTTTCCCTAATGATGGTCTGATTAAAATTTCAACACACTCACAAATTAAATACAATAACCAAAAACCAAAATCTAAACATAAACAAAAGTGTTCAAAAATTGAGAATTAAAAAAAAAAAATTTAAAAACTTACATAAGAGAACCAAGAATTTAAATGGGTGTCTACTATTTTGCTTCTTTATAGTGAGTTTCTTCTGGCATAATATCCCACACGTAAATTTTGAAGCAAAGAATAATAAGTAAGATCAATTTATTAGATTAAAACATAAGCATACGTTGCACCTTGGGGAAAAAAAGTGAAAAAAAAAAAAAGTGGGTTATTGTCTAGAATTTAAGTTTAGAATTTTTTATAATAAATTTTTAGTTTGAATAGAATTTAAATTTATTTAAATATTTAATTTTAGAAAATTTTGATAATAGACTTTTAGTTTGAATAGAATTTAAATTTGTTGAAGTTTAAATGTATAAAATAATTTACTAATTAGTTGTTCTCAAAATATTGATAATAGAATTTAGTTTGAGTAGAAGTCAAAACGTAGCTTTTTTTTAATTGTGTTGACGGAGGGATAACTGTAAATGTCTTCAGCTTCCCATGAGCAGAAAAAAAAAAAAAAAAAATGATGTTCAGACACCATATTGGAACATGTTTTTGGTACTGCATCAAGGCATGTTTATAAACCCATGAATATTGGCATGACTACAAGTGTTTTCACGCAAGGAAAAAAGAATAAATATAGTGTACTAGTTCTGTCCGTAATTGAAAATAAAAAAGGAATGTAGTAAGTGGGATGGACAAACCTTTCTCTCCTTGGCATTTTCTAAAACTACTGTGTATCCATCAAAATCGTTATCTTGTATTCTTAAATTTATAAATAATTGAAATACAATGCATATATGTTCCAATTTCTTGAGTGACAATTTATTTAAACATAACTACTAGTATTTCTATTTGGTAACATATCATTCGGCCCTCACGGCTTCTAACTCTTCCTCTTCATCCACTGTCAACCAAACCAAAACCTCCCCAACCCCTCTTTCAATTCTCTTTTTGATTAATTCTCACAAACTCCTTTCTAACCCTCCTTCTCTTCCCTTTTTGATCAATCCTCAGAATTTCTTATCCATCGAAATCACCAACAAAAACTACCTCTACTAGAAAACTTAACTCGTACCTTAACTAGTTGTCAATATCTCCTCAATTTAGTTGATGGCCCCAACTCATGTCCTCCCTCTCTCTTTGACACGCCTTGATCAACTCCGTATGAGTCTTCTAATTTCCCCCTTGTCCGAAATACCCCTCATCGTTGGGCTCAATTCATCTCTTGGGCTTTCGCTTCAATGTTTTAAAATCTGTGTGTTCAATGGTCTTGAATCCAAGTGCAATGATTTTAGTCACAACCTTAGCTACCTGTATCAAGTTCCAACCTTATTTATTGTCTTTAGTTGCATATAATTTTCCATAGCCATGAGTTCTTTCGCTCAAATGCTTCTTCTTCTGTTATTGAGACTTATTCCTCCAGAACTTCTCCTCCAACAAATCTTGCCCATCCTAGCCCTCAATCTTCAATTAGGGTCTTCGTCGCAACCTAGAGTTCATGATCACGGCCACAATTGCAATTTTTGATACGCTCATCCAATACACGTGGAGTTCATCCCATTCAGGGGGATACAGGGTACTTATGTCTGGTCCAGTGACTGGCTCATGCTACCAAAGCTGCAATGGTTTAAAACATATGATAGCAACCTATTATTACCTTTATTCTGATATTCCTCCTCCTCCCTCTGCTCTCATGCCTTATATGTTGCAATTTCTTAAATTTATAATCGGTTTCTTAACTCACCATGTCATTTTGGACCTTGTCAATCTTTTAGCCACTCGTAAGGAATATCATGGCCATGATCAATTTTGTCTTGGTGTAAACTCCTCATTTCTCACACAGGTTGTACACTATTAATTAAATAATTTATGTCATGCCTGTTATTTTGTATTGTTCTTTGATGATTATTTCAAATTCATATGGTATCTTCTTCCTTGTATTTTGGTGTGCTTGCCATTTTTCTTATTTTCCAATTTATGGTTGAATGTTAACTCCCTACAACAACTAATTCTTCCCAACAAATTTTGTAAATTGAGTTCATTCTTTGCAAATTATGGAATAAATCATCGTCTCTCTTGTTCCTGCCCTGACAAACAAAATGGTAAAATCAAATGTTGAAATTGGCATATTGTTGAAACCAGATTATCCTTAGTGGATCATGCCTCTATCCCTTAAAAATACTAGCAATTCACGTTTGACACAGCATTTTTCCTCAATAATCGAATTTCATCCGGTAGATGGTGGCATTTTGTTATTTGAGAAGCTTCTTCATTCTAAACCAGATTATAACTTGGTCTTTAATTGTTTTTGTTATCCATTTTTACAAGCATACAATTGTCACAAAATGGATTTTGTGTATGCTCCTCATGTCTTTCTCGGATGTATATAGTCCTCAACACCATGCATATCGTTGCCCTGAACCCCACTCTGTCCACCCTTTCATTGCCTGACAGATTCGGTTTGAATAACATAAATTGCCATTTTTGGGGCCCTCCATTCTTGGTACCTCATCCTCATCCCCACGTCTTGGGCAGTGGTTTCAATTTTCCTTCTACACTAATTGTCTCCCTTAGCTAAACACACCCTTACTTTGTTGGGCTTTGTGGAGCCTAGTTATGTTTAATCCGATTGACGACCCGAATAATGTTGCGTGGTTTTTAATGTGAGATTTTCTGAGGCTTAGTCCATGGAACAGAGGCAGGAAAAAATTTTGGCCCGTTTTGTAACCCATTGTGTATCCTGTGCGCAGGATGTAGAAAACGCAGTTTTGGTGATTAGGGTTTTTTTTTTTTTGTTGTCATTCTTAAGAGACTAAAACACTGTACTACTGCACTTTGTATTTTTCCCTGATAATAGTAAAATCCCAACAACTTCGTGGATGTAGGCAAATTGCCGAACCACGTAAATATTGTTTTGTGCGTGTCATTGTTTTTCATTGGCGTGTGTTTTCTCTATTTTTTGTTTCTCACAGGTTGGGAATTTTGGGTTAATTCCCTATAACTGGTATCAGAACCTAGGGTTAGGTTTGAGTGGGAGTGGGAGTAATGGCAGAGGAAGTAGGAAAAGTGTCTAGAATAGAAAAGTTCGATGGCACAGACTTCGCGTATTGGAGGATGCAGATTGAAGATTATCTCTATGGGAAGAAATTGCATCTGCCTCTTTTGGGGACAAAATCTGAGACTATGAAGGCTGAGAAATGGGCTCTTCTTGACAGACAGGTACTGGGAGTTATTAGGTTAACTTTGTCTAGGTCTATTGCACACTATGTTGTAAAGGAGAAGACCACAGCAGATTTGATGAAGGCTTTGTCTGATATGTATGAAAAGCCATCAGCAAACAACAAGGTGCATTTGATGAAGAAATTGTTCAATCCGAAGATGGCAGAGAACACATCAGTAGCACAACATCTGAATGAATTTAACACTATCACAAATCAATTGTCGTCTGTAGAAATTGATTTTGATGATAAGATCCATGCATTGGTCGTTTTGGCTTCTTTGCCAAACAGTTGGGAGGCAATGAGGATGGTAGTAAGCAATTCTACAGGAAAGGAAAAGCTAAAGTACAATGACATATGAAATTTAATTCTAGTTGAAGAGATTTGCAGAAGAGATGCAGTTGAAACCTCAGGATTTGATTCTACCCTAAACCTTGAGACAAGAGGCCGAGGTAATGACAGAATTCAAATCGGGACAGATCAAAATTTAGAAATTCTAATCAGAATAGAAGTAAATCTAGATCAGGCCAACAAGTACAATGCTAGAACTGTGGGAAAATGGGTCACTTTAGGAGGCAATGCAAAAGTCCTAAGAAGAAGAATAAAGATGATTCTGCTAATGCTGTAACAGAAAAGGTACATGATGCATTACTTCTTGCAGTAGACAGTCCACTTGATGATTAGGTTTTGGACTCAGGAGCTTCGTTTCATACCACTCCACACCGAGAAATCATACAGAACTATGCTGCAGGTGATTTTGGTAAGGTGTATTTAAATGATGGTACAGCCTTGGATGTTGTGGGTATGGAAGATGTTCGTATATTGTTGCCCAATAGGTCTGTTTGGTTACTAGAGGAGGTTTGACATATTCCTGATTTGAGGAGGAACCTGATTTCTGTTAGACAACTTGATGATAAAGGGCATGCAATACTATTTGTTGGTGGTAATTGGAAAGTTATAAAGGGAGCCAGAGTATTGGCTCGTGGAAAAAAGACTATATGACCTCAAGTTCAAGAGACACAATTGCAGTTGCTGAAGCAAGTACTGATACAAGCCTATGACACCGCAGACTTGGTCACATGAGTGACAAAGGGATGAAGATGCTGTTGTCAAGTGGAAAACTACCAGAATTGAAGTCCATTGATTTTAGCATGTGTGAAAGCTGCATCTTAGGAAAGTAGAAAAAGATGAGCTTCTTGAAAACTGGCAGGACACCAAAGGCTGAAAAATTGGAGTTAATACACACTAATTTGTGGGGGCCTTCTCCGATTGCATCCCTTGGAGGTTGAAGATACTACATCATTTTCATTAACGACTCAAGCAGAAATGTATGAGTTTATTTTCTAAAAAACAAATCTGATATATTTGAAACTTTTAAGAAGTGGAAGGCCATGGTTGAGACAGAAACATGTTTGAAAGTAAAATTTTTGAGGTCAGATAATGGAGGAGAGTACATAGATGGAAGGTTCAGTGAGTATTGTGCTGCACAAGGAATTAAGATGGAAAAGACCATTCCTGGGACGCCACTGCAGAATGGTATGGCTGAGCGCATGAACAGAACTCTCAATGAGCGTGCTAGGAGTATGAGGTTGTATGTTGGACTACCAAAAACTTTCTGGACTGATGCTATTAGCATTGCAGCTTACTTGATAAACCGAGGACCATCAGTTCCCATGGAGTTTAGACTTCCTAAAGAGGTTTGGAGGCATAAAGAGGTAAAATTTTCACATTTAAAAGTTTTTGGTTGTGTTTCTTATGTTCATATTGATTTTGATGCTAGTAGTAAACTTGATGCAAAATCTAAAATATATTTTTTCACTGGCTATGGTGATGAGAAATTTGGCTATAGGTTTGGGATGAACAAAACAGGAAAATCATCAGAAGTATAAATGTGATATTTAATTAACAGATTATGTACAAGGACAAGTCAACTGTAGTGTCAGATGTTACAGAGATAGATCAAAAGAAATCTGAGTTTGTCAACTTAGATGAATTGACTGAAAGTACTGTCCAAATGCGTGACTACGGGGTGCCTATTGCCCCCACTAAAAAAGAAAATGCATGTTAGGTTGAGCAATAATACTGCGACTAGGGAAACACTGAATGGAATTGAAGGCATAGGATGAAGAAGATAAGGAGAATGTAGATTCACAAGTACATCAAAGTACACTTGTAGCTGAAATCTGTAGATCTTCTAGGACCATCAGACCTCCATAGCGTTATTCACCCACTCTAAATTATCTCTTATTAACTGATGGTGGTGAGCCAGAGTGTTATGAAGAAGCCTTGCAGGATGAAAATTCAAGCAAGTGAGAGTTAGCCATGAAAGGTGAGATGAATTCCTTGTTAGGGAATCAGACATGGGAATTAACTGAATTGCCAATAGGAAAGAAGGCTTTGCATAACAAGTGGGTATACAGAATAAAGAATGAGCATGATGGCAGCAAGCGTTACAAGACCAGATTAGTTGTTAAAGGGTTCCAACAGAAAAAGGGCGTTGACTACTCAGAGATATTTTCTCCAGTTATGAAGATGTCAACCATTAGACTGGTACTGGGAATGGTGGCTGCAGAAAACTTACATCTTGAACAGTTAGATGTGAAGACGGCATTCCTTTATGGTGACTTAGAGGAAGACATTTACATGATTTAGCCAAAATGGTTCATTGTTTAGGGACAAGAAAATCTAGTCTACAAATTGAGAAATAACTTATATGGCCTAAAACAAGCTCCAAGACAGTGGTACAAGAAATTTGACAGTTTTATGCATAGAATTGGGTTCAAGAGATGTGAAGCTGATCACTGTTGCTATGTTAAGTTCTTTGACAATTCTTATATCATTTTATTATTGTATTTAGGATGATATGCTCATTGTAGGGTCTAGCATTGAGGAGATTAATAATATAAAGAAGTAATTGTCAAAACAATTTGCAATGAAGGATTTGGGAGCTACAAAGTAAATCTTTGGCATGAGAATCATTAGAGACAACGCTAATGGTACATTGAAACTTTCACAATCAGAGTATGTAAAGAAAGTTCTTAGCAAGTTCAACATGAATGAAGCTAAACTAGTAAGCACACCCTTGGGTAGTCATTTCAAACTAAGCAAAGAACAGTCACCGAAGATAGAAGAAGAAAGGGACCATATAAGCAAGGTGCCCTATGCCTCAGCTATTGGCAGCTTGATGTATGCTATGGTGTGTACAAGGCTAGACATTGCACATGCAATGGGAGTTGTGAGCAGATTCATGAGTAGGCCTGGAAAGCAGCATTGGGAGGCAATCAAGTGGATTCTGAGATATTTGAAAGGTTCATCAGATACATGTCTTTACTTCACAGGTGCAAGTTTGAAATTGCAAGTTTATATAGATGCTAATTTTGTTAGTGATATTGATAGTAGAAAGAGTACTGCTAGGTTTGTATTTACTCTAGGTGGCAATCAAACATAAAGCAAGTCATATTTACTACTTTCAAATCAAAGATAATTCAGTTAATATGTGACATAAAACTTCTGCCAAAAGTCATATAGCTTCATTTATTTAGCAGTCCCTCCATCTTTCAAAAAACTTTAGAATCTCATATAGGCAACCATATACAGTAAAGAATTTGTTATAGTCCATATAATCAAGACATTTGAAAGCTCAAAGCTAAATAAATCTGTTAGACACTAAGCTCAACTCAGCAAAGCCTTATCACAATTCACAATTACTTCATTTACTTGGGTCATGGATCCCAATAATCTAGTACTCCACAAAATATACATAATTCAGATCATAGAATATATGACCCAAACAAATTCAGCACAACTAAAATACGATACAACTAATAAGAAATAGGATGCTAGAGATAAATTTCAACACAAATTGAAAATTCTGGGAAACCTTTAGGAGCTACTTTTGTTTAGTTACCAAACATTAAAGAAGTGAACTGCACATGAAAAAATTATGCAAATCATGCTGACAATAACACTAACCTTGATGTACAAACACAAAACAAATATTGTTAAGGACATATTTTATGTAGTTGGCTAATCCTTTGACAAAACGCACTTTACTTTTATTTGGGTAGATCTAATATGTGTTTAATACTTCAAGGAACATGTTGTTCAAGTCTAGTATTAAAACCATGAATATTGGATCAAGAAACAAGTGAAGAAAAGTTGTTCATTAAAGCTGGACAGATAGCTCGACACTTGCGGACAGATATCTCGACAGCTGCTCGACACCTCTCGACAGCTGGCTATCTATCGAGCTCTTCAGTTGATTGTTATCGCAATCTCGATACCTTCTCGACAGTTGGTGGATCGATCGAGAAAGCTCCTGTCCCCTCTACAGTTTCTCGACACCTCCTCGACACCTAGCTATCTATCGAGGTTTCAAGCTCGACATCTCCTCGACACCTCCCGATCGATCGAGGTTACGGGAAATCAGAATTTTCAGATCTGATTTTTGGGCCAGGCTTTTGTATTTGTGTAGGGTTTCTTTTCTCACAACCTTAGACCTATATAAGGCTTATTTTAGAGGCCATCACATAGGAGAATACAAGAAGAACATATGCAAAAGGTGACCAATGCCTTATTCTCTTTGAAAGAGGCTACTGCGTCTTTGCGCCTTAGGGTTTTGTAACCAAGTGCTTCTTGATCTTCATTGTTGATGAAGTGAAGAACTTTGCAGCCAACATCTTCTTCTAGTTGGTGATTAAGTCGCGTACAGGTATCCGCGCAATTGGTTAGTCACATACTGGGATTCATGCATCATCAAAGGGTGGCGTTCATATATTGAAGAGTTCAGAGGTTTTAAAGCGGTAGAAGGTTTCTGCTGTGAGTTCATCTACGGGGATTGTAGAGTCTAGGGACAAAGGTTGTTACTAGATCTGAAACTTCTCTTTACTATAGTGGATTTCTTTTCGGGAAGGTTTCCCCCCAAGTTTTTTACTGTGAAACTAGTTTGTTTTATTGATTTTCCTTGGTCATCATATCTTGTCTTATTTATTTTTCCGCTACATGATATTGATGTTTGTTTGTTTTAACAAATTTAATTCATAATAAATTTAATTAACAACTTGGGTTTAAAACTTGTTAATTCTATCAACCGGGGTCTAAATTTCTCAACAAGCGGTATCAGAGCGGGGTCACTCTGATTGGATTAATTTCCTAAGTATGATCCTTGACCCCTGTTGTCATGGATCATGGACAATCTCTTTTGATTCCTCCTTTATTTGATGGAACTAATTATGCGTACTGGAAAGTTCGTATGAAAGTGTTTTTGCAGGCTCTAGGTGAACAGGTATGGCAAGCTGTTGAAGTTGGCTAGATTAAGCCAAAGGAAGCGCCGATGGATTGGAATGATGCAACAATCATAGAGGCAAATTTCAACAGTAGGGCTTTGAATGCTCTATTTTGTGGGGTGACCAATGAGGAATTTAAGAAGATATCATCCACGGAAGTTTCCAAGGAAGTATGGACCATTCTTGAGATCACCTATGAAGGTACCAAGACAGTAAAGACTGTGAAACTTCAACAACTCACTAGAAGTTTTGAAGAAATAAGGATGGAGGAGGATGAGACCTTTGATGAGTTTTATGTTATACTCAAGGATATTGTGAATTCTACTTTCAATCTTGGAGAATCTATTGTGGAATCCAAAATTGTTAGAAAAATCCTTAGGTTCTTACCTAAAAGATTCCATGCCAAGATTGCTGTCATTGAAGAAGCAAATGACATTAATCAAATTCCTTTGACTGAGCTTGTAGGGAACCTTCAAACCTATGAGATGGGATTAGGTTTAATGGGAAAAGGTGGAAAGAGCAAAAACTTAGCTCTTAAGGGTATAGAGGAAGAGATTGAGGACTCTGAAAGCGAAGATGAAGATAAAGATGATGATGAGGATGAGGATCTATCATTCATAACTGATGAGATTATCAAGCTTCTTCAATTTGGGAAAAAAGATAAAGGGTTGGTTGCAACTTGGAGTGACACTGAGGTTGACTCTTCTGATGATTTTGTGGATGAATGTCGTCACGTTATGGCCTTTGCTGCCTCAACCGATAAGGTGATTGTGGAGAGTGCTAGTGATAGTGAGGATTCTTCTGATGATGAAGTACCTAAGAAGATGACCCTTCAGGAAGCCTATGATAAGCTATGCACTGAATTCATAAAATCTGAAAAGCCTTCTCGTCTTTGTAGAAAAGAGTTCAATGAGGTAAAAACTGAAAAAAGCTGATTTGTTAGTCAAACTAGATGAGACTACAAGGTTAGTTGAGACTCTTGTTATGGAGAACGCCTCATTAGAAAAGAAGGTCAAGAATCTTCAGGTTAAGCTTAGTCAACCTAGAACTCAAATAGAAAGGATGTCTAGTGCAAAGCTTGGTGAGGTATAGAGTGCTCAAAAGCCTAATTTTGATAAGACTGGCTTAGGATATGTTGTTTCCTCCGACCCCTCCTCTTCGACGGCTTCTAGATCAATGACTGTCTTTGTGCTCCAATCTAAGAAAGGTGATAAAGGTATGAAATCCAAAACTGATTTGCCTAATTCTAAATCCCTTGTTAGATCACATGTTTGTCACCATTGTGGTGTTGTTGGACACATTCGTCATAATTGCTTTAAGTTGTATCCTCAAAAGCAATTGTCCAAACGGTCACAGGTTTCCTCTCAAGGACCTACACCTTTGTTTGGAGAGTTATTAAAAGTCTTGAGCTTTTTAACTCAATTTTAGGAGAATTCTAATTCTTCTATGTCCTTTAGTAGACATACTAGGACATGTGTCTTTTCATCTTCACAGCCAAAGACTCGTGCTGTGTGGGTGAGAAAGGAGCCTAAGACTTAACTGTCTTTTCTGTTTGTTCTCTGCTTTAATTCTTTCTATCTAAAGTAGGACGCTTTTTGCTTGATTTTGATAGGCCATAATCTGAATGACCCCTTGTGATTTAAACCAATTAATTAATTAGCCAAGTTGTTAATTAATCAATTAATCATGCAAACGCGTGGAAGTACAAACAAATAACCAATAAACTAAATAAGCAGTGGAAATTAAATAACACGATGATTTGTTTACGAATGGAAAAAACCCTAACGGCAAAAACCCCACCGGGTGATTTTCAGGTCACCACTCCCGAAACTCCACTATTATCAAATCAAGCGGTTACAAGTAAAGGAATCTCAAGTATCTTACCAACCTATAGTTGAACCCTTACCCCAATACCCAATTGGACTTGATCTGTAGCGACAGTTCCCACCTTTGATGCACGGCTCCCAAGTACGTGACTAATCAATGTGCGAATCCCAGTACGCGACTTCAAACACCAACTTAGAAGGAGAGGTTGGCTGCAAAGTTCTTCAGTTCATCCTACACGATGAAAATCAGGAAGATACTTTGTCACAAAACCCTTTGGTGCAAATACACAGCAACTTCTTCAGAGAAGATGAACTAGGTCAAGAACTTCGTCTTTGATCACAATTTGCTTAAAAAGAGATTGCTCAATGCTTTTGCAACTTGTGTACAATTTGACAGCTCTTGAAACAATCATTTTATATGTTTAGGGTTAGAAGAAAAGAAGGCCCAAAAGTATATTCAAGGATCCTAAGGAAATCAGATCAGAAAATCTGATTTTATAATTCTCGACAGATAGCAGGTGTCGAGGAGCTATCGAGCAGGTGTCGAGGTTTAATGAATTTGCACATCAGCTTGTTTTTCTTGGACAGACTTGATGACTTCAACACTTGATCTTGAAACCTTGTTTCTTAAAGTATTAAAAACATCTAGAACTACCCAATTACAAGTAGAGTGCATTTTGTCAAAGGATTAGCCAATTTACATAAATAAGTAACATATGTTCTTAACATGTGAAAACACACATGTCCTAACAATCTTCCCCTTTGGCAATCCGTGACAAAATTACAACAAACAAATGAACATATGAGAGAAGTCATAAATCACTCAACTCATATTCACTTGTTGAATACAATAAAATCTATCCTAACACAAACTCTTAAAAAACTTTGCAAGAAAAGAGTTTATGGCAAGTAGACTTTGACAACCTGTATTTCTGAAACACTTTAAACAAAACTCATTAAGGCATCTTGTGTGAAACAAAAATAATAAATTGCATACAAGTATAATGAACATATGTATAAAGATAGAAAAGAAACAACACATGAAGAGATAGGTGAAAGAAACATACATCCACATATATAAAGAAAATAAGTACAATGTATGTAAAACTGGTCACAAGACCTCATATACAAGATCAATATATCTATGAAGAATAGAAAGAAAAAAATACATCAAAACCTCACTACATCCCTCAAAATATCAACACTCCCCCTATCAAAAATGTCCTATACTAACTCTCTCCCTAAAATGACTACTCTCATAACCTAAAACTACTCCCCCTTTTTGTCACGAGTGACAAAGGGTAGAGTGTCATGTAGACATCTCATCAATAGAGCTAGCATCTCCATCATCATAATCCGAAGCATCATCGTCATCACCATCATCATCATCCTCAAAGTCAGAAGCCGCTGGAGAAGGTGGTGAAGGAGTAGCCTCAGAAGCAAAACCATCCATGGTTGCCTACCGTCGTGCAATACGACCAACACGAACATTCACCTGATACAACTCAATAGAGAGTGTATCGAGGCGAGCATCCATGCGCTGCAGCTGCGCCATGATGTCTCCAAGAGATACATTGCCTGTAGAGAATGAAGGAGTAGATGTAGATGAAGCAGATTTGGATGGAGCTAAACAGGAGGGAGGAGTGGAATCCGTCTGTCGCGACCTAAACTGAGCCTTACTACGTTTTACGGTAGCGGCATCTATGGCACAGATGTGTGTGAAGTGGTCGGACACAGGAAAAGGGATAGAAAAATGGCGTAAGATCCTCGTGATAGTGGAAGGAAAGATGAGCTTATCACGGGACGCCGAATCTAGATGAACATCTATGATAGAAAGGATAAAATGAGAAGGAAAATCTATAGTAAGATGCTCTAGAAGAGGTAACAAAAATCGAGCACAAGGCTCTATGATGGAGTTGTAGTGAGAGAGTGGATGGAGTACAAAAGTCATCACCATGTTTAGAAATCTAGGACTTTTAGCAAAAGGTCTATATGATGTGTACTGATGCTCACCCCAATCAGCTGGGCGCTGACAAAAAGCATAAATGAGCTCATCTTTGGACATAGTCCTTAAACGCTCACAGGAAGGATAATTAGGAATATCTATCCTAGGAACCCTAAGCATATTCGCAACTAGCTGCGGAGTGACAGGGATGCGCGTACCTCAAACGCGAGTGAAAAAGAGAGGTACTGAACGATCTATCCCGTGCATGTTGGAGTAAAACTCCTGAATCAGCACGAGAGGACATGTGACCGGGACGTCACACAGTGACTCCCATCCCCTACTGTGAATGACAGAGGGAAGGTCAGTGTCGGCGAAGTCCGCCAAAATGACTTGGCGTTCCGAATGAACACCTTGTCTAGAAAAGTTCTTCGAAAATGCCTTATGGCATCTCCATCACAGAACTGAAGATTTAGAGGAGCAGAATCAGAAGATGAGGAAGCTCCAGAACGTAGAGGGTTCCGAGCCAGAGTGGATTTACGTTTGGGTGCCATAGACACTACTAACGTAAACAGAATGAGAAAGAGATAGAGAAGGAGACAATCAGAAAAGTCCCAACATAGATCATATATATCAAATATATTGAACAAAAAGTACGTATGCATGGGGATGCATGAACATGTGACATGCAAATTAAAAAGCATCATGGGCTCAGCCCAATCCAATCCTACCAGCACACATCTAAATGCATGTAAATACCATTCTAATGCACATGAAATGCAATGTATGACATTTTGAACATATTTAAGTGAAAACCCAACCCAAAATTTCAAGAAAAATTCATTAATTTTGAAAAACCCCAAAAATTTTAAAAAACCCCAAGACTTAAGCTTCAAAACATGAAATGCATAAAAAAGGAAGGAAAATGAGATCTTACCAAGTAATTAGAAGCAAGGTAGGGCCGAAAATCAAGTGGGTTTGAAGTTTTGAGTGAGAAAATCAAGTTTGGGAGAGGAACTGCCCCGGACAGATCGAGAGAGATCGAGAGAAATGAGATCTGCATCGCGACTGAGGTTTAAATAGGCACCTCAGTAATTCTCGACAGCTGAGGTGTCGAGAGGTATCGAGGAAGCTGTCAAGGAAGGTGTCGAGAAAAAGGCCGTTGACAGCTGAAGGTGTCGAGAGGTGTCGAGGTACAAGAACCAATTTCAAATAACAGAAACTCGATCGATCGACAAGGTATCGAGGAGACAAAAATTTTCTCGATCGATCTACCAGGTGTCGAGACAGGTGTCGAGATTGCAATAAGAAAAGGCTTGAGAAGCTCGACAGATAACAAGGTATTGAGGAGGTGTCGAGGAGGTGTCGAGCCAGCAGTTAAAAGCAGTTTTTCGAGAAGTGAAAATCACAGACATAAATGCAATCCAACATACACCTCAACCATTTATCCAATCAACATATAAAGCTCTCAAAATCATTTCTCGACAAAAATTTAAGCACATGGATCCTCAAAAACACATACACACACTAAACAAGTCTAACTAATTTTATTTTTCAAAAACAAGTTAAGACAGTTTAATGAGCATACATTAGCACATGTAAAACCATTGTGATGGCCAAATCACATTGTACCTGCACATGTATCAAAAGTAGCAAAGAATATTGCGTGTTGTGTGTGAAAAAAATCGCAAGATTGCATATGTGTATACATGTTATGACGATCTGAGATATGAGAAAATTACTTTAACTCACACACAATCATAACTGTTTGATGGGGACTACCACCTTCGAGGTACATCCTATAACTCCCACATCTCCTAGAATACATGCTTGCAACCATATTTAAAGCATTTTTAATCTTTTTGCTTTTTATTTTCTTTGCATATTTTCTTTTAAGCATATCATGCATAGGCATATAAAGAGAGAAAAGAAATACCCAAGATGTTAAACATTTGACACTGCACTTTTGTTATGCCAAAGCATACAGGTGTCTTTATTATGATTGGCGGGCAACAGTGGTGAGATGGTTATTTATGCATTTCTCTTAAGATTTTTTTAGTCCTACCCATCAAAAAGAGTGATATGAGCATTAAGTTCAAGAGATAACTTAATCTTACTCATCACAAATAAGAGCCACAAAGCTCACTTGCTTAGTTGTGCATAGAGATGCTCATCTAAGCTACAAGAAATACAAAGTTTAGAAAACTCTGTTTCATTGGCCACCCAAGGTACACAAGTACCAAAATACACAAAACACACACTGTTTTTGTATTTTTCTAATTTTTCAAATTTTTTTTTTTATATTAAAAAAAAACAAAACAAACAAAACTGAAAGTAAACACACAAAAATATGTTAAACAAAGCAAAGCATAAAACTAGACTGACTCAACAAAAATGCAAAACACACAAGCAATGCAACAAACAAGAAAAACAAGAAGGGAAAAGAAAGTGATGAAATCACTTAGAGTCCTTTTTCTTCCATACCTTGGAAGAACATTTCCTTTGATTGAACCCTTGAACTGGTGGTGAGAGGGAAGAATTGAAACCGTTCAAGTTCGAAAGGAACATGAGGGCTTTTAGAAGATCTCCAAGAGGAGCAAGAGAGGATTAAAGCTGATTTTGGCTTCCAGATGCTATCATGTCGTTGCTCTGTTGAGTGGCTAGCCACTTATAGCAATTTGGTAGAGTATGACCGGCAGCTCCACAATGATGACAGAGATGCTGCTTCTTTTGTTTAGGCTTTTGAGAGTTAGCCTTCTTAGCCCTAGGGTTTTTAGCATCTTTCTTATCTTGCTTAGGGGGTGCTCCTAAGATAGATTTACCATTGTCTAAGTTCTCACTAGCTAATTCAGTTTTAACATCAGTGTTCTCAATTTCAGTGTTATTAGTAGGAGAAACAAAAACAGTATTACTAGTAGACGCAGTATTAGAGAAAGAAAGACCATACCCTAAGCCTGTTCGATCCGAAGCAGATTTCTGATTGCTGAGCATCTCATCAAGCTTTGCACTTGAAGTCCTCTCCAGTTGAGCTCTGACTTGAAACAGCTCCACTTCAAGCTTTTTGGTCTTCTCAGCCAAAAAGTTGTTCTCAAACCTCAATGCTCCAATAGTTTGATTCGCCTCATTAAACTTTGTGGACAACTCTTCACGATCAAGTTCCACATCACTGAGCTTCTTGGTAGCCAGCCTATACAATTTCTCATGCTTCTCAGAGAGCTTGTAAAGCTTCTCATAGGCTGAATGGATATCATCTTGATCATCCATCTTCTCAAATTTGGACTCCACCAGTTCTTCTTCTTCATCCACTTCTTCAACAATCCCTTCAATAGGATTGACTATGGCAGTGAAGGCATTTAAGATTCTGTCATCCTCATTGTCAGAGTCATCTTCGAGCTCAGTGTCACTCAAGGTTGCAGCAAGTGCCTTACTCTTCCCAATGCTCTTGAGATATGTCGGGCATTCATGCTTCATGTGACTGAATCCATGACATCCGAAGCACTTTGGTCTTGCCGGAACAGTGTACTGACCGCCATCCTTAGCATCCTTCTTCCCTTTGTCTTGGCTCTTAAACTGAGAAGAGCTGGATTATCTGCGGTCCTTGTCGAAGTTCCTCCTATTGGCATTCTTCATAAACTTCTTGAACTGCCTTGTAATGTAGGACTTCATCTTGGAATCTTCATGATCGGAAGACTCATCTGTATCACTGCTCTTTGCCTTCAAGGCCATACTCTTGCTTTTACTCGTTTTGCCAATCTTAGATAGCCCTAGTTCGTAGGTCTGCAAGTTTCCAACCAGCTCAGTTAAAGGAATTTTGTCAATATCCTTTGATTCTTCTATTGCCGTAATCTTGGCATGGAATCTCTCAGGTAGAGATCTAAGCACCTTCCTTAACACCTTGGGTTCAGGGATGGTTTCCCCAAGATTGAAGACTGAGTTCACTATGTCCTTGAGCTTGGCATAGAACTCATCAAACGACTCATTCTCCACCATCTTAATCTCTTCAAAGCTTGTAGTGAGCCTCTGAAGTTTTGAATCTTTGACAGCCTTTGTTCCTTCATAGGTTGTCTGGAGGATGGTCCAAGCCTCCTTAGCAGTTTCAGTTGAGGATATCTTTTTGAACTCCTCATTGGTGACTGCGTTAAATAGGGAATTTAATGCTCTACTGTTGAAGTTTGCCGCCTTGATCTTGGCGTCACCCCAATCGGTCGGTTCTTCTTTTGGCTTGGTCCAGCCAATCTCTACAGCTTGCCACACCTTCTCATCTAAAAACTACAAGAAAGTTCTCATGCGTACTTTCCAGTATGCATAGTTAATGCCATCAAATAAAGGAGGTATGATTAATGACTGTCCTCTATCCATGACAAATATGGGTCAATGGATCAACACAGCAAAGATTAAACCTAATCAGAGTGTGCCTACTCTGATACCACTTGATAGGCCACAATCTGAATGACCCCTTGTGATTTAAACCAATTAATTAATTAGCCAAGTTATTAATGAATCAATTAATCATGCAAACGCGTAGAAGCACAAACAAATCACCAATAAACTAAATAAGCAGTGGAAATTAAATAACACGGTGATTTGTTTACGAATGGAGAAAACCCTAACGGCAAAAACCCCACCGGGTGATTTTCAGGTCACCACTCCCTAAACTTCACTATTATCAAATCAAGCGGTTACAAGTAAAGGAATCTCAAGTACCTTACCAACCTACAGTTGAACCCTTACCCCAATACCCAATTGAACTTGATCTGTAGCAACAATTCTCACCTTTGATGCACGGCTCCCAAGTACGTGAATAACCAATGCGTGAATCCCAGTATGTGACTTTAAACACCAACTTAGAAGGAGAGGTTGGCTGCAAAGTTCTTCAATTCATCCTACACGATAAAGATCAGGAAGATGCTTGGTCACAAAACCCTTCGGTGCAAATACACAGCAACTTCTTCAGAGAAGATGAACTAGGTCAAGAACTTCGTCTTTGATCACAATTTGCTTGAACAGAGATTGCTCAATGCTTTTGCAACTTGTGTACAATTTGACGGCTCTTGAAACAATCCTTTTATATGTTTAGGGTTATAAGAAAAGAAGGTCCAAAAGTATATTCACGAATCCCAAGAAAATCAGATCAGAAAATCTGATTTTATAATTCTCGACAGATAGCAGGTATCGAGGAGCTATCGAGCAGGTGTCGAGGTTTACTGAATTTGCACTTCAGCTTGTTTTTCTTGGACAGACTTGATGACTTCAATACTTGATCTTGAAACCTTGTTTCTTGAAGTCTTAAAAACACCTAGAACTACCCAATTACAAGTAGAGTGCGTTTTGTTAAAGGATTAGCCAATTTACATAAATAAGTGACATATGTTCTTAACAAGTGAAAACACATATGTCCTAACAGATTTCTTATCTATTTTTGGAATCATGTTTTCATGCATCTGCATTTTTCTATCATGCCTTCATGCATATGCATCTTTCTTTCATGCTTTCATGTTGTTTGTCTGTTTTTATTTGGTTGTTTAGTTTTTATTTTGTTTTGTTTTCAAAATAAAAATAAAAAGAGAAAAATCAGAAAAATAGAAAAACAGTGTGTGTTTTGTGTACATTGGTACTTGTGTACCTTGGATGGCCATTAAAACAAAGTTCTCTAAACTTTGTATCTTTTGTAGCTTAGATGAGCATCTCTATGCACAACTAAGCAAGTAAGCTTTATGGTTCTTGTTTGTGATGAGTAAGATTAAGTTATCTCTTGAACTTAACACTTGTATCACTCTTTTTAACGGGTAGGACTAGAAAATCCTAAGAGAAAGGCATAAATAACCATCTCACCACTATTGCCCACCAATCATAATATGACACATGTATGCTTCGACATAGCAAAAGTGCAGTGTCATAGACACTTGTATGCTTCGGCATAGCAAAAGTGCAGTGTCAAAGACATCCGTATGTTTTGGCATAGCAAAAGTGCAATGTCAATGCTTAACATGTTGGGTATTTTTTTCTCTCTCTTTTATATGTCCATGCATGATATGCTAAATAAAAGAAAATATGCAAAGAAAATAAAAAACAAAAAGATCAAAAATGCCTTAAATATGATTGCAAGTGTGTTTTCTAAGAGATGTGGGAGTTATAGGATGTACCTCAAAGGTGATAGTCCCCATCAAACAGTTATGATTGTGTGTGAGTTAAAGTGATTTTCTCATATCTCAAATCGTCATAACATATATACACTTATGCAATCTTGCGATGTTTTTCACACACAACACGCAATATTCTTTGCTACTCTTGATACAAGTGCAGGTATAATGTGATTTGGCCATCACAAGGTTTTACATGTGTTAATGTATGCTCACTAAACTGTCTTAACTTGTTTTTGAAATATAAAATTGGTTAGACTTGTTTAGTGTCTGTGTGTGTTTTTGGGATCTATATGCTTAACTTTTTTTCTTGTTGAGAGATTTGTTTTTCACATGTTTTGCATCCTTCTATTATCTTGTCATCCATAGCATCTTGTTTCATTATATTCATGCATTCATATGGATTTCTTGTACCCCCTTGATCATCCTTGATCATCTTTATGTCTCTCAGGTGAAGCTTTCTAGTTTTTTGTACCTTTTGTCAATCATGACAAAAAGGGGGAGAAATTGTGGAGACTTTGTGGTTTTTTTTAAGATTCTACAAGTTAGGGGGAGAAATACATGCCCTTGTAAGGGGGAGTTGTTTTTCATCCTGTTAGGGGGAGTGTTTACTTCCTTCTTCTTGTACCTTGGGTTTTGTGACCATGTTTACATACATTGTGCTTATCTTCTTTATATGATGATGTATGTCTTCTTCACCTACCTCTACATTTGTTGTTTCTTTTCTTTCTTTATACACATGTTTCTTATACTTATATGCAATCTATTATTTCTGTTTCTCACTAAGATGCCTTGATGAGTTTTGTTTAAAGTGTTTCAGAAATACAGGTTGTCAAAGTCTACTTGCCATAAACTCTCTTCTTGCAAAGATTTTCAAGAGTTTATATTATGATAGATTTTATTGTATTCAACAAGTGAATATGAGTTGAGTGATTTATGACTTCTCTCACATGTTTATTTGTTTGTTGTGGTTTTGTTACGGATTGCCAAAGGGGGAGATTGTTAAGGATATATTTTATGTAGTTGGCTAATCCTTTGACAAAACGCACTTTACTTGTATTTGGGAGTATCTAATATGTGTTTAATACTTCAAGGAACATGTTGTTCAAATCTAGTATTAAAGCCATGAAGATTGGACCAAGAAACAAGTGAAGAAAAGTTGTTCATTAAAGCTGGACAGGTAGCTCGACACCTGCGGACAAGTATCTCTACAGCTGCTCAACACCTCTCGACAGCTGGCTATCTATCGAGCTCTTCAGTTGATTGTTCTGGTAATCTCAACACCTTCTTGACAGCTGGTGGATCGATCGACAAAGCTCCTGTCCCCTCGACAGCTTCTCGACACCTCCTTGACACCTAGCTATCTATCGAGGTTTAAAGCTCGACACCTCCCGATCGATCGAGGTTACGAGAAATC
Organism: Quercus aquifolioides; assembly: GCA_019022515.1. Taxonomy (NCBI): domain Eukaryota; kingdom Viridiplantae; phylum Streptophyta; class Magnoliopsida; order Fagales; family Fagaceae; genus Quercus; species Quercus aquifolioides. Next base: position 33,422,995 of record CM032326.1, read on the forward strand.
AGAATTTTCAGATCTGATTTTTGGGCCAGGCATTTGTATTTGTGCAGGGTTTCTTTTCTCACAACCCTAGACCTATATAAGGCTTATTTTAGAGGCTGTCATATAGGAGAATACAAGGAGAAAATATGCAAAAGGTGACCGATGTCTTATTCTCTCTGAAAGAAGTTACTGCGCCTTTGCACCTTAGGATTTTGTAACCAAGTGCTTCTTGATCTTTATTGTTGATGAAGTGAAGAACTTTGCAACCAACATCTTCTTCTAGTTGGTGATTAAGTTGCGTACTGGGATCCGCGCAATTGGTTAGTCACGTACTGGGATTCGTGTATCATCAAGGGGTGGCGTTCATATATTGAAGAGTTCAGAGGTTCTGAAGCGGTAGAAGGTTTCTGCTGTGAGTTCATCTACAAGGATTGTAGAGTTTAGGGACAAAGGTTTTGTACTAAATCTAAAACTTCTCTTTACTATAGTGGATTGCTTTTTGGGAAGGTTTCCCCCCAGGTTTTTTACTGTGAAACTAGTTTGTTTCATTGGTTTTCCTGAGTCATCATATCTTGTCTTATTTATTTTTCCGCTGCATGATTTTGACATGATATTGATGTTTGTTTGTTTTAACAAGTTTGATTCATAATAAATTTAATTAACAACTTGGATTTAAAACTTGTTAATTCTATCAACGAGGGTCTAAATTTCCCAACAAATATCACACCCTTGATTAACCTACATTTACCAACATAAAAAACTTCTCAATGAGTGATATTGTTCTTATTCAGATTTAAAAGCAAGCCATGTTCATAAAGTAGATCAATTAGAAACATGAAGCAAATACCAAATTCCTCATACAAGCATAGTTGACAACCAAATATATAAGTATATAACGTAAACCCCCCAAATCATATTGGCAATTATAGATTTGACCCTGTAGATAGACAACTATAATAATAAAAATAAATAAAAACCCATTATGAAGTATTATTGTAATAACCAAAACCTAGGTTCCAGAAAGTGCAAACAGGCCCTAAAGTCCAAGACCCACATTAAGAAATCCATAGAATTCACTTTGAAAATAACCACAGAAACTTAAGTATAAATAAAATGAAAGAACACCCACTTCTCAAAATAAAGAAAAGGTAGCAATCAAATTGGTTTCACAACCAACCCAGAAGGTGAAACAAGAAGCTGATGCAAACACAACCTCTTTATAACAAACCAAATATACAGAAATGAACAAAAGCAGATTCGGTATCCTTAAGTATAATACAAAAAAGGTAAAGCATAAAGAGTTAAAGAAAGCATTTAAAAATGAAGAAAAGAAAAAGGAACAGAACATGAACATGAACCAAAAAATTTGATGAGATCAAGAAAGAGAGATAATATTACCTTATCAAAAGAGATGGGTTCTCTTGATTTGCCGCTAAAACCATATATGTACTTTGGAGATTAAAAAAATAAAAATGGTTTCAGGTCTAAAGTAATATTCGCATACAACATATTAAGTTTGGGCTAATTCAATGGTACATCTGTACTATGCTACCAAATACTTTGGAAATGCCAAGTCAGATGCAACAAATTAATTTACTTTCTATAGAAATGGTTGATCAAAATCATGGGAGTGACATCATGGCATATGAGGACAATGTTAATTATTTAGCTCAAATAAGGGAACCATTTCTGGTAATCCACATTTCAAATCCAACTGAATTACTTGAAATAAGTTCAAATTATAAAAGTGGATGACAAGTGGCTAAAACCCACTAAACTTTTTGACCAAATTGCTTACCAAAAATACCCAACAGATCTCAATCCCAAAGAACACATCCAAAACCAAATGCACCAAAAAATTTTTTACCTCTAGGCAACCAAGGGAACTCATACTCGGCACGTCCAACTGCATCCTACATGACTCGTGAATCATTTGCACTCCTTTCCCATCCAGAATGCACATACGTAAACCGCATGTCGAAGTCGCATGCACACATCATGTTTTGGGTGATGTCACTTCGTCTATCTCTGAATGCGGTGGTCCTACTGGATGGGGTAGAAGCACTTATGTGCGTCCCATCAATGGCCCCACACACATTTCTGTTAAAAAAATAGTTGTTTTAATTAGTTAAATTAAACTTATGTGCAATCACACTTCATATTGTTTTCTTTGTATTCTCTATTACAGATCTTTCACATTTTAATGAATCAAAATGATAATTTATCTAAGAACTAACAAAAATTAATCAAAGCATACCTAAAACCATGGATAATATTTCTCATTCCCTCGAAATGAATGAGGAAGCTCAGCTGCATCAACGTCGGGCCAGATGATGAGACATCCCAAAGCATGGATAGCACGTAAGGCATGCCGAAACCGCCTTTGAATGGTCTCGAGAGAATGTTGGAAGCAGTTGGTAATTAGCTGGTAGTCAGCGTTGTGTCCAACGATAAACAGCACTATCCCAACGACCTCCTCAACTGAAACAATACTAGTGTCCTCCTCTAATAGGCGCAGCCGCTTCGACTCATTACACAGGTGCCTAAAAATGGTCTTGTCCATGCGGAATATGTCGTAACACACTTGGGGATTTCCTTCTAGTACTTCAATTACTTATGACCTCCCACTTAGGATACTAGTGCACATAGGTCGCTTCATGTAGTACTTTTGCACGTACTCTATACATAGCTGAACGTAGGCTGTGGCAATCTCGAGCTCCACCTTACTATCGTACTCATCTAAATCGAGGTCAGCCATGACTAAATCACGATCTGAATCGGTGTCGGCCATAACTGAATCACACCTATGGGCAGCCAATAAGATCATATCAGCCACTATTAAGAAGTACATATATATATATATATATATATATTGATGTATGTATATACATAAGTTAGTATATATATAAATGAGTATATATGGTTGTATGTATATATACGTGAGTATATATATTTCTGCATAATAGTATTTATAATTCTGCATAAGTGAATATATATATGAGTATATATTGCTGTATGCATATATAAGTTAGTATATATATATATTTCTACATAAGTGAGAAAATATATATACATGTCACCAAACAAAATGCTACTAATAAAAGAGACGACAACCACAAAACATATTTCTTACATAAGTAGCATAGATGTCCAAAGCATTCAACATAATAAAGGAAGGCAGCATGCAAACATTGTCCAAAATATTAACATAATACAGACTTTGCCTATTCACATTAAAGCAGAATAAGAGTACTAATTAACTTCCTAGCCTATCTACATGGCGCACTAATCAGCTACTGTAGTCCACCCACAATGAACTCAATCCAAGCCCTTCTTCTATCGACCGTCATAGCAAAACGGCTCTACTCTTGGAGTTATGAAGCTCCTGCACGACCTTGTAATATGTGACATGATCCACATCAGTGTGCTAGTTGAGCAATGTTATAGCTTGCGTAACTGACTCACTGTCACCCCATACACCAGACTCTTCGGTGTCGATGGACCTTTTCCCCCTCCGGTTTATCATGTCAGTAAACCCCCAAATAGCCTCAGTCATCGTTTCAAGGGAGTGCCCTTTCTTCCTTTTTCCAATTGAAGAGGACGGTTCAGCTAGCCGCTTTTCAGCTTGCCTCTGGCTTTGGGCTTCACTCGGTGTGGGCAGCTCCTCCACGTCATCCACAATATTGGTGTTGACATTGACATGTACCCCTGATGATAGGAAGCTTGCATCTAGCTCTCTCTCTTCATCACTGTTGGGAGCTGGTTGGGCAGATGAAATTTGGAGGGAACCCGTAGCTGTGTTTGAATTGAAAAGCCTGCCCAACAGCTCGTAGTGTTGCAACCCCTTTTTTTTGAACTCCTTGAATTTATGATTGATCTATTAACAACCATATATATTGGGTTAGATGACTTATTCATATAAAACCCAATACAAATCAGATGGGTAATTATAATAACCCTATAATAACCATCTACTCTTAGATACCAAAAACAGAAAGAGTAACAGCATTTCATCAAAATACTTTATACCAAAATCACACATATATTCTACAGTAATAAACCCCTTAGGTAAGATTTTATTCCATTTCTAAAAGCATCATCATGAGAAAATGCTACAAAAAAACTATTTCAGCACACTATTTATTAATACACCATTTAATAAAACCCATATTCTTGATATGCAGGGAAAGGTAAACAAAGATCGAGCAAACTGCTTTTCAGATACGTATACACTTACAACATAGTGCTGGTCCATATAAACATTTTTGTTTTCTATTTTCTTCTTTTTTTTAGTTGTGAATACATTCAGTGTTTAAAAGATGGGTCATGCTATTATAAACACAAGGTAGATTTTAGCGTCATTTTAATTACAACCATAAACCATGAATATAGCTAATTGTAATAAATTTTGTTTGGAGTATGTTAAAGGACTTACTGCAAATGCAGCAGCCCATGCTTCCTCACTGGCCATCACCGTATTTGAAATAGGGTCCCATCCCATTCCCGTATGTCCGATGAGCTGGGAGAATGTGCGGTGTCAACCTTTCATTCGTTGATATTTTTGTGTAAGTTGTGCGTTGTTGTAATTTTTATTTGTGCATTTGTTAAACTCATTCATAAAGACTGTCCAAGTTCCAGTCTTGAACTGGCCTTAGGGCATATTCCCTTTAGCATCCTCTTCTAACAATACATCAATGAAATGTTTCTCGACTGTGGAAGGCCACAACTTCCTATCCTCGACATCAACTGCTCTCTCTTCCATCTAAATAAATTTTGGTATACTTACATAGACTCGTCATTTGAAATTGTATGATATGGATTAAAAAACATTAACTTCCTACTCATTAAAAGACCCAGGCAACAGGCATATAAGAGAAACTAAGGTCTAAATCTGGAAATTTTAAGATAGATTTTCTGAATTTTAATATAAGCAAGGCCAAGGACCATAAATGATCATATATGATATGAGAACCCAATAATTTAAGTGGCTGCAAGGTTGCTAACAAAGTGGATTAACAAGAATTTGCACATTTGAAGAACATATAAAAAGTCTAGTAATTATAATGGAGTAGTATAGACATAAATTACATATCAACAACAATCATTTCTCAATAACTCATATCAACAACAATCGTTATTATAATTCTTTGGCAGGACTCATGTTATTTAATCTTATAGTAAACAAAAACTAAGATTATTCACTCCACAGTTTCAACTTACAGATAGTTAGTGTATTATTAAGAAAATTACATGTTTTGACAGCAAAAGATACATGTTTACAATTTACAGTTACACTTACACCTACTGATCTCAAGGATTTAAAGGCAACAACACAAAGGCCACAAAATGAAGACAAAATGCATGACCTAGGTACAAAATTATAACAGAACAAGCAAAGAAATGATTCACTACCTATGAAATTATAACAATTTACATTTAGGCAGACCTACCAGTAAGGGAACATAGTGAGAGGAGGAAACAGATGCTCTATATAGCACGAGAGAGGTGGAGGAGGATGAGGATGAGGCTTCCATCTGAATGAAGATGTGGGACTTAATAAGCCCTAAGTTGGATTAATGTCAACTGATCTGAGTTAGATTGGGATGTGAAAGAAAGTTGCAACAAGTAATTAAGAAAATTACAAATATTTACCTGACCAAGCCCTTCGTACTGTGTGAGTTTGGCTTTTGGTTAGCACCAAAGCTTTGTAGGTGAGAGTGGGATCTCTACGAGGATTAGGGGCAGTTGAGCATGAAATTATGATTCTGAGCAAGGGGTTAATGTGATTGACTGAGGTTGGTGATGCGGTGTAAGCTGAGTGTGTAGAAGAGACGTTTATGATGGGCCGGCGAGGATTAATGGTGATGGGTTTAATGGCGCTGGGTCAGTGAAAGGGAGTTATGGAGGTGGGTGAAAGTAATGCCGCTGGGTTACTCTAATTGTGTGGGTGAGATGAGATCTTGGTACCAGGTGCAGATGGATTTGGCTTGAAGAGATGAGAGGAAGAGAGGAGACAACACTTGAAAAAATGCTGACCAGGTGGGCCCATAATAGAGTTCAAAATAATTACCGAAATGCCACTGAACACTAGTGTTTGTTGTTTAAAATCAGGTCGGAGGTGATTTCAAAACCATAAAAAAAACATGGGTTTTTGAACAATATTTTCCAAACAACCCTGAACAGGAATGGTCCACCAAACACGTTTTTTTTTTTGTTTTTGGACACTAGTGTTCAGTGTTTAAACACTGAACACTATGTTTTGAACTCTATGACCAAACAGCCTTTGAATATCTTAACTTCATATTTCTGCTCTTTCAAAGTATGCTCAAGGGTAGCAGAAACCATTTACAGCTGTCCCTCCATCAACACAAATAGCCTGACCAATTATGTAAGAAGCTGTAGGTTGGCATAGAAATTCCACCAAGGAAGAAGCTTCCTTTGGTTCTCTAACACATCAAAGTGGGGTTTGAGAGATAACATCCTCCGAATGTCTTTCATCACTCAGATACTGCAAAGAAGAGAATATATAAATTAAAAAAAAAAAATTATCAATTCTCCTAAACTTAGAAGTTTAAGTAAATTCTCCCTTAATAAAACAATCTCATTACTTAGGATTATGGTAGTTAAGTCGTGAATTGTATTGTGAATCGATTTTTTATTTTTCTGTATTGTATATCGTAAGATATACAAACACCTAATAAAATTATAAAATAATTATAAATATACATATAATTATAATGTACAACTGCAAGTCTGGGTATAAGTTTCTCAAGGACTTGGAGGAAAATTCAGAGGTTAGCACTCATTCGAAGGTGGATAAGAAAGTTTGGAAGTGCATCTGGTCCCTGGAAGTTCCAAACAAATATAAAAACATGTTGTGGCGTGCATGTAAAAACTCACTACCAACAAAACATAATCTGGTCCGGAGAACCATAATTCCAAATCCCAACTGAGACCGTTGCTCCCTACAAGCAGAGGATACGTTGCATGCTTTATGGAGTTGTACGGGCTTGGATGAGGTGTGGGAAGTTAACAGTTGGAACTTTCGATCAACGAAGCATTTTGCTAATTTTAAGGAGTTGTGCAGCTAGATTCTTGAGAATGAGAAGCCAATGGACCATTTTGCTATCCAGGTGTGGAGTATTTGGAATCAACGAAGCAAACTCAGGCTGAATCAAACTTGTTGCCTTACCAAAGATCTACAACAGATGGCAGAGGAGAGCTGGAACGAGATTCGGAGATGTAATCTCAGGCAGAACCGACTCACTTCAACGCCTCATACAAAGTGGACAGCTCCTGCACCAAACACTTACAAGATCAATTACGATGGTGCACTCTCAAACGCAAACAACAAATCTAGAATAGGAGTTGTTGTTCGGGACTGTCGCGGGGAGGTTATTGCGTCACTTGTGCAGCAGCTGGATCAAGCATACCAACCCATGGAAATTGAGGCTTTGGTAGCGTGTAAGGCAGTGGAGTTTGGTAGTGAACTCGGTGGTGGTTGTGAAGGCCCTAAAATGTAAGGATAATGGTTTAGCTCCTTTTGGCCATTTGATAAACGATGTGTCATTATTTTCCGGTTCATTTTCAGAATTGTCATACTCTCACATAAGGAGAGATGGTAACAAAGTTGCTCACAATTTAGCTAGGCTAGCTTTGACAACACTAAGTTGTACTGTGTGGATGGAGGATGTTTCATCTCGCACTTTACCTTTTGTTCAGGCCGATTTGGCCGCTCTTTAGTTCCTCTCAATAAAAGTCTTCCTTCTCAAAAATGGAAGTCAAAGATTTAAGTATAGAATTGAATGCTTAATCCCTTATTAAAATTTTGACTGTTTATTAGGTGCCAGAATATAGGATGATCCCTTACACTTCACCAACTTCTGGGTATGCTCTAAAATGACACGTAAATACAAAAATGAGGAGAAAATAGAGGACTTACAAGGATGTTGAGTTTGCAATTATACAGAGAGGAGACTATGCTCATTTGCTTCTCTTGTTGGGTTCGAGACACTACATCGCAAACTGAACCAGTAACTTGAAATTATAATTGTTAGTATCGTACGATACGTGATATGTATCGTACAATACGTATTGTATCGTGTATAAAAAGTTCTGTGTCATATTGGAGTATCATAAATGCTCATGAATCGTACGATATAATGTGTGTACCGTATGAATCGTATTATATCGTAAAATTGTATGTATTGTACGATACATAGACAAATGTTTTAAAATGATTTTTTTTTTTTGTTAAAATTTGTACTTTTATTTGAATCTAATAAGTTGATAGACTTGTTTTAAACACAAAATTATTAGGTTACTTAATTTAACCTGATAAAATCACGTATTCATAAGTTTTTTTTTTCCTCTATTTTTTCTACAAAATTTGGACTACATAGTACACACGTACACTTCACTTTAATGTTTACAAATTTATTTTCTATACTATGAATAAGATATTAATTGAAAATATAATTATTTTTACTTTTTTAATTATTGTTAATAAGTTCAAGAAACTAGAATGCCAAGAAGATTTTTTTTTTTTTTTTTTTTTTTAAATTATTAGTATAAAAAGAACAAGAAGAGATAGTAAATGTTAATGACGATAAAGAAAATTTTAATGAAAATAAATAAATTTGCAAAATGATAAACGTGATGATAGCATTGACATAGATGGAGTTGATTAGCCAATATGATAAATATGATAAAAATAAAATAATTTTTGGGTCATTTGTAATATATTATCACTTTTAAATTTAAGCAATTTGAATGTGTATGTTATAAACATGTACTAATTTCATTTATTTAGTTAGCTTATCAAATATTAATATATAAGTGATAAATAAATTAGTCATTATCTGAATATATTCAAAATTTATAATGAATATACCCTTTATATATGTATATCTATAATTATTTTTATAAAATTTATTAAGTATTTGTGTATCTTACGTACACGATACGATACGATACACGATATGGAAAAATAAAAAATCGATTCACGATACGATTCATGTTTTGATGATTATGCTTGAAATCACTTCATCTCCCATTAATGTAAGCATTCATTAAGCTGGGCGTCATTTCGAGAGCATGTATGCATTGTATCCCCCAGGCTTGCCAATTCCTCAACAACAGCATATCTGATCACAACATGTATGGTGTAATTTACTAGTAAATTATTATTAACAGAATTTCATAGATCAAAAGTAAAAACAGAATGATATATTTCATTGCAGAACAATATTTCCTAACATAGAATGATTATAACAACAAACAAAATGTTTAAATGATTTCCTTCTATAGAACAACCACCAAGAGAGTATTTCTTTTTATTTTATGACGAAAAGGTAAAAACAATTTTTGGAGTTGAAAAGGTAAACCATGCTTCCTTTGAGGTATATTGAAATGACATCTTCTCAAATGTTTGTAGTATAAATGACACTTCCCCTAGCTCAAAGGAAGGATGGTGTCATCTACCTATCGAAAATCACAAATCAGATTAGTTTATAGATTTTAAAGTCAAGCCTGTTGTCCAAGCTATTAGGATTTCTTGCCATTTATTTTACATTATAAAAGAGATTCTATAGAACTTAAAAAACAGAGAGAGAGAGAGAGAGAGGTGTCTCATGTGCCTCCTATTCTATATCTAGGGTTTATATACCAATAACACTCTCATATCTTCTATCGGTGTTATTTTTTGAAGGAATTCAAGATCCGGTATTATAGAAGTTGCTATTTCATACTAGCCATCAAAGATGTTGGAGATCTAAATGTTCAGTGGTGGTTTTGGAGTTGTGTATTAGAGGTTCGCATTTGAAATACATTCATATCAGAGATGTCTATAAATCTTAGAGCTAAGTTGGGTAACTGCAGTTAAGTTTACAAAGAATAGGGTTATTTATTCTATAAACCTCTATTTGATAGTGGATCTGTTCACTTTTACTATATAACTAATTTATTTCATAGGTTTTCTTAGGTCATCATATTTGTGTGTTCTATTATTTTTACTACTTTTACTATTTTGCATTGTAAAGTTGTGATTTTCAACTAGCCTTTGTTGGCTTTGATTCCGAGCCAAATTTGGTTGTAATTTAGTCAATCATTTCCTTGTATTTATGTGGGTTTAATTGTAAGGGATGAGTGTGAGAGATTAGTGAAGAATCAAGCATGCAAAGAAGATCAATGCAATTCGCAACTAGCTCGCGAGTAAAGCAACCCGCGAAAAGGCCACGTGTGAAGCACATGACTAGAAGTTGAAGAGTCATGCCAGCTTGTCATTTTACGAGTACTTCACGAGAAAAGCCATCTCGCAAGGTACTTGCAAAACTCTCTATTTGGCAAAAATGAAAAATGTACTGAGTTTTTTATACACACTATATATACCCTCATTACCCAGAATTTGTGAGGAGTACTTTTCAAAAAGAAAACCCTAGCAAAACACTTGAGAGTTAGAGATTGTTATACCCACAATCATCTACACAAATTCTCTTGGTTTTCCTCTACTCTTACCTCTCCATCTATACATCCTTAAGAGGTTCTTAGCCCAAACACTTACCTTACCCATTCTAAGTATTGAGAGAAGTTTTGGTGCCTTTGGGAAGCATTGGAAGAAGCCATTGAGTGGTGGATGCAATCAGACGGAATCGCAGGATTCGGAAAGCTAGTGAAGACAAGACTCATAGAAGTCCGTTGGTAGCAGGAGATTGGAGGGCTCAAGTACATTGGGTAGATTAGGCTTGGAGAGTCTTTTTGATGTTCGTGTACTCCAACTTATTCACTAGTGGATTGATTTCAACTTGGAGGGTCGTGGTGAGGTTTTTTGCCAACTTCTTTGGTTTCCACTTTGATAACACGACTCGTTGTTATCTTTTATTTGCATATCTTTTTCCTACTCTTTAAGCTTTACTTTTATTGCTCATTTTGGTTGATTATGGCTTAGAATAGTGTTACTGGTTTATTGCCCTTCATTTACTCTTATTCCGTACTTAGATAAGTTAAAGTAAAAGTAATCTAGCCGTAATTTATAATTAGGGGTCTAAACAAGTTTTAGTGTTTTCACACTAATTGAACTTTCATGCACAATATTGGTAATTGTTTGATTAACCATGGCTTTTATAATAGATCTAATAATCAATTTAGTCTTAAAACTAGTTAATTACTGTTTTTGATAGAGTCTAAACCTAACAACCAGAAACAAGGAAGTGTATTAGGAAGAGAAATAATCCATTCCTTGGTTGCACCAGTAACAAGAGCGGTCATTCCTTGAAGGACCACCTGCTTTCTTTGTTATTAATGTCTGCCCCTGCCATTTCTCTCTCTTAATCACTACAATGCTTGTTGTAAGTTGTAACTAATATTACCACTTCTTTGAGTGGCTTAGTGTGCGTTTGGAATGCACGTTTTCCATGCGTTCCAGAGTTTTGCTGAAAATTTATGGGTCCCGTGTACTGTTTACGGGACCAGCAAGTACTTTTTTCAGCAAAAACAACTTTAAAATTGGGTCATACGGCATTATTCACACATTTAAAAATTATTTTGTTACAGTGTTTTCAGTTTTCAATAATAAGCGGTATCCAAATAGACCCTTATTTAATGGTACAAATTGCCTAGAATAACCGTATGTGATGAGACAAAATTATTGTACAATGGACGAACAAAACAACTGGTTTGTAAGGTCTCAATCAATGACTAGAAAATTTAGTGCTACAGTCAAATTATAACAAATCTTATGCATTTGGTAAATGTAGCATTCTTCTCGCAATATATAAATCTTACAACTCTAACCCACATATTGTGATGGAAATCAAGGTTTTCAGACCTGAATTGGATCGAGAGGTCGGACCGTAAAAACTGGAAACCGGGATGAAAATCGGTTTTTTAAGCATAAAGAACCGGATTTTTTGTTAATTTCATGAACCCCTAAAACCAGGGTTGGACCACACGAACCAGTGGCAAGAACCATGCGGTCCAACCCCTTAGCAATTTTTTTTTTTTTTTTTAAACCACTTAACACAATTTTATTCTGCTTAATTAAATTATCCATCTCTTACAAGGAATAAAAAAAATTATAATTAAAATCCTTCAAAGATATTCAACTTTACTTCAAAAATTAATCATAAATTTTAATGTTTTCATGGTTATTATTTTATTTTATTAACTTTCTTATTTAATTATTAAATATATGCTTGAAAATCATTAAATTCCCCTCACATATATAGATATATTGTCAATTTTGCTAGTTTTATAAATTTAATATCTATATTTAGGCTTTAATTAATTATTAAATTAATTATGACGTTATCATGGTTCGACCCCGGTTCGACCTCAAAAACCTTGAACCTCTCCCTTTTACGGTTCAATGAATAGTCCGGGTCTAAAAACCTTGATGGAAATGTTGTTTATGTCTCCAAGTTGTAGTTTCTACTAATTAAATTTTCCCTTTTCTATATCCCACTAGATAATGGAGATGAGCAATGTTCACACTTTTTTCCCAGCATCATTTTTTTGTTTGGTAGAGAATTTCCATTCAAAGATTGGATTGATTGATTTTCATCATTCATATCATATCACAAAATTGATTTTACAAAACAATAGAAGAGAATAAACTTTGTAAAATTTTTCGTTAATCCTTTTGTATACTTTGCTCAATGAAAGATAAGAAATTTCACAATTTCTCATTTATCTTTGAAACCAACCAATTTTCTCTTTTATGTTTGGGAAATAAACAAATACCTTCAATTCGTTATTTCTTCAATTAAAAGTTAAAACCATGATTTAATGTTAGTTTTTTTTTTTTATATTCGATTATCTATTGCAATAGTGAACACGTAGAAACTGCAAATTAATTCATCAAATAATCCAATAATTCATCAAATAATTAGAAGTAATGTTATTCCAATTATGATCGACCATATAAAAACAATTAAATATTCTTGCCTGTAGCATTACTCAAATTTGTAGATAGAACATATGTTTGGCCCTCTGCATTCTGCTGATACATGGCCCTCTCATGCTGTGGATGGAACAAATATAAAAGTCAAGCCCTGAAAGAATGTGAGATCCCAAACACGTCTTAAACTTCTTTAGGCAAAACCGGTCAAATACATGCAATGGACCGTTGTGAATTGTGATGGCAACATGTCACGTGTCGCCATCACAAAGGTCCAGTTCCCAAGCTAAGGCCAACTTCTTTTTTTGTTTTGGTAAAAAGCCAAATCCAACTTCTTTACCATCATTGGGCAGAGATATAAAAGTTCAATGTTTCGTAATATTTAATTTCCAATTTTGAATGATTCATTTGAAAGATCCCATGGATCAAAAGACAAAGTTGTCTTCAAACCTTCTTGTCGGACCGTGTGCCTTACCAATCCATCCAACCACCAATTGGTGAAGAATGAGGGGGCACAAATCTTTTATAGCATTCGATCGCAGACCAAGCCCATTGGTATTGGAGCGAATTGTGAAATCCCTCACAATCCCTCCCTCACAATGCGGCTCCAACGACTCGAACCTATGACCTTGGCTCTGATACCACTTGTCGGACCGTGTGCCTTACCAATCCATCCAACCACCAATTGGTGAAGAATGAGGGGGCACAAATCTTTTATAGCATTCGATCGCAGATCAAGCCCATTGGTATTGGAGCGAATTGTGAAATCCCTCACACTTCAAACTTTTTTTATATTTTTTTATTAAATGTAAATTTTGATAAATAAAATATTAGATTATATTTTCTTATTATATAACTTTTATATTTGTAAAATTTTAAGAAGATCAAAGATCAATAATTATGTTATTAATTAAATGTTTAATTTTTCAAGTTTTTGTAATTTTAACTTATGCATAAAAAAAATTATAAGTCAAATCTATATATATAATAATAGGTGAAGTTAGGAGAATAAATGAATCATAAAAATAAATAAATAAAAGTGTTTCATAATAAATAAAGCATGGACAATTTATATTTTATACCTAATAATATCCTTACTGTAAGGTTGAATTTTATCAACCATCTTGTTGGCTTTATTCCGTACCAATTTACTTGTAATTTAGCACTTAGTAACCATGTATTTAGGTGGGATTCATGTAAGGGTAGTGTGTGAAGAGAGTGTGAAGTTTTGCTCAACAATGTGCAAAGAAGCAAGGACTCGCGGCTGACTCGCGACTTGCAAACCGCCAACTGTTGCACACGTGAGAAGCATGCAGGGAGGTGAAGGGTCATGCCAGCTGTCACACTACAGGACAAAAGTCTCAAGTTGGCCAGGCCGTTAGCTCGCGACTTGAACTCGCGACTTAGACCAATCGTGAGGCCAAGTCGCCAACTCACCCTGTTTGGGAAAAACTATCTCTTCGTATTCCAAACACACACCACTATATATAAACCCTTATACCCACGAAATGTAGAGAGCTTCTAGATAGAATTTCAAGAAAGAAACCCTAGAGAAAAACAAGATTGTCTCATCCCCAATCTTCACTAAGAGACTCTTCAAATTCCTCTACTCTTTTCCTCTCCATTGATACATCCTTGAGAGGTTCTTGACCAAATCATTTTCTCACCATACCCACGTCTGTGAGAAGATTCTTTTAGTGCTAAGGGGAGCAATTTGGAAGGGACCAATAGTTATTGGTTGATGCTATGGGCTATAGCGGAATCCGGTAAGCTAGAGAAGAAAAAGGTTCGGCGCAACCTCGTTGGAGCAAGAAGCTTGGAGAGCTTAGGTACCTAGGTAGATTAGGCTTGGAGAGTCTATTACTGTTCATGTATCCCAACTACAATTTCTAGTGGATTATTTACCGCTTGGAGGGCGGCGGAGAGGTTTTACGCTGAGGGCTTCGGTTTCCTCTTCGATAACACATCGCGTGTTATCCTTGTGTTTGCATCTCTCTTCCTTTATCTTTGCCTTTTATTTTCTGTTGTGGATGTGATTATAATTGGCTTAGATTGTTTATCAATTCTGTGTTTGGCTTATGTTCATGTTCCGCACATTAATTGTTTGATAATAAGCTTGAATTGATAATTTGTAATTAGGGGTCAAAACGTTCATAGTATTTTCAACGCTATTTGAACTTTCACTTACAAAATTTTTTAAAGAGTTAACAAAATATAAAAATGACTCTCAATAATATTTAAATTATATATATAGGAATTATATTATGCATCTTATTATATATCTTTAAGTGTATTCATGTATATGCATGGGGTTACAAGCTAGTAACAAATAAATTACAAATAATATCTGATTTGAGTAAAACTTAACATGTGTCTTAAAAACATGAAAAACATGCAATTAAATTGTTCAATTTTTAAAATATGTAACCATATTAATTTTTTTTTATTTACTTTACAAGAGTTTGAAAGTGTTTCTTTTAAAACTAATTCCAAAACTTTGTCCTGATGAAAATTCGTAAAAGCAAACTTCTTTGGGAAAAAAACTGTGGGCAAAGAGACGTCATGTGTGATGTCAGTAGTTGAGACAACCTTAGTGCCGCCTTATCATCTATTGACTATCTTCGCCTTATCACGTAGAAGTCTCAAATGTTGGATACATGCATGATGCATCTTTAATAGTAAATTTTCTCTACGGCCAATATAAATAGAACCCATTCGGAGAAGTAGAAAACACTACTACTTACACAGCAAACATTGTAGCGACAAAAAGATAAATGGCAGGACAAGAAATGGCTAACAGAGAAAACAGGTGGTCCCTTCATGGAATGACCGCTCTTGTTACCGGTGGAACCAAAGGAATCGGGTTCTTTCCTGCCTAAAACCTTTTTTTTTTTAACTCATGAAATGCGTTCTTATTGCATAGTTATATGTACAGATAAATAAATGGCCATGTGAAGTGACATTTATAGCAATTATTTTTTTTTTTTTTTAAATGTTGATGGGATAAAAACGCAAGAGAGGAAATAGGCCACCTTACTATTTTGGTTGGATTTTTATGTTTGTATATTTGGTTTTGTAGTTTTTTTTTTTTTTTTTTTTTGAGAAACAAACCGACACACACAAGAAAGAGGAAAATAAATTTTAACACAAAGGTACATCACAACTTCATTCAAAAGCCATAATAACTTGCCTCATCCTCCTTTAAAAGTTACCATGGCTTTTGAGTGGAATTATAGTGTGTTTTTATGTTATAACTCATTTCTCTCTCCCTTGTGTGTGTGTGTTTGTTTCTTAAAAAAAAAAAGTGTAATTGTTCCACATTACTTAAGAGAATGTATTATGTGTAATATAACTTGCTCCACTTTCTCTTAAATGATTTTGCAGCTTTAATTAAAGCCAATTTATTTATTGACATGAAAGATGGTTGCTACTCATCCATGTTAGATGGGGTAGCCCTTTGTAAAATCTGTTTATTTATTTGGCTAAAATATCCAACCCGTTATTAGGAAGGATCTTTCTATCGATTATATTTTATCTCTACGGTATATGACTTTAACCCGAAAAAAATTTATTTATTTTCTTATCAGAAATAAAATAATTATTTAAAACTCTACTCATGTTGTCATAATCATTCTAAACTAGTCAATTCATATATATTGAAATGAAATATAACCTTCTGTTTTGCCAATAATCTAATGACATAATAGCATTTATCCCTCTTTGTAAGGTTAATTTGTTTCCAGAGTTTAATCCCTGTATCTACACTTAATAAATAATATAACCTCCTGTTTTAACTTTTGTTTTGTGAAATTCTGCTATCAGAGTTATATCGACCCAAATCCATATATAAGTGGTCTTAGGCCAATCTTACTATCACTATTGTGTGTCCATATATATCTTTCTCTTTTTTTCTTTTTTCTTTTTTGGTAAAGTATTAGTGTATTAGTATGTCTATGTTGTAGTAGACCCTAGATTTAGTAATACTTATGATGTCCTTGTATAGTTTAATCGCTAAATACAATAGAATACACATTATTCAGTTATTCTTTTTATTTGTTGTTATTTACTACTATGTGTTGTGACTAGCTAGGTATGCTGTTGTTGAAGAATTGGCAAGCCTGGGGGCTACCGTACATACATGCTCTCGAAACGAAGCTCAACTCAATGAATGTTTACATGAGTGGAAGATGAAGGGATTTCGAGTCTTTGGTTCAGTCTGTGATGTAGCCTCTCGAACCCAACGAGAGGAGCTAATGAGCACAGTCTCGTCTATGTTTAATGGCAAACTTGACATCCTTGTGGGTCCTTTATTTCCTCTACATCACTGCGTTGTGCATGGCATATATTTTAGAGCATACTCCAATGTTGATGAAGTGTAAATGATCATTTTACCTTCTTTTCCATACTAAAATATTCGGCATCATTTTTTGACGATCAATCTTGATCAACAATACAAATGGCATTAGAATATGATCAACAATACAAATGGCATTAGAATATGAGCAAGACTTAGGTACAGTACTTAGATGCTGTTCCTTAAGTTCTTCTTTTAAAATTCTGCTATGTGGATTTTTTCTCATGGGATGAAAGTATATTTTTTAATTAAGTAGTCACATAGCTGAATCTTAAAAGAGGAACCTAAAACACAACACCTAAAATACTGTACCTAAGTTTTGTCTTTAGAATATTACTTAGTCAGAGCCACTTCATTAGTGCTTTTGCAGTTAATACATTCAATTAATTGTTTATTTCACCCGGTTTTAGATAAACAATGTGGGAACAACCAGAGCAAAACCAACCTTGGAGTACACGGCTGAAGATTTCTCATTTCTCATGTCTACCAATCTTGAATCTGCTTATCACTTGACCCAACTTGCTTATCCTCTTCTGAAAGTTTCGGGAGCAGGAAGCATTGTTTTCGTTTCTTCGATCGCTGGTGTAGTAGCCGTAAATATGGGAGCAACTATATATGGTGCAGCTAAAGGTAATTTCTTTGTACTATAATTGACTTTTTATTGCAAGCTTATGGGCTACAAATTTTAGCTGTGACATATCAAATAATGCGATCAGCTTTTGTCTGATATTCATTTGAAGGAGCGATGAATCAACTCGCAAAAAATTTGGCATGTGAGTGGGCAAAGGATAACATAAGGAGTAACTCTGTTGCGCCATGGTATATCAAAACTCCCCTGGCTGAAACTGTAAGTGTGTTAGTGCTTGTGAAGATTGTTAAGTGACCATGTTTAACTAATATTGTTTGGGAGTAACAAAGAGGGAAATAAATTGAATTATTTTATGCTAAGATTACTATTAGACTCTTATTTTAAAATAAATGACTAAATATGTGTGTTTTGAGAATTTTAGTAAAAAAATTATTAAATTTAATTTATTTCCTCAAATTTCTCTCAATTTTGAGGGAAATGAAAATTTGAGATTTGAAGAAATAGAGAGAAATGAGTGTTCCCTGCTACTCATTCCATTCTTTTCCACCTAAAATCTCAAACAAGGGAATGGACCTCATTAAAACTCATTAACAAGAAAAGGGAATAATATTCTAGAATTATTTTTTTATTCATTTCCATTTCGTTCCTTTCTCCCCATCTCAAACGACTGCACACACTCAATAAACAAACAATTGTAAGTTTGAATTTTTCATGTGCTAAGAAATGTGAACAATTTACTGAATTTAACCTTACTGCAGTATTCTATAATACCTTGGCTCCTTTAAAGAGGTCATTATCTAAGTTAGGTTCCAACTTAAAATTTTTAAATAATAATAATTAACATGAATCATGATAACCATGACAATTTATATTTTCTTCTTTTTGCAGTTTTCGGTGAGAAATGCAAATTTTTTGGAGGCTGTTATCTCTCAAACCCCTCTTGGACGTGCTGGAGAGCCAAAGGAAGTTTCTTCCTTGGTGGCATTCCTATGCCTACCTGCAGCTTCTTACATAACCGGTCAGACCATTTGTGTTGATGGAGGGATAACTGTAAATGGCTTCAGCTTACCATGAGCAGCAGAAAATGATGTTCAGACACACATTGTTGGAATATGCTTTTGGTACTGCAACAAGGCATGTTTGTAAACCCATGAATATTGGCATGACTACAACTATTTGTATGCAAGGAAAAATAAATAAATATAGTTAATTAGTGCTTTCCGTAATTTTAAAAAAAAAAAAAAATAAAAGGAAAATAAAAGAAAAGAAAGGATTGTAGTAAGTGGGATGCACAAACCTCTCTCCTTGGCATTTTCTAAAATTATTGTATATTCATCTACATGGTTATGGTTATCCTGTATTCTTAAATTTATAAGTACTTAAATTTATAAATACAATGCATATCTTGTATTCTCTCTCGAAGAGTATAGGTCTTAAATGATTAGAAAGCTCATATACTATAAGAGGGAATATGCATATACATAAGATCATTATTAATATAACCTGAGCTAAGATGTTGATCAAGGGTCAATTAAACAAAATCTTAGTCCATATATTTTGAGATCAACTATGAATTCTCATTTTTATATGGAATATAGTATAAAAAATCTAAGAAATTGAATCAAGAATTTTCCTGTAATATTAGTTTAGTCATCTTTCGCAAAGAACGAAATTTTTTAGCAAACGCATATATACCTACACGGACATGTATATGTCTATATGTGTGTGTGTGTGTGTGTGAGTGTTAGATTTTGAAATTCATCCAATTGCATTTTAGGACTATAGGTCCACAGAAGAAGTTTTTGGTTCCGTCCTTGTTAATGAAGCCCAAACCTGAAGGATATACAGACTTAGTGCCTATTTTGGTTCAGCCTTTTTTTTCTTTCAAAAATAACAATTACAAAAAGCTAAATCAAACTCACCTTAAGACATGCTGTTAGAGGCCCCTTTAAAACTCACAAAACCACATTGAAGGAAAACTCTGCATTTTATCCTTTTTTTTTTTTTTTCCCATTGGCAAGATGATTAGATCAGGAGCGTTACAAATTTACCTCTTATCCTCATCCAGTTCACATTGGATGGAATTTAAAATGCCACTTTTACAAACCAGAAGCAAGAACACATAACAAAAGAAGAGAACATATGGAAATGTCTCATTTAAAAATAAAAAGCAAGAACACACAACAAAGAAGAGAACAGATGGAAATGTCTCATTTAAAAATCATAAGGAGATTGACGTTTATCGTCAGTCATGTTTTGGGAGGACGCCACTCACTGTCACCCCTCCATCCACACAAATAACCTGCCCAGTTATGTAAGAGGATGCAGGTAGGCAAAGGAATGCCACAAGGGACGAAACTTCCTTTGGCTCTCCAGGGCGTCCAAGAGGAGTTCTTGCGTTTACCGATTTCAAAAATTGCTCGTCATTGAGAAACTGCAATAGTAACAAGAAGTCACATAAAGGACTTATTTCATATCATTTATATGAACACAGAATTATTTTTAACTTAGTGAGCTGTCCAAGTCTCAGCAACATCCTAACTTGTTCAAAAAATGTTTTTGAGAATTAAAGCCTAGGAGTTCCATTTCTATTTCAGGTGAAAATGTTGTGCATACACACGCACACCCACGCATTTCTGTTATCTTTTTAACTCTACATATAAAGATTAACTGCACACAGAACAGTGAAAAATACATTCAATGAATGCACAAGCATGGTGAAAGGGTGCTACAGCCTTACAGCTTCAACCAAGGGGGTTCTGATAAACCAAGGAGCTACACAATTACTCCTAATATTGTCTTTCGCCCACTCACATGCCAAATCTTTAGTTAGTTGGTTTATTGCTCCTGCATAGAGAGAGAAAAAGAGACTAGAGTCAGTATTTAAAAGTTTACAAATCTATAAGGTTTGAATAAGATGCACATTGTGGTAACGGATCAAATTGAAAAAATAAAATTTAAATTGCACAAGTAAATTACCTTTACTTGCACCATAAATAGATCCAACATTTAGTGCCACCACACCAGCAATAGAAGAAATACAAACAATGCTTCCTACTCCTGATGCTTTCAAAAGAGGATGTGCCAGCTGGCATAAATGGTAAGCAGATTCAAGATTGGTAGTCATAACAGTAGAGAATTCTTCAGCTGTGTAATCTACAGTTGGTTTCCAGATGTTTGTCCCCACATTGTTTATCTAGGACCAAAAATCAGTAAGAATAGGATTTTAAAGGTTTACAAGTAAAAAAAAGCCATTCCAAGAGTATGAAAAATAGTAACTATGAACATTTCTATAAGAAACATTGGTATGAGGAACTCCTTTGAAGGATTCACAAGTATGAATTTTTCCAAATTTAATTTATACAACTAGCTAAACAAGAAACTATCCTGCTCCTGGGTCCAGGATACCAGAATCAGGATGGAAAGAATGATTGAAGATATGCAATTGCAATTTGTTTATACCAGAACCCTGAATGATCCTTCTATTTTCTTCTCAAACTAAAAACAATGATATTGATAGAATAGTAAATGCTTTTATTTTATTGGTAAGTTATACATGTAATCAATGACTATGAGTTTTGAACCCATGACCTTACCCTCCCCCTGGCACTTATGATGGGAGGAGCTGCCAGTTGAGCTAGAGTTCATTGGCGATGGCATAGTGGAAGCTGGTGAAACAATTATTTATAAATATGATGGTCAAAATACCCAAAGCCATATACAAGCTACAAATTCCAGGAAGCCCAAATAACATAACATGGAACAATTATTTTAGTAAATACATAAAGGTTACACACAGACAGTGCACCAGGCTCCCACCTTTGTGAGGTCTAAGGAGGTCAATGGTAGGCAACTTTACCCCCAATTTGAGCAAGTACATAACACAAGAAAATACAATTCGATGCTACTTCACATTAGACTCCACTATATTCTAATGTGGCAAGTGATGATTTTGATTTCCTAACTATCTTTAAATATTGTTATTAGATAAGCTCAGTTTTATTGTTTTTTTTTTTTTTTTGGTGGCTAAATATTGGGTTTTATTTCACCTAAAATGCTGCTCAGTTCAATCTAGAAAGCTACAGGAAAAAAAGTTTCCAATCTTTCAGAAAGTAACTTCCTTATGATCCGCAACTCCATCTATTCAACCAGTTCCAAGAATTATCTACTCCCTAGAGCTCATTTCCAGTTACAATCTTTGAAAATTGTTACATATAGATAAGCTCAATTTATTGGTTTTTTTTTTTTTTTTTTTGGCTGAATATTAGGTTTTATTGTACATAAGAAGCTGCTAAGTTCAAGAAAGAAAGATACAGGAAAAGAGTTTCTTATCTTTCAGAAAAGTAGCTTCATTATGATCTGTGAATCCCTCTCTATAACCAGCTGCCAGAATTATCTACTCACTTCCAGTTCTTAAAGTGTGGCACATCATTTGTTTCATCACAAAATGGCTTGTTTTCTTGTGTTGTTGCAACTCTTAAAATGATCCATATAACATTTTATGTCATTTACGTCACACAGAAAATTATTAATATTTCATTTAGGCACGGTGGTGGTGGAGGTGGTGGTGACGGCAGAAGAGGTGGTGCAAAAATGATGGTAGTGGTAGAGGTGTCAACAGTGATAGTGTGATGGCGATGGTAGTGGTAGTGGTGATGCTAATGTTGGTCACACAAAGGAATGGAATGGAATGGGAGAGGGTACAATGGAATGGCAAAAAAAAAAAAGAAATGTCTTCCTTTGAACAAGATTTTCCGTAGCACCAAATATGCAGAAACTGTTCTCCACTAAAACAAATGGTTCTTGGTCTTACGAATAAAACAACACTATCACAACTAACTAAAACCTGTTAAAAGATACACTATATTATTTCCTCCTATGTCTTGCCCGTTCTAGGAGTAGCATAGTACTCACAATATCTGGAACCCATTTTCTGTCACAATCCCATCTGTGTCTGTCACGGTTGACAAGAATGATTGCACTTAATGAATTCTATTGATAACCTCACTTCTGTTCTAGTCACACAACAGCAGTAATGATTCATTGTTACATTACAATCTTGTGATGCTTAAATTGCTATGTAGAATGCAATGAATTAAACTGAACACTTATAACAAAAAATGACTTAAACTGAACTGGACTGAGACTTACAAGTATATTAAGTCTCCTGCTAAACACTGACGATACTGTGTCCATCAGCTTGACTCGTTCACCTCGAGACATCACATCACAAACTGAACCTGTGACTTGGAAACCTTTCATCTCCCAATCATGTAAGCATGCATTGAGATGGGCTTCATTCCTTGAGCATGTATGTACTTTTGCACCTAGCCCTGCCAATTCCTCCACAACAGCATGCCTGACACAGTTACAAAACATTGCAACAAGCCTTTACTAGTTTTTATAAGATTAGTACTCTTTAGCCACCGGCCCCATAGAGGCAGAGTTATTTAAAAACGAACATCCATGAAGCAACTAACTTGAGAGAGAGAGAGAGAGAGACCCAATTCCTTGTGTTCCACCAGTAACAAGAGCAGTCATTCCCAGAAGTGACCATCTATCATCTCTGCAACTACTCCCTGCCTGCACCATGTTAACCCCCATCTTGATCTCTCCTTGGTCTATTGATTTCAATGTACTTCCAGCAGCTCAAATGAGTTATATAGTAATGATTAAAATGTTTTCTCCCCCTCAATTGATCTGAAATATACCCGAGAAATTCAGCCCAGTGGAATTACTAAAACCAGAAAAAACAAGAAGTTAGATAAAAGCAATAAAAATAAAAGTTTTAGCATAAGCCAAAAAAAGGTCAGAAGGAGTTAGCTAGATATATATTAATTTAAATTATTGATGTACCTTCCCTCCAAGCGTTTCAAGTGATTGTCAACTTAGAAAGTTTGTTCAAGTGCTTGAAGTTTTCTGCAACTCCTATGCCCATATATATATATATATATATATATATATATATATGTATATATATATATATAGAAGGTCAGAAGGAGTTAGCTAGGTATATAGTAATTTAAATTGTTGATGTACCTTCCCTCCAAGCGTTTCAAGTGATTGTATATATATATGGTCAGAAGGAGTTAGCTAGGTATATATTAATGTAAATTGTGGATGCACCTTCCCTTCCCTCTAAGTATTCAAGTGATTGTTGACCAAGAAATTTTCTTCTCAAGTGCTTTAAGTTTTCAGCAACTCCTATGTGCCTATATATATAAAATCTTCTTTATAGTAATACACAAAAAAAAATTCTTCAATTAGCAGATCTGATGTCACCATTTCTTCTCTCTTGTCAGTTCAAATCATTTCATGATTACAAAAATATTGTAATAAAACAACTGGGAAAGGTCAAAGAGTAATACAGCTGGCTTATATGCAATTAGAAGGACAGAAGAAAAAAAAACTTTTAAAGTGCAGCACTCCAAAAGACAAGCATGGGAATGCCAATGTTGTGTCATTTATAGTGCAGGTTAGACTGAATGGGGTCAAAGAATAGCAAGAGCAGATGAGGAATATGGCTAAGTTGCCATGTCTAATCATGTCTAGGGTAGAAACCATTTACACACATCCCTCCGTCAACACAAACAATCTGCCCATTGAAGTAGGATGGTGCAGGTAAGCAGAGGAATGCCACAAGAGAAGAGACCTCCTTTGGATCTCCAAGACACTGAAGAGGAGTTCGAGAATACACCTCTTCTAGGTTCTCGCTCCACCATTGAGGTGCTGATGTACCTAGGTGCAACTGCATTACTTCTTATATTGTCTTTTGCCCACTCACAAGCCAAAGTTTTAGTAAGTTGATTAATTGCTCCTGGAATCACAAATAAACAAAATTTCTCTATAAGCTTCTTGAGTTTAAAATTAATAGGAACATGGATACATTCATCTGATAGGTAAATTACCTTTGGTAGCTCCCTGAACAGACATAGACTTCAGTGAAACAAAACCCGATACAGAGGAGGTGAATACAATGCTTCCCACTCCTGATGCTTTGAGAAGCGGATAAGCAAGTTGAGAAATATGGAAAACAGATTCAAAATTGGTTGCCATGAGAGTAGAAAATCCTGCAGCTGTGAAATCCACTACCGATTTCCGTATGCTTTTCCCGACAATATTTATCTACGGATCAAAAACAAGCCAGTCTTCCAGTTCAGTAAACAGGAAAAGCAGTTCAAAACTTCAAATTTTAACATTTTAAAACTCAAAATGGGAACACAAACAGATGCAATACATAATATTTTGAAATCCAATAAGGGAAACACAAAATTCAATGTTTTTGTACGTAAAAAATGAGGAAATGAAGAAGCTTACGAGGATATTGAGCTTCCCATCAAACAAAGTGGACACAGTGCTCATAAGCTCCTCTCTCTGAGCTCAAACTGACACGTCACAGACTGACCCAGTAACCCCAAAACCCAAATTATCCCATTCACTCAGACACCCATCAAGCTCACTCTCATTCCGACAGCGCGTGTGCACTCTGGCTCCAAACCCCACCAATTCCTCCACAATAGCATGCCTAAAAGGTAGAAAAACCAAAACCCAATTCCCAGTTGACAATATAATTAATTTCTCAGTTCTCACAAACCAAAGAGGAAAAGAAAATAAATTTCAAGTCTTCTTTTTATCTATGCATGTAAAAATATGTATCCGATTCCGCGAGTGCCACCGGTGACGAAAGGTGGGGTTTGAGAAGAATGGAGAGGGTGGGTTTAGGAGGTTAGACTTTTCAGAGAGAGTTGAAGAAGAGAGTGACGGTGGAATGAGAGTCTGAGACATTCCAGCAGTGGCCAACCTAGTTCCAAGCAGGCAGCAGTGTAAGAAGTCCGACGGGTAAAGTCTTTTGATGTTCAAGAGGTTTTCTTTTTTTTTAATTGATAGAATATGACAATTATGGTGTATACTTCATTAATTTTTTTTTTTTTTTTTTGGCCCAAGATACTATTTAATATATTTAATCTCTTCTTAAATACTTGGAAAAATAGGCAAAAATAATGCCTAAAATTAATAAGTTTCACTAATAGTTCATTAATTTAAAAACAAATATTAATGATGTTTTCAATCAAGTTCAATTCCTCAATAATCAAATTATAAAATAAAAAAATTCTAATTAGGTGTTAAGTTTAATTTAAAGTCATTGTCCATCTTCCTTGTTCATTTGTTCTATTTTGGGAAATAATAAAATCATATGGGAAATCCTTAATTAAACTTTGTATTTTACCAATGGGGAAATTCTACGGTACCCCCTAAAAAAAGGGGGGGTACGGTATCCACCAGTAGATAACCTGCTATACCAGGTTACTTTTTTCTCACATTTGACGGTTTCATCCTCACATTATGCAGTTCCAACATCACATATGACAGTTCTTTTCTCACATTTGGTAGTTCCCTTACTTTTTTCTCACATTTGACAGTTTCATCCTCACATTGTGCAGTTCTAACATCACATGTGGTAGTTTTTTTGTCACATTTGGAGGTTCTCTTATTTTTTTTTCTCACATTTAACGGTTCCATCGTCACATTGTGCAGTTCCAACATCACATGTGACAGTTCTTTTGTCACATTTAGTGGTTCCCTTACTTTTTTCTCATATTTGACGGTTCTATTTTCACATTGTGTAGTTCCAACATCACATATGACAGTTCTTTTCTCACATTTGATGGTTCCCTTACTTTTTTCTCACGTTTGATGGTTCCATCCTCACATTGTGCAATTCTAACATCACATGTGATAGTTCTTTTGTCACATTCAATGGTTTCTTTATTTTTTTTCTCACATTTGACAGTTCCATCGTCACATTGTGCAGTTCCAACATTACATGTGACAGTTCTTTTGTCACATTTAATGGTTCCTTTATTTTTTTTCTCACATTTGACGATTCTATCTTCACATTATACAGTTCCAACATCACATGTGACAGTTCTTTTCTCACATTTGATAGTTTCCTTACTTTTTTCTCACATTTGACAATTTCATCATCACATTGTGCAGTTCCAATATCACATGTGACAGTTCTTTTCTCACATTTGGTGGTTCCCTTATTTTTTTTTTCACATTTGACAATTTCATTGTCACATTGTGCAGTTTTAACATCACATATGACAGTTCTTTTCTCACATTTGGTGGTTTTCTTACTTTTTTCTCACATTTGACGCTTTCATCCTCACATTATGCAATTCTAACATCACATGTGATAGTTCTTTTCTCACATTTGGTGGTTCCCTTACTTTTTTCTCACATTTGACGCTTCATCCTCATATTATGCAGTTCTAACATCACATGTGATAGTTCTTTTGTCACATTCGGTGATTTTCTTATTTTTTTTCTCACATTTGACAGTCCATCGTCACATTGTGCAATTCCAACATCACATGTAACGGTTCTTTTGTCACATTTAGTGGTTTCCTTACTTTTTTCTCACATTTGACGGTTTCATCTTTACATTGTGCAATTCCAACATCATATGTGACAGTTCTTTTCTAACATTTGGTGGTTTCCTTACTTTTTTCTCACATTTGACAATTTCATCCTCATATTGTGCAGTTCCAACATTACATGTGACAGTTCTTTTCTCACATTTAGTGGTTCCCTTACTTTTTTTCTCACATTTGACGATTTCATCCTCACATTGTGCAATTCCAACATCACATTTGACAATTCTTTTGTCACATTGGGTGGTTCTCTTTCTTTTTTTCTTATATTTGACAGTTTCATTATCACATTGTGCAATTCCAATATCATATTTGACAATTCTTTTATCACATATAGTGGTTCCTTTATTTTTTTTTCTCAAATTTGATGGTTCCATTGTCATATTAAGTAGTACCAACATCACATCTGCTCTATTTTTGTCACATATGACAGTTCTTTTTGTCACATGTGACAGTTCTTTTTGTCACATTGGGTGGTTTCCTTACTTTTTTCTCACATTTGACAGTTTCATCCTTACATTGTGTAGTTCCAACATCACATGTGACAATTCTTTTGTCACATTCGGTGGTTCCCATATTTTTTTTCTCACATTTGACAGTTTCATCCTCACATTATGCAATTCCAACATCACACGTGACAGTTCTTTTGTCACATTTGGTGGTTTCCTTACTTTTTTTCTCACATTTGATGCTTCCATCCTCATATTGTGCAGTTCCAACATCACATTTGACGGTTCTTTTGTCACATTCGGTGGTTCCCTTATTTTTTTCTCACATTTGACGGTTCTATCCTCACATTGTGCAGTTCCAACATCACATTTGACAGTTCTTTTGTTACATTTAGTGGTTCCTTTATTTATTTTGTCAAATTTGATGGTTCCATTATCACATTGTGCAGTTCCAATATCAAATTTGACAGTTCTTCTGTCACATATAATGATTCTTTATTTTTTTTCTCAAATTTGATGGTTCCATTCTCAAATGTTTACAGAAAATACTATAGATTTGACACAATTTTTTGGGAACTAATATACGAAACCAATACAATTTTCTATTGATAACCCTGGCATCATTACGTAGTGTTGAGATTGACCATAACATTTAATTTGAAGCTCCATTGAGGGCATGAAAGCATGATTTGGCATCCTCTTTCACTATGAAGTTCTTGAATTCCCTTATCTTGGCTAACTATGCTGCTCATAAAATGGCTGTTACTTCTGTCATTAAAGGACCACTGGAATTAAACTTTTTTGTCTAAGCTTTAAGATAGACTGCATTTCATCTCGAGCTACTTCTCTCTCTCTCTTAGTGAGTCTTAGAATCTCTCTCACCCTTTGCATTTGAGATATTTTAAAATATTTTGAAATTTTCAATTTCATATTTTAATAAAAAGATATTGGATTGTATAAAGAGTCTCAATCTCTCTCACTATCTTTACCTCTCCAAGTAACTCTTTCAAATGGATGGATGGCTCAAATTGTCGTTGTTCGTCAATTTTAGTGAAACACTTGATAATAATGTCCTATGAGTTCCAAAATATCGTCATTGTTGTCTCAAAGCTAGAGAAATGCTTTAGATTATTTTTTTATTTGATAATGAAATTAAAGGGCAAATGGGTCAGAGAATATTTTATCATTCTATTCCAAAAAAATATCCTTAAGCAAATGTGAGAAATCAAATCAAAAGAATATAGAAGATGATTCAATATGATTCATGAAGAAATAATAAATGAACAAAAATTCATTGTGGTTGATACCACAGACAGAGAAGGTTATCGCACCTACACTTTTATCTTAGTACAAACTACAAATGTCAAAACTCAAAATTGAAGGTTGTGTAATATCTAGATGATGTATACAGTGCTCTTGCTTGCTAATAGATAAAGACTCACATTCACACTTATACAAAGCATTGTCATTTGAGAGGCAGAAAAAAGAAATCCAATAGCTCTATTTTTTAGTGCTTTAAATAATTTAAAACATTGTTGTTTATTATCCTTTGAAAGCACTAGCTCTGCTGCCAACTTGTATCGAAAAAGTTCCAACAAGTCCTCCTACAAAATAATGAGAAGTGTAATTAAAAATTATTCCACAACAATGGAACCAAATCTTAATATAATTCTCTCTTCTAAAATAGAAAAAAGAAACAAACATAAATTTATTAGGCATACCTGTATAACTGCACCAATATTAAAAAAAGAATTCTGCAAGGAAGGAGCCACAAGAACCTGCTTCATAATGGATATCAAAAGTTGTCCTGCACAAATATTCCGTTAAGATGGATATCAAAAGTTGAGACATTATAAGAGCTTTGTATAGAAAGTGGTTTTGCACTTACATAACATGAATTTCCTTTCATCTTTGATGTAGTCTTGAATTCATAGGGTTGCTTAACTTACCATAAAGGCATAAAGTTATAATCCAGACTTTGTTTGACATCTATAAAAAAAAAAACATATAAATTCATTAAATTGGAATTTTCTATGTGCTAAGTTGAATGCTTGATGGTAACAAAAAAAAAAAAAAACAAATAGCTAGCAGTCAAGGAAAAAGCATGTAGTTATAAAGAAGACGAAACTACACTATCGGTCCCTGAACTCAATTATTGAAACCAAGTTCCTTGTTTTATTCTAATTTCTTATTTTTGATATCTGTTATTTCTAGGAAATCTGGAGTGCCCCTAGAAGAAAATATTGTTGCATAGGGAAATAATTTGGCAAGGAAGAACTGAACACCAATGCTTTCTCATAACAATATTATCCTGAAGAGGTTTTTCAGAACCAAGAAAAAGATGGACTGTTCAGTACAAATAGAAGGTGACATTTCCTTATTCCTTCAGAATCTGAAATTGGTCTCCACTAATTACTAGAGCATTGGAGAAAAGCTTCATTTCTTTTTCTTTTTTCCCACAGAGGTACTTTCCATTTATCAGACTTCTTAATATTATATAGTTGAAAATTTTCATTTTTTGCACTCACTAGATTTGGAAATCAAAGTTCGTATGATATAGATGTTTGAGAATATATATGTTAGTCCATCTGAATTTTGAAATATATATTAAGAATTTAAGGTGAAAACTATTGTAAAGTTCTATGTGATGTGGTTTTAGTGGTGCTTGAGTCCTTGTTTTGTTGTTTTAGATGCCTATGTAGTCCCTTTATCCACTGTTTCTTTTCTAGAAATATGAAGACATATTTCCTTCAGTTGCTATTAAGCCCATAATAAATCCTTCAGTTGGCCAAAATTCAAACCCAAAGCCCAATGGACGTTTTAAGCTCAAACATAAACCTGTCTTTAAATGGAAACCCAAACACTCCCAGCCCGCTTTGACCCACTCACACATAAATCTGACCCACTCACACACTTTTTGCTCCTCGCCTGTCACTCCTGCCCAGATTACCTCATCGGTATCTTCTCTTGCTGTTATCGCTGATAACCCATCGCTGACCCACTTTGAACCGTTAAGCACCGAGACGATTCCTTCAATGATCGTCAATCTTGATGCCTCCGTGAATGAACCGAAGTGCTCCGACGTGGAATCGACTTGCTCCGAGACAATTCCCTCGGTGCTCGACAACTCAGAGGCCTCCGTGACTGAGTCTATGTGCTCCGATGCTTCCGTGGATGAGTCCCTGTGCTCCGATGATGAAGCGGCTTTGCATCGTGACATTCATCGGATCATCCATGAGCACACAGACAACGTCATCAAGAAATGGGGGAATTCTGAGCAATGGGTTCTTGAATTACGTGATGGGAAGAGGGTGGCTGTCCCGATCCAAATTTCTTTACCGCCGGGAGATGTCGTTTTTGGAGTGGATGAATCAGACCAGTGGCCGACGGTACCGATTGTGTCAGCGGAATGTAAGGAGCCTAATCCAGAATTGGTTAAAGGAGATTTTTGCTCCGAGGATGATTCTCAACTTTTTGATTCTTCGCCACCTCTTAATGTCGATCCTCTGGCTATCTCTTTGCCTAGGGGCGTCATGGATATTTCTGAAGGGTCAGCAACTCAGAATGAGGGGAGTTTGCTGGGTAAGGAAAACTTCTCAGAATGGTTTCTGGAAAAGTTCAGTGGCTTTGATGATTTTCTTGGGACATCCCTCAATGGTTTGGAAGAGCCAGCAACCAATTTCCTGTTGGCTGTTGAAACTGAGTTACAGAAGAGGGCCATTAAGGAACAAACTGAAAAAGCCCTGAAGAGCTCAGGGAGGAAAGGAATAAGGGAATTGCGGGGTTTATTTAGCTCTGTCAACTATGGTCCAGCTTCTCCAAGACGCATTGGTTTTGGTAAGGACAGGGCTCTACTTACTCTCCAATGAATTTGAAAATTTTATCTTGGAATGTTAGAGGGTTGAACGAGAAGAAAAAACGGCTTAGGGTGTGTAATTTTCTACGTTCTTGGAAGGCAGATATCGTTTGTCTGCAAGAGACAAAGTTGGAATGGATTACAAGAGGAATTGTTAGAAGTATTTGGAGTTGTCCTTACATAGATTGGCTTTATTTGGGTTCTGAGGGTGCTTCTGGTGGTATTTTGCTCATGTGGGATAGAAGGGTGGTTGAAAAGATAGAGGAAGCAGTGGGGTTTTATTCGATTTCATGTAGGTTCAAAAATGTCAATGACCAATTTGAGTGGGCTTTCTCAGGTATCTATGGTCCAAATTTGAACAAGAATCGTCTATTTATGTGGGAAGAATTGGCAGGCTTGAACAGTTGGTGGAATTTGCCTTGGTGCCTGGGAGGAGACTTTAATGTCATCCGCTTTCCTTCGGAGAGGTTAGGGGCAGGAAGATTTACTCGCTGCATGTATGACTTTTCGGATTTTATATCTCATCATGGGCTTATGGACAATTCTATGGAGGGAGGCCTATTCACTTGGTCTAACTCCACCTCAGCCTCTAGAATTGACCGGTTTCTTCTCTCTCCAGACCTGGCAGACTATTTCTCTCATTTCTCCCAAAAAAGGCTTCCTAGAGTGTTATCCGATCACTTCCCAATTCTTTTGGAGAGTGGGAGTCACCGCAAAGGGCGTATTCCTTTTCGTTTTGAGAACATGTGGTTGAAGGCGGAGGGGTTTTTAGATAAGGTGAAGGCTTGGTGGGAAAATTACCATTTTCAAGGGACTCCTAGTTTCATTCTAGCCAAGAAGTTGGCTGCCCTAAAAGCGGATCTTAAAAAGTGGAATGAAACAGATTTTGGCAATATCACAGCCAAGAAACAACTTTTATGGAGCAAGTTGAATGCTCTAGATGTAAAAGAGGACTCTCAACCTCTAACGGAAGAGGAGAAATTGGAAAAAGCATCTTTTCGCGCCGATCTTGAAAAGGCAGCCTTATTAGAGGAGACTAGCTGGAGACAAAAGTCCAGAATGCTGTTTTTAAAGGAGGGCGATTCCAATACAAGGTTTTTTCATAGGATGGCTAATTCTAATAGAAGGAATAATCGTATTGAAAATCTTATGATTGATGGGGCCTTGTCTTCCAATCAGGATAGGATTTCTGACCATATTGTTCATTTCTATATGAACCTTTACTCTGAGCAGCAAGAGAAGCTTCCTTTACAGGAGGTTCTAGACTTTCCAAGGATTTCTGGGGATAATGTGGACTGGTTAGAGAGACCTTTCGAAGAAACTGAGATTTTTGAAGTCATCAAGGAGTTTAATGGGGACAAATCTCCTGGGCCTGACGGTTTTTCGATGGCCTTCTTTCAAGCTTGTTGGGGGATTCTCAAACCAGACATCATGGCTGTGTTCCACCATTTCCATGATACTGGTCAGTTTGAAAAAAGCTTGAATGCAACCTTCATTGCTCTCATTCCAAAAAAAGCTGCGGCAGTGGAGGTAAAAGACTTTCGGCCTATCAGTCTTGTTGGGGGGGTTTATAAAATTCTTGCTAAAGTTTTGGCGTCTCGTCTTCGTATGGTTTTAGGAGAGATCATCTCTGCTCCCCAGAACGCCTTTGTTCTAAATAGGCAGATTCTTGATTCCGTTCTTATTGCTAATGAATGCCTTGATAGTAGATTGAAGTCTGGTCAGCCAGGATTGTTATGTAAATTGGATATTGAAAAAGCTTTTGATCACGTGAATTGGGGACTTCTTTCTACCTTGCTTGAGCGTTGTGGTTTTTCTAATAAGTGGAGGCAATGGATTTCTTTTTGTATATCAACGGTTCGCTTTTCCATCCTTATTAATGGTACTCCCCATGGGTTTTTTGGAAGTTCTAGGGGGTTGCGGCAAGGTGATCCTTTGTCCCCCTTATTATTTGTTCTGATTATGGAAGCAGCCGGTAGAATGTTGGATAAGGCTGTTCATGAGGGTCGTTTGTCAGGCTTTAGCATTGGAGCTTCCTCTGGAAGATCTTTGATGATTTCCCATCTTCTTTTCGCAGATGATACTCTGATTTTTTGTGATGCTAATATTGATCAAATTTTGATTCTCCGTATGGTGCTTATTTGGTTTGAGGCTGTGTCTGGTCTGAAGGTAAATTTGGGTAAGTCTGAGCTAGTGGCTGTGGGGGCTGTTCATAATATGGATCTTTTGGTGGCTGTTTTAGGCTGCAAGCAAGGTTCTCTCCCAATGAAATACTTGGGTCTTCCTTTGGGGGCAAAATTTAAGGACAAGTCTATTTGGAATCCAATTCTAGAGAAGATGGAAAGAAAATTAGCAGGGTGGAAAAAATTATATCTCTCCAAGGGAGGTAGAGTCACTTTGATTAAAAGCACTCTCTCTAACCTCCCTACTTATTTTCTTTCCTTATTCCATATTCCTGCTTCTGTGGCCAACCGTATTGCTAGACTCCAGAGAGACTTTCTGTGGGGTGGCTTAGGAGACGAGCCCAAATTTCATTTGGTTAATTGGTCTACAGTTTGTTCTCCGCTCTCTTCAGGTGGGCTGGGGATTAGAAACCTGAGAACCTTCAACGTAGCGTTATTAGGGAAGTGGTTATGGAGATTTGGGCAAGAAAGGGATGCTCTTTGGCGTCAAGTGATAGAGGTGAAGTATGGTTGTGATGGGGGCGGTTGGTGTTCTAGCTCTTTCTCTGGTCCTTATGGTGTTAGTTTGTGGAAAAATATTAGAAGAGGGTGGCATTCCTTATCTCGGTTTATTCTATATGAAATTGGAGATGGATCAAAAGTGCAGTTTTGGCTTGATCGTTGGTGTGGATCTTCTCCCCTTGCAGACCGTTATCCTGATTTATATAGGATTTGTTGCAACAAAGAGGCAAGTGTTAGGGATCTTATGAAGTTCACCAATGGAGTACTCCACTGGGAAATTCAGTTCTGTAGAGAGGTGCATAACCGTGAATTGGAAGCTTTCTGGAGTTTCATCAATTCCATTTATTGCACCCCTGTAAGGGGGATCGGGGAGGATAAGAGATGTTGGCTGCCTTGTAAGAGTAAGGGATTCACGGTCAGTGCTTACTACCATCTTCTTGCTGGCCATACTGAGCAGTTTTTCCCTTGGAAAAGCATTTGGAAGCAGAAGATCCCCTCTAGAGTGGCTTTCTTTGTATGGACAGCAGCCTTGGGGAAATGTCTGACTATTGACAACTTAAGGAAAAGAAAGATTTGCATTTTGGACTGGTGTTTCATGTGCAAGTGTAATAGTGAAACTATTGACCATCTTTTCCTTCATTGCACGGTTGCTCTAGAGTTGTGGGATATGGTTTTTGGGTTATTTGGAGTTTGTTGGGTTATGCCTTTCTCTGTTGTTGGGCTTTTGGCTTGCTGGCAAGGTCGTTTTGGTCGCCATCGTAATGGAGATCTTTGGATGGTTGTTCCTCATTGTTTGATGTGGTGTATTTGGAAGGAGAGAAATAGTAGGTGTTTTGAAGACAAGGAGTGTTCCATGCCTGATCTCAAGCTTCTTTTTTTTAGAACCTTACTTGATTGGTTTTCTGTGTGGAGAAACCATCCTTTTTCTTCTATTTTGGATTTTCTTGAATTTTGTAATGTTCGTTTTTGATTTGTTCACCTCTGTATACTCCCTGTGTACTTCGGTGTTCCTCTCTTTTTGATTTCAATGAATCTATTACTTATCAAAAAAAAAAAAAAAAAAAAAAAAAAAAAAAATGAAGACATATTTCAATGAAATGATTTTTTAGCAAGATCTCTGACAGTACATCTAATAGCGGGTTCTGGATTTCAGTAGTTCTGAGTTAGGACAAAAACAACTCTCTTGATCGCTGTTAAACAAATTGCCTTTGTTTCACTAGTACTCAGTCCCTAAAGCAAAATGCCAGGATAATATTTCACTTAAAAGGACAAAGATGTTGTTGGAATCCCAATGTATTTAGGTTATCATTTATAAGTCCAAAGTTATTGCTAATTCATATAAAAATGATGGAAAGACATTTGTCTCATATCCTTCTATATTTTGTTTCTTGTGGATTTCAGGATTGAAAGACACGAGTTTTGGCATATTGACAATTAAAGAATTTTGGTCTCAAGTTGCAGTTTTTAAATTACTCCAACATCCATAAGAGTAATAGAAAAAGATGCTACTAAATGGCAAGCTGCAATGGGCTAACAGAAGATTAAGTTTTAATAGTTTTAATTCTTTCACTAGCAATGTGGCTTCTTCCATGGGTGATTTAGATCCCTATGCATCGGCCTAAACCTTCTGCATTGTGCTCCTTTGGAGAAACTATACCACATCTTTATCTGTATTCTTCTTCTTTTTATATTCAATGGAAAAGGGAGGATGGTTCCACCATCCATCCCACCTCCATTATTCAAGGATGAGAATTTGACATTGTTTTCCTGTCTTTTGAGTTATAATTTGTCCCCATTTTTGAACTTTGTATGGTTTCCACTTTCCACCGTGTTTTTCCCATTCTAAATCATTTATTTATGCCAATACTTGTATTATAAATCAACAAATTCTTAACAAAACTAAACCAGCGCAGTTTTGATCCTTACCAGTAGATACAAACCCACAAAAATCAGAAACAAACCAAACAAAACTCACAGACAAATAAGAAAAAAATCAAACGAAACCCCAAAAAATCATAAACAAATCAAACAAAATCAACAGAAAAATCATAAACAAATCAAATGAAACCCACAGAGGCACAAATAAACCTAGACAATCCTATCAATATTTTGTGATTCAGATCTACAATTGATGGAAGAGACAGAATCCATGGCATGCAAACAGATCACTAGGGTTTTTCCCTAACTTCAACAAATATAGAGGAAAAGGGTTAAGAATCAAAATCCCTAAATGAATGCTATAAGAAATTTAGAGACTCTAGATTGTAAAGACACAGGATGCCAAAAAATAGATTCAGTGATTTACCTAAGAACATCAGCAATGAAAGTTGGAGAGAAGAGACGCCGAGATGCGACAGAAGAACCTGCTTCAGTCAAGTCAGATGAGATGCGAGAGAAGAAGAAGCAAAACCAGAACCGAATGTTTTTTTTCTTTTTCGGTTTTATATGTTAACCTGACTGGCCGGTAACTGATATCCTATTAAAATTACATAAACGGCTAAGATTAAAATAAGTAAATCTAACGGCTAAAACTTATGTGGGTACCGTACCCCCTAAAAAAAAGAGGGGGTACAGGAGAATGACCCAAACCGTATATTTTTTCTATACCTTTTATGTAATTTCTCATAATTATTTAAGCTTTCTAGTTGTTAGGGTTTTAGTAAATGAGTAAACCTCTTAAGTCCATAGATGGCATAAAGCTAAAAACAACCCACCCCTTCACTACTCTATTTCGAGCGGATTTTCTCAATCTCGAAAATGTGACTGGGCAGGGATAGGTTTTGCTCGCTCCATCCCGAATGTATATATTGATATTTTATTTAATATATATTTAAAGTATTTATACATATATTGTATTTTTATTTTAATACATATCCTAAGTATAACATTTTTTTTTTTACATGTCCTATTACTATCTTTGAAATATTTGTTTATATTTCTCTCTCAGTAGTCTATTTTTTGATAAGTTTATATCTTAGTACTCTCACGATCTTCATTTCCTTTTATATTTCATCTTTATCTCATTAATATCAAAACTATCTCCTTAGGATTAGTAACACATTTTCAACTCATCTCGAACCCAACTTACCCTACATGGGCCCTAAAAAGGTGACAAGGTGAGGATGAGGCACCCATAATTCGACTTTGCCCCATAGTGCATGTGCATAACCTTTCTTAAAGCATTCACATTAGATTGTGTGAAACTTTAGCCAAATTTGACTTAAACACTACATTTTTTTCTTCTATTTAACTAACCCTTTTTAATATTTTTTTTTTTGATTAAAACCCTTTTTAATATGGCCTGCATGAGATGCTTTAATTTTTTCTCTTTTTCTAATTAAATATTCTTATTTATTCCTTTTTCTGTCTTTCCTTCTCTTTTTCATGTGAAATGATATCTTGTTCTTTCTCTATACAACAAGAAGTCTCACAACATTTGGCCCCACCCATTAGTGGGGCCCACATGTTGTGAGAGACACACTGCATGCAACAGATACAAGATATACCTTCTCCTTATGCCATGCGACATCATTTTCATTCAATATATTAAACACCTGTAGCATTTTTAACGAAAAATTATGAACCAAGTGGCTGCTGATACAAATAGAATATAGCTTCAAGAGGGTAAAATCCAAATTCTAAAATTTCAAGATGTAAAATCTAAAAGCTTCCAAACTTCGGGAGTGAAGTTTGCACTTTAGCCTTATTGGTTCGTGCACCAAAGTGAGGAAACTTATAATAGTACTAGTTATGTATTCTTGAGGTATCGTACTTATGTCAAACACAAGACACTTCTGCATACATATCCCACCTATGTCTTTTCTTTTTCTTTTTTTCTTTTTTTGTGTGGAAAAATTGCAAAACACAGTTGGGACACAAAATGGACATAACTTTATAATGAAAATTCGTAAAAAGAAACTTCGTAGGGAAGAAGTTGTGGGATAGAAAATGAGTAAGTTTACTACGATGATAATTTCCATAACTTTTGCCACAATTCGCATAAATGGTTAGTTGTAAGTGTTAGAAAAAAAGATGATAAGTTCATGTGGGTCAACAATTCCAATACTTACAAGCCGTCATGTGAACAAGTTGTGATAAAGTTGTGGAATATAGTTGTGGTGTTAGACTTACTCGTAGAGAACCCTTGCCACAACTGTTCATGTGGCAGATTATGAGTGATAGAGAAAAAGTTGTAAGTCCATGTGAAAGTGACATTTAGCCAATCACAATCTATCATGTAGGATAATTGTGACAAAAATTGTGACTTATTATGTTGTATTTAAATTACTCATGTCTACAGCAAAAAAAGAAGAAGAAGTAGAATTTAGTGCAAGATTACCTGATGGCAATAGATGTCACTGTTAGTTGAGCATTCACATCGGCTGCAGAAATTTTTTTCTAGAATATATATACTTTTTAATTTTACAAATTTATTTTTCAAAATACATCGTATTAGATTATTTTTTTTAGATTAATTATTTTACACTAAATTTTATTAAAATATAATGTTTTTTTAGTTGTTTTTCTATTTTTACACACAACAACAACCATCCACTATTTTTTTTTGTCCACGGGACATGTAAAGAGATAATAAAAAATTAAATACAAAATTAATAGTATAACATAAATTTACATAGTTATTATAGTAACAATGTGTATTTACACAATTTTAACTTAAAATATGGATAATTTTTGGACAAAAAATTGTAAATACGACACATTTTTTTACCGTACACCTTTATAGATGACCATAATGCCCAGTTTGTTTGTTTCTCTCGGCGCCACAAACTAGTAATTAAAGTCCTAATAGCTTTGCCTTATCATCTATTGTTTAATTTTGTTGGTGCTGATCTACTTCTTCAGGAAATATATATACCAATATAAATATAACCCATTCGGAGAAGTAGACAACACTACAAGTTACAGCAAACTCTGTAGCGACAAAGAGAGATAAATGGCAGGGCAAGAAATGGGTAACAGAGAAAGTAGGTGATCTCTTCAAGGAATTGAAGTTCATGAATCATGATTACCATTACAAAAATTATATTCTCTGTTTTGTAGTATCTAAGCAATGAAAAAATTTTGGAGGCTATTATCTCTCAAACCCCTCTCGGACGTATTGGAGAGCCAAAGGAGGTTTCTTCTTTGGTGGCATTCCTATGCCTTCCTGTATCTTCTTACATTACATAACTGGTCAGACTATTTGTGTTGATGGAAGCATTACTATGAATGGCTTCAGCTTCTCATGAGCAGCAGAAAATGATGTTCAGACACGCCTCATTGGAATATGTTTTTGGTACTCCATCAAGGAATGTTTGTAAACCCAGGAATAAGGGCATGACTACAACTATTGTTAAGCAAAGTAAATAAATTAATATAGTTAACTAGTTCTGTTCATAATTTGGGGGGGGGGGGGGGGGGGGGGGGGGGGGGAATGTAGTAAGTGTGATGCACAAACCTCTCTCCTTGGCATTTTCTAAAATTATTGTGTGGTATTTCCATCTAAATTCTTATCTTGTATTCTTAAATTTATAAATACAATGCATATATGTTCTTTTTTTCTTTTTTTTTTCTTTTTTGAGAAGAACAATGCATATATGTTCCAAGTGAGCAAGTGACAATTTATTCAAACATAACTAATGCTTTTATTTGGTATCATATTCATTCGGTCCTTATGGCTTCCAACTCTTCCTCCTCCTCTTCATCCACTATCAATCCAATCGAAACCTTTCTAACTAAGTGAGTCAATACCATACTAGATGTCGTTTCGATTTAACTAAAAAGATAAAATGTTTCAATACCAGTTAATATCAATGTATTTTTTATAAATATATATAATTTTATAAACGGAATATATAAACCTAATACATATATGTGAGTTTTTAGACCCCTTAAAACATAATTGGATTAACCTAGTTAACAAGCCAAGTTATAACTTAATCCAAATTTCAGATCTAAGTTAACACAATAACAATCATATTAATGTAAAGTGCGGAATATAAAGAACACAAAAATATGATGATCCAGGAAAACCAAATCGGTAAAAAACCTGGAGAGGATTTAACCTAGCTATCTTCAAAGTAAAACTAAATCCACTATAAAAGAATCGAAGTTTTACAATAGCGACTTAGATCACTAACATCCTATTGCTACCTCATATAGACAACTTACTGACATGACCATGTGCAAACTCCGAGACCACGAATTCCTTCTTTCTTGAATTCTCTAGCAAGTACAAGCACTCTCGCTTGTATATCTTTAAGCTCTTTAGTGCATCAACTGCATGATCATCAAGCTCTCAATGAAATCTCCTTCTTGATAATCCTAAGCATGTGTGAAGACAACCACCTCTCAGATCTCACAAGAGATTCACACACACAGCAAATAGAGCAACCTCAAAAACGTGGCTAGGGTTTCCCTTTTATACCTAGGGCAATACATAAAACCTTACACATCATATGGGCTTAGGACTGAGTTGGAAATTCTGCAGAAAAAACATTCTGCCCGACTTTTGATCGGTCGAGTCTAATTCTCGATTGATCAAGCCAGACCGAATTGCACAATGAATTATGCAGCAACTCGATTCCAACTTTACATAAAACACATGCTTTGAGCAAGACTAAAAACCTGTTTTGATCATGGTTTACCAACAATACAAATTAGAGTTCTAATACATTAGTTCCTAAGTACTTAGAACCTAATAATATATAATTATAAGTATTAGAAAAACGAATTTAGATAAAATTTCCCCCAAAATAATATATATATTATTTTGTCGTTTGCATTATCAATATGTTGTTCTTTAGTAAATTATAGATTATATGCATGTTAAGGAATATGTTTTGATTTCTTAGTTTGGATTTGTTGTATTTTAGTTTGTTCTGAATAAAAAAGTTGAATTGATAAATTAAAAAGATGCATTAATCTGATTGAATGTTGAAAAGTTTTTGGAATTGAGTTTATGTGATAGGCTGTGCACTTAGAATCAAGAGTGTGTACGCATGCCCAAATTAGGCAAAATATATGTTTTAATGGTAAGGTTTGCTTGATTTCATGTTGTCCCATGTGATATGTGATTTTGTTGATTGTGAACCTCTAAGATTAGGGTTATAAATGATAAATTATTTCCCATGATTTAGTCCTTTCTTTTTCATAATAACTTGATTTTTTTTTAATTTTTTGTTGAGAATCCATAATAACTTGATTTGAATATGTTTAGAATAGGATTCTCACTAATGAATGTATGTTTTATTTGATTTGTTTCCAATTTGATAACAAATTTGACTTGGTAATTAGATTTTATTAACTTGTAACCCCATGCATATGCATAGATATACATAAAAGATATACATTAAGATGCATAGTATAATTTTTACATATATAATTTAAATATTATTGATAGTCATTCTTATTTTCTTTTTAACTCTTTAAAAAGTCTTGTAAGAATATTACTAGATAGAAAATGTAAATAATACATTTTTAAAAAAAACTAAAATTTTTTCTATTCATTAATTCTAAACTCTTTGGTTTTTGTATATAATAACTAACTTGGATAAATATTTATGATGTAATCCCACATTTAACTTTAAAATTAAGAAATAAAACTCTCTCTAAAAATAAATAATTTATAACACATGGTGCAACATTGGACTTCAATTGTACAATCTAATTTAATTTTCTCTAAGTTTTGCTTATTAATATATATATATATATATATATATATAAATTTTCCTTTTGTGCTATGATATTTTCTTATGTGATGTGTTTCATTAATGCACAATTGTGATAAGTCCATTAGGGGATTTCTCGATTGATTGAGACTATGGAACACAATGAGTGGAGGTTGGTCCAAAGGCTTAG
This sequence comes from Quercus aquifolioides, assembly GCA_019022515.1. Taxonomy (NCBI): domain Eukaryota; kingdom Viridiplantae; phylum Streptophyta; class Magnoliopsida; order Fagales; family Fagaceae; genus Quercus; species Quercus aquifolioides. The sequence goes on from CM032326.1 coordinate 33,465,098, forward strand.
GTGCATAACACTTTTCCAAGCTGTAACCAAATTTCAAATCTAGAATTTGGTGCATAGACCTCTATGAGGGGCCCAAGTTGGTTTCTAGACCTAAATTAGGTAGCAGCTCTCAACTCTCTGCGTTTTAGCCTACTTGGATGTGGCGTACTCCCAATGGCACTATCCCATGTATAAGGTAGTGAGCCCACGTTGATACAATAGTTGGTAAATAAATTTCTTAGTTAATTTTTTATCTTACATTTATATGTTGATATATTATTTTATAAAGTAAAGTAATTAAATTTATAGAATTCCTAATATCACTCAAATTTATGAATGATTTTGATGTGATGTGCTTTAACACCAAGCATTCCTTTGCCTCTGGAGTTTTGACCAACTTTTGGTGCAAATAACCAAAACAGAATAGAATTTGCATCATGGTTTTAAAAATTAGAATGGTCAAAGAATCAAAAAAATGATGGGTTATCAGTTTTTTCGATTCTTGACTGATTTTTACCAGATCAATTTTGGATTTAGTTCTCAATTCAACTGATTGAACCTGTTGGTCCGGTCTGATTTTTAAAATAGTAATTTTGATTCAAAATTTATATGATGACACAATATTTTTCATAATTTCTCTTGTAAAAACTAGTATAGCCTCTAATAAATGATGCAGAATAAAATTAATGTTAATGGTAAATTGAATTGAAAGTGATGTTCCACCTATATATTTGACCATATACATTCTACTTCTACATACCCGCGTTAATGGTAATTGAATTGAAAGTGATGTTCCACCTATATGTTTGACCATATGCATTCTACTTCTACATACCCGTAAATATTATTGAATCAAAACTTTATCACGGGTGACAAGAGGCAATATGTCTTCAGGCACCTCCTCCAACCAAAATTGAGATTCCAACATACTTTTTGCTTTTTTTGGCTAACTAGTGAGCTACTGAATTACCAAGCGTCTTAAATGAGAAAAAGAAGTAAAACTAAAATCACTCGCTGCTAACCGAGAGTCTTCAATACCCCGCCAAACAGCACCCTTCGGAGTTTATAAAATCAGTGGCCCTTCCATACAGCACGTAGGTGGAACAATATATGTATTTTTTTTTTTGCATCAAAAAAAAAAATATATATATATATATGTATTTTTTTTTATGAACAGTAGAACAATATAGGTAAGTGGTAGGTCCCTGAGTGAAATATATATAATGGCGTCTTAATCTTCTTTTCAATTATTTTTCTCAAATAAAATAAAAAACTTTTCAATTATTGAGCAAAGATCTAAAAGTCAAAAGTACCAAATATCTTAATACAGATTTGATCATTGTGAATCTATGATGCGACTAAAATGCTGGAAATCAATAACGCATATTCGTAAAAAGAAATATTGTTGGGGAAAAAAGTGTGGACATAAGAAAAAACTGCGTTGCCACTTGCCCTGTGGGCCTGTGGCCCTGCCCACGTGTCTCTCCATCAGTCCATTGTCTTGGCAAAACAGGAAAGACAAATTGAGTGGGAGGTTACAAGATGACAGTCTATGCGTCCGTTTGAATTGAACTTATTGTTGTTGAAACTGAAAATTGAAAACTGAAAACACTGTAGTAAAATAATTTTTAAATGTGTGAATAGTATTGTGGGGTCTATTTTTAATGTTTTTAAAAATTTTGCCAATAAAGTCAACATGAGCGGCCTAAAAAAAAAAAAAAAAAAAAAAGAGGCAAAACGCGAAACAAGAAAGACGCAGACGCCCGAACACGGAAACCAAACGCTCACTTTGTTTCTCTCAGTATCAAAAACTCCTCCCAATAGCTTTCCCTTATCAGTATCTATTGATATATTGGTATTGGTGTTCTACTTCGGAGAAGTGGAAAAGCACAGAGAGAGAGAGAGAGAGAGAGAGAGAGAGAGATGGCCCGGGAAGAAACTGGTAACAAAGGAAGCAGGTGGTCCCTTCAAGGAATGACAGCCCTTGTTACTGGTGGAACCAGAGGAATCGGGTTCTTTCTCTGCCTATGCTTTTTTTTCCTTCTGATTTTAGCTTGGAATTGCATTCTTATTGAATATTTCTAAATATAGATAAATAAATTATAAATGGCCACATTTATAGAATTGTTGCAACTTTTTTAAAAAGTTGATTGGATGAAAAAGAGGGAAGAAGGCGGAACCTCTCATCTATCTCTTTTTTTAGTGCGAATTTTAAAAATCTAGTAGATGAATTTCATGTTTCATATATTTTAAACATATATATCAAATTTCATTCGATCGAATATTATTTACTATTTAATCAATAAACTTATTTTTTATACACAATTTTATATTACAAAAATTTGATATTTTAACATTTGTTTGATGAAAAAGCAATTAATTTTTGATCATATTAAAAACATATATATCAAATTTCGTTCGATCGAATATTATTTACTATTTAATCAATAAACTTATTTTTTATACACAATTTTATATTACAAAAATTTGATATTTTAACATTTGTTTAATGAAAAAGCAATTAATTTTTGATCATATTAAAATTTTACAAGTACGAAGGTATAATAAAAACATGCAATCTATTGGTATTATTTTCACTATGGTATTATTTTTATATTTTGGTTGGATTTTATGTTTGCATAATTGGTTTTGTAGCTTGAATTCAAGCTTGCTTGTTTATCAGGATTAATTTGTTGTTTATTTATTTGGCTAAATATCCAACCCGTTATTAGGAAGGACGTATGGATTATACCATTTATCTCTATGGTATAAGCCTATGACTTTGACCCGAAAAGATTTGTGCGTAAAATAAAATAGGATCTAGTTCGTATCAAAAAAAAAAAAAAAGGATCTAGTTATTGAGTGTCTATAGACATTTGTTAATTAACTATTTTAGAAAAATTCTAATATCACTTTTATGATAAATATTAAAAATTATTAAAAAAATTAATTATTTTTTTTCTTTTACCATAAAAAGTTTCTAAAAATACTCCTTAAACTAATGCCCTAAGATATTTGTTAACATTTTCCAATAAAAGATCACTCATTAAGTTTGGGGTAATTTTAGACACTAAAGAGCATTCGCATCTAGGTATCTAAAACAAGGGAAATTATTGTGTACTGCCAAAGTACCTTAAATGCGTACTTTCTCCTCTCACATAAATAGTAGGTCCTACTAATTAAATTCATGATGGGACACACCATTCATGTAAGAGGAGGAAGTACGCATTTATGGTACTCTGAGAGTACGTAATAATTTTTCTTAAAACAATATCTATTTTACATATTAAAAAATTACTTTATCTATTTTACTATACCATTTTACAACTCACCATACATTTCATTTCTTGTTTTTCAACACTATTCACTTATTTATCATTTCTCTCTCAATCCTCTCCAACTCTTTCTCTCTCTTCCACTCCGTTTTTATCTCTTCCTCTGAAACAAACCAAACAACACAACAACACAACAACACTTAGCTAAGCCACACCCAAACCAACTAGCAAGCCCACCACCGTTGAGAAACCCAAATCACGCCACCCAAGCCCAGCACCACCAATTCAAACCCAACCCACCAATTTAACCACTAATTCAAACCACCTAACACACTGATTTAAACCTATAAACCACTAATTCAAACCTAACCCACTGATTTCAACCCACAAACCACCGATTCAAACCTAACCCACCAATTTAAACCTATAAACCATTGATTCGGCTACCTATTCAAAACTTACCCACCAATTTAAATCCATAAACCACCGATTCAAACACATCCTACAATCACAAGCAAAACCTAGCTGATCCATCATCGTTACCGCCACCATGCTTTCACCTTTGGTCCTAGAAGTTGCCGCCTACTAGACTAGAGAGAGATCAAGATTTTAGTTTAGTCAAAGAAGCAATAGAGAGAGAAGATTGAGATTGGTTTGTGAGAGAGAGAGAGAGAGAGAGTTGGCCTAGAGAAATGTGAGAGACTGAAGAGAGAGATGAGATATTTTTAATTTATTTGGGAAGAGAGAGAGAATAAAATAATATATATATATATATAATTTATGCTAATGCTCTAACATAGAATTTTCAAAAGTATCCACATTATCGCTTAAACACAAACTGCACCTAACTTTTTTTCGAGCTCATTTTCTCAAAAACTAATTTATGGTCGGATTAAGGAATAATTATCACAAATCACAATAAAATTTCACAGTAATTGTATTGAGGCAATTATAAGCATAAGATAATGTCTAGATAATAAATAGTTAATAAATAACAATCGAGGATGAAAAAAAAAAGTAGAAGAAGATTTGAGGGAGCATGAGAAAGTTCAAACAATATTAAATGTGGTTTGTCCTTAGGCAACAAATTAGATATTTATGAAGAGTTTGGGTAATGTTGCATTAGTCTAATCCTATTGAGTGAGTTTTGAATTTTACCCAATATCTATTTATTTTCTCATCCGAAAATAAAAAAAATAATACACTCTTGGTAGATCAACAAGAAGGAAATCATTTTTGAACACTCCGAATATTGTCATAATCATGCTCAGCTAGTAAGTTAATGTATTGCAATGAATTATAAGCTTTAGTTTTGCCAAAAATTTAATGATAAAAAAAAAAAAAAAAAATCCTTTTTGTAAGGTTTGTGTCTAAGTTTAGTCCCTCTATCTTACACTTAGTAAGAAATACAGTAACCAAATCATATCAACCTAAAGTAGTTAAACATAAAAATTCATCAATCTAAAGAATTAAACATCCACCAAAACAACGAATATATATATATACATAGAGAGAGAGAGAGAGAGAGAGAGAGAGAGAGAGAGAGAGAGAGAGAGAGAGAGAGAGTCAAAATGAAAGGAAGATGAAGGGATAGAGAAATTGTAAGGTTAAGGTATAAAGTAGTGGGGAGATAAAAAAGTAAAAGTAAGTAACTGTTGGAGAAGGTGTAATTGTAAAGTGGCAAAGTGATAAGGAGAAAAATAATTAAAAAAGAGAGAAAATATTGAAAATAGGTTGATGATATGACGCTGATGTGGCTCAACAAGAACGCAGCAATATTAAATGTTATACTTTAGCTTTTAGATATATACATATATAGATTTTGTGAAATTATGCTATGAAAGTTAGCTATACCAAGCCCAATCTATGCCCTTTAGTTTGTACAACATAATTGTTAAATACAATACTTTGAACTAATATATTGTTGGGCTATGTGGAGTCTGGTTTGTGTTCGATTCGGTATTTGACTTTGCCCAAATTGGAAGCGTTACGACTTTAAATGAGACATTTTATGAGACTTAGTCCAAAGAGTGGAGGTTTGCCCAAATTGACCCTATTGTTTTGGGGTATTTATAGGTCACTACAAATTAGGTTTGATGATTGTATTGTAAACCATCCTTTACGGTCACCTTTATATTTTTTTCACCTCGTTGCAACTCTATGAACATAGGCACATTATCGAATCACATATATCTTGTGTCATGTGATAGTTTTCTTGGCACATATTTTTCGGTCCTCTATTTTTCATTTCTCACAAATTGAGGAATAATTAGGTTAAATTCCTAACATATATTGATGAAACCAATTTTATTTTGAACTCTTTCTCTTAGTGGTTTGTAAGCCATACTTTTAGGAAGTTTAATTTTGTTAACCATGATATAGTTAAATGTGTTCTTTTGTTTGGTCTTGAGATAGGGAAGGGACTATCCCTCCCCCTGTAATTTGTTTCTAATTCTCTACTTTCATTGAATATTACATGTTTACCTAGAAAAAAAAATCACTAAATACAATAGAATACACATTATTTAGTTTTTCTTTTTATTTGCTATTATTTACTACTACGTGTTGTGACTAGATATGCTGTGGTTGAGGAATTGGCAAGCCTGGGGGCGACTGTACATACATGCTCTCGAAATGAGGCCCAACTTAATGAATGTTTACATGAGTGGAAGATGAAGGGATTTCGAGTAACTGGTTCAGTTTGTGATGTGGTGTCTCGAACCCAACGAGAGGAGCTAATGAGCACTGTCTCCTACATGTTTAATGGCAAACTCAACATCCTTGTAAGTACTTTATTTCCTCTACATCACTGCGTTTTGCGTGGCATTTGAAAGCATACTCCAAAGATGATGAATTTTAAATGATCACTTTACATTCTTTTCTACACTAAAATCTTCGATTTCATTTTTAGAAGATCAATCTTTGATCAACAATTTAAATTGCATTGGAATATTACTTGGCCAGAGCCGCTTCATTTGTGCTTTTGCAGTTGATACATTCAATTAATCTAATATGATTTTAGATAAACAATGTGGGAACGTCCACATTGAAACCAACCTTGGGAGTACACATCTGAAGATTTCTCATTTCTCATGTCTGCCAATCTTGAATCTGCATATCACATTTGCCAACTTGCTTATCCTCTTCTGAAAGCTTCGGAAGCAGGAAGCATTGTTTTCGTTTCTTCGGTTGCTGGCGTAGTAGCCACAAGTACTGGAGGATCTATATATAGTGCAGCTAAAGGTAATTTCTTTGTGCTATTTAACTTTTTATTGCAAGCTTATGGGTTATATATTTTAGCTGTGACATCGAATAATGCGATCAGCTTCTGTCTGATATTTATTTGAAGGAGCGATGAATCAACTTGCAAAAAATTTGGCATGTGAGTGGGCAAAGGATAACATAAGGAGTAACTCTGTTGCGCCATGGTTTATCAAAACTCCCCTGGCTGAAACTGTAAGTGTGCTAGTGCTTGAAGATTGTTAAAATCTGGTCATTGTTGAATGTCTTAGGGAGATGATAAGACATATGATACATTTAGTGTAATGCACACTCTCAGTAAACAACATTTGTAAAAATTAATCCTGTTTTGATTTTTTCTTGTGCTAAGAAATGGGAACAATTTACCGAATTTATCCTTACTGCAGTATTCTAATATCTTGGCTCCTTCAGAGAGGTCATTATCTGAGTTAGGTTCCAACCTAAAAGGGAAGAACTTCATGAATCATGATAACCATGACAATTTATATTATCTTCTTTGCAGTATCTAAGCAATGAAAAATTAGTGGAGGCTATTATCTCTCAAACCCCTCTTGGACGTGTAGGAGAGCCAAAGGAGGTTTCTTCCTTGGTGGCATTCCTATGCCTACCTGCAGCTTCTTACATAACCGGTCAGACTGTTTGTGTTGACGGAGGGATAACTGTAAATGGCTTCAGCTTCCCATTAGCAGCAGAAAATGACGTTCAGACACTCCAATATGTTTTTGGTACTGCAAGGAAAAATAAATAAATATAGTTTACTAGTTCCGTCAGTAATTGGAATTAAAAAAAAAAGGATTGTTGCAAATGGGATGCACAAACCTTTCTCTCCTTGGCATTTTCTATATTATTGTATATCTATCTAAATCGTTGTCTTGTATTCTTAAATTTATAAATATAATGCATATATGTGTTGGAATATTTATATGTGAATTACTGGCGAAGTCAAGGAGGGGCGGAAAATTATTGTGTACTTTCGAAATATTATAAATGCGTATTCTCTCCTCTCATATGAGTGGTAGATTTCACTAATTAAATTCATAGTTGGACCCACTATTTATATAACAGGAAGAATATGCATCTATGGTACTCCAGAAGTACTAAGGAAAAAGAATACTTTCCAAATTAGGTTCTTTGGGACTCATCAAAATACGAAAAAGAAAAAATATTTCAAATAAAAAAAAAAAAATCACTTACGCCTTTGCCATTGTCTCTATGTTGGTTTGTTTTGGCTCTTTTGGGTTTCTGCGGTTAGTTTAGGATTTTATGTTTAGCTGTTTATTAAGTACTTTATTTTCAAACTGTTTTACATGACATTGACACGTTGTTGATATTTATAATATATTGATATATTTTATTATGTTCATTATATGCATAATATTAATGATTGGTTAGTCGCTAGCATCTTTTACGACATACAATTTATGGTGTTTTTAATTCGTACATTTAGAGTTCAAATTCTCATCCTCCAATCATTGAGTATCCGTTTGGATACGGATGAAGAATCATGCATCTGCATTTTTGCCTTTTTTTTTTTTTTTTACGAGCGCCTTTTGCACTATTCATGGGCATGAAAAGTGTATTAAGGCAAATGTACACTGTTTGGAGGAGTGAACAGTAACTTAAATTTTTTTTTTTTTATTGTTTCAACAATAAGTTTTCAGTTTTCAACAAAATAAGCGGTATCCAAATATACCTTGAATTGACAAATTATACAAAATCAATTATAAATTATTTTGGTATAATGCCAAAAAACATTAGATAAAACTTTAGAATTAATGTTAATTTATGAAACAATTTTTCTTTTTTTTAGGGGTCCATTTGAGATCCATTTATTTTGCTAAAACTGAAATTTTTTTGCTAAAAGTACTGTAGATAAAGGTAAAAGTTAGCTGAAATAGTATAGTAAGACCCATAAATAGTACCAAAAAGTGTAGTAGGACTCATGAATAGTACAAAAAATAAGCTGAATAGTAAAATAAGTTGGTAAGAATAATTTTTGCCAAACGCACACTAGGTATGAAAGTTTTTTACATGCTTAGCTTAGCCTCCCCTAGGAAAAATTCTTGGCTCCGCCATTGGTGTGAGTAGTGTGATTGATTAAGTACTAAAGTCTCACATTAGATACCAATGAGAAGAATGTGTGATTAATATAACATAATTGAAACCAAACTCACAAGCTCAAGCCTTTTGGGTCAAAATGTGTTCCTATATGTTATATTAATTACTAAGTTAGAGGCTCCTTACGGTGTTCTTTCCCCAACAAGTGGTATCAAAGCTTTTGGTGGTGTGTAAGAAAAGTAGCAAGGTGTTTAATGTCCCTTTCGTAGATGGAGTGGGGACAAGGCAAGCCTAAAAATAGGCTCACACAAACAATCTTGAAATAAATCCCAATAAAAAGAGTATTGTCAACGGTGTTAGACCTCGATGAGGTGTGAGGTTCCCATGGATGCGATGTGTGGGGTTTACACGTGGTTCCCATAGATAATGTACTAAAGAAGAAAAGCCCATAAGCAAAGGGGAGCAAGGAAGATTCCCATGTTCACTTACCCATGGTTGAGTAAAGGGTTCTACTATGTGCGTGCTGGTAACTTCTAATCTTCTATAGTTGTGCAAGAAAGACTCGCATATTCACCCCATCCATAGTTGAGTAAACGGAATGTTATTGGTGATGGTAATGCATGACAAACAAAACGATGATGGAATTTAGCTAGCCCAATGTGAGATGATTTCTTGACTTTCACTTGCAAAATTTAGTTGGACATGATGAATTGCTAGGCCAATGCTAACCCTCTAATTGGATTGTGGTTTAAACATAACATTTAACAAAAGAAACAAGGACGGAATTACATAATCCCTTACCTCCCTCAAAAAATATTGAATAGTGATAAGTAACTTATATTTATTATTATTTATCAAAAGTTATTTAATATCTCATAAAAAAAAATATGATAAGATTACTAATATATTATACAAATTTTATATAATCTCCACTCAAAATCGTAATTTTTGTGAAACTTAATAATACATGATAATTCTTTAGAGGTCTTTATACAATTATATTTAAGACATGCAACTAAATAAAATTCAATGTCAAATTCAAAAAAAAAAAAAAAAAAAAAAAACTTAATTGGCATGAGTAGTAAAATGTTGTGTGAGTTTTAGGCATTGTTATATGTATTTAATATGCTTAATTTTTCTAATTTTCTTTAGTAATCAAATTTTTACTTGTTCTTTGTTATTTTGTAATTATTTGGAATAAGAAATGAGTGCAAAATCCCATGAAACATCAGTTGAGAATTTCCCAAAAAAAAAAACAAAAACAAAGACAGAAAGATATCAAAGATCCCCCCGTATTTTAAAAGATTGATTGGAATTATACTTTTTTAAACGATTCTTGATCTGTGTATTTCTTTGTCATTTATGGATCAAATAATTGTTATATATGATAGTGTAGTGTATTCCACAAATTTGTAGGTATTGTGGCTGGTAAATGAAATAAATTTTCAATGTAAAAATTCAAATGTTTTAGAGGCTAAAAGTAATTATTTCATAACACGTGAATAAAGAAAAAAATATATTACAAATACCGAATAAATGCCAATATGAAATCAAAGTTTTATGTAAAATTTACAAATTCTTTAATTACTCAATAAGATAAAACTAATTCAGTTCATATGAAAGCAAATAACAAAAACTTAGTCCATATATTTTGAGATCAACAATGAATTCTCAATTTTATATGGAATATAGTATAAAAATCTAAGAAATCGAATCAAGAATTTCCTGGTAATATTAGTTTAGTCATCTTTTGTAAATTATGAAAATTTTTATTAAATGCATATACACCTACATGCATATGTCTATATATACGTGTGTTAGAGTGTGAGATTTTGAAATTCATCCAATTGCATTTTAGGACTACAATTCCACAAAAGTTCTTGGTTCCGTCCTTGCTAATGAAGCAAAGCCCAAACCTAAAGGATATACAGACTTAGTGCCTATTTGGTTCAGCATTTTTTTCTTTCAAAAATAACAATTACAAGGAGCTGAACCAAACTCACCTTAAGACATAATGTTAGAGGACCCTTTGCAATTCACAAAACCAAGGAAAGCTTTGCATTTTATTCTTTTTTTTCTCCCATTGGCAAGATAATTAGATCAGGAGGGTTACAAATTTACCTCTCACCCTCATCCAGTTCACATTGGATGGAATTTAAAATGCCACTTTTACAAAACAGAAGTAAGAACACACAACACAGAAGAGAACATATGGAAATGTCTCATTTAAAAATCATAAGGCGATTTACGTTTATTGTCAGTCATGTTTTGGGAGGAAGCCACTCACTGTCACCCCTCCATCCACACAAATAATCTGCCCGGTTATGTAAGAGGATGCAGGTAGGCAAAGGAATGCCACAAGGGACAAAACCTCCTTTGGCTCTCCAGGGCGTCCAAGAGGAGTTCTTGCATTTACTGATTTCGAAAATTGCTTGTCATTGAGAGCCTGCAACAGTAACGAGAAGTCACATAAAGTACTTATTTCATATCATGTAAATGAATACAGAATTATTTTAACTTAGTGAGCTGTCCAAGTCTCAGCAACATCCTAACTTCTTCAAAAAATGTTTTTGAGAATTAAAGCCAAGGAGTTCCATTTCTATTTCAGGTGTAAATGTCGTGCACCGTTGCGAGCACACACACGCACGCCCACACATTTCTGTTATCTTTTAACTCTACATATGCCTCGCATGTGGCCCAAATAAATAGAACATGATAAAGATTAACTGCACACAGAACAGTGAAAAACACATTCATTATTACAGCTTCAACCAAGGGGGTTCTGATAAACCAAGGTGCTACACAATTACTCCTAATATTGTCTTTGGCCCACTCACATGCCAAATCTTTAGTTAGTTGGTTTATTGCTCCTGCATAGAGAGAAAAAAAGAGACTAGAGTCAGAATTTAAAAGTTTACAAATCTATAAGGTTTGAATAATATGCACATTGTTTTAACAGATCAAATCGAAAAAATAAAAATTTAAATTACATAAGTAAATTACCTTCACTTGCACCATAAATAGATCCAACATTTAGTGCCACCACACCAGCAATAGAAGAAATACAAACAATGCTTCCTACTCCTGATGCTTTCAAAAGAGGATGTGCCAGCTGGCATAAATGGCAAGCAGATTCAAGATTGGTAGTCATAACAGTAGAGAATTCTTCAGCTGTGTAATCTACAGTCGGTTTCCAGATGTTTGTCCCCACATTGTTTATCTAGGATAAAAAAATTTAGTAAGAACAGGATTTTAAAGGTTCACAAGAAGGAAAGCCATTCCAAGAGTAGCTGCGAACATTTCTATAAGAAACATTGGTATGAGAAACTCCTTTGGAGGATACACAAATATAAAGTTTATAAATTTAATTTATGCAACTAGCTAAGCAAAAAACTATCCTGCTCCTGGCTTCAGGCTACCAGAATTAGGATGTAAAGAATGATTGAAGATATGCATTTGCAATTTGTTTATACCAGAACCCTGGATGGTCCTTTTTTCTTCTCAAACTAAAAACAATGATATTGATGGTATAGTAAATGCTTTTATTTTATTGGTAAGTTACGCACATACCCAATGACTATGAGTATTGAACCCATAACCTTACCCTCCACCTAGCACTTGCAAAGGGAGGAGCTGCCAGTTGAGCTAGAGCTCATTGGCGATGGCATAATGGAGGCAGGTTAAACAAATATTTATAAATATGATGTTCAAAATACACAAAGCCATATACAAGCTACAAATTTGGGGAAGCCCGAATAACATTACATGGAACAATTATTTTAGTAAATACATAAATGTCACATGCAGCACACTAGGCTTCCACCTTTACAAGGTCTAAGGAGGTCAATGGTAGGCAATTTTACCCCCAATTTTAGCAAGAATATAACAGAGGAAACTAAAATTCGATGCTAATTCACATTAGACTCCACTATGTCCTAATGTGGCAAGTGTCAAATTTTTTTTGGTGGCCGAATATTGGGTTTTATTTCACCTAAAAAGCGGCACAGTTCAAGCTAGAAAGGTACAGGAAAAAAGTTTCCAATCTTTCAGAAAGTAACTTCCTTATGATCTGCAACTCCATCTCTTCAACCAGTTCCAAGAATTATCTACTCCCTAAACCTCATTTCCAGTGACAATCTCTGAAAATTGGTATAGATAAGCTCAATTTATTGGTTTTTTTTTTGGGCTGAATGTTGGGTTTTTATTGTACATAAGAGGCTGCTAAGTCCAAGCTAGAAAGATACAGGAAAAGGATTTCTCATCTTTCAGAAAAGTAACTTCATTATGATCTGGGAATCCCTCCCTATAACCAGCTGTCAGAATTATCTACTCACTTTAAATTCCTCAAGTCTGGCAATTCGTTTGTTTCATCACAAAATGACTTGTTTTCTTGTGTTGTTGCATCTCTGAAAATAATCCAAATAACATTTTATGCCATTTACCTCGCACAGAAAATTATTAATATTTCATTTAGGCACAGTGGTGATGGATGTGGTGGTGACGGCGGAAGAGGTGGTGCAACAATGATGGTAGTGGCAGAGGTGACAGCAGTGACAGTGTGATGGCGATGGTAGTGGTGATGGTGGTGTTGGTCACACAAAGGAATTGAATAGGAGAGGGTACAATGGAATGGAAAAAAAAAAAAAAAAAAACATTTAACAGTATCTGGAACCTATTTTCTGTTGCAATCCCATTTTTGTCTGTCACAGTTGTCCAGAATGATTGCACTTAATGAATTCCATCGATAACCTCACTTCTATTCCAGTCCCACAACAGCAGTAATGATTCATTGTTACATTACAATCTTGTGATGCTAAAATTGCTATGTAGAATGCAATGAATTAAACTAAACATATCCCAAAAAAAAAAAAGAATTAAACTGAACTGAATTGAGACTTACAAGTATATTAAGTCTCCTGCTAAACACTGCGGATACTGTGTCCATCAGCTTGACTCGTTCACCTCAAGACATCACATCACAAACTGAACCTGTGACTTGGAAACCCTTCATCTCCCAATCATGTAAGCATGCATTGAGATTGGCTTCATTCCTTGAGCATGTATGTACTCTTGCACCTAGCCCTGCCAATTCCTCCACAACAGCATGCCTGACATAATTACAAAACATTGCAATAAATAAACCTCTACTAGTTTTTATAAGATTAGTACTCTGTAGCCACATGCCTCATAGAAGCAGAGTTCTTTAAAAATGAACAACCATGAAGCAGTTAACTTGAGAGAGAGAGAGAGACCCAATTCCTTGTGTTCCACCAGTAACAAGAGCAGTCACTCCCAGAAGTGACCATCTATCATCTCTGCATCTACTCCCTGCCTGCACCATGTTATCCCCCATCTTAATCTCTCCTTGATCTATTGATTTCATTGTACTTCCAGTAGCTCAAATGAGTAATATAGTAATGATTACAATGGTTTCTCCCCCTCCATTGATCTGAAATATACCTAAGAAATTCAGCCTAGTGCAATTACTCAAAACAGAAAAAAACAAGAAGTTAGATAAAAACAATTAATACAAAAGTTTTAGCATAAGCCCAAAAAAGGTCAGAAGGAGTTAGCTAGGTATATATTAATTTAAATTGCTAATGTACCTTCCCTCCAAGCATTTCAAGTGATTGTTAACTTAGAAAGTTTGTTCTCAAGTGCTTGAAGTTTTCTGCAACTCCTATGTGCGTCTAAATATATAAAAGGTCAGAAGGAGTTAGCTAGGTATATATTAATTTAAATTGTTGATGTACCTTCCCTCCAATCATTCAAGTGATTGTTAACTTAGAAAGTGCGTATATATATAATCTTCTTTATAGTAATACACAAAAAGAAAATTCTTCAACTAGCAGATCTAATGTTACAATTTCTTCTCTCTTGTCAGTTCGAATCATTTCATGATTACAAAAATATTGTAATTAAACAAATGGGAAAGGTCAAAGAGTAATATAGCTGGCTTAAATGCCATTAGAAGGACAGAAAAAGAAATTTTACTTTTAAATATACAAAGAACAATAATTAGGAAGAAAAAAATAAGTTCAATTGCAAAACTCTGAAAGACAAGCATGGTAGTTATGTCATTTATAGTGGAGGTTAGATTGAATGGGGTCAAAGTATAGCTAGAGCAAATGAGGAATAAGGCTAAGTGGCCACTTCTAGTCATGTCTTGGGTAGAAACCATTTACACACATCCCTCCGTCAACACAAACAATCTGCCCAGTGATGTAGGATGATGCAGGTAAGCAAAGGAATGCCACAAGGGAAGAGACCTCCTTTGGATCTCCAAGACGCCGAAGAGGAGTTCGAGAATACACCTCTTCTAGGTATTCTTTGTTGCTGAGCACCTACAACAAATAAAGACTCAAGGTCAACTTCGACTTCTTGTGCTGAGCCTTTATAACTGCTATACATCAATTAGTGCAAGTACTAATGTTTTAAACTTTGAATTTACTAAGGTGCAGGTGCCTTGCATATGATGACAGCGAAGCTTAAGTATTGAACATAATTTTTAAATGTGGAGACTAGCAGAGCAAATTCTGTTTGGTAACCTAGAACTTTATTAACACAGTATGCAGCAAATCAAGATTTTTAAGCAAATCTAATAAGAAATGCTTCTTTTCAATTATATTTCACTCCCCTAAAATGATTGTAGTCAGGGGGGTGTTTGAGTCAGTGGTTGGGTGCGGGAGTGTGGGGAATAACTTCCATGGAGAATGAAGGCAACGGCCCTTGCCACCATGATGTTGCACACAATTAGTGGTCACATAACAATCTGGAATTACCTGCTCCACCATTGAGGTTCTGATGTACCAAGGTGCAACTGCATTACTTCTTATATTGTCTTTTGCCCACTCACAAGCCAAAGTTTTAGTAAGTTGATTAATTGCTCCTGGAATCACAAATAAACAAAATTTCTTTATAAGCTTCTTGAGTTCAAAATTCATAGGAACATGGATACATTCATCTGATAGGTAAATTACCTTTGGTTGCTCCCTGAACAGACATAGACTTCAGTGAAACAAAACCCGATACAGAGGAGGTGAATACAATGCTTCCAACTCCTGATGCTTTGAGAAGCGGATAAGCAAGTTGAGAAATATGGAAAACAGATTCAAAATTGGTTGCCATGAGAGTAGAAAATTCAGCAGCAGTGAAATCCACTACCGGTTTCCGTATGTTTCTCCCGACATTATTTATCTACGGATAAAAAAACAAGCCAGTCTTCCAGTTCAGTAAAAAGGAAAAGCAGTTCAAAACTTCAAATTATAACATGTTAAAACTCAAAAGAATAACACAAACAGATACAATACATAACATTCTGAAACCCAAGAAGAGAAACACAAACACCAATGTTTTTGTATGTAAAAAAAATGAGGAAATAAAGAAGCTTACGAGGATGTTGAGCTTCCCATCAAACAAAGTGGACACAGTGCTCATAAGCTCCTCTCTCTGAGATCGAACTGACACGTCACAGACTGACCCAGTAACCCCAAAACCCAAATTATCCCATTCACTCAAGCACCCATCAAGCTCACTCTCATTCCGACAACACGTGTGCACTCTGGCTCCAAACCCCACCAATTCCTCTACAATCGCATGCCTAAAAAGTAGAAAAACCAATGCCCAATTCCCAGTTGG
The DNA here is from genome assembly GCA_019022515.1 of Quercus aquifolioides. Lineage (NCBI taxonomy): Eukaryota > Viridiplantae > Streptophyta > Magnoliopsida > Fagales > Fagaceae > Quercus > Quercus aquifolioides. The sequence continues at coordinate 33,481,309 of CM032326.1, forward strand.
CAATATAATTAATTTCTCAATTCTCACAAACCAAAGAGGAAAAGAAAACAAATTCTAAGACTTCTTTTCTTCCATGTATGTAAAAATGTGTACCCGATTCCGCGAGTGCCACCGGTGACGAGGGCGGTCATTTCACGGAGAGACCATCTGGGATTGTCAATTGGGGTACTGTTACTGTTGGTGCTTGAATGTGACATGGGTTGGCTCCGAATGGGTGTTATGGAGGTGGGTTGTGATATTCGAAGTTTGGAATGAAAAGTCAACGGGTGAGGAAACGTGGGGTTTGAGAAGATTGGAGAGTGTGGGTATAGGAGATCAGAGTTTTTAGAGAGATTTGAAGAAAAACGAGAAGAAGAGGGAGCCAGTGGAAGTGGAAAAAGGGTCTGAGACATTTGAGCGGCGAAGCAAGCAGTCAGCACAGCTGAGTAGTGTGACAGTGTGAGAATTTGAGTTTTGAGTCTTTTGACTTTTGAGAGGTTGTTCTTTTCATTGCAAAAGGAATTTCCGTTTTTGCTAGGCATGCGAGAAATTATTCTTTGTTTTAAGAGCATTTGCAGGAGTTCTTCAAAATTTACTGTCTATTTTACCAAAAAAAAAAAAAAAAAAAACTCATATCATACTATTTATTCTAAAAATTTACTTCAATAAAATATTAATTCTTCTATAATTTTTTATTATTTTCTTCACACTCCCTCCTCTCTAAAACCCTCACAGTCACCCCTTATTTCCTTCACACTTTCTCTCCCTCCCTCTAGAGTTATCTCGCTTGCTCCTTCTCTCTAAGGGTGGCAAAATCAGATACAACGTGCGAAGTCAACATGACATGAAATTAGTAGGTTATGAGTTGAGGTTTAATTGGTTCATGTCATATTCAGGTTGACACGACTGACCCGTTTAATAAATGGGTTGGGTTAGTGTCCATCACATAAAACTCGTTTGACCTGTTTGACCCGTTTAATTAAATGACATTTTACCAATATACCCTTTAAACCCTATGTATATAAATTTATTAGTTGTTGTGTTTTATTTTCTTTGACATATTATGATTGATTATTTGTGATAATTGAAATATGCTTTTGTTTTGAATGATTATTTGTAATGTAGTTACTCGTCAGTTTTGAATTTTATATTAAAAATATTTATTTGGTTGGCTTTTCATAATTCATATCAATTTGGTTAATAAATTTTTTTTTTCGTTTTAATAAAATTTGATAAACAGGTCGACACAACTGGCTTGTTTAATAAAAATGTTGTATTAGGATTAAGGAATCTTGACCCATCTAATAAATATATCGAGTTAGGGTTGACCCATATTGTCAAATACCCATGAGTCGACACGACACAAACACGACATGCAAACACGAATTATCACTTCTTTTCTTTTAGAGAGCCAACACAACCAAAAATCACCCAGCAACCAACCACCATCAATGGATCAACTCACACCCATCATCAACCCACCATTAGCCCATTTATAATCAAGTAACTTTCATCAGCCTACCCATTATAGCAACCAGCCACCATTAACCCACCCATCATCCGAGCAAAATCAGTTCATCAACCCACCAGAAAATTTCATACCCATAGATTAGTCACCCACCAAGCAAGATTAGGGAATTATGGGTTCCTTTTAATTGTTTGTATTTTGATCTTGTGGTTGATTGACTATCTAACCCATTTGTTTGGGTTTTTTTTTGGTTAAGTCAGGCTGTAGATGAGGTTGGGTTGGGTGGTGGTTTTTTGGTTGGTTTAGGGTGTTAGTATGGAATGAAAGGGAAGAGGAAGAAATGAGGAAGGGATAACGAAGAATGAGAAAAAAAAAAATCCAGGGAGAAGAGTAGGGATGGCAATAGGGAGGGGCAGGGCCAAAGGATGGGGTTTTCACCTCTGCCTTGCATTGTTTTGTCTTGCCCAATCTCCACCCCTTGGGGCCCCGCTTTGCCTTGTAAAATTATACTTCGTATTAATTTGTCCCACAACTATTACAATATTTTTAATAAAACTTGTTTCATTAATATAAATATATTGGAAATTACAACTAAATTTATCCCATCAAATCAAAATAATTTTTAGCAAGAATTGAATAATATTATCCAAGTGTTTAACAAAAGAAATATATTAATATCCATGCATTTAAATAAGCTAGTATTGATTTGTTTGATTAAATAGTAGATATTTAGGGTATGAAAAATTTACAATTATAGTCCTTATCAACGTGGGTGGAGTGAGGTGAGGCTAAAATGTTTAAACCCATCCCCTCTCAACCTTGTGGCAAGGGTTAAAATCTCGCTCCACCACTTATGCAGGGTGGGGAAAATCTGCATTTGGCAAAGCGGGGAGGGGTAGGTCAAGGTGGGGCAGGGCAAAATTGCCATCCCCAAAAAAGAGGAGTCTTGCATGAAGAGAGAGAGAGAGAGAGAGAGAGAGAGAGAGAGAGAGAGAGAGAGGAAAGAGTAAAGAGATCAAGGAGAAGAGGAATCTAGTGTGAAGAGAGAGGGGAAAAAAAAGGAAAGAGACCAAGAGAGAGGAGGAATCTTGTAAGAAGAGAGAGAAAAAAGGAAATTAATTAAATAATTGATACACACCTATGGTAACTGTGTGTGTGTGTGTGTATATATACATAATTACTGTAACGAACTTCTAAATATTTACATTTATTCACTTACTGATGTGGGTAGTTTTTGGGCAAGAATGTATAAATTTAAGACATTTTTTTTTCTATTATACAACCATTGATATGGATGCTCTAAGAGGATTGAAATAGGTGCATAACATGCAATAACTTTTAATGTCTAAAAAAAAGTAATTTTCAATCTCAACATTTAAATAAAGAAATTAAAATGTGTCAGGTAAAAAATTTTGTAAGAAAAATAGGAATAATTGCTCATGGTGCAATACCCACTTGACCTCAATCCTTTTTCTGGAATACAACCTTAGCATCCAAGTTGATGTTTCTAAATAGATAATAAGATGACACGTCTTAAGAAAACAAGTCAATTTACTAAACACAAATAAATGAAAAAGACAATATTGCTAGTGAAAAGTTTCTTAGTCCTACCTAGTCATGGCAAACAGGTTGAGTTGAGTAAAAAATGGGTAATCTTAAACAAGTTGAATATAGGTTAGATCAATGAATTATTGGTTAAGTTCATGTTGGCATGTAGTTTTTCACATAGTTTTGGGAGGAGAGTTTTTCAGCTAGACAAGCATAGGTTGGAGCTTAAGTGGAACCCCTAAAATGACCTAATTAATGTGCCTTAGCAAAAACTCAATTTTCTCTTTCGCTCTCTTAATCTATCTCTCCTCCCAATGGCGTCGGCCGTACACACTGACAGCAACTAATCGCGTCACTGCTTGTGGATCCTGAGTGGTGCTTCTAAAGAGATGAAATTCGTGAAATGGGTGAGCCTAGATCTCTTTAAGATCAAGGCTTGTTTGCCTTGCAAGTCGCAACTTAGTGAGTCACAAAACCCATCGTTGTTGGCCTTGTAACTTAGTGAATTAGCGGTGAGAGAAAGAATATTAATGTTGGTGGAGGAGTCTAAAAGAATGAGTGGGTTTGAACTCGGTGTGAAGTTTTAGATCTAGCCATTAACGAAGTGGATTATTGAAATAGAGATTGTGGGTTCTGGGTTTGCTGATGATAGAAACTAGGAGCTACTTGTGGGTTCCAAGTTGTTCATCTTAGTGGGTTTGTTGTCTAATCTCTCTATATTGTTGTTTATTTCTGGGTTGTAAATTTGTGGGTTTGATTTTATTTTTTTGAATTTTATGTTCATCTAGCTCAGTGGGTTTATTGTTTGATCTTTGGGTTTGATGTTCATCTTATTTTATGGTTTTCATGTTAGTTTATGGGTTTGATGGTCATCTCATTTTATGGGTTTAAGTAGTTTTTTTTATATATATTTTTATATTTTTTAAACTGGGTTTCAATGCCATAGGACCTTAAGGAAAGAGTGATGAACTCTAATTATTAGATTATATATCTCATCAAGCGATTCTGAATTGTTTTTGGGTTTTGATTGTTTCAACTTTTTGTTTGGATTTTATTGTCTTCTTCATATGGCTTTTTTCTCAGGAAACAAACAGTGTGCTAGCTTCATCTTTGACTAAGAATGATAGCAGGGTATTTCGGTCTTTCAACACAGTAGGTGTCACATGAGATATGTGTGACTTGGGTAAACTTAACTGGCAAATAAAAAATGGGGTGCTAAGTGTTACCTGAGCAATAATTTAGGGGGTAAGTGTACATTCTTATAGTTTTAGGGGGTAAGTGTAAATTCTCATAGTTTAGGAGGATAAAGTGTAATTTCCCAAAAAACTATGCAATCTAATTATCTAACATATGAATACCCCTAGTTTTAGTAACTACATTATGCCTTCAATGACTCATTTTCTTGGTTTCCCAATACCAACAACCAAATTGACCCAAACCTAGCTGAATCAGGAAGCTGATTTGTTTTTACTTTGTTTCAAATACAAAGTATGGGTTTGAATCCTTCATCAAACTAGAATATATATTACAAAATCTAGCACCCCCAACAAATTAAGTCAACTTATCTTGGTACTCAAAAGTTGGGGGAAATTATACTTGACCACCTTAAACTATGTATCATATTACACTTTACACCCTAAACTATCACACTTTGCACCTCGGTGTTACTTTTGCTATTATATTTGACAGAATGCTACTGCACATGACAAACACATGCATTTTGCTTAGGTGGATCAAACATAAAAGACTGAAACACCTTTCTTCAAAATCAATTAAAACAAAAATCAATTTTTTTCCACATCTGAATTTGGGTAAGAGGCTGGCACGCACGTGAGACAAGGAGAGAGATTTGGAAAAAATTGGTTTTCTTTTTAATCGATTTTGAAAAAGGGTGTTTCAATCTTTTAATTTTATTCCACCTAAACAAAGTGCATGTGCTTGTCACATGCAATAGCATTCTGTCAAACATAACAACAAAGTAACACCAAGGTGCAAAGTGTGATATTTTAGAGTGCAAAGTGTGCATTCGAATAGTTTAGGATGCAAAGTATAATTTGGTGCATAGTTTAAGGTGGTAAAGTATAATATCTCTCAAAAGTTAACATATTTTTGAGATGTTGGAATTACTAGTTATTGCACACAACACAAGGGCGGCGCTATGTTGTGATATTTTAGAGTGCAAAGTGTGATATTTTAGAGTGCAAAGTGTGCATTTGAATAGTTTAGGATGTAAAGTATAATTTGGTGCATAGTAAAGTGTAATTTCCCTCAAAAGTTAACATCTTTTTGAGATGTTGGAATTATTGGTTATTGCACATAACATAGGGGCGGCACTATGCTGTAGTCGGGAGATTCAAATGAACCCCCTGACCCGAAAATTTATATATATATATATATATATATATATATATATATATGTATGTATGTATGTATGTATGTATAATAATTTTATAAAAAATAGTTTTGAACCCCCTGAAATACAAATTTGCACACCCTCACCTTCGAACTTGACCCTTTCTTTTTAAAACCCAGCTTAAACTTCGAAAAAAAAGTCTAATAGAAAATTTTGGTCCTTAATCTCCGAAATAAAAAGCCTACAAATCAAATTTTGAAAAATCATAAATAAAAAAAAAGGCCAAATAAAACCTAAGAATTTGCTACTACGTAGCCTCCAAAGTCTCCCACTACCCTTCTTCACTCTCCAAACCTAAAGGAAAAAGGCTGCCTCGGCTTCACACACACGAAACCTACCACTGTGTAGCCCCACAATCTGCCACCACTTGGATTGTCCCTAATCTCAGTAATTTGTCGCTGCTGCCACTTAATTGCTGCTGTGTAGTACCATGATCTGCTGTCGCCTAGATTGTCCCTAATCTACCCCTGCTGCCATTTAATCGCCGCTTGATTTGCCGCCACTTGATCTGGTTTTTTAGCTCCCTCTTTCTCTTTTTCTTTCACTGTGAGAGTTGTATTTATAGTATTTTGACTCTCTGTGTTTTGAATCTCCGCCTCCATATATATATATATATATATATCTCAATATCTCTCTCTATATTTCTCTCTCTATGTCTCTGACTCTCTGTATTCTTATTTTTGCTTTGTCTTTGTCTCTCTGTTCATGTGTCTTCTTTGAAGTTCCATCTCCCACTCACATGTCTTGCCATATATATGACTTTGTATTGTTTTGATGTAAAGTTTTGAGTTATGAGTTTGTCTTTTGCACTTTGACTATTTGATTAAATTTGTTACTTGTGAGAGGTTGTTGGCTATGTGAGTGGGTCAATACATTAACACTAAAGGACAATAAAAATATAAGACATTTAAATAATTGTAAACTTATAAATTAAAGAATTGCAAAAAAATCACTTAACAAAAATAATTAATATGTTTATCTTATTAGGAAAAAAAAATGTCAAATGAACTTATAGCTCATTTTTTATTCTTTTGCTAGCACTATGGACAAATTTGTAATAAAGAAACCTCGTAGGCCGCAAGATTCATCTCTTACTCAAGATTCATCTTCTAAGCATGGTTGTGTTGATGTGAACAATCTTCCTTCGGACCCTGGGCAATGAAAAAAGAATTTATTTTATCATCTTAATGATCGAGATGAAATAAGAAGATATTATTTACAAAAAAAAAAAAACTTTGTTAACCTCATGAACAGGATTTTTCTCAAACAAAATTTGGTGGACATAAACATCGATTTAATCCTAAATGGTTTAAAGAGTATGGAAGTTGATTGGAATATAGTATTGAAAAGGATGTTGCATATTGTTTATATTGTTATCTATTTAGACAAGATGTTGGTATGCAATTTGGAAGTGACAGTCTTGTGACAAAGGGATTCAATAGTTAGAATAAGAAAGAAAAGCTAGACCTACATGTTGGAGGTGTTAATAGTGCCCATAACCAAGCTCTTAAGAATGGTGAAAATCTAATGAAGCAAAATCAACACATTCAAAGTGTTTTTGTTAATTAGTCAAATCAAGATAAGATTGAATATTGGAGTCAATTAAATGCAATAGTCAATTGCATAAGATTCCTTTTGCATCGGGGGTTAGCTTTTCGTGGTCATGATGAATTTGATAATTTAAGTGATAAAGAAAATTTCCTTGAGCTTCTACAATTTTTGGCAGATCATAATGATGTTATTAATGAAGTGTTGTAGAAAACTCCAAAAACCAACAAGCTAACCTATCCTGATATTCAAAAAGACATTGTGAATGCAACTGCATATAAAACTACCAATGCCATTATCAAAGATCTTGACAGTGGGTTCTTTTCAATTTTAGTCGATGAGTCTTGTGATATCTATATAAAAGAACAAATGGCTATTGTTTTGTGTTATGTGGATAAAAAGGGAATTGTTACAAAGTGATTTCTTGGTATTGTACATGTAGCCTCCGCTTTGTCTCTAAAAGCTGCAATTGAATTTTTATTCTGTAAATATGCATTGAGTTTATCAAGACTTCAAGGGCAAGGTTATGATGGGGCCAGTAACATGTAAGGTGAATTCAATGGTCTTAAAAATTTAATTCTGAAGGAGAATAAATCAGCATTTTATGTCCATTGCTTTGCTCATCAACTTCAATTGACTTTTGTAGCTGTTGCTAACAAGCATACTGATATTGTTGAATTTTTTAGCTTGGTTAGTAAAATAGTAACTATTGTTGGAGCCTCTTGTAAAAGAAGAGAATTTTTACGAAATGCACAACTTGCCGAAATTGCAGAAGCATTGAACTTGGGTCAACTTGAAAGTGAGCAAGATTTAAACCAAAAGACAAGTCTTAAATGTGCTAGTGATACAAATTGGGGATCATATTATAGGACAATCCTCAACTTGATTTTGATGTTCTCTTCCACAGTTGATGTACTTGAGATGATTCAAAAGGATAGCCTATTCTCTGAGCAAAGAGTTGAAGCTCGATCTATTTTAAGGTTAATTCTATCTTTTGAATTTCCTTTGCTTTAAACTTGATGAAAAATAATTTGGGGATCACAAATGAGTTGTCAATAGCATTGTAAAAGAAAAATCAAGATATTGTAAATGCTATGACACTTGTCAGAGCATCTAAGCAACGATTGCAGATGATAAGAAACGATGAATGGGAAGCTCTATTGACTAAAGTATCCTCATTTTGTAGCAAGCATGATATTCCTATCTTGAACATGGATGATATATTTGTAGTTGGTGTGAGGCCACAATGCAACGCCCCACAATTTAAAATTTTACATCACTATCATGTTGATTTATTCTTTGAAGTCATAGATTTGCAATTTCAAGAGCTTAACAATCATTTTCTAGGGGCGACTACTAAGTTGCTACTTTGTATGGCTTGCTTGAATCCAAGTGATTCGTTTTTGGCTTTTGATATAAAAAAAAAAAAAAAAAAATTGACATATCTTGCAAAGTTCTATCCATTTGATTTTTCTGAGACAGATGTATTGGCACTTGATAATTAGCTCCAGACTTACATTGTTGATATGTGCTCCAATGATGAGTTTTTAGAACTTAAAGGAATTGGGGACCCTGCTAGAAAGATGGTGGAGACAAATAAGAATGTTATATATCCATTAGTATATTTGCTTGTAAAGTTAGTTTTGACTCTTCTTGTTGTGACTACAACAATGGAAAAGAGTTTTTCAGCAATGAAACATATCAAGAATGAACCGCACAATCAAATGGGGGATCAATGGATGAATGATTATTTGACTGTGTACATTGAAAAAGATATAGCTTGTAGGATTGATAATGAATCTATCATGCAATGGTTTCAAAATATGAAACCTTGTAGAAGACAATTGTAGAATTTCATGTATTTTGTTTTTGTGATATTGATATATTCAAGTCTTTTTTGTTTTAGACTTTATATAATTTATGTTTCTTATTGACCCCCTTTGGAAAAAAATCCTAGAGCCGCCTCTGGTCACTATCTGAGATGACCATGATGCCCAGTTCGTTTGTTTCTCTCGGTGCCACAAACTCCTGATAGGTTTGCCTTCTTATATTGGTGTTGGTGTTTTACTTCTACATGCAATATATATCACTATAAATGTGACTCATTCGGAGAAGTGGAAAATACTAGTTGCAGCAAACATTGTAGTGAGTCTAGTGACAAAGAAAATCTACCATAAGAATTTTGTTTTTTTTTTTTTTTTTTTTTTTTTGTAATTTTCAGAAATTTAGGGTTGGGGTATTTATTTTCTTGATTTAAAGGTCCATTTAATGCTTCTCTGACTAAATTAGAATCCAATTATAGTAAAATATCAATTAGAATATATTTTATAATATATTCTCTTGGCAGTCAAGTTTTACGGAGTCTTTAAATTGACCTCTAATCCTGTAAACAAATTTTAAGTTCAATTTTCAAGTTAATAAAAATATATACTTAGTTTCTCTTTTTCTCTAGTGGATTCTAGATTATTTATCCTTGTGAATTCAAGAAACTTTTGTGGATTCAATGTTATTTTCTTGAAATAGACATTTATTGCTTCTTATGGTTTTTGCCATGCGTCAGTTGATATCAAAGTCTTATCCTTACCTCAGTTTGATGGTTAACATACCAACGATAGCAATTTTGGTGAAGATAATCACAAAAGAGTCCTCATAAGGGACATATTCCTTCAACTTTATTGGGTTATGGATTGACTTTAGTTAAATCAACCAATTACCCAAGTTGATTAACATTTTAGTCCAAATTACATACAAATCCAATTAAGGCATAATCAAATAACCAAAATAAATTAAGTGCAACAGAAAATAAGTTTGACACGACAATTTGATCACGATAGGGAAAATTCTCGCAAGCAAGACCCTACTAGTGAATTTTAGGTTATCACTTCTGAAAAATCAACTAACAAGAATAGAGATTGCAAATACAATGAATCTTACAATGGGTTTTCAGTTTTTTCAATTCTTGACCGATTTTTACCAGATCGATTTTGGATTTAGTTCTCAGTTCAACTGATTGAACTTGTTGGTCCGGTCTAATTTTTAAAACAGTAATTTTGATTCAAAATTTGTATGACGACTCAATATTTTTCATAATTTCTCTTGTAAAAACTAGTATAGCCTTTAATAAATGATGTAGAATAAAATTGGTGTTAATGGTAAATTGAATTGAAAGTGATGTTCCACCTATATGTTTGACCATATGCATTCTACTTCTACATACCCGTAAATATTATTGAATCAAAACTTGATCACGGGTGACAAAAGGAAAGATGTCTCCAGGCACCTCCTCCAACTAAAATTGAGATTCCAACATACTTTTTGCTTTTTTTTTGGCTAACTAGTGAGCTACTGAATTACCAAGCGTCTTAAATGAGAAAAAGAAATAAAACTAAAATCACTCGCTGCTAACTGAGAGTCTTTAATACCCCCCCAAACAGCATCCTTCGGAGTTGATAAAATCAGTGGGCCTTCCATACAGCATGTATGTGGAACAATATATGTATATTTTTTTTTTTTTTTTGTGCATAAAATATATATATACATATATGTATTTTTTTTTATGAACAGTGGTCGCAGACACTCCCTTTTGTCAAGATCAAACTAGTTGGTCGCAGACACTCCTTTTGTCAAGATCGAGGTAAAGGAGACCCCCTTGATCATCATTGTAGTTCTATATAATCAAAGTAGAGGAGATCCCTTTGATCATCATTCCAAAGCCAGATTATCAAAGTAGAGTAGATCCCTTTGATCATCATTATAGAAAGCAAATCCAGATCGAAGGTAGAGGAGATCCCCTTGATCATCATTTCAGTTCCAGATTATCAAAGTAGAGTAGATCCCTTTGATCATGATTGCAAAAAGCAAATCCGAATCGAGGTAGAGGAGATCCCCTTGATCATCATTTCAGTTCCAGATTATCAAAGTAGAGTAGATCCCTTTGATTATCGTTGCAGAAAGCAAATCCAGATCGAGGTAGAGGAGATCCCCTTGATCATCATTTCAGTTCCAAATTATAGAGGTAGAGGAGATCCCCTTGGACATCATTCCATTTCAGATCAAAGTAGAGGAAATCCCTTTAATCGTCATCCCAGACAACTCCATTTTCAAGATCTGGATAGGAAAGTTTCCTGGTCACCCCAGTTGCTAAGAATCATTTCCAGAGTCATCAACTACTAGCTAAGTCCAGTATTTTCATTTTTTTTTTTTGTCAAAAGATAAGGCTAGTTCTATGTTCCAAGATTTCAGGTTTGAAGGCTAGGTAATCTTTAAAAATTCAACCTCAATTGAATTATGGTTGCTAAAATTAGTGTCTTTGTTTTACATTGACATTCGCTTTTCAAGCTCTGTTAATGAGGGGCATTCTATAGACACTCAATTTTGCACCCATAATTTAATCAAGGAGCATGACTTGAATGACCAATTCATTTACCTCAAAAATTATAATTGCATCACATGCATCAATTTGTTCTTGCATTACATGCATCATTTTGTCTTTGCATTACATGCATTAATTCATTCATCGCATGATTAAGTTTGCACGGTCAACATGTACTATGTCTAGGTAAGGTCGACCACACATGATCAGTTCAAATTAATTCTAATTGGTTAAACAATTAAAATTAATTAGATAATTCTATGATTGGTTGATAATTAGAGTTTAAAATAAGGATCCATGCATGAGAATAAAAGGAATGGTTGGATAACAATAAAATTGTAGATAATCTAAATTTTATCAAGATTTATTTTAAGATATTTATCTTCAAGATAGTTGTTCTTAAATAGCCTAAATTATCCTGAAAAGAGATGAAAAATCATAGACAGAGGATGAAAACGCGCTTAGGTACAAGGACCGGCCAAAAACCCCTAGAAGAGGAGTCCAAACGGAACATGAACATGAAAGTAGGGCCAATTCGGCACTTTTGGAGTGCCGTTTGGCACTCTAAAAGGGCCGAATTTCCCTGTGATGGGCTTTGGTCCAATGGCCTTCGGGTGACGATAAGGCACACCCTTTTTAACATTTTCGCAAAAGGATGCATCCGGATTCAAATCTTAATCATCCGTACCTATTTTTTTAGAGTCTTTTGGCCTCTATAAATAGAGACTGAACCTCATAATTTAGCACTTTTTTTCCATGCTCTGAGTGTCACACGTTTTGGGCTCCTAAACAGCTCATATTTTCTGATCTCCTCTTTGATTTTCTGTTGAACCTAGGGTTTTTAGGTTTCAAAGATAACTGAATAAGTTTCTTTGAACCCTAAAACATCCTCTCAAGTAGAAGAGTGCTCATGCAAGAGGTTGTTTTCTTAACCCTTTTATTTTTATGCTTTTCTTATCATGATGATGTATGTTTAATTGTTTCAAATATTCATATTCTGGTTTATAAAAACATGTTCTTGATTTCTTTATTGTTGATATAAGATGATTCTTAATTTTAAAGATCTGCATGTAGTCAACTATTTTTCTTCAAATAAAACGGATTTGCATCTTTCTTAGATGCAGGTCTGAATTTTTCTTCAAATAAAAGGGATTTGCATATTTCTTAAATGCAGGTCTGAATTTTTCTTCAAATAAAACAGATCTGCATCTTTCTTAGATGCAGATCTAAATTTTTCTTCAAATAAAACGGATCTGCATCTTTCTTAGATGCAGATCTGAATTTTTCTTTAAAATAAAAGGGATCTGCATATTTCTTAGATGCAGATCTAAATTTTTCTCACATTAAAACTGATTTCTATCTTTCTTAAGATACAAATCTGATGTTTCTTAAAACATTTGCAGATTCTTGAAAAAAAGAAAGAGATCATGAATTGTTGTTTTGTTGTTTGTTTTGTTTGAGTCATGTAACATGAAATTATTTTGTGAATGAGATCCTCTTCATAAAAAATATTTTTTTTATTAAATAAAATCATATCTAATTTTTTTTACTATTAAAAACCATTTTTTTTTATTATCACAAAATAGATCTGAATTTTTATCTCCAAAAAACATTTTTTTATCTCACAAAACAGATTTGGTATTTCAACAAACCAAAATCAATTTTTTTTTTTTAATCACCAAAACATATCTAAATTTTTTAAAACAAAAGAAGAGATTTCATTCATAAATAAATTTGTTTCACTTTGTTTTAATTTGTTTCACATGTTCAACATATCATTCATGACATGCATAACATAGTACATTGGTCACTAGAGTCTAGAAGACTAGATTCTGTCTGGGCGGAATGGGTGCCTAACACCTTCCCATTCCATAACCTAGCCTCCGGATTTAGGTTTTTGGTTTAGAAGATCTAGCCTTGTCTTTACCTTCTTTTTATTTTTATTTTTATTTTTATTTTGGATAGAATGTAACTTGGACAAAAAGCCATGTATTTTGGTAGATTGTAACTAGGACCCAAAGCCATGTAATTTTTTTTTTTTTTCAAATATGTAATTTTTTTATTCAATCAATGAATGGAACTATTCAGTCATAGTATTTTTTTTCTTTTCTCTTTTTTGTATAAAAAAAATAAGTAGTAAGTCCACACCACTTACCCAAAAAGAAAGGTTCCCTAAAAAGTACCCGAATCTCTTTTTTGAGGAACGCTTTCTTCGAGGTCTCTCACAGTGTGAAAAATATATTCTAAACTGAAGGCTCGAAAATGTGTTGAAAACACAAGAGCTTTTTAGACCCCCAAATTAAAATTACGGCTTGGTTAATTTTACACTAACTTAATACTAAGTGCGGAATAGTGCAAACACAAGCGTATATGCAAGACAACTACTCTAATCTATAATTAAAGCAACACAGCAGTAAAAATGAAATAAACAAAAGTAGGGAAAAAGGATGCAAACACAGATAACACCGAGATGTGTTATCGAAGAGGAACCAAAGAACTCGGCAAAAAACCTCTCCGCCGCCCTCCAAGCGGAAATCGATCCACTAGACAATCAGTTGGGATACATGGGTTAGCAAGAGACCCTCCTAGCCTAATCTACCCGATGTACCTAAGCCTTCCAAGCTCCTACTATAACAAGACTTCTTGGAACCGTGTCTTGTCTAGCTCTCCGGATCCCGCAACAAGCTCCATGTTGCATTTGCCATCCTTGGCTTCTTCCAATGCTTCCCAACAGCTCCAAAACACTCTCTACACTCTGAATAGGTATGGGTTGTGTTTGGGTACAAATCTCCTCTCAAGGTATGATAATGGGAGAGGGATGGAGAAGAGACTACAATGATTTCTCACTAAGGAGGAGTAGCTCTCTCTCAAAAGATGGGTGGGTGAGTTGTAGAAAACCTATCTAGGGTTTTTCTCTCTGAATAGCCACACCAACATATGTGGGTAATGAGGGTATATATAAGATATGTACAAAAAGTGTGACTTAATCAGTACAGGTTGGCAGAACAGAATGCCTCGTGGGTGTCTCGCGGGAAGGCCTTACCCGCGAGATACTCGCGAGACACAGCTGTCTCCACCTGGCCTGACTCTTCGCATTCCAGCATGTGCCTGGCACATGATTCACTTTGCGGGATGCTAGGTCGCGAGACACCCACGAGAATCCTTCAATCTTCAAATGCTTGAGTCTTCATACACTCTCTCTATCACACACCCCTTACAACAAATCCCACAACAAGTACAGAGTATAAACGATTGATAATAATTACAATCAAATTTGGCACGGAATAAAAGCCAACAAAATACATAGTTGTAAATTACAACTTTACAATCTCCCCCTTTGGCTATTCCGTGACAAAACCCCTAAAACAGACTCTAGACTTAACCGTGAGTTTGGGAACACAGGCAAAACTCACTCACACCTAATCTAGAAGCTGTGAAGCACTTGCACGTATATACCTGAACCTAAAACACTCGTACACAAACAAAACTTTCATTAAGCTTATGACAAGTTGAACACAAGGTACGTACATGAATAAGTAACAATGCGATCAAGTATAAATGGGATAAATGAATAAACCATGCCTTGACTAAACAAGCAATCACTATACAGAAGTGATCACTATGCTCATTCACACAGGGAATGAACATCTGGACATGCAAGATGATGAGCTCATTTGAAAAGAATCATTTGCAAATCCAACACTCAACCAATGCAAAATACACGAAGTATTTGCATCTAGGAACAATCCTACTAGGGCACAAGAGTGACAGTACAAACACAAACAAAATGCATAGCATTAAGTTAGAAGTACTGATTTAGCAAAGCACAGAGGCTGCATAAACAAGGAACTACATATGCATGGCACAAACCATAAAAGCCTACAAACTGTGCATAAAAACCAAACACCCTTCAAGCTTACATAAGCAACATGGGTACAAACAAAAGCCACAAAGCAAGTATGCCACAAAGCATAGAAAATGCACAATATAAACTAAAAGTGCTTAAAGATTCTCCCCTTCAAAATGATAAGAAGCTGTGATGCACTTGGAACATATATACTTGTAACCTGAAACACTTGCACAAAACATGTTAGACCCTTACGGTAAAGCAAGTAATAAAAGGACAAGTATAGTGTAACAAGTAAAATGCAATCAAGTAAACATGTTGTGAAACATATGAGCAACTTGATCATGCACAAAGCAGTCATATGGAAATGACTACAATGATCATATAGCAAAGCAAATGATCATTCGAACATGCAACCAATAGAGCATAATAGCATAAGGATAAAAGCCTGTCCAACACATAAACACGATGCAAAGAGAGCAGCAAAGCAAATCAAAGCATCATAAAGCAACAAGAAAAGAATGTCTTCTCCCCCTTGGTATATGCATCTCCCCTATGGCTTTCTCCCCCTACGAATGTGCACAAGGTATTTCTCCCCCTAATAGTGTGCACATGAGTCATATAAAAATGACGATACTCTCCCCCTTTTTGTCACGAATAGACAAATTAATCAAGAGGAAGGAGGGAAAGAAAAGAAGATATGAAGATGATGCATGAGGAGTGCAAGATGAATGAGAAAATGAAGCTCAAACATAATACAAACATTAAAAAAATGCTACAAAGCATAAAGAACATGACATGCTAAGGATGATGGAACATGATATGGACCTAGGCATGACATGGACATAAGAACATGTTATATGTGCTAAAAGGTCTAAAAAGACTTAACTAGCATGAGTGAATGCAAAAACATGTCAAGTGTTAGAGTGTGTGCAACAAATTGCATCTAGTGTGCATGTGTGATGCATGACTAATGCATGAGCAAGGCACTCAAGGGGCAAAGTGTACAAAACACACCACCAATGATCAAAACATGATAAACATGAATAATTATGGTGATCCCCAAAGTTTGGAACTCATCGGAGTCCAAAACAACGAGAAAATGCCATTTGGGCATTTTATCAAACACTTAGAGTGCACACACTACACATGTATGATGAACAATGCAAGAACATATGAAAATCTTGCCTAAAAACATGTTATTTTTGCCACAAGGGGCCAACAACCAAACCAAATCATCATTTAAAACAGACCCCAATAAAAAAGATTGACAAAAATTAAGTTTTCCAACTCCCATTTGAGAAAATCCCAACTATGAACATAGAACCCCCAAAAACGTAATCTAAGGCACAAAATCAATGAAAAGAGTTAAAGATTACCTTAGAGATATTTATGGAATGTAAAACACTTGAAATTAGTTGGGTTTAGATGTTGAAACCTTAAAACAGGGGTTCAGGAGAAGATGGGAGAAGTTTACAACAAAAGACCCATGAAAAGCCCTTTAAAAAGCTGATCTGGAAATTTTCGCTGGAAGCTGACTCGCGAAAGTACTCGTGAAATTTTCACTGGTAAGCCTTACTCGCGGGCTACTCGCGAGACACTCGCGAAACTCTCTGTCCAAAGTTGAAAAAGCTTTAAAATTGGACCATTTAACTCCCAGTTGAGCCTATACATGAAATAAGACACAAAAACACCCAGAAAACATGTTTTTCACACAAAAACACTTTAAAATCTTTGAAAAACATGGGTGATACAAATCACTTCCAAAAGCAAACAAAAAGAACAAAAACCTTTTTGGTTTGAACCACATATGGTTGAGCACACACACATCACATTTGAGCATGTACAAACACACAAATGAAATAGGCATTCATTGAACATTAAACTTGTGTGTTGTGTATGGGAATCAAGTGTGGAATAGTCCTTAGACCAGAGCAAATCTTCAATGATCAATTCAAACGAGTCATACACAACTGATACGAAATCAAGTGGACTATCTCCATTATAGAAATGAGTATATATGACCTCCCACACATTGAATACATAACTTAGAAGCTTTTCATTTGGCTTCTACATAAAGCATTACAATTGGTCCATTTATTTTGTATGGACAAAACATCTCATTTTGAGATAGGTGCTTGAAATTTATGATATTTCAACATTGATGATTAGCCTTTGGCTTTTTGAGCACCATAAAATTTACATTAAAAGAGTCGCTTTTCCTTTTTCCTAGTCAAATACTAGTATGTGCGACAGGCTTTTTGCAGCTTAATATCTCTTTTCATTTTGAGATTTACATTTAGTGAGCTCTTTTTGCAAAAACATAAAAATAAAGTGGGAAGAGATATAAACACAAGTCTATGCAAGTATCAAGACCAACAAGACTATTGACCAATCATTCATGACAAGCTTGAAGATCTATTTACAACAGTCACACATAGTTTTCAAGATTTCTTCCACATAGAAAAAGGTGCATACATAACAAGCTAAGCTCGTAAATGTACTACGCCATTAGTACGAAGGTACTAGGCCAAACTCACACGAGATATGTGCTCAAACGTATACGATCAAACTTTTTGAATTTTTCACTTTTTATGTGGTTTTGGATTTTTGTTTTTTTTACACACGCAAAACAAAGACATAAAAGTAAGATCAAAACAAAGGCAATGCATATAAATAAATGCAAAATGCACAAATGCATGAAGATATGACATTTAATGCATGAAGGGTCCTACAGAGATCGAAAGAATTAGATCAAGGACCAAAAGAGCAAAAGCTCAACCATAGAAACCCTTCCTCATCCAAACGGAATGATTGTTTGGAATGAGTGTCTCAAGAGAAGTGAGACGAGGGTTGGAAGAATGAGAACCGGAGATGCACATAGTCAAGGAGTTAAGAGCATCAAACACTTTCTTTAACAACATGCTATTTTCACTCAAATCCGGTTTACCATATTTAGCACAACTTCCAAGAAGCTCAAGTTTCTCTTTTCTTTTAATTCTATTAAGAGCATGAAACTTAGAGCAATGAGGTCTTAAATGACCAAAAGCACCACAATGGTGACAAACAATGTGTTTAGATCCATTAGGCTTTTTGGGAATGGATCTAGCAACTTGATTTTGTTCTCTCTTCAACTTAGAACATTGAGGCCTTATGTGACCAATCACACCACAATGGTGGCAAGTTGGAACAAACTTAGATCCATCCAATTCCCTAGAATGGGACCTAAATAGAGGCTTAGGCTTAAGAGCCTTTCCCTCCACTTTTTGATTTCTTTTATGTGGATGAATGTACACCGATTTGTCCTTTGAGACAGAACACACATTAGGCACAAAATCGGGTACCACAACATGATTGCAACATATATTTTCATCCTTTTTAACAATAGGTTCAGCAATCAAACACTTGGCATGCATCTTAAGAGATTCATTTTCAGATTTAAGATCATCAACAAGTTTGTTAGACAAAACAAGTTTAGCATCCAAGTCCATATTAAAACATTCAAACTCTTTCAGCTTTTCAAAAGAATTTTTAGCAAGTTTCTTATATTTTTCAACCAATTTGATGGATTCATTGAGCTTAGCAATCAAATCATCATTTTCACAAAATAACTTGCTTAAATTCTTTTGAAACTTCTTAGCATTTTTCTTTAAGAGTTTGGTATTAGGAATATCAACAACACCTAAAGATTCATGTAACATAGTATCACAATTATGAAGATTATCACTCATAGAGGCATTTTCACAAACACATGACATGTTACATTTATCACCAACCAAATCATACAAAGAGGCATACATAGCACAATCCATGGCAAATAAACACAAGGGGTCAAGGATCACACTTAGGTATTTAAACCAAAACAAGTGTACCCGCTCTGATACCAATTGAAGGCTCGAAAATGTGTTGAAAACACAAGAGTTGTTTAGACCCCCAAATTAAAATTACGGCTTGGTTGATTTTACACTAACTTAATACTAAGGGCGGAATAGTGCAAACACAAGCGTATATGCAAGACAACTACTCTAATCCATAATTAAAACAACAGCAGTAAAAATGAAATAAACAAGAGTAGGGAAGAAGGATGCAAACACAGATAACACCGAGACGTGTTATAGAAGTGGAAACCGAAGAACTCGGCGAAAAACCTCTCTGCCGCCCTCCAAGCGGAAATCAATCCACTAGACAATCAGTTGGGATACATGGGTTAGCAAGAGACCCTCCAAGCCTAATTTACCCGATACCTAAGCCCTCCAAGCTCCTACTCCAACAAGGCTTCTCGGAACCGTGTCTTGTCTAGCTCTCCAGATTCCGCAACAAGCTCCATGTTGCATTTGCCATCCTTGGCTTCTTCCAATGCTTCCCAACAGCTCCAAAAAACTCTCTACACTCTGAATAGGTATGGGTTGTGTTTGGGTACAAATCTCCTCTCAAGGTATGATAAGGGGAAAGGGATGGAGAAGAGACTACAATGATTTCTCACTAAGGAGGAGTAACTGTCTCTCAAAAGATGGGTGGGTGAGTTGTAGAAAACCTGTTAGGTTCTAAAGATTTAGGATTTTATGTGTTTAGAACTCTAATTTGTAATGTTGGCAAACCATGATTAAAACAATATGTTTAGTCTTGTTTAGGCTTGCTCAAAGTATGTTTATTTGTAAAACTGGAATCGAGTGATTGCAGATTTATTGGACTAAATCTGTAAGGCTCGATCGATCGAAAATTAGACTCAATCGATCGAACCACGTACAGATTTATTTTTCTGCAGAGTTCCAGTTCAGCCCAAACTCTATTTAAACGTCTTGGGGTTCAAGTAAAACACTCCTATATATAAGGAAAACCTTAGAACGTTTTTGAGACTTTTGAGAGAGAGATTAGAGTGCCTCTTATGCCTCCTTTTATTAGGGTTTTGTACCCAAACCTCTTTAAGTCTTTGTTGCTCATATTTGCTGTTTATGTGAATCTCTTGTGAGATCATTTGAGGAGCTTTCCTTCACATATACTTAGGGTTTCCAAGATTCAAGATTATGTCAAGAACTTGGTAATCATTCAGTTGCAGATTCAAGAACTTAAAGAATAACAAGCGTGGGTGCTTGTACTTGATTGAAGAGTCCAAGAAAGAAGGAGTCCGTGGATTCGGAGTTTGCACGGGGTCGTGTTAGTAAGTTCTACTGGTAGGTAGCATTAAGAAGTCGAGCGGGGAGCTTGTAAGTCCTTTTGTATGAACTTCGATTCTTTCATAGTGGATTCAGGTTTGCCTTGAGGATCGGTGGGTAAAATCCTCCCCAAGTTTTTTACCGGTTTGGTTTTCCTGGGTGATCATATCGTGTGTTATTCATTATTCCGCTGCTATATATTTTCATCATTTGATTGTTTTAACCTAGAATTGCTTAATTTGACTAAGTAACAACTTGGCTAATTAACTAGGCTACTCAATCTGGTTGTGTTTAAGGGGTCTAAATTTCTAACAAAACCTATCTAGGGTTTTTCTCTCTGAATAGCCACACCAACATATGTGGGTAATGAGGGTATATATAGGATAGGTACAGAAAGTGTGACTCAATCAGTACAGGCTGGCAGAACAGAATGCCTTGTGGGTGTCTCACGGGAAAGCCTTACCCGCGAGATACTCGCGAGACACAACTGTCTCCACCTGGCCTGACTCTTCGCATTCCAGCATGTGCCTGACACATGATTCACTTCGCGGGATGCTAGGTCGCGAGACACCCGCGAGAATCCTTCAATCTTCAAATGCTTGAGTCTTCATACACTCTCTCTATCACACACCCCTTACAACAAATCCCACAACAAATACAGGGTATAAACGATTGATAATAATTACAATCAAATTTGGCACGGAATAAAAGCCAACAAAATACATAGTTGTAAATTACAACTTTACATAAACAATATGAATAAAACTTTGTGATTTGTAAAGCAAATAGTTTTGATATCAACCATAAGCAAACTAACTCTCCCCCTAAGTTAGATACATCAAAAACTTTTATTTTCTCCCTCTTTCAAAAATATTTTCATCTCCCCCTAAATAAAAACAGTTAAAAACTTTTTTCCGAATTTCATCTATTTCTCCCCCCCCCCCCCCCCTTTTGTCATGTATTAACAAAGACAACTCAAACAAAGAGTAGATAATAAACATACACAATAGAGGATAAGAGAAAATAGAGAACCAAGGGAAAACAAAAGAATTAAGCTCTATAGAAAATAGAGGCAACTCCTCCTATGAAGAGGAACGCCTCCCCTTATGAACATCATAGGTTTTAAAAGGAAACATCTTTCTCCCTTATAAAAATAGGCAAAACAAAACAAGTTTTGGGAAAAACAGGTGTGGGGAACTTTAGGAGGTGGGGAAAAATAAAGACACACATAAGTTGAGGATACACATGAATAAAAAATATTCTCTCTTTCAATAAATGCAAACTTGACACTATGTGACCTATAAACAGATGCATGCAAACATTCCAAGCATAATCAGTTTAGACTATACAATATAAATCTCAATGATATAAAAATTTTGAAAACTCAAATCAATTTCATGAGTAGAGAAAATATTTGCACATTTATTATCCATCATATCTCTTAAAAAAATTCCTAATTTTTAGCAGTTCATACATCTGGAAAAATAGCATATACTAAAATGTACAGAACTCAAAAATTAATCAATAAATTTTTAGATCAAGTTGAGTACCCAATTTAGCAAAGTGTATGTGTGTGGTGCATGTGTGAACAAGTGTGAAAAACTATGAGAGATATGACTGCGAAAATGCAAGATAGATAAAGAAAACAATGCGATGCATGTCCTCATCTATATATGCAATGCATGTGAATCCTATCACAAATTATGCACGAAAAAAAATTGATTAGTCAGGGAAAGTAAGAATCATTCAAATTCACACTTCGATCAATCGAGGGGAATCAAAGAAAATTCATGGGAAATTTCGATCAGCTGAACATTGATCGGACATCAATCCAATTAGGCAAAGAGTTTTGCTTTAAAACCTAAACATTTTCGATCAGTCAAGAACTTTCGATCAGTCGAATAATGTAAATTGTAAAACTTTAAAAGTCAAGAAACTTTTGCAGAAAAACAACTTAAAAGTAGTTTTTAAGACTCAATGCATATGAACATGATCTCAAAAAGTTTTAAAAACATGATTCCACTCAAATGCAAATATCAAAACCAATCAAGAAGTTAAAATCACAAAATTTAAACTTAACATTTTTCTTCAAATTCTCAACCAAAATAAAAAATTGTATTTACACTTCAATTCTTATGCAATTAAAGATGGCTAGATTAGACAACACACACATTCTCATGTACTTAATTTGGCAAAGATTTGCGTGTAGTGTGTGCAACTAGTATGTGTACAAAGTACAGAAAATGTGATATGTAGATATTGAATGTTCAAAATGGGTATGAAACACCCTTGAACGTTTAGACCCCAAATTACAAATTATCAATTCAAGCTTATTATCAAACAATTTATGTGCAGAATATGAACATAAACCAAACATAGAATTGATAAAAAATCTAAGCCAAATATAAACACATTCACAGTAGTAAATATAAGGCAAAGATAAAGGGAAGGAAGATGCAAACACACGGACAACACACGATGTGTTCTCGAAGAGGAAACCGAAGCCCTTGGCGTAAAACCTTTCCGCCACCCTCCAAGTGGTGAATAATCCACTAAAGAATGTAGTTGGGATACATGAACAACAGAAGACCCTCCAAGCCTAATCTACCCAAGTACCTAAGCCCTCCAAACTTCTTGCTCCAATGAGGGTGCGCCGAACCTATTTCTTCTTTAACTTCCCGGATTCTGCTACTAGACCATAGCATCAACCAATGTAGATTGGTTCCTTCCTAACTGCTTCCCAAACAGCACCAAATAAACCTTCTTACAGACGTGGGTGTGGTGAGATAAGGATTTGGCTAAAGACCTTTCAAGGGTATGACAATGGAGAGGAAGAAAGTAGAGGAATTTGTAGAGTTTCTAAGGTAAAGATTGTGAATGAATCAATCTTGTATTTCTCTAGGGTTTCTCTCACAAAATTCTCTCTAGAAGCTCTCTACATTTGGTGGGTATAAGGGTCTATATATAGTGGGGTGAGAAAGGAATGCGAAGAGTCAATTTTTCCCAAACAGGGCTGATTGGCGGCTTGGCCTCGCGACTGGTCTGAGTTGCGAGTTCAAGCCACAAGATAACGGCCTGGCCAGCTTGGGACTTTTGTCCTGTAGTGCGACAGCCGGCGCAACCCTTCAGCTCCCCATGTGTGCATCTCACGTGCCTGCAGTTGGCGGCTTGCCAGTCGTGAGTCAGCCGTGAGTCCTAGCCGTGAAACTCTGCTTTCTTGCACATACTTGAGCTTATCTTCACATCTTCTCACACACTACCCTTACAATAAACCCACCTAAATACAGGGTTACTAATTGCTGAAATACAAGCAAATTAGTATGGAATAAAGCCAACAAGGTGGTTGATTAAATTCAACCTTACAGATAGTAATCATACAAGTTTTCTATATTATCAATAACAATGGCTTGAAAGTGAATATCAACTAAAGTGTTACATCATATAACTCTCACATCTCTTAGAAAACATGCTTGTAATCATGTTAAAGAATTTTGGCTATTTTTGTCCTTTTTTCTGTCTTTATTTTTCTTTTTGAGCACAATCAAGGATATCATGCATGGGCATATATGAGATAGAAAAGAAAATACCCTTGTTGCAACCTTTATTTTTTATTAGTTAAGATAACATCTCATTTTATCTTGTTGTGAAAGTGCTACACCTTATCGAACACAGCTTTTATGATTTGCACACAGGTGCTAATGATTGACGAGTAACAGTGGTGAGATGATTATTTATGCCTTTCTCCTAGGATTTTCTAGTCCTAACAATCAAAGAATGTGACATCAAAATCAAGAACGTTTATTCAAAGACTATAAACATCTCACATAATTAAGCACTAAATAGCACAAACTAGAAAACTGCAAAAAGTAGCTCATTAAAGCTAAGCAAGGTACACAGTCATAAAATGCAAATTTCATTGGCCAACCTTAATCACACACTAAGTGGTGTGCAATGAAAGAAAAATAAAAATCTTTTTGATTTTCATTTTTTTTATTTATTATGACCAAAAACAAAAGCACACATTATGCTAAATGAATAAAAATGCAATAGCAATGCATGACAGTGCTCAACTAAGCTATAGAGTACACAAGCAATAAATATCAATTTCTCAATTAACCCCTGAGTACATGTACTATCTAATACATACTCATACAAAATCAAGACTAGCTCATGCACTTAGTTATGCAATACAAACTTTCTATTTTTCTCTAGAATGTCAAGCATGTTCTAAGTCAGGAGAGAGATATTATAATTCATGTAATTCGTAAGAAAAATAAAACTAGACACAAAATAAAATATTTTTGTCTTTTTGAAAATTTTCAATGTTTTGGGATTTTTTTTTTTTAAATAATTGAAACAAACTAAAACAAGACAGCCAAAAATAGAAAGCAAACATGTCCATAAATAATTGAAAGCATTAAATCAAGGGCAAGTAAGCAACACTCACCTTAGAAAATATTTTCTCACCATACAACACACATCTTTGGCTTTGTAGGTGAAAAATCATGAGAAACAGAATGTATTTGACGGATTACACAATTTTTTTGAGAAATACCAAAATCTTGCAATTTCCTTTCACAAGCCAACAAGCTTAAATTTTTCAAAAGCATATTGAAACAATTTATCTGGACTTATGGCAGGAGAAATAGCATCACATATCATAGAATGAAACGTAGAATGCTTAAATTTCAATTTATGACAGTTAGGACAAATGTGACCATGGACACCACAAAAGAGACAAATCGAAACAAATTTAGGAACATCAGTATTCCTAGAGGGGGTTTTTGGTCACAGGCTTTGGTTTTTGCTTCAACAAAGAATAATTTGGTCTAATGTGACCAACAACACCACAAAGGTGACATGTAGGCACAAAAACATATTTCTTTTGCACTCTAGCAGTAGGTTTAGATTTAGGTTTAGAAACTTCAGTGTCTATATTAGAACTTTTACCTTTGTCTAATCTAGCAAAATAAGCTTTTTCTTTATGAGTCCTAGGAATGTAAACTTTTTCATCTTTAGGCTTAATGGAAATAGAAGCAAATCTGTCAACAACAGCAAGCTCGGTACAAGGCAATTTCTTTAATTCAGCTTTAGACTCAGCTAACTCTTGTTCCAAACTTTTTATCTTTTCATCTTGATAGGAAATTTGATTTCTCGAAAATTCATTCTTTTTATTGGATTCATTCAATCTTACAACCAATTCCCCTTTCTTAAGAATAGCCAATTTTAAATCTTCTTGAAATTTCTTAGTAATTTTTAAAAATTTAGATAATTTTTTATGGAGAATTTCACAAACATCAATAAAATCAACAAAACCATTAGTGCCCTTTTTGTGCAATTTATCACAGCTAAAAGTAGTAAGACACTTAAAATTATCCATGACAATAGGGATCAAGGATCTCACTTCGGACGTTAATTCGAGCATAGAGAACCTACTCTGATACCACTTGTTAGTTTATTTAAACCCTTGAACACTCAGATTGTTTAACCTAATTAATTAACCAAGTTGTTACTTAGGTTTATTAATCTGATCTAGGTTATACAAAAACAATCATATCACTTGTTAGGCCATATGTGATTCATGTTAGGAACATATGTCAACATTTTATGTAATTGGCTAATCCTTTGACAAAACGCACTTTACTTATAATTGGGTAGATCTAGGATGTGTTTAGTACTTCAAGAAATATGTTGTTAAAGTCTAGTATTAAAGCCATAAAGATTGGACCAAGAAACAAGTGAAGAGAAGCTATTCATTAAAGTTAGACAGATAACTCGACAGCTGCCGACAGATAGCTATCTATCGAGGTTTAATGAGTCTCGAGGTTTAAAGGCCGTCACATAAGAGAATATAAGGAGAACACATGCAAAAGGTGACTGATGTCTTATTCTCTCTGTAGGAAGCTACTGCGTCTTTACGCCTTAAGGTTTTGTAACCAAGTGCTTCTTGATTTTTATTGTCGATGAAGTGAAGAACTTTGCAGCCAATATTCTTCTTCCTCAAGTTGGTGAGTGAGTCACATACTGGGATTCATACATCAAAAGGGTGGCGTTCATATATTGAAGAGTTCGGAGGTTCTGAAGCAGTAGAAGGTTTCTGTTGTAAGTTCATCTACGGGGATTGTAGAGTTTAGGGACAAATGTTTTGTACTAGATTTGAAACTTCTCTTTACTATAGTGAATTGCTTTTCAGGAAGATTTTCCCCCAGGTTTTTTATTGTGAAACTAGTTTGTTTCATTGGTTTTCTTAGGTCATCATATCTTGTCTTATTTATTTTTCCCCTGCATGATTTTGACATGATATTGATGTTTGTTTTTCTTAACAAGTTTTATTCATAATAAATCTAATTAACAACTTGGATTTAAAACTTTTTAATTCTATCAACTGGGGTCTAAATTTCGCAACAAGTGGTATCAGAGCGGGTACACTCTGATTGGATTAATTTCCTAAGTGTGATCCTTGACCCCCGTTGTCATGGATCGTGGACAATCTCTTTTGATTCCTCATTTATTTGGTGGCACTAATTATGCATATTGGAAAGTTCGTATGAATTTTTTTTTTTTGCAGGCTCTAGGTGAACAAGTATAGCAAGCTATTGAAGTTGGCTGGATTAAGCCAAAGGAAGCGCCAGTGGATTGGGATGATGCAACAATCATAGCGGAAAATTTCAACAGTGGGGCCTTGAATGCTTTGTTTTTTTTGGGTGACCAATGAGGAATTCAAGAAAATATCATCCACGAAAGTTGCCAAGGAAGCATGGACCATTCTTGAAGCCATCTATGAAGGTACCAAAGCAGAAAGACTATGAAGCTTCAACGACTCACTAGTAGTTTTGAAGAAATAAGGATGGAGGAGGATGAGACCTTTGATGAGTTCTATGTTAAACTCAAGAATATTGTGAATTTTGCCTTCAACCTTAGAGAATCTATAGCAGAATCCAAAATTGTTAGGAAAATCCTTAGGTCCTTACCTGAAAGATTCCATGCCAAGATCACTGCCATTGAAGAAGTGGAGGACATTGATCAACTTCCTTTGACTGAGCTTGTAAGGAACCTTCAAACCTATGATATGTGATTAGGCTTAATGGGAAAAGGTGGAAAGAGTAAAAACTTGGCTCTTAAGAAGGGTATAGAGGAAGAGATTGAGGATTCTGAAGATGAAGATAAAAGTGAAGATAAAGATGAAGATGAGGATGAGGATCTAACCTTCATAATTGATGAGATTATCAAGCTTCTTCAATTTAGGAAAAAGGATAAAGGCAAACCTCCTAGGAAATCTAAATCCTCTAGGAAGAGTAAGAGTGAGAAACCCCTCATCTAGTGCCATGAGTGCAAAGGTTTTGGTCATATGAGGATAGAGTGCCTAAACTACCTTATGAAGGAAAAGACCAAGAAGTCAAAAGATAAAGGGTTGGTTGCTACCTAGAGTGATACTGAGAATGACTCTTTTGATGAGTATGCGGATGAATGTGGTCACTTTATGGCTTTTGTTGCCTCAACTGATAAGGTGATTGTGGAGAGTGCTAGTGACAGTGAGGATTCTTTTGATGATGAAGTACTCAAGAAGTTGACCCTTCAGCAAGCCAATGATAAGCGATGCATTAAATTCATAAAATCTGAAAAGATTTCTCATCTTTGTAAAAAAGAGCTTAATGAGGTAAAAACTGAAAAAGCTGATCTGTTAGTCAAACTAGATGAGACTACAAGGTTAGTTGAGACTCTTGTTATGGAGAACACCTCATTAGAAGAGAAGGTTAAGAATCTTGAGGTTGAGCTTAGTCAAGGTAGAACTTAAATAGAGAGGATGTCTAGTGCAAAGTTTAATGAGGTATTGAGTGCTTAAAAGCCTAGTTATGACAAGACTGGCTTAGGATATGCTATCTCCTTCAGCCCCTTCTCTTCCACGACTTCTGGATCAAGGATTGTCTTTGTGCCCCAATCTGAGAAAAGTGATAAAGGTATAAAATCCAAAATTGATTTGGCTAATTCTAAATCCTTTGTTAGACCTTATGTTTGTCACCATTATGGTATTTCTAGACACATTCGTTCTAATTGCTTTAAGTTGTATCCTCAAAAGCAAGTGTCCAAACGGCACAGGTTTTCTCTCAAGGACCTACACCTTTGTTTGGAGAGTTATTAAAAGTTTTGAGCTTTTTAACTCAATTTTAGGAGAATTTTATTTCTTTAATGTCCTTTAGTAGACATACTAGGACACGTGTCTTTTCATCTTCACGGCTAAAGACTCGTGCTGTGTGGGTGAGAAAGGAGCCTAAGACTTAATTGTCTTTTCTGTTTGTCCTCTACTTTAATTCTTTCTATCTAAAGTAGGACTCTCTTTGCTTGATTTTTTATCTGCTTTGGAATCATGCTTTCATGCATCTGCACATTTCTATCATGTCTTCATGCATTTGCATCTTTCTTTCATGCTTTCATGTTGTTTGTTTGTTTTTGTTTGGTTGTTTAGTTTTTCAAAAAAATAAAAAATAAAAAATAAAAAAATACAAAAGCAGTGTGTGTTTATGTACATTGGTATTTGTGTACCTTGGATGGTCATTGAAACAAAATTTTCTAAACTTTATATGTTTTGTATCTTAGATGAGCATCTCTATGCACAACTAAGTAAGTGAGTTTTATGGCTCGTGTTTGTGATGAGTAAGATTAAGTAATCTCTTGTACTTAACACTCGTATCATTCTTTTTGACAGAAAAGACTAGAAAATCCTAAGAGAAAGGCATAAATAACCATCTCACCACTGTTGCCTGCCAATCATAAAATGACATTTGTATGCTTCGGCATAGCAAAAGTGGAATGTCAAATGCTTAACATCATTGGGTATCTCTTTTCTCTCTCTTATATGCCTATGCATAGTTTGCTTAAAAGAAAAAATATGCAAAGAAAAATAAAAGCGAAAAGATCAAAATGCTTTATATAATTGCAAGTGTGTATTCTAGGAGATGTGGGAGTTATAGAATGTACCTCGAAGGTGATAGTCCCCATCAAACGGTTATGACTGTGTGTGAGTTAAAGTAATTTTCTTATATCTCAAATCGTCATAACTTGTAGACACTTACACAATCTTGCGATGTTTTTCACACACAACATGCAATATTCTTTGCTACTTTTGATACATGTGCAGGTATAATGTGATTTTGCTATCACAAGAAATACATGTGTTGATGTATGCTCACTAAACTGTCTTAACTTGTTTTTGAAATATAAAATTGGTTAAACTTGTTTAGTGTATGTGTGTGTGTTTTGGGATCTTTGTGCTTATCATTTTTTTCTTGTTGAGATATTTTTTTTGAGAGTTTAAAATGTTGATTGGATCCATGGTTGAGTTGCATATTTGTTTGCAACCATGTCTGTGCTTTTCTCTTCTTGAAAAACTGTTTTTAAGCAATTTCAACAGCTCCTTGACACCTCTTGACACCTGGCTTCTTTATCGAGCTCTTCAGCTTCTTTTTGTCGCAATCTTGACAGCTTCTTGATAGCTCCTTGATCCATCGAGAAAGTTTCTATCTCCTCGGCAGCTGCTCGATAGCTCCTCGATCCATCGAGCTTCTTTTTGCTGTGGACACCTCTAGACACCTGCTCAATAGCTGCATCTGTCGACCCTTTAAAGCTCGACACCTATCGACACCTCTCAATCCATCGAGATCCTCTTGCATGCATTGTTTTTCACATGTTTTACTTCTTTCTATTATTCTTTTTCATCCATAGCATCTTATTTCATTACATTCATGCATTTATATGGATTTTTTTTGTCCCCTTGATCATTCTTGATCATCTTTATGTTTCTCGAGTTAAGCTTTCTATCTTCTTGTACCCTTTGTCAATCATGACAAAAAGGGAGAGAAATTGTGGAGAATATGTGGTTTCTTTTTAAGATTCTACATGTTAAGGAGAGAAATACATGCCCTTGTAAGGGGGAGATGTGTTTCATCTTGTAAGGGGGAGGGCTTACCTCCTTCTTGTACACCGGTCTTGTGATCATGTTTACGTACATTATGATTATCTTTGATATATATATGATGATATATGTCTTTTTCACCTACCTCTACATGTGTTGTTTCTTTTCTATCTTTATACACATGTTTCTTTACTTGTATGCAATCTTTTATTTCTGTTTCACACTAAGATGTCTTGATGAGTTTTGTTTAAAGTGTTTCAGAAAGACAGGTTGTCAAAGTCTTCTTGCCACTCTTCTTGGAAAGTTTTTCAAGAGTTCGTGTTAAGATATGAAAGCTCGAAAATGTGTTGAAAATACAAGAGCTGTTTAGACCCCCCAAAACAAAATTACGGCTCAATAGATTTTACTCTAACTTAATACTAAGTGCAAAATAAAGTAAATGTGAGTGGATAAACAACCAAGCTACTCTAACCAATAATCATTATAACACAGCAGTAAAATGAAATGTAAGAGAGTAGGGAAGAAAAATGCAAACACAAGATAATACACCGATGTGTTATTGAAGAGGAAATCGAAGAACTCGGCGAAAAACCTCTCTGCCGCCCTCCAAGCATTAATCGATCCATTAGACAATCAGTTGGGATACATGGGTTAGCAAGAGACCCTCTAAGCGTAATCTACCTGATGTACCTAAGCTCTCCAAGCTCCTACACCAACAAGGCTTCTCGAAACCATGTCTTGTCTAGTTCTCAGGATCCCACAACAAGCTCCATGTTGCATCTGTCATCCTTGGCTTCTTCCAATGCTTCTCAGTAACACCAAAACCTCACTGAACACTCTGAAAGGGTGTGGTAAGTGTTTGGGCTATCAACCTCTCAATGGTATGGAAATGGAGAGGTAAGAGTTGAGGAAAATCCATAAGCAATTGTGTAGAGAAATATGGGTATAACAATCTCAAACTCTCAAGGTTTGTGGCTAGGGTTTTCTCTCAAAAGCACTCCTTAACATTTGTGGGTAATGTGGGTATATATAGTGTGGGTATAGAAAGTGTGTATCAAATAGTACAGTCTAGCAAAACAAAATGTTTCGCGGGTGTCTTGCGAGAAGGCCTTACCCACGAGCTACTCGCGAAACACAGTTGTCTCCATCCTGTCATGACTCTTCACATTCCAGTCATGTGCAAGGCGCATGCATCACTTCGTGGGATGCTTAGTCGCGAGCTACCCATGAAAACTCTTCATTCTTCAATTTGCTTGAGTCTTCTCACTCTTTCTCTCTATCACTCAGCCTTTACAATTAAATCCCACAATAAATATAGGGTATAAAAGATTGAATAAAATACAATCAAATTTGGCACATAATAAAAGCCAACAAAGCACATAGTTGTAAATTACAACTTTACAATCTCCCCATTTGGCTATTCTATGACAAAACCCCTAAAACAGACTCTAGACTTAAACGTGAGTTTAGGAACAATGGCAAAACTCACTCACACTAATCTAGAAGCTGTGAAGCACTTGCACGTATATACTTGTAACCTGAAACACTCGCACACAAACAAAACTTTCATTAAGCTTATGACAAGTTGAATACATGGTACGTGCATGAGCAAGTAAAATGCGATCAAGTTTGTAAATACTGTAAAACATGTAAGCATGTCTTGATCATACATGAACAATCATTAGAGAATGACTACAATGAACATTTAGCTAGTAAATGCTCATTCGGACACGCAATGCAATTAAGATCAATCACAAGGATCAATTGCATATCCAACACTCAACCAATGCAAAATACTCGAAGTATTTGCGTCTAAGAAACAAGATCCTACTAAGGCACAAGAGTGAGGTACTTAAGACATATTAGCAATATCTTAAAAGTACAAAAAAACAACTATCCAAGAGATAAACACAAATATTGAATATTAAACTAAAATTAATAACAATGCACAAAAGCTTTAAACAAAAGCAGTAAAAACAACTATCCAAGAGTTATAGATGCTGAAACAGTTTAAATCAAAACATAAATAAAGCTAAACCATCTATAATGAACCAATGTACTGAACCAATGTATCTAAGGTCTAAGCTATGCTCCCCCTTAACTATGCAAGCTCCCCTTTAAAAATTTCTCCCCCTTTTTGACCTGAATGACCAGAAAGGCTAGAATTGGTCCACGGTGTGCTACACATGTGAGTTAAGCATGGTAGACATCTGGTTCATTTTAGCTAGGAGGCGATCAAGTCTGTCTGATCCTTGTGCTGGTGCTGAAGATGATGGCTGAGCTGAAGTCTCTGGAGCAACAGTGAATTTGTCAATCTCCTCTTCTATATCACCACCCTCGTCCTCAGCATGATCCCGTGGTATCGTATGCGCACCTGTTTTGGATCCTTTGATGTGAGCTATGCTCCTAGTCACTATGTGTGCGCCAATAGGATAGTCCCTCTGAACCATAGTGAGGCCACTCGGAAGTTTAAGCTTTGCCTTAGCAATGAGGCCTATTATGAGTGAGGGAAATGACATGACTGTTCTGGAGTTCCATTTCTCTATGCTATTCTTCAACAAATGGAAGGTGTGTCCACATATATCAATCTCCTTGTGAGTAAAGAGATCATACAAGAAGATTGTCCTTGGAGCGGACAATGTCGTGAGGTTGGTGACCGGGTACAGATTATGGATCATTACATAAGCTAAGGTCCTCATTTCCGGACTGAACGAAATTGTGTTCATGGAGGTCTTCTTAAGTGTACCACCAAGAGTCAACACCATCTCCTCTGTGGATTCTAGTCATTCATCATATTGCATAGTGATTGGTTGAGAGCGAGGAAAAACTTCAAGGAAATCTTGGATTGAATCTCTTGTAATCACAAATTCCTTGTGTCTCACCCAGCAGTTAATACTGTCTCCGTCCACACTAGCATTTGAGAAGAACTCCTTAATGATTTTCAAGTACACATTTCCACTTGGAGTTAACAGCTTCGTCCATGTCCTCTCCTTGAACACATTGGGAATGAAAGTGTCTCCAAGGGTATCCAATTGGACAACTCTTTCCATAATTATTGTGGGTTGCTTGTAGCAGTCATTGTACGCCATATCCGCCTCAACAGACTTGAAGTTGTCAGAATCTATGTGAGCACGTTTTGTGGATTTCTTGGTTGTAGAATGTTTGGTAGGAGACATCTGCACAAGGAAACACATAACAAAAAAGAAACATGTGCATAAACACAAATAGAACACAAAACTTGATTAGATTCAAGTTAGTCCAAATCATAAGAAAAGCAGTTTAAAACAAAGCATACCAAACTCAAAACAACATGCTATAACAATTAAAACATGTAAGCATAAGCATATTGTATAAATTTAAGTGACTGTGCATATGTGTGCATGTGCGTGCATCATAAGGTGCATGGTGTGTGCCTAGAGGATGCCTAGTGTTTTCATGGCATGGCATTGAGGCACAAACGGTTAAAGTGTGTAAAACACACTCCCATTGATCAAAACATGTCTAGCATGTTCAATCAAAAGGAATCCTAAGTATTGGAACTCATTTGAGCCTAATTCAACACAAGAATGTCACTTGGACATTCTGTCAAACAACTAACATGCAACAGTGAGCAACACCTATGAAAAATGCATGAGCAAGATGAAAATTGCCTCAATACATGCTTAGAATGCCACATGGGGCCAACACAGATACAAACACAGCAAATGGGACTCAGCCTAATCAAAATTTTAAAAAAAATTTCACAAAAATAAGAACCCCAACCCTTTTTTTGAAAATTCCCAAATTTCAAAACCCTAAGCTAAAAACTACATAATCTGAGTAGAAAAGATGAAGAGAGTGTTGAAAACACATACCTTGAAGTGATTGAGCAGAGATTAACTTGAAAAAGATGGGTTTCTTTGAAAGAAAATGAGATTTGGGTTGAAGGGGGTTCAAGAGAGGCAGTGCGAGGGAAGTGAGGTGCTTTTGAAAAACTGTCACATCTACTACATAAAAACTGAAAACACGCATTTTTCACTGGTTAGAAAGTCGCGAGATTAGTCGCGAGACACACTGAAGCTTTCGCGAGAAGCCTTTATTCGCGAAATAGTTACGGTAGCCTCTGTATGAAATTGAAAAATTCCCAGTTTTTGCCTAAAAACCATTTCACGAGAAAGGTTTAGTCGCGAAATACTCACGAGGCAGTAGCGAGACTCTCTGAATGAAAAAATAACTTTTTAATTTCCCTTAAGCACATTTCGCGGGAAGCTCTAAGTCGCGAGCTTCTCGCGAAACAGTCTCTGAACCAGTTTTTGAAGAAAAACACAAAAATGCATTTTGAACAAAAACTAAAAACACGAAAGTATAAAATCACTTTAAAAAACATATAAAACACTCAAAAATCTTTTTGGGTTTGATTAGCAAGTACTTGAGCATACATATCACATTTGAACATGTACAATCACACAAATGAGATAAGCATTATTTGAACAAAGTCTTGTGTGTTGTGGGTGAGTATCAAATGTGGAATAGTCCTTAGACCAGAACGAAGTTTCAATGATCAATTCAATCAAGTCATACATAACTGGTACTAAGTCAAGTGGACTATCTCAATTATAGAAATGAGCATATATAACCTCCCACAAGAGAATGATTACAAAACTTAGAAGCTTTTCATTTGGCTTCTGCATAAATCATAACATTTGATCCTTTTTGAATAATACATCTCTTTTTGAGATTGGTGCTTGAAATTTTTGATATTTTAACATTGAGAGTTTTCAAGATTTCTCCCACATAGATATATGTGCATACAAAACAAGCTAAGCTCGTAAATGCACTACGCCATTAGTACGAAGGTACTAGGCCAAACTCACATGTGATACACGCAACGCAAGCGATCAAACTTTTTGAAGATTTTTCAATTTTTATGGGTTTTTGAATTTTAAACACACTAAAAAACAGAACAAATAAAGTAAGATTAACAAAAATAGGTACAAACCAAAACTAGTAAAAGAAACATGCTAAAACCAAAAGCAAAGCATGACATGATGCATGAACCTATGATCCTAAACATTGGAAGTATTAATGCATGGACATAGGAGGTGATCATGCATAAGTACCCTTCTTCATCCACATGTCACGTGCGTTTGGGGTGATATCCCTATAGGATTGGGTACGAGTGTTGTGACCTTTAAACCTTCTGTTGAAGTTTACCAAACAGGTGGTGAAAGTGTCAATCATCTTCATCACATCCATCACTCCGGAATCACCATCTCAGCCTCCTGATTGTTCAACAACCTAATTCCTTTTGTCATCTCTTGGTCCTTTTGACCTTTGAGCACTTGCATTCTTCAATGCTCTAAGCTTATGACAGTTAGATCTGGTGTGTCCCTGAAGTCCACAATGATGGTAGAAATGTTGAGTTCTCAGACCTCTTTGTGACTTTGGGAGAGATTTCCCTTGAGCCTTAGGGCTAACCACTAATTGGTTACGAGGATTATTCAACACTCGTTGGTCAGCCACATTCTTATTCTTCTCCTCCTTCATTTTCTCAGTAGTAAGGGTAACTATTCTTGGCTCATTGGCTTTCACAAACTTCACTTCCTTGGTTACATTGATAGCCGAACTACTTTCTCCAGTATATCCCAGTATGGTTTTGTCGGAGAAAGGTTTTTGATGAAAAAGGACTTCATCAAGCTTCTTAGAAGAGACTCGCTCTACTTTAGCATTTGCTTGAATCACTTCACAAGGAATTTCACCTTTGTGTAGGCTTCAGTTAGCTCTCCATTCAGTGTCTCTATCTCATACTTGGCCTTCTTGTATCGAACTAGGAGACTTCTATAGTCCTACTCTGCCTTCTTTATCTTTTTAACGGCTGCCTTGGTCACCCTTGCATATTCTCCTGACTTCTCAAGGGGGGAATTGTAGTTTTCTTGAAGTCCCACTGCACTTTCACCTTCTTCAATGTCAAATTATTCTACTAC
Organism: Quercus aquifolioides; assembly: GCA_019022515.1. Classification (NCBI taxonomy): domain Eukaryota; kingdom Viridiplantae; phylum Streptophyta; class Magnoliopsida; order Fagales; family Fagaceae; genus Quercus; species Quercus aquifolioides. The sequence goes on from CM032326.1 coordinate 33,517,510, forward strand.
TCCCATTGACTCCACTTCACTATGTTCCTCGAATTCTTCCACTAGCAAACTCAAGTCTTCCGAGGACTCAACATGAGCAATAGTCATAAAAGCGGAGTAATTCCCTTCTCTATCATAGCTCTCGTCCGAATCTAAATTGGAAGAGTCCGAATCACTAAGAGTTGTGGCATATGCCTTGCCCTCCCCTCTTAAATAGTTGGGACACTCCTTCTTGAGATGTCCTTGGCCATTGCATTCATAACACACAATGCCTTAAGGGGATTGAGAATCCTTCCCATCTTTCTTCTTAAACTCCTTCCTTTCACCTTTTGAGGATGAAAACATCCCTCTGCTGAATGGTTTCCCACAGTTCTTCATCTTCAGAAATGTTCGGAAGTTCTTTGCGAGAAATGCTACCTCCTTCTCCACATCATTTTCTTCGAAGGAGTCATCCATTCTCTTGGTGATAGTTTTGAGAGCAAGAGATTTGCTTGACTTATGAGAAGGCAGTCCTAGCTCATATGTTTGGAGAGATCCAATGAGTTCTTGAATTTTGATCTCATCCAAGTCTTTACTTTCTTCTATAGCTGTGACTTTTGCTTGGAAGCTCTTCGGCAATGATCAAAGGATTTTCCTCACTATCTTTGAGTCCTCCGTCTTCTCACCCAAGTTGAACTTGCCAATAACCACCTCATTCAGCTTGCTATAGAATGAGTCAAAAGACTCGTCTTCACTCATTTTCAGCTCTTCAAATCGAGTGTTTAACATTTGCAACCTAGTATCCTTCACCTTCTTCATGCCTTCATAGGTAGTCTCCAATATCTCTTAAGCCTCCTTGGCAACTGCTATGTGAGAAATCTTGTGAAACTCATTTGGAGAAACATCACATAATATTGCATTCAAAGCTTTACTGTTAGCATTAGCTGCCATAAGTTCTGCCTTATCCTAAGTGGATTTAGCGGCCTCCGGCCTAGTTCATCCTACTTCTACTACATCCCAAATAGTATCATCTATTGAACACAGGAATGCCCTCATCCAGACTTTCCAAGAGGCATAGTTGCTACCATCAAAATATGGTGGAACATTTAAAGACTGAGACCGGTCCATCTCAAACGGGTCAAGGATTGCATTAAGGTAATTAAACCACAGCTAGTGCACCCGCTCTGATACCAATTGAAAACTCAAAAAAGTGTTGAAAACACAAGAGCTGTTTAGACCCCCAAAATAAAATTACGGCTCGATAGATTTTACTCTAACTTAATACTAAGTGCGGAATAGAGTAAATATGAGCAGATAAACAACCAAGCTACTCTAACCAATAATCATTATAACACAGTAGTAAAATGAAAGGTAAAAGAGTAGGGAAGAAGAATGCAAATACAAGATAACACGCCGATGTGTTATCGAAGAGGAAACCGAAGAACTCGGCGAAAAACCTCTCTGCCACCCTTCAAGCGGTAATCGATCCACTAGATAATCAGTTGGGATACATGGGTTAGCAAGAGACCCTCCAAGCCTAATCTACCCTAAAAGTTCAAATAGCGTGTAAAACACTATGAACGTTTAGACCTCCAATTTACAAATTACCAATTCAAGCTTAATATCAAACAATATACGTGCGGAAAATGAACATAAACTTATAACAGAATTGAAAAACAATCTAAACCAAATAAAATTACATCCATAGCAGAAATTAAATGAAAAAGATTAAGGGAAGAGAGATGCAAACACAAGGACAACACAACGATGTGTTATCGAAGAGGAAACTGAAGCCCTCGGCGTAAAATCTCTCCGCCGCCCTCCAAGCGACCAATAATCCACTAAAGAATGAAGTTGGGATACATAAACAGCAGAAGACCCTCCTAGCCTAATCTACCCAATGTACCTAAGCCCTCCAAGCTTCTTGCTCCAACAAGGTTACACCGAACCTTTGTCTTCTTTAGCTTATCGGATTCCGCGATAGTCCATAGCATCAACCAATATCCATTGGTCTCTTCCTAACTGCTTCCCAGGCACCAAATAACCTTCTCGCTGATATGGGTATGGTGAGAAAATGATCTGGGTAATGTACCTCTTAAAGATGTAACAATGGAGAGGGTGAGAATAGAGGAATTTGGAGAATCCAAGATGAAGATTGTGGATGAGTCAATCTTGTTTTTCTCTAGAGTTTCTCTCTCAAAATTCTCTTCGGAAGCTCTCTACATTTCATGGGTATAAGGGGTATTTATACTAGAGTGAGAATGGAATGCGAAGAGTCAGTTTTTCGAAAACAGAGTGGACTGGCGACTTGGCCTCGCGACTTAACTGAGTCGGGAGTTCAAGCCGCGAGCTAACTGAATGGCCAATCTATACTTTTTGTCCTGTAGTGCTCCAGCTGGCGTGATTGTTCAACCCATCTGCATGCTCCACACGTGTGCCACTTTTGGCGACTTACAAGCCGTGAGATCTAGTCGCGAGCCACTTGCTAAGTGCACAAACTTAAGCTTTTCTTCACACTCTCTCACACACTACCCTTACATTTCCACCTAAATACAAGGTTTTTAAATGTTGAAATATAAGAAAATTTGGCATGGAAGGCCTTACCCGCGAGCTACTCGCGAAACACAGCTGTCTCCATCCTGTCTTGACTCTTCGCATTCCAGTCATGTGAAGGGCATATGCATCACTTCGCGGGATGCTTAGTCGCGAGCTACCCGTGAAAACTCTTCATTCTTCAATTTGCTTGAGTCTTCACACTCTCTCTCTCTATCACACAACCCTTACAATTAAATCCCACAATAAATACAGGGTATAAAAGATTGAATAAAATACAATCAAATTTGGCACAAAATAAAAGCCAACAAAGCATATAGTTGTAAATTACAACTTTACAAGATAGTTTTTATTGTATTCAACAAGTGAGTATGAGTTGAGTGGTTTATGACTTCTTTCTTATATTCATTTATTTGTTGTAGTTTTATCACGAATTGCCAAATGAGGAGATTGTTAGGACATATGTGATTCATGTTAGGAACATATGTTAACATTTTATGTAATTGGCTAATTCTTTGACAAAACGCACTTTACTTATAATTGGGTAGATCTAGGATGAGTTTAGTACTTCAAGAAACATGTTGTTCAAGTCTAGTATTAAAGCCTTGAAGATTAGACCAAGAAACAAGTGAAGAGAAGCTGTTCATTAAAGCTGGACAGATAGCTCAACAGCTGCCGACAAATAGCTATCTATCGAGGTTTAATGAGTCTCAACAACTGTTGACAGATAGCTATCTATCGAGAATTACGAAATCAGAATTTTCAGATCTGATTTTTGACCCATGCTAACGTGTATGTGTAGGGTTTCTTTTCTCACAACCCTAGACATATATAAGGCTTATTTTAAAGGCTGTCACATAAGAGAATACAAGGAGAACACATGCAAAAGGTGACCGATGCCTTATTCTCTCTGTAGGAAGCCCTTGCATTTTTACTCCTTAGGGTTTTATGACCAAGTGCTTCTTGATCTTCATTGTTGATGAAGTGAAGAACTTTGCAGCCAACATTCTTCTTCCTCAAGTTAGTGAGTGAGTCATGTACTAGGATTCGTGCGTCAAAAGGGTGACGTTCATATATTGAAGAGTTCGGGGGTTCTGAAGCGGTAGAAGGTTTCTATTGTAAGTTCATCTATGGAGATTGTAGAGTCTAGGGACAAAGGTTTTGTAGTAGATCTGAAACTTCTCTTTACTATAGTGAATTGCTTTTTGGGAAGGTTTCTCCCAGGTTTTTTACTGTGAAACTAGTTTGTTTCATTGGTTTTCCTGGGTCATCATATCTTATCTTATTTATTTTTTCGCTGCATGATTTTGACATGATATTGATGTTTGTTTGTTTTAACAAGTTTTATTCATAATAAATCTAATTAACAGCTTGGATTTAAAACTTGTTAATTCTATCAACCGGGGTCTAAATTTCCCAACATCACTAAGTGCGAAAAAGTAAATAAGACAAGCAATATGACGACCTAGGAAAACCTGTGAAACAGTCATGTTTCAAGGTAGAAATCCTGGGGAGGATTTAACATAAACAATTCACAGGGCAACAATTTTACAGTTTAGAATGGAAGGTTTACAATAGATTTTTCCCTAAATCTAATACTACCTCTTGTAGTACTTACTTACGCGACCACACGAAGCTCCAAATCCATGGACTCTTCTATCTGAATTTGTTGTACACAAACACCCCATTTGTGACTTTGAGATCCCACTCAAAACTTTAGATCATCAGCAGTAGTTGATCTTGTATGTAGCAACTTATCTCCACCAATTCTTATGATTGGATCTTCTTTCTTGTAGATGCTTGTTGAGTTAGAAGGTTACAAAACCTCTCAGATCTCACAGGAGTAACTCACAAGACTTCAAAAGACTTCTGAAATGTGAGTTGTAGTTTTCCTTTTATACCTAGCAGTGTTGAACTTAAACCCTAAATGTTTCGCGGGCTTTCAGGCTTTATTTAACATTTGCAGAAAATGCATCTTGATTGGTTGAGCCATGCGGTTTCTAAATTCTTCTTTCCACAGCTTGATTGTTCTTGAATCTTGACTTGAATCAACTTAAGCAATGTCTAAAACTGTTTTAAGACTTAGTATCTTAAACTAGACATGTTTTTGTACTCTGTTTTCCAACATACATAAAATTAGAATTTAAACATTTATTCCTAAATATTTAGAACCTAACACCTATTTGGTTTATGTTTAATCTATGCTCTAGTCAGCGCAAACCATGATAAACAAAACAATTCCTCAATACTGATTTTTTCCCTAATGATGGTCTGATTAAAATTTCAACACACTCACAAATTAAATACAATAACCAAAACCCAAAATCAAAACATAAACAAAAGATTTCAAAAATTAAGAATATAAAAAAAGAAAAATTTAAAAACTTACATAAGAGAACCAAGAATTTAAATGGGTGTCTACTATTTTGCTTCTTTATAGTGAGTTTCTTCTAGCATAATATCCCACACGTAACTTCTGAAGCAAAGAATAATATGTAAGATAAATTTATTAGATTAAAACATAAGCATACGGAGCACCTGATAACACAACCGTTCATAAAATGAAAGAAGTGTGGACAAAAAAAGAAGTGTGTAGTCCATTGTCTTGTGCGAAACAGGAAAAGACAAATTGAGTGCACGGTTACAAGATGACAGTATATGTCACACTAGCTAAGACAACCTTAATGCTTAGTTTGTTTGTTTGTTTCTTTCAGTATCACAAATTCCTCCTCATAGCTTTCCCTTATCAGTATCTATTGAAATATTGGTAGCGATGTCCTACTTCGGAGAAGTGGAAAAAGACTGGTTATTGCACAAAGAGAAAGAGAGAGAGAGAGAGAAAGAGAGAGAGATAAATGGCCCGAGAAGAAACTGGTAACAGAGGAAGCTGGCAATCCCTTCAAGGAATGATAGCCCTTGTTACTGGTGGAACCAAAGGAATCGGGTTCTAATTTCTTGGACAAAATTGCTTTTTACCCTTTTTAGAAAAAAAATCAAGCATTTTGCCCTTTTTCCTAAACTAATTAGGGAAATACCCCTCTTTTGAAACTCGATTTATGATAAATCGAGTTATAAAAAAAAAAAAAAAATTCTGCAGCCCTATAGTAGCGTTTTTAAGGACTTATAATGATGTTTTCAAGACCTATAGTAGCTTTTTGTAACTCGACCTCCATGAAATCGAGTTATAGGAAATTTTTTTATTTATTTTTTTTACCTATAACTCGATTTCATATAAGTTGAGTTACAAAACGCCACTATTGGTCCTAAAAACGTCACTATAGGCTCCTTAAAAACGCCGCTATAGGGCCTAACTCGATTTATCATAAATCGAGTTTCAAAAGAGGGGTATTTCCCTAATTAGTTTGGGAAAGAGAGCAAAATGCTAGATTGTTTTTTTAAAAAGGGCAAAAGCCCATTTTGTCCCTAATTTCTCTGCCTATGCCTTTCTTTTTCCTTCTGTTTTTATAGCTTGAAATTGCATTCTTTTTGAATATTTCTAGATATAGATAAATAAATTATAAATGACCACATTTATAGAATTTTTGCAACCTTTTTTAACAAGTTGATTGGATGAAAAAGCAAGAGAAGAAGACCACCTCACTATGGCACTATTTTCATATTTTGGTTGGATTTTATTTTTGCATAATTGGTTTTGTAGTTTCAATTAAAGCTTGCTTGTTTATTTATTTGGCTAAAATATCCATCCTGTTATTAGGATCTTTGGATTATACCATTTATCTCTGCGGTATGAGTTTATGACTTTGACCCAAAGATATTTGTGGGTAAAATAAAAAAGGGTCTAGTTATTGGGTACCCATAACCATAAGACATTCATTTATGGACTATTTTAGGAAAGCCCTAATATCACTGCCCACCCCTGTGAACAAAACCCAAAACCCCCAAAAATCATAACTTAAAAAAACACTTAGCAGTAATTGAAACTCAAAACAATTGCCAGAACCAAGCCCAACCAACACCGAAACTAAGCCCAGCACCACCAATTCAAAGTTTCAAACCTAACCCACCGATTCAACTACTAATTAATTCAAACCTAACCCACCGATTTAAACCCACCCTATACAATCGCAAGCAAAACCCAGCCGATCCACCATGGTCACCGCCACCACACCTTCACCTTTGGTCCTTAAAGTTGCCACCTACTACTAGAGAGAGAGAGAGAGAGAGAGAGAAAGATTTTGGTTTGGTCAAGAGAGAGAAGATAGAGACTAGTTTGAGAGAGAGAGGGAGAGTTGGCCTATAGAAATGTGAGAGACTGAAGAGAGAGGAGAAAATTTTAATTTATTTAGGGAGAGAGAGAATAAAATAATATATATTAGAATACAAACACAACTACAATAATTCTTATATTTATGAAGTTATTATTCACAGATGCTAAAAAAACTTTAGGGCTCATTTGATAACATTGTTCTAGTAATGTTGTTTGTATTTTTTGGAAATACGTGTGGGTGAAAAAATGTGTAATATTGTTTAAAAACTGAAAATTATTACTCAAAATCCCATACCAAACGGCCCCTTAGTAATAGTCAACTAGGTTTTGGGCGTGTGGTTCTAAAATAACATTTTGGGGGGGGGGGGGGGGGGGGGGGGGTTGTTTACAACCCCAAATGCTAATGCTCCAACATAGACTTTTAAAGTATACCCAGCGTCCCTTAAACACAAATTTCACTTAACTTCGTTCGCGCTCATTTTCCCAAAAATTAATTTATGGCCTAATTAATCAATAATTATCACAATGCATTTTCACAGTAATTGTATTGTGGCAATTATAAGCAGAGGGGAATGTCTAGATAATAAATAGTTAATAGATAACAATCAAAGATGAGAAAGGAAGTACACGAAGATTTGAAGAAGCATGAAAAGTTCAAACAATATTACATGTGGTTTGTACTTAGGGAACAAATTAGATATTTATGAAGAGTTCAGGTAATGCTTGCATTAGTCTAATCCTATTGGATGAGTTTTGTATTTTACCCAAGATTTATTTATTTTCTCATTAGAAAATAAAAAGAATAATACACTCTTAGTAGATCAGCAGCAAGGAAATCATATTTAAACACTCAGCATATTATCATAATCATTCTCAACTAGTAAATTAATGTAATGCAATGAATTATAACCTTCAATTTTGCCAATAATTTAATGACATTAAAAATAATAATAATAAAAGCAAAAAAAAAAAAAAAAAAAACTCTTTGTAAGATTTGTATCCAAGGTTAGTCTCTCTATCTTACACTAAATAAGAAATACAATATAACCTTCTGTTTTAACTATTAACTTTCACTAGTCACAGATCCGCGCGTTACGCGTGATAATTTTTAGATAAAATACTATTTTAGTCTCTAAACTTTGTAAAGAACTTAAAAAATAAAGTTTTATCATATTTTTTATAATCTTGTTTATAATGTTTCTTACCATTATCATATATTTATTGGTTGATGATTTGCATAACATAGACATTAAATAAGAGATAGAATTGTTCATTAGATTTAATTTTAAGTCATGGTATATATATATATATATATATATATATAAAGGTTAAATGAAATGTCAAAAAATGAGATTATAAAATTTTCCAATTAAATTTTGTATTATTATATTAATTTTTGATTATTGATTTAATTAAGTGAATGTAATTAATGGTGGATTTTATTGCACTATAAAGTTTTCAATGGCATCTGTATAGTCATTTCTATTTTATTTCTTACTCCTTTTGGCCACTTTTTTATTTTCCAAATAATGGTTACTATTGACGTTTGATTTCATTTCATTTTTTCTTGATTACTTTGTATGTTGTTAGGAATTTAGACCCCTTAAACAACCAGATTGCGTAGCCTAGATTAATTAGCCAAGTTGTTACTTAGTCAAATTATGTAATTCTAGGTTAAAACAATCAAACAATCATATCAAGAATATAAAGCAGCGGAAAATAAATAACACAAGATATGATCACCCAGGAAACCACACGGTAAAAACCTGGGGAGGATTTGACCCACCGATCCTCAAGGCATAACAGAATTCACTATGAAAGAATTGAAGTTCTTACAGAAGGACTACAAGCTCCCCGCTCGACTTCCTAATGCTACCCACCAGTACGAACTTCCTGACACGACCACGCGCAGGCTCCGAATCCACGGACTACTTCTTTCTTGAATTCCTCAATCAGCTACAAGCTCCCCGCTTGCTTTTCTTTTAAGTTCCAATGGTTGCAACTATGTTGATCATCAAGATATTGACAACCCTAAGTTTATGTGAAGGAAAGCTCCTCAAAGATCTCACAAGAGATTCACATAAACCGCAAATATGAGCAACAAAGACTTAGAGAGGTTTGGGTACAAAACCCTAAAAATAAAAGGAGGCACAAGAGGCACTCTAATCTCTCATCCAAAAGTCTCAAAAACGTTCTAGGGTTTTCCTTATATATAGGAGTGTTTTACTTGATCCCCAAGACGTTTAAATAGAGTTTGGGCTGAGTTGAAATTCTGCAGAAAACGCATCTGACCCGAGATTCGATCGATCGAGCCTAAGCTTCGATCGATCGAGCCAGGCCGAAATGCTCCAATACATCTGCAGCCACTCGATTCCAACTTTACAATATTTAATCAACTTTGAGCAAGTCTAAACAAGACTAAACATATTGTTTTGATCATGGTTTGCCAATATTACACATTAGAGTTCTAAATACATAAAATCCTAAGACCTTAGAACCTAACAAACTCCCCCTTTGGCAATCCGTGACAAAACACAAATTAAAAGCTCAAAGTTTACAAGTAAACAGCCCATTACAAAAATAATGCTCATAACAACAAATCCAACCTAACTACTATCCATCAGTTGCAAGTGTAGACAGCAGCTCAATTGAATCAACCTGTATATTTCCTGAAACACTAAACAAAATGCATAAACGCATGTGTGACAGAAAAGAGTAAAACAACAGGTATAACATTCTTGTAAGATTCACACAACACAAAATAAAGACATATATGAATGAACAACTCATAAATATAAGTCAATAAGCAGTGAATCACAAAGCAACAAGAATCAATGAATATAACATGTATATCAAACAATAACTCCCCCTAACATGAATATCTTTGTATTTTCCACACATATCAACATGATTCCCATAAATCAATAATTTCTCCCCCTTTTTGTCACGTATTGACAAAGACAACTCATACAAAGAGTAAACAGTCAACATACGCAATAAAGGATAAGAGAAAATAGAGAATCAAGGGGAACACAAAACAATTCAACTCTATAGAAAATAGAGACAGCTCCCCCTATGAACAACACAGGTTAAAAAAAACTTTTCTCCTCCTATAAAAATAGGAAAAACAAAACAAGTTTTGGGAAAAATAGTTTGGGGAAAAATAAAGGGGGTGGGGGAATCAGCATCACCAACAGGATCAGGAACATCCTCACCAACAGAACCAAAGTTAAAAACACACAAACCAAAGTTAAAAACTAAGGTGAGGATACACAGGAAGAAAAAATATTCTCTCTTTCAATAAAATGCAAACATGGCATTATGTGACCCATAAACAGTTGCATAAGTAGAGGAAATATTTGCACATTGATTATCCATCATATCTCTTAAGAAAAATATTTTCTACAGTTCACACATAAGAAATAGCATATACTAGAATGTACAAAACTCAAAAATTAATCAATCAATTTTGAAATCAAGTTGAGTACCCAATGTAGCAAAGTGTATGCATGTTATGTGTGAAAACAATAAGAGATATGACTGCAAAACTGCAAGATGGATACAAAAATCAATGTAATGCATGTGAATCCTAAACACAAATGATGCATGTACGAATGCAGTGAGCAATTAAGTTCAATTGAGATTAAATTGACAAAATTGGTTTGAGCATAGAGTTTCTAACAAAAACCCCAAAAATTTGAAAACCACTTGTTGAATTTTTAAACAAATTGATGAATTGAGCATCACATAACACAACTCACAGAGTATAATGCTTAATTACATCCAAACAACAAGCCAATTTCATCAAATTCAACTCAATTTCACAAAAGCCCCAATTCGGATCAAGAACAAACCCTTGTTAAAAACTTGATTCGCGACTTTCGATTGATCGAAAAATACATTCGATCGATCGAATGAAACAGTCATTTTTAAACAAATTAAAGCATTTTTTCGATTGATCGAAAATCAGATTCGATTGATCGAAACACACAGTCATTTTGAGACAAATGAAAGCACTTTTTCGATTGATCGAAAATCAGACTGGATCGATCGAAATGGGCAGAGGCTCACTAAATTTTGAGAAAAATCACAGTTTTGAAAGACACAAACCTAATTTTGAAAAACAACTCCTCAAAGCATTAAAGTATAGAAACAAAATGCATGAGTATGAGATGGAATGCTTTTTCAAAAACCCAAAATTTTGAACCCAATTTTCTCAAAACAAATTTCAATCATTCTCCCATTGAATTTTTCTTAAGCAACAAATATGTTCTGCACAAATCTCAAGATATTTTCAAAATTTTTTTTTTCAAACTTGAAACACATTTTGCATTAAAATCAAGGAACTTTTAATCTTGGATGGCCACAACAAAATCACACACAATATAATGTACCAAGTTTAACAAAGAGTAACTTGTGTAGTGTGTGCAACTAGCAAAAGCTTGAGATACATGTGAGGTGATATGTGAATAGCAATCAATCACAAAGTCTACAAAATTCATCACATAGAATTTAAAAGAGACTATCACCTAAAGAGTTACATCCTATAACTCCCACATCTCCTAGAACATAAGCTTGCAATCATGTAAGTTTCTTGAATTTTGCCCCATTATTTAGGTGAAATTTGGCATCAAGCCTAATGGTACACACCAGTTTAAATTATGTGAGATGGCATCAAGCCTAATAGTACACACCAATTTTAAGCATTAAGCAATTAAAGAGGCTACACCTTATGTTCTTTTTGTGCATGTGCTACACTTTCTCGAGCACAAAATCTTATGATATGCACTAAGGTGTTCATGATTGGCTAGTGAACAGTGGTGAGATGGTTATTTATGCCTTTCTCAAAAGGATCAAGTCCGACAGTCAAATAACATGTGACTTCAAGATTAAGACAAAGTGATAAACACCATAAACATCTTTCCCACACAACATGCACTACAAAACTTCAACTAGTAAAGTGCAATAAATAAGCTCATCAAAACTAAACAAGGTACATAAACATGTTATGTAAAGATAATATGGCCAATCCTTGATTATAAATCCAAGATATATAATACAAAACACAAAAATCTTTTTGGTTTTAACAAACTTTATAACCACTTGTTGAGATTTTAAAAAAAATTTATGACCAAAGACAAAAAGCACATATTATGCTAAATGAACAATGCAAAAGCAATGCATGATAGTGCAAAAACTAAGCTATAGAGGGTACACAAACAAGAAATATCAATTTCTTAATTAACCCTTGAGTACATGTACAAACTAGTACATACTCACACAAAATCAAAAATAGCTTAGCACAAACTATTCAAGTTTCTCCACAATGTCAAGCATATTCTAAATCAAGAGAGATATCATAATTCATGTAATCCTCAAGAAAAATAAAACAAGACACAAAATAAAATATTTTTGTCTTTTTGAAATTTTTCAATGTTTTTGGATTTTTTTTTTTTTTTTTTTAATAAAAAACAACCTAAAAAAAACAAAACAACCAAAAACAAAAACAAAACATGTCCACAATTAATTGAAAGAATTAAATCAGGGACAAGTTAGCAACACTCACCTTGGAGAATCTTTTCTCACCCATATAGCACGATTCTTCGGCTTTGTAGGTGAAAATCCATGTGAAGCAGAGTGTATTTGAGGAATTACACCAATCTTCTGAGAGAGACTGAAATCCTGCAAATTCCTTTCACAAGCCAACAAGCTCAAATTTTTCAAAAGCATATGAAACAATTTATATGGACTTATGGCAGGAGAAATATCATCACATATCCTAGATTGAAACACAGAATGATTAAATTTCAATTTATGACAATTAGGACGAATGTGACCGGAGACACCACAAAAGTGACAAACAGGAACAAATTTAGGAACATCAGTATTCCTAACAACAAATCTAGTCTCAGATTTTGGTTTTTGCCTCAACAAAGAACAGTTTGGTCTAATATGACCAACAACACCACAAAGGTGACAAGTAGGCACAAAAACAAATTTATTATGCTCTCTAACAGTAGGATTAGACTTAGGTTTAGAAACTTCAGCGTCTACATCAGAACTTTTACCTTTGTCTAACCTAGCAAAATAAGCCTTTTCTTTAATATTCCTCTTGAAAGGAGGGATATAAACTTTCTCAGTTTTAGGCTTAAGAGAAACAGAAACACTTCTGTTATCATCAGCAAGTTTGGTATTAGACAAATTTTCCAATTTAGCTTCAGCCTCAGCTAACTTTTGTTCCAAACTTTTCATCTTCTCATCTTGAGAGGAAATTTGATTTCTCAAAAAATCATTCATTTTATTAGACTCATCTAATCTAACAAGCAATTCCTCTTTTTCAAGATTAGTCAATTTTAACTCTTCTTTGAATTTCTTAGCAATTTTCAAAGATTTAGATAATTCCTTACGAAGAGTTTCAAAAGCATCAAAAAAATCAACAGAAACAATAGTGTCCTTTTTATTCAAAACATCACAGTCATCAATAAAATCAGCAGAAGCATGAGCAGAAACATGATCAGAAAGACACTTCAAATTATCCATGACAACAGGGGTCAAGGATCAGCTCTTAGATCAAAAGATCTAAAACAGAAGAGCTACCTGCTCTGATACCACATGTTAGAAATTTAGACCCCTTAAACAACCAGATTGTGTAGCCTAGATTAATTAGCCAAGTTGTTACTTAGTCAAATTATGTAATTCTAGGTTAAAATAATCAAAACAATCATATCAAGAATATAAAGCAGCGGAAAATAAATAACACAAGATATGATCACCCAGGAAACCACACGGTAAAAACCTGGGGAGGATTTGACCCACCGATCCTCAAGGCATAACAGAATTCACTATGAAAGAATTGAAGTTCTTACAGAAGGACTACAAGCTCCCCGCTCGACTTCCTAACAATCTGGTTGTTTAAGGGGTCTAAATTCCTAACATATGTTCCCTCGCTAGTTGTAGTTTTTATAGTTATCAACAAAAAATAGATATCATGAATGACTTAAATAGTTATAGATATAGTTATGTTAGTGGTATATCAAAGGTTTTTTTTTTTTTTTTTCAAGGAAATATGAAAGACATTTCTCTAGTTTGGTTTCAATCAATTAAGACATCCATAATATCTTAATAGAAGTAATAATGAACATTAAATTTTTTTAATGTATGAAGCAGTTAGGTTAGTGGTATGTCAAAGTTAAAAATAAATAAATAAATAAATAAAATTCCAAGGAAATGCAAAAGGCCTATTTTTGAAAAAATAAATGGGAACTTTTGAATTGTAGAGATATGATTGTTTTAATTACCTTATTTATATACTTCATTATTAAGTTATAGTCATCTAAATTATAGTAGACCACACAAGATAAATATGTATAGATGATTTTTTTTATTCATGAATCATTATTTCATTGTTTACTTATAAATATCTAAATGAAAGTTTTTTTAAAAAAATATAAATTAAAATAGATGAATATGTAGAGTTAAAATTATATGAAAAGTTAAAACTACCTAAGATGAACGTTTAACCACTGGTAGATATGTGTTTTTTGAAGACTAAAAGTTTGTTTGATTGCTTTACCTGGAACTATACAGCTATGCAAATATTGTTGCAAATAGTTCCATTATTTGCAAATTATCAAGTTTGGTGGCCTTACATGAACTCCTATTTTGTGACAACCTTTTTTTTTAAATTTTTTTTCTTTTTGCCAAAACAACTTAAAAATATTGAAACTTAAATGATCACATGTTGTAACTATAAAATATGTTAGTGATATGAAAAATAGAAAGGTTTAAATTCTTAAAAAAACATTTTTAATAGATGTAATATAAAACATTTTTTCTCAATATTTTATGTAACTTTTCGCATAAGATCAATATTGTTGGAATGCTTTAAAGATGATACATAATATTTTTGAGAAGAAGAAGAAGAAGAAGTAGAAATGATGCTAACACATAATATAAAATTATTAAATTTGCGTGATTTAAATTTGTGGCAAAAAAATTAATATATCTATGACAAAGGTTTTTATCTGAATGATATATAGTATTCCATATATGTTTAGTCTTAATTCAAAAAGTCCATTCTCAATAGCCTTATAAGACTACAAATTGTTCAATCCGTAGGCCTAGGCACATTCAATGAGTGCTATCTAAATTATAAATTATATGACCCTTTATCACACAAATATTTTGATTCTCCTAATGTATGGTAGAAGAAGGCAAGTGTGTGTCTAGCTATTTTCTTGATTTGTGCTGCATAAGTATGAAGGATGTGACTGAATTTAAATGTTGAATAAAATAAGCTAAGAAGAAAAAAGAGTAAAAATAAAATATATAACAATAAACATCAAATTATCCAAGTCATTCTATGTAATATAATAACATTATATTATTATATACTATATGTATAATGTTGTAGGATAATATTTAATAATAAAAGAGAATATAAAATATACCAACTTAAAACACAAAACTAAATCGCATCAACCCAAAATAGAATTCTAATTAACACAAAAATTCATCAACCTAAGTATGGATGCAATAAAAAAATGAAAAACAAATTGAGAGAGAGAGAGAGAGAGAGAGAGAGAGAACCTTTGTTTTGTGAGGGAAAACTATGCATAAAATAGAAGAGATAGTGACGAATTTATAGTAAGAGGGTGTGAATAAAAAGAGACAAAAATGAAGGAAGATGAAGGAGAAAAGGAAGAATGATATTAATGTAGAAGGTAGTGGAGAGATGAAAAGGTAAGGAGGAAAGAAATGTTGGAGAAGTAGTGGGGAGATGAAAAGGTAAGGGAAGGAGAAAGGTTGGAGAAGTTTAAATATTAAAAAAATAAATGTTAAAAATAATTATTGGAAAATTGAAAAGAAAAAAGATATTTATAATAAAAATAATGGTTAAAAGATATTTTAATTTTTAAATAATGGAATTTTTAAGTCACCTTATTAAATGAGAAAATGATTTAAAAATATTTAGGAAAAATTAGAAACAAAAAAGGATAATGACGTGGTTGCTTAGGTGGCTTAACTAGAGCGTAGCAACAATAAATGCTACGCTTCAGCTTTTAGATATATATAGATTTTGTGAAATTCTGCTATGAGAGTTATATTAAGCCAAGTCCAGGTCCCTTTGTTTGTACACTATAATCGCTAAATAAAATACTTTGAACTAATATATTGTCAAGCTACGTGTGGAGTTTGGTTTGTGTTCAATTCAGTATATGACCCTGCCCAACTTGGAAGCATTACGACTTTAAATAAGACATTTTTAGAGGCTTAGTTCATGGAGTGGAGACTTGCCCAATTTGACCCCATTGTTTTGGTTTATTTATTGGTCACTACAAATTAGGTTTGATGATTGTATTGAAAACTATCCTTTACAGTTGCGTTTGTATTATTTTTTCTCCTCGCTACAACTCTGTGGACATAGGCACATTGCTAAATCACGTATATATTGTGTCTTGTGATAGTTTTCCTGGTGCATATTTTTGTCTACTTTTTGTCTCTCACAAGTTGAGGAATAATTACGTTGAATTCCTAACATGTATTGATGAAACCAAATTAATTTTGAACTCATTCTCTTAGTGGTTTGTAAACCATACTTTTAGAGAGGTTAATTTTGTTGACCATGATATAGTTAAATGGGTTCTTTTGTTTGGTCTTAAGGGATTGATTCACATCTCTTCCTTACCAGATTTTTTCCTTGATTAGGTCCTAGGATAGAGAAGGGACCATCCCTCCCATTGTAATTTGTTTCTAATTCTCTGCTTTCTTTGAATATTACATGTTTACCTAGAAAAAAATCACTAAATACAGTAGAATACACATTATTCAATTTTTCTTTATATTTGCTATTATTTACTACTACGTGTTGTGACTAGATATGCTATCGTTAAGGAATTGACAAGCCTGGGGTGGCCGTTCATGCATGCTCTCGAAAATGAGGTCCAACTCAATGAATGTTTACATGAGTGGAAGATGAAGGGATTTCAAGTCATTGGTTCAGTCTGTGATGTGGTGTCTCGAACCCAACGAGAGGAGCTAATGAGCACAACCTTCTCTATGTTTAATGGCAAACTCAACATCCTTGTAAGTCCTTTATTTCTTCTACATCACTGTGTTTTGCGTGGCATTTGAGAGCATACTCTAAAGTTGATGAAATGTAAATGATCATTTTGTTGAAGATACAAAAGCAGAGCAATTGCAGAACAAGAAGCCAAAAAGATAACACGTGTTGTTCAACACACGTGCACATCACTTATTCAAACTGTGTCGTTTTTCTGGTGGTTGAGAGTCAGTTATGGCACGTGTGTATTTCTGGTATAGCACGAGTGAATTTAAGCTCTAGTAGTGGCGGGAAAGTTTGTTATAGTTAGCTAGAATTGTTAGAAGATTCTAGAGCCTATTTATTAATGTAATTCCTTTATATAGTGGATGTATGTAACTATAGAAGATCAAGGTTGTGAGGGATAAGCTGATGGCAGTTGGAGTGATTCTTGATGATGAAGAATTGCTTCACATAGTCATTAAAGGCCTTCCTAAAGAGTACAATGCATTCAGATATGCTATACGTACAAAAAGTACACAAGTGAGTTTTGATGAACTCACCACTCTGCTTAGTGCAGAGGAAGAATCTTTGAATGATATTAATAATGTTAAAGACACTTTTGCAATGGCTGTGAATGCCACTTCTAGACCTAGTGGTTATAATCAATACAATTTTAGAGGTAGAGGAAGGAATAGCAACAGAGGAAGAGGATCTAACTCCTTTCCACAACAATTGCAGAACAAGAAGCCAGACAGATAACATGTGTTGTTCAACACACGTGCACATCACTTATTCAAACTGTGTCGTTTTGTAGGTGGTTGAGAGACAGTTATGGCACGTGTGTATTTCTGGTATAGCACGAGTGAATTTAAGCTCTAGCAGTGGCGGGAAAGTTTGTTATAGTTAGCTAGAATTGTTAGAAGATTCTAGAGCCTATTTATTCATGTAATTCCTTTATATAGTGGATGTATGTAACAGATTATATTCATTGAGTGAATAACATAATAGTTTTTCCTCTCAGAGTTTCTCCGATTCTCTCTCTGATTTTCTCTTCACTTTCTCTCTCTTTCTTTCTCTTTCTCACATCTTTTCCTTCTCAGATTTTGTGTGTTTGAGTCAAAGATCTGTGTGATCTTCTCTGAAACTTATCAGTTTCTTCACATTTTACATTCTTTTCTATACTAAAATCTTCGATTTCATTTTTAGAAGATCAATCTTTGGTCGACACTTTAAATGGCATTCGAATTTCACTTGGCCAGAGCCACTTCATTTGTGCTTTTGCAGTTGATACATTCAATTTATAGTTAACCTAATACGGTTTTAGATAAACAATGTGGGAACGGCCACATCGAAACCGACCTTGGAGTACACAGCTGAAGATTTCTCATTCCTCATGTCTACCAATCTTGAATCTGCATATCACATGTGCCAACTTGCCTATCCTCTTCTGAAAGCTTCTGAAGCAGGAAGCATTGTTTTCGTTTCTTCGGTTGCTGGTGTAGTAGCCATAAATACTGGAGGATCTATATATAGTGCAGCTAAAGGTAATTTCTTTGTGCTATTTAACTTTTTAATGCAAGCTTAAGGGTTATAAATTTTAGCTGTGACATCGAATAATGCGATCAGCTTTTGTCTGATATTTATTTGAAGGAGCGGTGAATCAACTTGCAAAAAATTTGGCATGTGAGTGGGCAAAGGATAACATAAGGAGTAACTCTGTTGCACCATGGTATATCAGAACCCCCCTGGCTGATCCTGTAATTGTGATAGGGCTTGAAGATTCTTAAAATCTGGTCATTGTTAAATGTCTTAGGGAGATAATAATTAACATGAAGAGTCTTTAAGTGAGGTCTTGATGTTACATAATAATTTATATTATCTTCTTTGCAGTATCTAAGCAATGAAAAATTACTGGAGGCTATTATCTCTCGAACCCCTCTTGGACGTGTAGGAGAGCCAAAGGAGGTTTCTTCCTTGGTGGCATTCCTGTGCCTACCTGCAGCTTCTTACATAACCAGTCAGACTATTTGTGTTGACGGAGGGATTACTGTAAATGTCTTCAGCTTCCCATGAGCAGAAAAAAATGATGTTCAGGCACCTTATTGGAACATGTTTTTGGCACTGCATCAAGGCATGTTTATAAACCCATGAATATTGGCATGACTACAAGTGTTTTTACGCAAGGAAAAAAGAATAAATATAGTGTACTAGTTCTGTCCGTAATTGAAAATAAAAAAGGAATGTAGTAAGTGGGATGGACAAACCTTTCTCTCCTTGGCATTTTCTAAAATTATTGTATATCCATCAAAATCGTTTATCTTGTATTCTTAAATTTATAAATAGTTGAAATACAATGCATATATGTTCCTAGTTCTTGAGTGACTATTTATTTAAACATAACTACTAGTATTTCTATTTGGTAACATATCATTCGGCCCTCACGGCTTCTAACTCTTCCTCTTCATCCACTGTCAACCAAACCAAAACCTCCCCAACCCCTCTTTCAATTCCCTTTTTGATTAATTCTCACAAACTCCTTTCTAACCCTCCTTCTCTTCCCTTTTTGATCAATCCTCAGAACTTCTTATCCATCGAAATCACCAACAAAAACTACCTCTACTAGAGAACTAACTCATACCTTAACTAGTTGTCAAGATCTCCTCAATTTAGTTGATGGCTCCAACTCATGTCCTCCCTCTCTCTTTGACACGCCTTGATCAACTCCTTATGAGTCTTCTAATTTCCCCCTTGTCCGAAATACCCCTCATCGTTGGGTTCAATTCATCTCTTGGGCTTTCACTTCAATGTTTTAAAATCTGTGTGTTCAATTGTCTTAAATCCAAGTGCAATGATTTTAGTCACAACCTTAGCTACCTGTATCAAGTTCCGACCTTATTTATTGTCCTTAGTTGCATATAATTTTCCATAGCCGTGAGTTCTTTCACTCAAATGCTTCTTCTTCTGTTATTGAGACTTATTCCTCCAGAACTTCTCCAACAAATCTTGCCCATCCTAGCCCTCAATCTTCAATTAGGGTCTTCGTCGCAACCTAGAGTTCATGATCGCGGCCACAATTGCAATTTTTGATACGCTCATCCAATACACGTGGAGTTCATCCCATTCAGGGGGATACAGGGTACTTATGTCTGGTCCAGTGACTGGCTCATGCTACCAAAGCTGCAATGGTTTAAAACATATGATAGCAACCTATTAGTACCTTTATTCTGATATTCCTCCTCCTCCCTCTGCTCTCATGCCTTATATGTTGCAATTTCTTAAATTTATAATCGGTTTCTTAACTCACCATGTCATTTTGGACCTTGTCAATCTTTTAGCCACTCGTAAGGAATATCATGGCCATGATCAATTTTGTCTTGGTGTAAACTCCTCATTTCTCACACAGGTTGTACACTATTAATTAAATAATTTATGTCATGCGTGTTATTTTGTATTGTTCTTTGATGATTATTTCAAATTCATATGGTATCTTCTTCCTTGTATTTTGGTGTGCTTGCCATTTTTCTTATTTTCCAATTTATGGTTGAATGTTAACTCCCTACAACAACTAATTCTTCGCAACAAATTTTGTAAATTGAGTTCATTCTTTGCAAATTATGGAATAAATCATCGTCTCTCTTGTTCCTGCCCTGACAAACAAAATGGTAAAATCAAATGTTGAAATTGGCATATTGTTGAAACCAGATTATCCTTAGTGGATCATGCCTCTATCCCTTAAAAATACTAGCAATTCACGTTTGACACAGCATTTTTCCTCAATAATCGAATTTCATCCGGTATATGGTGGCATTTTGTTATTTGAGAAGCTTCTTCATTCTAAACCAGATTATAACTTGGTCTTTAATTGTTTTTGTTATCCATTTTTACAAGCATACAATTGTCACAAAATGGATTTTGTGTATGCTCCTCATGTCTTTCTCGGATGTATATAGTCCTCAACACCATGCATATCGTTGCCTTGAACCCCACTCTGTCCACCCTTTCATTGCCTGACAGATTCAGTTTGAATAACATAAATTGCCATTTTTGGGGCCCTCCATTCTTGGTACCTCATCCTCATCCTCATCCCCACGTCTTGGGCAGTGGTTTTAATTTTCCTTCTACACTAATTGTCTCCCTTAGCTAAACACACCCTTACTTTGTTGGGCTTTGTGGAGCCTAGTTATGTTTAATCCGATTGACGACCCGAATAATGTTGTGTGGTTTTTAATGGGAGATTTTCTGAGGCTTAGTCCATGGAGCAAAGGCAGGAAAAATTTTTGGCCCGTTTTGTAATCCATTGTGTATCTTGTGTGCAGGATGTAGAAAACGCAGTTTTGGTGATTAGGGTTTTTTTTTTTTTTTTTTTTTTTTTGTCATTCTTAAGAGACTAAAACACTGTACTGCCGCACTTTGTATTTTTCCCTTATAATAGTGAAATCTCAGCAACTTCGTGAATGTAGGCAAATTACCGAACCACGTAAATATTGTCTTGTGCGTGTCATTGTTTTTCTTTGGCGTGTGTTTTCTCTATTTTTTGTTTTTCACAGGTTGGGAATTTCGGGTTAATTCCCTATAACTGGTATCAGAGCCTAGGGTTAGGTTTGAGTGGGAGTGGGAGCAATGGCAAAGGAAGTAGGAAAGGTGTCTAGAATAGAAAAGTTCGATGACACAGACTTTGCGTATTGGAGGATGCAGATTGAAGATTATCTCTATGGGAAGAAATTGCATCTGCCTCTTTTGGGAACAAAATCTGAGACTATGAAGGCTGAGGAATGGGCTTTTCTTGACAGACAGGTACTGAGAGTTATTAGGTTAACTTTGTCTAGGTCTATTGCACACAATGTTGTAAAGGAGAAGACCACAGTAGATCTGATGAAGGCTTTGTCTGGTATGTATGAAAAGCCATTAGCAAACAACAAGGTGCATTTGATGAAGAAACTATTTAATCTGAAGATGGCAAAGAACGCATCAGTAGCACAACATCTGAATGAATTTAACACTATCACAAATCAATTGTCGTTTGTAGAAATTGATTTTGATGATGAGATCCATGCACTGGTCGTTTTGGCTTCTTTGCCAAACAATTGGGAGGCAATGAGGATGGCAGTAAGCAATTCTATAGGAAAGGAAAAGCAGAAGTACAATGACATACAAAATTTAATTCTAGTTGAGGAGATTTGCAGAAGAGATGCAGTTGAAACCTCAGGATCTGATTCTACCCTAAACCTTGAGACAAGAGGCAGAGGTAATGACAGAAATTCAAATCGGGATAGATCAAAATTCAGAAATTCTAATCGGAACAGAAGTAAATCTAGATCAGGCCAACAAGTACAATGCTAGAACTGTGGGAAAATGGGTCACTTTAGGAGGCAATGCAAAAGTTCTAAGAAGAAGAATGAAGATGATTCTGCTAATACTGTAACAGAAGAGGTACATGATGAATTACTTCTTGCAGTAGACAGTCCACTTGATGATTAGGTTTTGGACTCAGGAGCTTCGTTTCATACCACTTCACACCGAGAAATCATACAAAACTATGCTGTAGGTGATTTTGGTAAGGTGTATTTGGTTGATGGTACAACCTTGGATGTTGTGGGTATGGAAGATGTTCGTATATTGTTGCTCAATGGGTCTGTTTGGTTACTAGAGAAGGTTCGACATATTCCTGATTTGAGGAGGAACCTGATTTCTGTTGGACAACTTGATGATGAAGGGCATGCAATACTATTTGTTGGTGGTACTTGGAAGGTTATAAAGGGAGCCAGAGTATTGGCTCGTGTAAAGAAGACCAGTACTCTATATATGACCTCAAGTTCAAGAGACACAATTGCAATTGTTGAAGCAAGTACTGATACAAGCCTACGGCACCGCAGACTTGGTCACATGAGTGACAAAGGGATGAAGATGCTGTTGTCAAGTGGAAAACTACCAGAATTGAAGTCCATTGATTTTGGCATGTGTGAAAGCTGCATCTTAGGAAAGTAGAAAAAGATGAGCTTCTTGAAAAGTGGCAGGACACCAAAGACTGAAAAATTGGAGTTAATACACACTAATTTGTGGGGGCCTTCTCCGGTTGCATCCCTTGGAGGTTCAAGGTACTACATCATTTTCATTGATGACTCAAGCAAAAAGGTATGGGTTTATTTTCTAAAAAACAAATCTGATGTATTTGAAACTTTTAAGAAGTGGAAGGCCATGGTTGAGACAAAAACATGTTTGAAAGTAAAATGTTTGAGGTCAGATAATGGAAGAGAGTACATAGATGGAGGGTTCAGTGAGTATTGTGCTGCACAAGGAATTAGGATGGAGAAGACCATTCCTGGGACGCCACAGCAGAATGGTGTGGCTGAGCGCATGAACAGAACTCTCAATGAGCGTACTAGGAGTATGAGGTTGTATGTTGGACTACCAAAAACTTTATGGACTGATGCTGTTAGCACTGCAGCTTACTTGATAAGCCGAGGACCATCAGTTCCCATGGAGTTCAGACTTCCTGAGGAGGTTTGGAGCGGTAAAGAGGTAAATTTTTCACATTTAAAAGTTTTTGGTTGTGTTTCTTATGTTCATATTGATTTTGACGCTCGTAGTAAACTTGATGCAAAGTCTAAAATATATTTTTTCACTGGCTATGGTGATGAGAAATTTGGCTATAGGTTTTGGGATGAACAAAACAGGAAAATCATCAGAAGTAGAAATGTGATATTTAATTAACAGGTTATGTACAAGGACAAGTCAACTGTAGTGTCAAATGTTACAGAGATAGATCAAAAGAAATCTGAGTTTGTCAACTTAGATGAATTGACTGAAAGTACTGTCCAGAAAAGGGGTGAAGAAGATAAGGAGAATGTAGATTCACAGGTAGATCAAAGTACACTTGTAGCTGAAGTCCATAGATCTTCTAGGACCATCAGACCTCCACAACGTTATTCACCCACTCTAAATTATCTCTTGTTGACTGATGGTGGTGAGCCAGAGTGTTATGAAGAAGCCTTGCAGGATGAAAATTCAAGCAAGTGGGAGTTAGCCATGAAGGGTGAGATGGATTCCTTGTTAGGGAATCAGACATGGGAATTAACTGAATTGCCAATAAGAAAGAAGGCTTTGCATAACAAGTGGGTATACAGAATAAAGAATGAGCATGATGGCAGCAAGCATTACAAGGCCAGATTAGTTGTCAAAGGGTTCCAGCAGAAGAAGGGCATTGACTACTCAGAGAGATTTTCTCCAGTTATGAAGATGTCAACCATTAGACTGGTACTGGGAATGGTGGCTGCAGAAAACTTACATCTTGAACAGTTAAATGTGAAGGCGACATTCCTTCATGGTGACTTGGAGGAAGACATTTACATGATTTAGCCAAAATGGTTCATTTTTCAGGGACAAGAGAATCTAGTCTACAAATTGAGAAAGAACTTATATGGCCTAAAACAAGCACCAAGACAATGGTACAAGAAATTTGACAGTTTTATGCATAGAATTGGGCTCAAGAGATGTGAAGCTAATCACTGTTGCTATGTTAAGTTCTTTGACAATTCTTATATCATTTTATTATTGTATTTGGATGATATGCTCATTACAGGGTCTAGCATTGAGGAGATTAATAATCTAAAGAAGTAATTGTCAAAACAGTTTGCAATGAAGGATTTGGGAGCTGCAAAGCAAATCTTTGGCATGAGAATCATTAGAGACAAGGCTAATGGTACATTGAAACTTTCACAATCAGGGTATGTGAAGAAAGTTCTTAGCGGGTTCAACATGAATGAAGCTAAACCAGTAAGCACACCCTTGGGTAGTCATTTCAAACTAAGCAAAGAACAGTCACCAAAGATAGAAGAAGAAAGGGACCATATGAGCAAGGTGCCCTTTGCCTCAGCTATTGGCAGCTTGATGTATGCTATGGTGTGTACAAGACTAGACATTGCACATGCAGTGGGAGTTGTGAGCAGATTCATGAGTAGGCCTGGAAAGCAGCATTGGGAGGCAATCAAGTGGATTCTGAGATATTTGAAGGGTTCATCAGATACATGTCTTTGCTTCACAGGTGCAAGTTTGAAATTGCAAGGTTATGTAGATGCTAATTTTGTTGGTGATATTGATAGTAGAAAGAGTACTACTGGGTTTGTATTTACTCTAGGTGGCAATCAAACATAAAGCAAGCCATATTTACTACTTTCAAATCAAAGATAATTCAGTTAATATGTGACATAAAACTTCTGCCAAAAGTCATATAGCTTCATTTATTTAGCAGTCCCTCCATCTTTCAACAAACTTTAGAATCTCATATAGGCAACTATATACAGTAAAGAATTTGTTATAGTCCATATAATCAAGACATTTGAAAGCTCAAAGCTAAATAAATCTGTTAGACACTAAGCTCAACTCAGCAAAGCCTTATCACAATTCACAATTACTTCATTTACTTGGGTTATGGATCCCAATAATCTAGTACTCCACAAAATAAACAGAATTCAGATCACAGAATATATGACCTAGACAAATTTAGCACAACTAAAATACGATTCAACTAATAAGAAATAGGATGCTAGAGATAAATTTCAACATAAACTGAAAATTTTGGGAAACCTTTAGGAGCTACTTTTGTTTTGTTACCAAACATTAAAGAAGTGAACTGCACATGAAAAAATTATGCAAATCATGCTGACAATAACACTAACCTTGATGTACAAACACAAAACAAATATTGTTAAGGACATATTTTATGTAGTTGGCTAATCCTTTGACAAAACGCACTTTACTTGTATTTGGGTAGATCTAATATGTGTTTAATACTTCATGGAACATGTTGTTTAAGTCTAGTATTAAAGCCATGAATATTGGACCAAGAAACAAGTGAAGAAAAGCTGTTCATTAAAGCTAGACAGATAGCACGACACCTGCGGACAGATATCTCGACAGCTGCTCGACACCTCTTGACAGCTGGCTATCTATCGAGCTCTTCAGTTGATTGTTATCGCAATCTCGATACCTTCTCGACAGTTGGCGGATCGATCGAGAAAACTCCTGTCCCCTCGACAGCTTCTCGACACCTCCTCGACACCTAGCTATCTATCGAGGTTTAAAGCTCGACATCTCCTCGACACCTCCCGATCGATCGAGGTTATAGGAAATCAGAATTTTCAAATCTGATTTTTGGGCCAGGCTTTTGTACTTGTATAGGGTTTCTTTTCTCACAACCCTAGACCTATATAAGGCATATTTTAGAGGCCATCACATAAGAGAATACAAGGAGAACATATGCAAAAAGTGACCGATGCCTTATTCTCTTTGAAAGAAGCTACTGCGTCTTTGCGCCTTAGGGTTTTGTAACCAAGTGCTTCTTGATCTTCATTGTTGATGAAGTGAAGAACTTTGCAGCCAACATCTTCTTCTAGTTGGTAATTAAGTCGCGTACTGGGATCCGCGCAATTAGTTAGTCACATACTGGGATTCGTGCATCATCAAAGGGTGGCGTTCATATATTGAAGAGTTCAGAGGTTCTGAAGCGGTAGAAGGTTCCTGTTGTGAGTTCATCTACGGGGATTGTAGAGTCTAGGGACAAAGGTTGTTACTAGATCTGAAACTTCTCTTTACTATAGTGGATTGCTTTTC
Source organism: Quercus aquifolioides (assembly GCA_019022515.1). Lineage (NCBI taxonomy): Eukaryota > Viridiplantae > Streptophyta > Magnoliopsida > Fagales > Fagaceae > Quercus > Quercus aquifolioides. The sequence goes on from CM032326.1 coordinate 33,543,903, forward strand.
GGGAAGGTTTCCCCCCAAGTCTTTTACTGTGAAACTAGTTTGTTTCATTGATTTTCCTTGGTCATCATATCTTATCTTATTTATTTTTCCGCTGCATGATTTTGACATGATATTGATGTTTGTTTGTTTTAACAAGTTTGATTCATAATAAATTTAATTAACAACTTGGGTTTAAAACTTGTTAATTCTATCAACCGGGGTCTAAATTTCCCAACAAGTGGTATCAGAGCGGGTTCACTCTGATTGGATTAATTTCCTGAGTGTGATCCTTGACCCCTGTTGTCATGGATCGTGGACAATTTCTTTTGATTCCTCCTTTATTTGATGGAACTAATTATGCGTACTGGAAAGTTCGTATAAAAATGTTTTTGAAGGCTCTAGGTGAACAGGTATGACAAGCTGTTGAAGTTGGCTGGATTAAGCCAAAGGAAGCGCCGGTGGATTGGAATGATGCAACAATCATAGAGGCAAATTTCAACAGTAAGGCTTTGAATGCTCTGTTTTGTGGGGTGACCAATGAGAAATTTAAGAAGATATCATCCACGGAAGTTGCCAATGTAGCATGGACCATTCTTGAGACCACCTATGAAGGTACCAAGGCAGTAAAGACTGTGAAGCTTCAACAACTTACTAGAAGTTTTGAAGAAATAAGGATGGAGGAGGATGAGACCTTTGATGAGTTTTATGCTAAACTCAAGGATATTGTGAATTCTACTTTCAATCTTGGAGAATCTATTGCGGAATCCAAAATTGTTAGAAAAATCCTTAGGTCCTTACCTGAAAGATTCCATGCCAAGATCACTGTCATTGAAGAAGCAAATGACATTGATCAAATTCCTTTGACTGAGCTTGTAGGGAACCTTCAAACCTATGAGATGGGATTAGCTTTAATGGGAAAAGGTGGAAAGAGCAAAAACTTAGCTCTTAAGGGTATAGAGGAAGAGATTGAGAACTCTGAAAGTGAAGATGAAGATGAAGATGATGAAGAGTATGAGGATCTATCATTCATAACTGATGAGATTATCACGCTTCTTCAATTTAGGAAAAAAGATAAAGGGTTGGTTACTACTTGGAGTGACACTGAGGATGACTCTTTTGATGATTTTGTGGATGAATGTCATCACGTTATGGCCTTTGCTGCCTCAACTGATAAGGTGATTGTGGAGAGTGCTAGTGACAGTGAGGATTCTTCTGATGATGAAGTACCTAAGAAGATGACCCTTCAGGAAGCCTATGATAAGCTATGCACTGAATTCATAAAATCTGAAAAGCCTTCTCATCTTTGTAGAAAAGAGTTCAATGAGGTAAAAATTGAAAAAGCTATCTGTTAGTCAAACTAGATGAGACTACAAGGTTAGTTGAGACTCTTGTTGTGGACAACGCCTCATTAGAAGAGAAGGTCAAGAATCTTGAGGTTGAGCTTAGTTAAGCTAGAACTCAAATGGAAAGGATGTCTAGTGCAAAGCTTGATGAGGTATTGAGTGCTCAAAAGCCTAATTTTGATAAGACTGGCTTAGGATATGTTGTTTCCTCTGGCCCTCATCTTCGACGGCTTCTGGATCAAGGACTGTCTTTATGCTCCAATCTAAGAAAGGTGATAAAGGTATGAAATCCAAAACTGATTTGCCTAATTCTAAATCCCTTGTTAGATCACATGTTTGTCACCATTGTGGTGTTGCTGGACACATTCCTAATTGCTTTAAGTTGTATCCTCAAAAGCAATTGTCCAAACGGTCATAGGTTTCCTCTCAAGGACCTACACCTTTGTTTAGAGAGTTATTAAAAGTCTTGAGCTTTTTAACTCAATTTTAGGAGAATTCTAATTCTTCTATGTCCTTTAGTAGACATACTAGGACACGTGTCTTTTCATCTTCACAGCTAAAGACTCGTGCTGTGTGGGTGAAAAAGGAGCCTAAGACTTAATTGTCTTTTCTGTTTGTCCTTTGCTTTAATTCTTTCTATCTAAAGTAGAATGCTTTTTGCTTGATTTTGATAGGCCACAATCTGAATGACCCCTTGTGATTTAAACCAATTAATTAATTAGCCAAGTTGTTAATTAATCAATTAATCATGCAAACGCGTGGAAGCACAAACAAATCACCAATAAACTAAATAAGCAGCGGAAATTAAATAACATGGTGATTTGTTTACGAATGGGGAAAACCCCACCAGATGATTTTCAGGTCACCACTTCCGAAACTTCACTATTATCAAATCAAGCGGTTACAAGTAAAGGAATCCCAAGTACCTTACCAACCTACAGTTGAACCCTTACCCCAATACCCAATTGGACTTGATCTGTAGTGACAGTTCCCACCTTTGATGCACGGCTCCCAAGTACGTGACTAACCAATGCGCGAATCCCAGTACGCTACTTCAAACACCAACTTAGAAGAAGAGGTTGGCTGCAAAGTTCTTCAGTTCATCCTACACAATGAAGATCAGGAAGATGCTTGGTCACAAAACTCTTTGGTGTAAATACACAGCAACTTCTTCAGAGAAGATGAACTAGGTCAAGAACTTCGTCTTTGATCACAATTTGCTTGAATAGAGATTGCTCAATGCTTTTGCAACTTGTGTACAATTTGACGACTCTTGAAACAATCCTTTTATATGTTTAGGGTTAGAAGAAAAGAAGGCCCAAAAGCATATTCACGGATCCCAAGGAAATCAGATCAGAAAATCTGATTTTATAATTCTCGACAGATAGCAGGTGTCGAGGAGCTATCGAGCAAGTGTCGAGGTTTAATGAATTTGCACTTCAGCTTGTTTTTCTTAGACAGACTTGATGACTTCAACACTTGATCTTGAAACCTTGTTTCTTGAAGTATTAAAAACATCTAAAACTACCCAATTACAAGTAGAGTGCGTTTTGTCAAAGGATTAGCCAATTTACATAAATAAGTGACATATGTTCTTAACAAGTGAAAACACATATGTCCTAACAATCTCCCCCTTTGGCAATCCGTGACAAAACCACAACAAACAAATGAACATATGAGAGAAGTCATAAATCACTCAACTCATATTCGCTTGTTGAATACAATAAAATCTATTCTAACACAAACTCTTGAAAAACTTTGCAAGAAAAGAGTTTATGGCAAGTAAACTTTGACAACCTGTATTTCTGAAACACTTTAAACAAAACTCATCAAGGCATCTTGTGTGAAACAGAAATAATAGATTGCATACAAGTATAATGAACTTGTGTATAAAGATAGAAAAGAAACAACACATGAAGAGATAGGTGAAAGAAACATACATCCATATATAGAGAAAATAAGTACAATGTATGTAAAACTGGTCACAAGACCTCATATACAAGATCAATGTATCTATGAAGAATAGAAAGAAAAAGATACATCAAAACCTCACTACATCCCTCAAAATATCAACACTCCCCCTATCAAAAATGTCCTATACTAACTATCCCCTTAAGATGACTACTCTCATAACCCAAAACTATTCCCCCTTTTTGTCACGAGTGACAAAGGGTAGAGTGTCATGTAGACATCTCATCAGTAGAGCTAGCATCTCCATCATCATCATCCGAAGCATCATTGTCATCACCACCACCATCATCATCATCATCCTCAGAGTCAGAAGCCGCTGGAGAAGGTGGTGAAGGAGTAGCCTCAGAAGCAAAACCACCCATGGTCGCCTGCCGTCGTGCAATACGACCAACACGAACATTCACCTGATACAACTCAGTGGAGAGTGTATCGAGGTGAGCATCCATGCGCTGCAGCTGCGCCATGATGTCTCCAAGAGATACATCGCCTGTAGAGAATGAAGGAGCAGATGTAGATGAAGTAAATCTGGATGGAGCTGAACGAGAGGGAGGAGTGGAATCCGTCTGTCGCGACCTAAATTGAGCCTCACTACGTTTTACGGTAGCGGCATCTATGGCACAGATGTGTGGGAAGTGGTCGGACACAGGAAAAGGGATAGAAAAATGGCGTAAGATCCTCGTGATAGCGGAAGGAAAGATGAGCTTATCACAAGACGCTGAATCTAGATGAACATCTATGATAGAAAGGATAAAATGAGAAGGAAAATCTATAGTAAGATGCTCTAGAAGAGATAACAAAAATCGAGCATGAGGCTCTGTGATGGAGTTGTAGTAAGAGAGTGGATGGAGTACAAAAGTCATCACCATGTTTAGAAATCTAGGACCTTTAGCAAAAGATCTACATGATGTGTACTGATGCTCACCCCAATCAGCTGGGCGCTGACAAAAAGCAGAAATGAGCTCATCTTTGGACATAGTCCTCAGATGCTCACAGGAAGGATAATCAGGAAAATCTATCCTAGGAACCCTAAGCATATCCGTAACTAGCTGCAGTGTGACAGAGATGCACATACCTCGAACGCGAGTGAAAAAGAGAGGTACTGAACGATCTATCCCGTGCATGTTAGAGTAAAACTCCTGAATTAGCACGAGAGGACATGTGACCGGGACGTCACAGTGACTCCTATCCCCTACTGTGAATGACAGAGGGAAGGTCAGTGTCGGCGAAGTCCGCCAAAATGACTTGGCGTTCCGAATGAACACCTCGTCTAGAAAAGTTCTCCGAAAATGCCTTGTGGGCATCTCCATCATGGAACCGAAGATTTAGAGGAGCAGAATCAGAAGATGAGGAAGCTCCAGAACACAGAGGGTTTTGAGCCGGAGTGGATTTACGTTTGGGTGCCATAGACACTACTAACGTAAACAGAATGATAAAGAGATAGAGAATGAGACAATCAGAAAATTCCCAACACAGTTCATATATATCAAATATATTGAACAAAAAGTACGTATGCATGGGGATGCATGAACATGTGACATGCAAATTAAAAAGCATCATGGGCTCAGCCCAATCCAATCCTACCAGCACACAAACATAGAGCACACATCTAAATGCATGTAAATACCATTCTAATGCACATGAAATGCAATGTATGACATTTTGAACACATTTAAGTGAAAACCCAACCCAAAATTTCAAGAAAAACTCATTAATTTTGAAAAACCCTAAAACCTAAGCTTCAAAACATGAAATGCATGAAAAAGGAAGGAAAATGAGATCTTACCAAGTGATTAGAAGCAAGGTAGGGCCGAAAATCAAGTGGGTTTGAAGTTTTGAGTGAGAAAATCAAGTTTGGGAGAGGAACCGCCACGGACAGATCGAGAGAGATTGAGAGAAATGAGATCTGCATTGCGACTGAGGTTTAAATAGGCACCTCAGTAATTCTCGATAGCTAAGGTGTCGAGAGGTATCAAGGAAGCTGTCGAGGAAGGTGTCAAGGAAAAGGCCGTCGACATCTGAAGGTGTCGAGAGGTGTCGAGGTATAAGAACCAATTTCAAAGAACAGAAGCTCGATCGATCGAGAAGGTATCGAGGAGATAGGAACTTTCTCGATCGATCCACCAGGTGTCGAGATTGCGATAAGAAAAGGCTTGAGAAGCTTGACAGATAACAAGGTATCGATGAGGTGTCGAGGAGGTGTCAAGTCAGCAGTTAAAAGCAGTTTTTCGAGAAGTGAAAAACACAGATATGAATGCAATCCAACATACACCTCAACCATTTATCCGATCAACATATAAAGCTCTCAAAATCATCTCTCGACAAAAATTTAAGCACATGGATCCTCAAAAACACACACACACACTAAACAAGTCTAACCAATTTTATTTTTCAAAAACAAGTTAAGACAGTTTAGTGAGCATACATTAGCACATGTAAAACCTTTGTGATGGCCAAATCACATTGTACCTGCACATGTATCAAAAGTAGCAAAGAATATTGCGTGTTGTGTGTGAAAAACATCGCAAGATTGCATATGTGTATACATATTATGACGATCAGAGATATGAGAAAATTACTTTAACTCACACACAATCATAACTGTTTGATGAGGACTATCGCTTTCGAGGTACATCCTTTAACTCCCACATCTCCTAGAATACACGCTTGCAACCATATTTAAAGTATTTTTAATCTTTTTGCTTTTTTTTTTCTTTGCATATTTTCTTTTAAGCATATCATGCATAGACATATAAAGAGAGAAAAGAAATACCCAAGATGTTAAACATTTGACACTGCACTTTTGCTATGCCGAAGCATACAGGTGTCTTTATTATGATTGGCAGGCAACAGTGGTGAGATGGTTATTTATGTCTTTCTCTTAGGATTTTCTAGTCCTACCCGTCAAAAAGAGTGATATGAGTGTTAAGTTCAAGAGATAACTTAATCTTACTCATCACAAACAAGAGCCACAAAGCTCACTTGCTTAGTTGTGCATAGAGATGCTCATCTAAGCTACAAGAAATACAAAGTTTAGAAAACTCTGTTTCATTGGCCACCTAAGGTACACAAGTACCAAAGTACACAAAACACACACTGTTTTTGTATTTTTCTGATTTTTCAAATTTTTTTTTTATATTAAAAAAAAACAAAACAAACAAAACTGAAAGTAAACACACAAAAACATGTTAAACAAAGCAAAGCGTAAAACTAGACTGACTCAACAAAAATGCAAAACACACAAGCAATGCAACAAACAAGAAAAACAAGAAGGGAAAAGAAAGTGATGAAATCACTTAGAGTCCTTTTTCTTCCACACCTTGGAAGAACCTTTCCTTTGATTGAACCCTTAAACCGGCGATGAGGGGGAAGAATTGAAACCGTTCAAGTTCGAAAGGAATATGAAGGCTTTTAGAAGATCTCCAAGAGGAGCAAGAGAGGATTGAAGCTAATTTTGGCTTCCAAATGCTATCATGTTGTTGCTCTGTTGAGTGGCTAGCTACTTATAGCAATTTGGTTGAGTATGACCGGCAGTTCCACAATGATGACAAAGATGCTGCTTCTTTTGTTTAGGCTTTTGAGAGTTAGCCTTCTTAGCCCTAGGGTTTTTAGCATCTTTCTTATCTTGCTTAGGGGGTGCTCCTAAGATAGATTTACCCTTGTCTAAGTTCTCACTAGCTAATTCAGTTTTAACATCAGTGTTCTCAATTTCAGTGTTATTAGCAGGAGAAACAAAAACAATATTACTAGTAGAAGTAGTATTAGAGAAAGAAAGAGCATACCCTAAGCCTGTTCAATCCGAAGCAGATTTCTGATTGCTGAGCATCTCATCAAGCTTTGCACTTGAAGTCCTCTCCAGTTGAGCTCTGACTTGAAACAACTCCGCTTCAAGCTTCTTGGTCTTCTCAGCCAAAAAGTTGTTCTCAAACCTCAGTGCTCCAATAGTTTGATTCGCCTCATCAAACTTTGTGGACAACTTTTCACGATCAAATTCCACATCACTGAGCTTCTTGATGGCCAGCCTATACAATTTCTCATGCTTCTCAGAGAGCTTGTAAAGCTTCTCATAGGTTGAATGGATATCATCTTGATCATCCATCTTCTTAAATTTGGACTCCACCAGTTCTTCTTCTTCATCCATTTCTTCAACAATCCCTTCAGTAGGATTGACTGTGGCAGTGAAGGCATTTAAGATTCCGTCATCCTCATTGTCGGAATCATCTTCGGGCTCAATGTCACTCAAGGTTGCAGCAAGTTCCTTACTCTTCCTAATGCTCTTGAGATATGTCGGGCATTCATGCTTCATGTGACCGAATCCATGAAATCCGAAGCACTTTGGTTCTACCGGAACAGTGTACTGACCGCCATCCTTAGCATCCTTCTTCCCTTTGTCTTGGCTCTTAAACTGAGAAGAGCTGGATTGTCTGCGGTCCTTGTCGAAGTTCCTCCCATTGGCATTCTTCAAAAACTTCTTGAACTGCCTTGTAATGTAGGACTTCATCTTGGAATCTTCATTATCGGAAGACTCATCTGTATCACTGCTCTTTGCCTTCAAGGCCATGCTCTTGCTTTTACCCGTTTTGCCAATCCTAGATAGTCCTAGTTCGTAGGTCTGCAAGTTTCCAACCAGCTCAGTCAAAGGAATTTTGTCAATATCCTTTGATTCTTCTATTGCTGTAATCTTGGCATAGAATCTCTTAGGTAGAGATCTGAGCACCTTCCTTACAACCTTGGGTTCAGGGATGGTTTCCCCAAGATTGAAGGCTGTGTTCACTATGTCCTTGAGCTTGGCATAGAACTCATCAAACGACTCATCCTCCTTCATCTTAATCTCTTCAAAGCTTGTAGTGAGCCTCTGAAGTTTTGAATCTTTGACAGCCTTTGTTCCTTCATAGGTTGTTTGGAGGATGGTCCAAGCCTCCTTAGCAGTTTCAATTGAGGATATCTTTTTGAACTCCTCATTGGTGACTGCGCTAAATAGGGCATTTAACGCTCTGCTATTGAAGTTTGCCGCCTTGATCTTGGCGTCATCCCAATCGGCCGGTTCTTCTTTTGGCTTGGTCCAACCAATCTCTACAGCTTGCCACACCTTCTCATCTAAAGATTGCAAGAAAACTCTCATGTGTACTTTCCAGTATGCATAGTTAGTGTCATCAAATAAAGGAGGTATGATTAATGACTATCCTCTATCCATGACAAACAGGGGTTAATGGATCAACACAGCAAAGATTAAACCTAATCAAAGTGTGCCTGCTCTGATACCACTTGATAGGCCACAATCTGAATGACCCCTTGTGATTTAAACCATTTAATTAATTAGCCAAGTTGTTAATTAATCAATTAATCATGCAAACGCGTGGAAGCACAAACAAATCACCAATAAACTAAATAAGCAGCGGAAATTAAATAACACGGTGATTTATTTACGAATGGGGAAAACCCCACCGGGTGATTTTCAGGTCACCACTCCCGAAACTTCACTATTATCAAATCAAGCGGTTACAAGTAAAGGAATCCCAAGTACCTTACCAACCTACAGTTGAACCCTTACCCCAAAACCCAATTGGACTTAATCTGTAGCGACAGTTCCCACCTTTGATGCACGGCTCCCAAGTACGTGACTAACCAATGCGCGAATCCTAGTACGCGACTTCAAACACCAACTTAAAAGGAGAGGTTGGCTGCAAAGTTCTTCAGTTCATCCTACACGATGAAGATCAGGAAGATGCTTGGTCACAAAACCCTTTGGTGCAAATACACAGTAACTTCTTCAGAGAAGATGAACTAGGTCAAGAACTTTGTCTTTGATCACAATTTTCTTGAACAGAAATTGCTCAATGCTTTTGCAACTTGTGTACAATTTGATGGCTCTTGAAACAATCCTTTTATATGTTTAGGGTTAGAAGAAAAGAAGGCCCAAGAGCATATTCACGGATCCCAAGGAAATCAGATCAAAAAATCTGATTTTTATAATTCTCGACAGATAGCAGGTGTCGAGGAGCTATCGAGCAGGTGTTAAGGTTTAATGAATTTGCACTTCAGCTTGTTTTTCTTGGACGGACTTGATGACTTCAACACTTGATCTTGAAACCTTGTTTCTTGAAGTATTAAAAACACTAGAACTACCCAATTACAAGTAGAGTGCGTTTTGTCAAAGGATTAGCCAATTTACATAAATAAGTGACATATGTTCTTAACAAGTGAAAACACATATGTCCTAACAAATTTCTTATCTATTTTTGGAATCATGTTTTCATGCATCTGCATTTTTCTATCATGCCTTCATGCATATGCATCTTTCTTTCATGCTTTCATGTTGTTTGTCTGTTTTTGTTTGGTTATTTAGTTTTTATTTTGTTTTGTTTTCAAAATAAAAATAAAAAGAGAAAAATACAAAAAAATACAAAAACAGTGTGTGTTTTGTGTACATTGGTACTTGTGTACCTTGGATGGCCATTAAAACAAAGTTCTCTAAACTTTGTATCTTTTGTAGCTTAGATGAGCATCTCTATGCACAACTAAGCAAGTGAGCTTTGTGGCTCTTGTTTGTGATGAGTAAGATTAAGTTATCTCTTGAACTTAACACTCATATCACTCTTTTTAACAGGTAGGACTAGAAAATCTTAAGAGAAAGACATAAATAACCATCTCACCACTTTTGCCCGCCAATCATAATATGACACCTATATGCTTCGACATAGCAAAAGTACAATGTCATAGACACCTGTATGCTTCGGCATAGCAAAAGTGCAGTGTCAAAGACATCCGTATGCTTTGGCATAGCAAAAGTGCAATGTCAATGCTTAACATGTTGGGTATTTTTTTTCTCTCTTTTATATGCCCATGCATGATATGCTAAATAAAAGAAAATATGCAAAGAAAATAAAAAGCAAAAAGATCAAAAATGCTTTAAATATGATTGCAAGTGTGTTTTATAGGAGATGTGGGAGTTATAGGATGTACCTCAAAGGTGATAGTCTCCATCAAACAGTTATGATTGTGTGTGAGTTAAAGTGATTTTCTCATATCTCAAATCGTCATAACATGTATACACTTATGCAATCTTGCGATGTTTTTCACACACAACACGCAATATTCTTTGCTACTCTTGATACAAGTGCAGGTACAATGTGATTTGGCCATCACAAGGTTTTACATATGCTAATGTATACTCAGTAAACTATCTTAACTTGTTTTTGAAATATAAAATTGGTTAGACTTTTTTAGTGTCTGTGTGTGTTTTTGGGATCTATATGCTTAACTTTTTTTCTTGTTGAGAGATTTTTTTTTCACATGTTTTGCATCCTTCTATTATCTTGTCATCCATAGCATCTTGTTTCATTATATTCATGCATTCATATGGATTTCTTGTACCCCCTTGATCATCCTTGATCATATTTATGTCTCTCAAGTGAAGCTTTCTAGCTTCTTGTACCCTTTGTCAATCATGACAAAAAGGGGGAGAAATTGTGGGGACTTTGTGGTTTTTTTTAAGATTCTACAAGTTCGGGGGAGAAATACATGCCCTTGTAAGGGGGAGTTGTGTTTCATCTTGTTAGGGGGAGTGTTTACTTCCTTCTTCTTGTACCTTGGGTCTTGTGACCATGTTTACATACATTGTGCTTATCTTCTTTATATGATGATGTATGTCTTCTTCACCTACCTCTACATGTGTTGTTTCTTTTCTTTATTTATACACATGTTTCTTATACTTATATGCAATCTATTATTTCTGTTTCATACTAAGATGCCTTGATGAGTTTTGTTTAAAGTGTTTCAGAAATACAGATTGTCAAAGTCTACTTGCCATAAACTCTCTTCTTGCAAAGATTTTCAAGAGTTTATATTAGGATAGATTTTATTGTATTCAACAAGTGAATATGAGTTGAGTGATTTATGACTTCTCTCACATGTTCATTTGTTTTTTGTGGTTTTGTCACGGATTGCCAAAGGGGGAGATTGTTAAGGATATATTTTATGTAGTTGGCTAATCCTTTGACAAAACGCACTTTACTTGTATTTGGGTAGATCTAATATGTGTTTAATACTTCAAGGAACATGTTATTCAAATCTAGTATTAAAGCCATGAAGATTGGACCAAGAAACAAGTGAAGAAAAGTTGTTCATTAAAGCTGGACAGGTAGCTCGACACCTGCGGACAAATATCTCGACAGCTGCTCAACACCTCTCGACAGCTGGCTATCTATCAAGCTCTTCAGTTGATTGTTATCGTAATCTCGACACCTTCTCAACAGCTGGCGGATCGATCGAGAAAGCACCTGTCCCCTCGACAGCTTCTCGACACCTCCTTGACACCTAGCTATCTATCGAGGTTTAAAGCTCGACACCTCCCGATTGATCGAGGTTACGGGAAATCAGAATTTTCAGATCTGATTTTTGGGCCAGGCTTTTGTATTTGTGTAGGGTTTCTTTTCTCACAACCCTAGACCTATATAAGGCTTATTTTAGAGGCCGTCACATAGGAGAATACAAGGAGAAAATATGCAAAAGGTGACCGATGTCTTATTCTCTCTGAAAGAAGCTACTGTGTCTTTGCACCTTAGGATTTTGTAACCAAGTGCTTCTTGATCTTTATTGTTGATGAAGTGAAGAACTTTGCAGCCAACATCTTCTTCTAGTTGGTGATTAAGTTGCGTACTGGGATCCGTGCAATTGGTTAGTCACGTACTAGGATTCGTGCATCATCAAAGGGTGGCATTCATATATTGAAGAGTTCAGAGGTTCTGAAGTGGTAGAAGGTTTCTGCTGTAAGTTTATCTACGAGGATTGTAGAGTCTAGGGACAAAGGTTTTGTACTAGATTTGAAACTTCTCTTTACTATAGTGGATTGCTTTTCGGGAAGGTTTCCCCCCAGGTTTTTTACTGTGAAACTAGTTTGTTTCATTGGTTTTCCTGGGTCATCATATCTTGTCTTATTTATTTTTCCGCTGCATGATTTTGACATGATATTGATGTTTGTTTGTTTTAACAAGTTTGATTCATAATAAATTTAATTAACAACTTGGATTTAAAACTTGTTAATTCTATCAACCAGGGTCTAAATTTCCCAACAAATATCACACCCTTGATTAACCTACATTTACCAACATAAAAAACTTCTCAATGAGTGATATTGTTCTTATTCGGATTTAAAAGCAAGCCATGTTCATAAAGTAGATCAATTAGAAACATGAAGCAAATACCAAATTCCACATACAAGCATAGTTGACAACCAAGTATATAAGTATATAACGTAAACCCCCCAAATCATATTGGCAATTATAGATTTGACCCTGTAGATAGACAACTATAATAATAAAAATAAATAAAAAACCATTATGAAGTATTATTGTATTAACTAAAACCTAGGTTCCAGAAAGTGCAAACAGGCCCTAAAGTCCAAGACCCACATCAAGAAATCCATAGAATTCATTTTGAAAATAACCACAGAAACTTAATTATAAATAAAATGAAAGAACACCCACTTCTCAAAATAAAGAAAAGGTAGCAATCAAATTGGTTTCACTACCAACCTAGAAGGTGAAACAAGAAGCTGATGCAAATTTATTGGCTCAAAAGACAAGACAGATATTGACACAACCTCTTCATAACAAACCAAATATACAGAAATGAACAAAAGCAGATTCGGTATCCTTAAGTATAATACAAAAAAGGTAAAGCATAAAGAGTTAAAGAAAGCATTTAAAAATGAAGAAAAGAAAAAGGAACAGAACATGAACATGAACCAAAAAATTTGATGAGATCAAGAAAGAGAGATAATATTACCTTATCAAAAGAGATGGGTTCTCTTGATTTGTCGCTAAAACCATATATGTACTTTGGAGATTAAAACAAATAAAAATGGTTTCAGGTCTAAAGTAATATTTGCATACAACATATTAAGTTTGGGCTAATTCAATGGTACATCTGTACTATGCTACCAAATACTTTGGAAATGCCAAGTCAGATGCAACAAATTAATTTACTTTCTATAGAAATGGTTGATCAAAATCATGGGAGTGACATCATGGCATATGAGGACAATGTTAATTATTCAGCTCAAATAAGGGAACCATCTCTGGTAATCCACATTTCAAATCCAACTGAATTACTTGAAATAAGTTCAAATTATAAAAGTGGATGACAAGTGGCTAAAACCCACTAAACTTTTTGACCAGATTGCTTACCAAAAATACCCAACAGATCTCAATCCCAAAGAACAAATCCAAAACCAAATGCACCAATTTTTTTTTTACCTCTAGGCAGCCAAGGGAACTCATACTTGGCATGTCCAAGTGCGTCCTGCATGACTCGTGAATCATTTGCACTCCTTTCCCATCCAGAATGCACATACGTAAACCGCATGTCGAAGTCGCATGCACACATCACGTTTTGGGTGATGTCACTCCGTCTATCTCTGAATGTGGTGGTCCTACTGGATAGGGTAGAAGCACTTACGTGCGTCCCATCAATGGCCCCCACACATTTCTGTTTAAAAAATAGGTTGTTTTAATTAGGTAAATTAAACTTATGTGCAATCACACTTCATATTGTTTTCTTTGTATTCTCTATTACAGATCTTTCACATTTTAATGAATCAAAATGATAATTTATCTAAGAACTAAAAAAAGAAAAATCAAAGCATACCTAAAACCATGGATAATATTTCTCATTCCCTCGAAGTGAATGAGGAAGCTCAGCTGCATCAGTGTCGGGCCAGATGATGAGACATCCCAAAGCATGGATAGCACGCAAGGCACGCCGGAACCGCCTATGAATGGTCTCGAGAGAATGTTGGAAGCGGTTGGCAATCAGCCGGTAGTCAGCGTTGTGTCCAACGATAAATAGCACTGTCCTAACGACCTCCTCAACTGAAACAATACTAGTGTCCTCCTCTAATAGGTGCAACCGCTTCGACTCATTACACAGGTGCCTAAAAATGGTCTTGTCCATGCGGAATATGTCCTAACACACTTGGGGATTTCCTTCTAGTACTTCAATTACTTATGACCTCCCACTCAGGATATTAGTGCACATAGGTCGCTTCATGTAGTACTTTTGCACGTACTCTATACATAGCTGAACGTAGGCTGTGGCAATCTCGAGCTCCACCTTACTATCGTACTCATCTAAATCGAGGTCAGCCATGACTAAATCACGATCTGAATCGGTGTCGGTCATAACTGAATCACACCTATAGGCAGCCAATAAGATCATATCAGCCACTATTAAGAAGTACATATATATATATTGCTGTATGTATATACATAAGTTAGTATATATATAAATGAGTATATATATATAAGTGAGTATATATTGCTGTATGCATATATAAGTTAGTATATATATATTTCTACATAAGTGAGAAAATATGTATACATGTCACCAAACAAAATGCTACTAATAAAAGAGACGACAACCACAAAACATATTTCTTACATAAGTAGCATAGATGTCCAAAGCATTTAACATAATAAAGGAAGGCAGCATGCAAACATTGTCCAAAATATTAACATAATACAGACTTTGCCTATTCACATTAAAGCAGAATAAGAGTACTAATTAACTTCCTAGCCTATCTACATGGCGCACTAATCAGCTACTGCAGTCCACCCCCAATGAACTCAATCCAAGCCCTTCTTTTATCGACCGTCATAGCAAAACGGCTCTACTCTTGGAGTTATGAAGCTCCTGCACGACCTTGCAATATGTGACATGATCCACATCAGTGTGCTAGTTGAGCAATGTTATAGCTTGCGTAACTGACTCACTGTCACCCCATACACCAGACTCTCCGGTGTCGATGGACCTTTTCCCCCTCCGGTTTCTCATGTCAGTAAACCCCCAAATAGCCTCAGTCATCGTTTCAAGGGAGTGCCCTTTCTTCCTTTTTCCAATTGAAAAGGACGGTTCAGCTAGCCGCTTTTCAGCTTGCCTCTGGCTTTGGGCTTCACTCGGTGTGGGCAACTCCTCCACGTCATCCACAATATTGGTGTTGACATTGACATGTACCCCCGATGATAGCAAGCCTGCATCCAGCTCTCTCTCTTCATCACTATTGGGAGCTGGTTGGGCAGATGAAATTTGGAGGGAACCTGTGGCTGTGTTTGAATTGAAAAGCCTGCCCAACAGCTCGTAGTTTTGTAGCCCCTTTTTTTTGAACTCCTTGAATTTATGATTGATCTATTAACAACCATATATATTGGGTTAGATGACTTATTCATATAAAACCCAATACAAATCAGATGGGTAATTATAATAACCCTATAATAACCATCCACTCTTAGATACCAAAAATAGAAAGAGTAACAGCATTTCATCAAAATACTTTATACCAAAATCACACATATATTCTACAGAAATAAACCCCTTAGATCAAATTTTATTCCATTTCTAAAAGCATCATCATGAGAAAATGCTACAAAAAAACTATTTCAGCACACTATTTATTAATACACCATTTAATAAACCCCATATTCTTGATATGCAGGGAAAGGTAAACAAAGATCTAGCAAACTGCTTTTCAGATACGTATACACTTACAACATAGTGCTGGTCCATATAAACATTTTTGTTTTTGATTTTCTTCTCTTTTTTAGTTGTGAATACATTCAGTGTTTAAAAGATGGGTCATGCTATTATAAACACAAGGTAGATTTTAGCATCATTTTAATTACAACCATAAACCATGAATATAGCTAATTGTAATAAATTTTGTTTGGAGTATGTTAAAGGACTTACCGCAAATGCAGTAGCCCATGCTTCCTCACTGGCCGTCACCGTATTTGAAATAGGTTCCCATCCCATTCCCGTATGTCCGATGAGCTGGGAGAATGTGCGGTGTCGACCCTTCATTCGTTGATATTTTTGTGTAAGTTGTGTCTTGTTGTAATTTTTATTCATGCGTTTGTTAAACTCATTCATAAAGACTGTCCAAGTTCCAGTCTTGAACTGGCATTGGGGCATATTCCCTTTAGCATCCTCTTCTAACAATACATCAATGAAATGTTTCTCGACTATGGAAGGCCACAACTTCCTATCCTCGGCATCAACTGCTCTCTCTTCCATCTAAATAAATTTTGGTATACTTACATAGACTCGTCATTTGAAATTGTATGATATGGATTAAAAAACATTAACTTCCTACTCACTAAAAGACCCAAGTAGCAGGCATATAAGAGAAACTAAGGTCTAAATCTGGAAATTTTAAGATAGATTTTCTGAATTTTAATATAAGCAAGGCCAAGGACCATAAATGATCATATATGATATGAGAACCCAATAATTTAAGTGGCTGTAAGGTTGCTAACAAAGTGGATTAACAAGAATTTGCACATTTGAAGAACATATAAAAAGTCTAGTAATTATAATGGAGTAGTATAGACATAAATTACATATCAACAACAATCATTTCTCAGTAACTCATATTAACAACAATCGTTATTATAATTCTTTGACAGGACTCATGTTATTTAATCTTATAGTAAACAAAAACTAAGATTATTCACTCCACAGTTTTAACTTACAGATAGTTAGTGTATTATTAAGAAAATTACATGTTTTGACAACAAAAGATACATGTTTACAATTTACAGTTACACTTACACCTACTGATCTCAAGGAAAGAAATGATTCACTACTTATGAAATTATAACAGTTTACATTTAGGCAGACCTACCAGTAAGGGAACATAGTGAGAGGAGGAAATAGATGCTCTGTATAGCACGAGAGAGGTGGAGGAGGATGAGGATGAGGATGAGGCTTCCATCTGAATGAAGATGTGGGACTAAATAAGCCCTAAGTTGGATTAATGTCAACTGATCTGAGTTAGATTGGGATGTGAAAGAAAGCTGCAACAAATAATTAAGAAAATTACAAATATTTACCTGACCAAGCCCTTCGCACTGTGTGAGTTTGGCTTTTGATTAGCACCAAAGCTTTGTAGGTGAGGGTGGGATCTCTACGAGGAATTACCTGACCAGGCCCTTCGCATTGTGTGAGTTTGGCTTTTGGTTAGCACCAAAGCTTTGTAGGTGAGAGTGGGATCTCAACGAGGATTAGGGGCAGTTGAGCATGAAATTATGATTCTGAGCAAGGGGTTAATGTGATTGACTGAGGTTGGTGATGCGGTGTAAGCTGAGTGTGTAGAAGAGACGTTTATGATGGGTCGGTGAGGATTAATGGCAATGGGTTTAATGGCGCTGGGTCAGTGAAAGGGAGTTATGGAGGTGGGTGAGAGTAATGCTGCTGGGTTACTCTAACTGTGTGGGTGAGATGAGATCTTGGTACCAGGTGCAGATGGATTTGGCTTGAAGAGATGAGAGGAAGAGAGGAGATAACACTTGAAAAAATGCTGACCAGGTGGGCCCATAATAGTGTTCAAAATAATTACCGAAATGCCACTGAACACTAGTGTTTGTTGTTTAAAATCAGGCTGGAGGTGATTTCAAAACCATAAAAAAAACATGGGTTTTTGAACAATGTTTTCCAAACAACCCTGAACATGAATGGTCCACCAAACACATTTTTTTTTTTGTTTTTGGATACTAGTGTTTAGTGTTTAAACACTGAACACTATGTTTTGAACTCTATGACCAAACGGCCTCTGGATGTCTTAACTTCATATTTCTGCTCTTCCAAAGTATGCTCAAGGGTAGCAGAAACCATTTACAGCTGTCCCTCCATCAACACAAATAGCCTAGCCAGTTATGTAAGAAGCTGTAGGTTGGCATAGAAATTCCACCAAGGAAGAAGCTTCCTTTGGTTCTCTAACACATCAAAGTGGGGTTTGAGAGATAACATCCTCCGAATGTCTTTCATCACTCAGATACTGCAAAGAAGAGAATATATAAATTAAAAAAAAAAAAATTATCAATTCCCCTAAACTTAGAAGT
The DNA here is from genome assembly GCA_019022515.1 of Quercus aquifolioides. NCBI lineage: Eukaryota > Viridiplantae > Streptophyta > Magnoliopsida > Fagales > Fagaceae > Quercus > Quercus aquifolioides. The sequence continues at coordinate 33,562,087 of CM032326.1, forward strand.
TTAAGTAAATTCTCCCTCAATAAAACAATCTCATTACTTAGGATTATGGTAGTTAAGTCGTGAATTGTATTGTGAATCGATTTTTTATTTTTCTGTATCGTATATCGTAAGATATACAAACACCTAATAAAATTATAAAATAATTATAAATATACATATATAAAAGGTATATTAATTATAAATTAAAAATATGTTTAACTAATAACCAATATAATTATTACTTATGTAATAAAACTTAACAAAACTAACTAAATAAATCAAATTAACATGCGCATTCAAACTGATTAAACTCAGAAGTTATAATACATGATATATGAACCAAAATAACAATATTTTTTTTATCATCTTGGCTAATCAACTCCATCTAAGTCAATGTTATCATCATGTTCAGCATCTGGCAAAATTATTTTTTCATAGACTTTTTCTTCATTATTATCAACATTTTCTATTTTTTTTTATTCTAATAATTTTTCTATATATTTTTACCTAGCATTCTAGATTTTTAGACTCATAATAATAATAATAATAACAATAACAATAACAAAATAAAATAATAATTATATTTTCATTTAATACATTATTAATAGCATATAAAATAAATTTGCCAATATGAAACTAAGTGTTATGAGTATAGCCTAAATTTTGTAGGAGAAAGTGAAGGAAGGGGGAAAAAAAATCAAGGACTTGCAAATTTATTAGACTCAATTAAGTTTCCCAATAATTTTGTGTTAAAAAAGTCTAACAACTTGTTTAAATCAAATAAAACCACAAATATTAACAAAAAAGACTCATTTTAAACCCACATGTCTATGTATCATATGACACGTACGATTCATTGATATGATATGATTCATATGATACGTACTTATGTATCGGACAATTCATAAGCACTTATGATATACCCTTATGATACGAAACTTTTTGTACATGGTACAATACGTATCTCTCATCATATGATATTAACAACTATGCTTAGGATCATTTGGTCTGATATATACTAATTTTTGCAAATTTAAGCATTATGAAATAGTGAATTCAATCATTTAACAATTACACATTGTAACTATAAATTTTTTTTTCCTTCTAAATTTTCAATTTAAGTTGGTATCTTACTTAGAAAAACTATATCTCTATAGGAAGATATTAGAATATCGGAGTAGGGTATTAAAAAAAAATAAAAAAAGAAGCAAAATTTGTTACTGTTAGGGTCAAATTATGTTGATGTTGACAAATCCGTAGTAAAAAAATCTTTTTCATATACCCGAGTTATAAGTTTTTAAATGTCTAGATAGTGGTTAAAGATCTACATTGAAGACACAAGACAACACTCAAGAAACTGCTTAGAACGTAGGGAGGAGCGTAGTAAAATCGATGAAGGAAGACCGTGCTGACGTGGTGCACATGAATGTTACTTCAGTTACAACTCTTGAAGTAACGCTCTCATTAATGCTGCCTTCAGCCACGCAGCTGGATTGGGCTTCAATGCCTACAATTATTGAGGATTTAGTGCTGCCAAAGTCCACGCCAATTAGCAATAAGTCCAACTCAATTAATACACCTTCTATTTCGGTGGAGGTATTACAGGAGGATACGTTTTTGGCAAATATAAATAATAATGAAGAGTTATTATTGGCAAAGATTGTTACACCCGATTTGGAGTCTACCAACCAGCTAGCACGTACAATTGGAGTTAATCCAATTAATGCCTTGAAAAAATATTCCAAGAGAAATAAATTTCAAGTGGCGGCAATAGTGGTAATTCGGGATAATAATGGAGCTATGCTGGCTTCTTGTTCAGAAAAAATTCATTAAGCTTACAAGCCTGACGAGGTTGAGGCGCTGGCTGCTCTGAAGGCAGTGACTTTTGCGTGTGAATTGGGTTTTCGAAGAGCTACTCTTGAAGGAGATTCTCTCGGTCATATTAAAGCTTTGAAGTCAACATAGTGTAGCCTATCTCCAACAGGTCTGCTGGTAGACGATGTGAAAAGGGTTGCTAATAGTTTTGAACGATTGTTGTATTCTCATGTTAAGAGAAACGACAATAGGGTTGCTCATAGTCTGGCGAAAAATGCATTACGCATACCAGATTTTCAAGTATGGATGGAAGATGCCCCATCGCATATTGTTTCAATTTTAGATTTGGATGTAATTGTTTCAAGTTAATAAAATAAATCAACTTCTTTCTCAAAAAAAAAAAAAGAAACTACTTAGAAAGTGAAGGTATTGTTGCCTTGATTGCAACTTGATCAATTGAAGTTCATTAAAGCTAGACTCTAGTCGACCAGTCGAGTTTCAAAAATACTAGCTTTTAAGTCTGCGGCCTATGATGTCTAAGTGACTTAGGAATACGTTCACTAAAGTTTTAGGATGTACAAAAATCCATTTTAGGTCATCATAACATAAGAGAGAACAATGTAAAAATTGGAAAAACTACTATGATGACTTTGTACAAAGGTTTTTATACCAAGTTGCATCTTCAGTTTCCATTGATCAAGACCTAGAGTGTTCTTGTGAAGACATCGCACCAAGACTATTTCATCATAGAGTTGTTGTGATGAGTTACAAACAGATTGGATATCCATGCACCGAAGAGATCACGAAATAGAAGCTACTATTGTAGGTAATAACACTAAGATAAGTATATTCTTGTATTTTAACAACTTTCATTTTACATAATGAATTCTTCAAGTTAGTGGTAAGCTTCAAACCACCCCTTTTTTTACCGTTAGGGTTTCCCGTTGTAATATCATGTGTTCAAATTTAAATTGGACCTCTGCATTTTATTGCACCCATTTTATTGCACTTTATTATTGTGATATTTTTGTATCCATCACAAATTAAATTGGACCTCTACATAATTTAAGTAATTAATCAATTTGAGTAACTAGTAAGTTACCAGTATAATGCACAGATAATGTTGTAATATTTTATGTAAGATGGTTTTGGAGAATGTTGTATATGTATTATAACATAGGGTTCGTTTGGATACAACTTATTTTTGCTGAAACTAAAAACTGAAAACATTGTAGTAAAATAATTTTTAAATGTGTGAATAGTGTCGTGGGACCCATTTTTAATATTTTTTTTTTCTGAATAAAGTGGTTGTGGGTCCCGTGAACAGTGTAATTGGTCTCCTGCACAATGAATCCATGTGCATGAACAGTGCGGTTATTGTTCATACACACTAAAAAAAAAAAAAAAAAAAAAAATGGAAGGAAACGTGATTCAGTAAACGCAGACGTACAAATAAGTTGAATCCAAATGCTCTAATAATTGTTATGGAACTTTATTAGCAGTGAGTTCATCCTAAAAAGCTACAAATATAAATTGCACACACATATCCATTATAATTATTCAATTGAAGTAATGAGAAATAAAAAATAAAAATAAAAAAACAACTTTGGGGATATTGTAGAATAAACGTTGATATAAAATGTGTCTTTCTCTTTCTCCTTAATTCTAAAACAAATTAAACACACATCCCAAACACCCACAGTCAACCACATCATTTACAAAACCCACAAATCTATAACATTCAACCTTAACATCAAAATCATAATTGCCTTTGTCACTCAATATAAAATGCAACCCAGGCCCCATCCTTGATTGTAGCCAACTCATACGGATTAGGATTGGATGAGATAACAATGTTAGAGTTAAGTAGGTGTCGTCGAAAGATTGAAGGTAAATGATATTGTTTTTAGTCTTTGTGTATTTGAAATAGGATGACATAAAGATTTATGGGTAGTTATATATAAAGGTGTAAAAGCACAAGAGCTAAAAATGGTAAATTAAAATGCAAAGAATTTTGGATGTATGTGTGAGGGATGAAGAGTCTTGAAACATTGTACCAAATGATATAAAAAAATATTTATTTTTTAATTAGAAATGTCTTGAAATACTTAACCAAATTAAACAAAGAGTCAATATTTAATTTTTAATTAAAAATGTCTTTATGTTAAAAGTACCTATAATTACACATGCGCTTTTTGCATGTTGTTAGCTTTTCTTTACATAAGGATTTGTGTTAAAAGTATATTACATGTGCTTTTCGCATATGTTGTTAGCTTTTCTTTCACATCCAAAAAAATTGTTAAGAAAACTAAAAACGTGAGATAGAGTTCTTAAGGAAGAAGAGTTGCTTTTGTTGACTCTTCTTCCTTTGAATTCAACAATTTAAACTTTAGTATAGCTTTCTTTTGCCTTTTGGTTGATGGTCTATATTAACGCCATGTCTCCTTTGTTGTGAGTTTTAGTATAAGATAGTCTTGCATGTATATATTCATTCACAAAATGTAACGATGTATCACATATGACATATCTAATAAGTGATGGAATTAGACCAATAAATGCATAGATAAGCTAGAAAGCAAATGCAAATGTAAAGAAACAGAAAAACAAAAAGAGTGAAATTGTGAAGAATGGTATGTGTGTATAGCAAAGTGCGTGTAATGCTTTTAAGCATCATTAAAACTTCTCTTTTATTGAGAACTACTTTCAGAAGAGGATACACAAGTTGCCACATGTGATAAGAAAATTCAGGATTAGTAGACATGAGAAATGAGAAATCTTCAACTGTGTACTCTGGGGTTGGTTAATATGTTGATTCCCACATTGTTTATCTAAAACCAGACATTAATAAGGGCACAAAAGCTTGATCAAGTTATAGTAACTACTAACTAAAAGCTTTGTGAACATAAATATAAATGGAATGTTAACTGCAAAAGCAAAAAAGAAGTGGCTTCCGCTAAATGTTTTTTCAAATACATCAATTAATTAAGTTGTTTCATAATGGATCTTCCAAAAAAAAAATGATTTCTTTTCTCTTCCTATTATGCACGGAAGGATTACATAGCTTAATCAAAAAAGCTGTACAAGCAAAGGAAATCAACGGCTTCTCAATTTGCAAGAGAGGCCCAAAACTAACCCATTTATTTTTTGCAAATGACAGCTTTCTTTGTTGTAAGGCAAATTCTCATGAATGTGGAAACGTGCTCAAAATTTTGGTGGAATATGAAGAGGTGTTGGGCCAAAAAATAAATAAAGAAAAGACTTCTCTTTTCTTCAGCAAGTCCACAAACGATGTCGTTAAAGAGGAGATCAAAAATGTGTTGGGTGTGAATGAAATAAGGTCTTATAAGAGATATTTGGGGCTGCCCTCATTGGTGGGAAGAGACAAAAAAGCAAGCTTTAGCTATATTAAGGAGAGGGTTTGGAGGAAATTACAAGGGTGGGAGGGGAAGCTCCTTTCTCAAGCCGGTATAGAAGTCCTTATCAAAGCCATTGTTCAAGCCATGCCAACATATGCCATGGGATGCTTTAAACTACCCTTGGGTCTATGCCATGAAATTGAAGCAATGGTAAAAAAATTATTTTGGGGGTAGCGAGGTGACAAAAGGAAAATACATTGGGTCAAATGGTCGGAGTTGACAAAACCAACTAGAAGGAGGATTGGGATTTAGAGATCTTGCTCTTTTCAATGATTCTCTTCTTGCCAAGTAAGCATGGCGGCTTTTACATAATGAAGACACTCTCCTCTACAGAATTTTTAAGGCAAGATTTTTTCCCCATTGTTCGTTCATGGAAGCAAAAGAATCGACAATTGGTTCTTATGCTTGGAAAAGTATTTTGAAGGGGAGAGAGGTGATCCAAATGGGTGCTAGATTCAAGGTAGGCAATGGAAAAAATATCAAAATATGGCAGCATCATTGGCTGCCCATAAAGCATCCACCATTAGTCTCTTCCCCAATCATAGAGTCTATGGAAAATGACACAGTGGACTGCCTGATTGACAATAGCACGGGTAAATGGGATGATGAAATGGTTAAGGGAGTGTTCATACCAATTGAAGCAGAACTTGTTCGTAAGATACCACTGCCTCGTAGCCAAACAGAAGATGTTTTGTTTTGGCCATTCACTATAGATGGGCAGTACAATTGCAAGTCTGGGTGTAAGTTTCTCAAGGACTTCGAGGAAAATTCAGAGGTTAGCACTCATTCGAAGGTGGATAAGAAAGTTTGGAAGTGCATCTGGTCCCTGGAAGTTCCAAACAAATATAAAAACATGTTGTGGCATGCATGTAAAAACTCACTACCAACAAAACATAATCTGGTCCGGAGAACCATAATTCCAAATCCCAACTAAGACCGTTGCTCCCTACAAGCAGAGGATACGTTGCATGCTTTATGGAGTTGTACGGGCTTGGATGAGGTGTGGGAAGTTGACAGTTGGAACTTTCGATCAACGACGCATTTTGCTGATTTTAAGGAGTTATGCAGCTGGATTCTTGAGAATGAGAAGCCAATGGACCATTTTGCTATCTAGGTGTGGAGTATTTGGAATCAACGAAACAAACTCAGGCTGAATCAAACTTTCTACCTTACCAAAGATCTACAACAGATGGCAGAGGAGAGTTGGAACGAGATTCGGAGATGTAATCTCTGGCAGAACCGACTCACTTCAACGCCTCATACAAAGTGGACAGCTCCTGCACCAAACACTTACAAGATCAATTACGATGGTGCACTCTCAAACGCAGACAACAAATCTAGAATAGGAGTTGTTGTTCGGGACTGTCGCGGGGAGGTTATTGCGTCACTTGTGTAGCAGCTGGATCAAGCATACCAACCCATGGAAATTGAGGCTTTGGCAGTGTGTAAGGCAGTGGAGTTTGGTAGTGAATTGGGACTCCATAGAGCTACTGTTGAGGGTGACTCGGTGGTGGTTGTGAAGGCCCTAAAATGTAAGGATAATGGTTTAGCTCCTTTTGGCCATTTGATAAACGATGTGTCATTATTTTCCGGTTCATTTTCAGAATTGTCATACTCTCACATAAGGAGAGATGGTAACAAAGTTGCTCACAGTTTAGCTAGGCTAGCTTTGACAACACCAAGTTGTACTATGTGGATGGAGGATGTTCCATCTCGCACCTTACCTTTTGTTCAAGCTGATTTGGCCGCTCTTTAGTTCCTTTCAATAAAAGTCTTCCTTCTCAAAAATGGAAGTCAAAGATTTAAGTATAGAATTGAATGCTTAATCCCTTATTAAAATTTTGACTGTTTATTAGGTGCCAAAATATAGGATGATCCCTTACACTTCACCAACTTCTGGGTATGCTCTAAAATGACACGTAAATACAAAAATGAGGAGAAAATAGAGGACTTACAAGGATGTTGAGTTTGCAATTATACAGAGAGGAGACTATGCTCATTTGCTTCTCTCGTTGGGTTCGAGACACTACATCGCAAACTGAACCAGTAACTTGAAATTATAATTGTTAGTATCGTACGATATGTGATATGTATCGTACAATACGTATTGTATCGTGTATAAAAAGTTATGTGTCATATTGAAGTATCATAAGTGCTCATGAATCGTACGATATAATGTGTGTACCGTATGAATCGTATTATATCGTAAAATTGTATGTATCGTACGATACATAGACAAATGCTTTAAAATGATTTTTTTTGTTGTTAAAATTTGTACTTTTATTTGAATCTAATAAGTTGATAGAATTGTTTTAAACACAAAATTATTAGGTTACTTAATTTAACCTGATAAAATAACGTATTCATAAGTTTTTTTTCCTCTATTTTTTCTACAAAATTTGGAGTACATAGTACACACGTACACTTCACTTTAATGTTTACAAATTTATTTTCTATACTATGAATAAGATATTAATTGAAAATATAATTATTTTTACTTTTTTAATTATTGTTATAAGTTCAAGAAACTAGAATGCCAAGAAGATTTTTTTTTTTTTTTTTAATTATTAGTATAAAAAGAACAAGAAGAGATAGTAAATGTTAATGACGATAAAGAAAATTTTAATGAAAATAAATAAATTTGCAAAATGATAAATGTGATGATAGCATTGACATAGATGGAGTTGATTAGCCAATATGATAAAAATAAAATAATTTTTGGGTCATTTGTAATATATTATCACTTTTAAATTTAAGCAATTTGAATGTGTATGTTATAAACACGTACTAATTTCATTTATTTAGTTAGCTTATCAAATATTATTATATAAGTGATAAATAAATTAGTCACTATCTGAATATATTCAAAATTTATAATGAATATACCATTTATATATGTATATCTATAATTATTTTTATAAAATTTATTAAGTATTTGTGTATCTTACGATACACGATACGATACGATACACGATATGGAAAAATAAAAATTCGATTCACGATACGATTCATGTTTTGATGATTATGATTGAAATCACTTCATCTCCCATTAATGTAAGCATTCATTAAGTTGGGCCTCATTTCGAGAGCATGTATGCATTGTATCCCCCAGGCTTGCCAATTCCTCAACAACAGCATATCTGATCACAACATGTATGGTGTAATTTACTAGTAAATTATTATTAACAGAATTTCATAGATCAAAAGTAAAAACAGAATGATATATTTCATTGCAGAACAATATTTCCTAACATAGAATGATTATAACAACAAAAAAAATGTTTAAATGATTTCCTTCTATAGAACAACCACCAAGAGAGTATTTCTTTTTATTTTATGTCGAAAAGGTAAAAACAATTTTTGGAGTTGAAAAGGTAAACCATGCTTCCTTTGAGGTATATTGAAATGACATCTTCTCAAATGTTTGTAGTATAAATGACACTTCCCCTAACTCAAAGCAAGGATGGTGTCATCTACCTATCGAAAATCACAAATCAGATTAGTTTATAGATTTTAAAGTCAAGCCTATTGTCAAAGCTATTAGGATTTCTTGCCATTTATTTTACATTATAAAAGAGATTCTATAGAACGTAAAAAACACAGAGAGAGAGAGAGAGAGAGAGAGAGAGAGAGAGAGAGAGAGAGAGAGAGAGAGAGAGAGAGAGAGAGAGAGAGAGAGAGAGAGAGAGAGAGAGAGAGAGAGAGAGAGAGAGAGAGAGAGGTGTCTCATGTGCCTCCTATTCTATATCTAGGGTTTATATATCTCATATCTTCTATCGGTGTTATTTTTTGAAGGAACTCAAGATCCGGTGTTATAGAAGTTGCTGTTTCATACTAGCCATCAAAGGTGTTGGAGATCTAAATGTTCAGTGGTGGTTTTGGAGTTGTGTACTAGAGGTTCACGTTTGAAATACATTCATATCAGAGATGTCTATAAATCTTAGAGCTAAGTTGGGTAACTGCAGTTAAGTTTACAAAGAATAGGGTTATTTATTCTGTAAACCTCTATTTGATAGTAGATCTGTTCACTTTTACTATATAACTAATTTATTTCATAGGTTTTCTTAGATCATCATATTTGTGTATTCTATTATTTTTACTACTTTTACTATTTTGCACTGTAAAGTTGTGATTTTCAACTAGCCTTTATTGGCTTTAATTCCGAGCCAAATTTGGTTGTAATTTAGTCAATCATTTCCTTGTATTTATGTGGGTTTAATTGTAAAGGATGAGTGTGAGAGATTAGTGAAGAATCAAGCATGAAAAGAAGATCAATGCAGTTCGCAACTAGCTCGCGAGTAAAGCAACCCGCAAAAAGGCCACGTGTGAAGCACATGACTAGAAGTTGAAGAGTCATGCCAGCTTTTCATTTTACGAGTACTTCACGAGAAAAGCCATCTCGCAAGGTACTTGCAAAACTCTCTATTTGGCAAAAATGAAAAATGTACTGAATTTTTTACACACACTATATATACCCTCATTACCCAGAATTTGTGAGGAGTACTTTTCAAAAAGAAAACCCTAGCAAAACACTTGAGAGTTAAAGATTGTCATACCCACAATCATCTACACAAATTCTCTTGGTTTTCCTCTACTCTTACCTCTCCATCTATACATCCTTAAGAGGTTCTTAGCTCAAACACTTACCCTACCCATTCTGAGTATTGAGAGAAGTTTTGATGCCTTTGGGAAGCATTGGAAGAAGCCATTGAGTGGCGGATGCAATCAGATGGAATTGCAGGATTCGGAAAGCTAGTGAAGACAAGACTCAATCAATGACAAGAAAATTTAGTGCTACAGTCAAATTATAACAAATCTTGTGCATTTGGTAAATGTAGCATTCTTCTCGCAATATATAAATCTTACAACTCTGACCCACATATTGTGATGGAAATCAAGGTTTTCAGACCCGAACTGGATCGAGAGGTCGGACCGTAAAAACCGGGAACCATAATGAAAATCGGTTTTTTAAGCATAAAGAACTGGATTTTTTGTTAATTTCATGAACCCCTAAAACCGGGGTTGGACCACACGAACCGGTGGCAAGAACCGTGCGGTCCAACCCCTTAGCAAATTTTTTTTTTTTTTTTAAACCACTTAACACAATTTTATTCAGCTTAATTAAATTATCCATCTCTTACAAGGAATAAAAAAAATTATAATTAAAATCCTTCAAAGATATTCAACTTTACTTCAAAAATTAATCATAAATTTTAATGTTTTCATGGTTATTATTTTATTTTATTAACTTTCTTATTTAATTATTAAATATATGCTTGAAAATCATTAAATTTCCTTCACATATATAGATATATTGTCAATTTTGCTAGTTTTATAAATTTAATATCTATATTTAGGCTTTAATTAATTATTAAATTAATTATGACATCATCATGGTTCGACCCCGGTTCTACTTCGGTTCAACCTCAAAAACCTTGAACCTCTCCCTTTTACGGTTCAATGAATGGTCCGGGTCTGAAAACCTTGATGGAAATGTTGTTTATGTCTCCAAGTTGTAGTTTCTACTAATTAAATTTTCCCTTTTCTATATCCCACTAGATAATGGAGATGAGCAATGTTCACACTTTTTTCCCAGCATCATTTTTTTGTTTGGTAGAGAATTTCCGTTCAAAGATTGGATTGATTGATTTTCGTCATTCATATCATATCACAAAATTGATTTTACAAAACAATAGAAGAGAATAAACTTTGTAAAATTTTTCGTTAATCCTTTTGTATACTTTGCTCAATGAAAGATAAGAAATTTCACAATTTCTCATTTATCTTTGAAACCAACCAATTTTTTCTTTTATGTTTGGGAAATAAACAAATACCTTCAATTCATTATTTCTTCAATTAAAAGTTAAAACCATGATTTAATGTTAGTTTTTTTTTTTATTCGATTATCTATTGCAAATTTAATGTTAGTTTTTTTTTTTTTTTATATTCGATTATCTATTGCAATAGTGAACACGTAGAAACTGCAAATTAATTCATCAAATAATCCAATAATTCATCAAATAATTAGAAGTAATGTTATTCCAATTATGATCGACCATATAAAAACAATTAAATATTCTTGCCTGTAGCATTACTCAAATTTGTAGATAGAACACATGTTTGGCCCTCTGCATTCTGCTGATACATGGCCCTCTCATGCTGTGGATGGAACAAATATAAAAGTCACAGCCCTGAAAGAATGTGAGATCCCAAACACGTCTTAAACTTCTTTAGGCAAAACTGGTCAAATACGTGCAATGGACCGTTGTGAATTGTGATGGCAACATGTCACGTGTCGCCATCACAAAGGTCCAGTTCCCAAGCCAAGGCCAACTTCATTTTTTTTTTTGGTAAAAAGCCAAATCCAACTTCTTTACCGTCATTGGGCAGAGATATAAAAGTTCAATGTTTCGTAATATTTAATTTCCAATTTTGAATGATTCATTTGAAAGATCCCATGGATCAAAAGACAAAGTTGTCTTCAAACCTTCAAACTTTTCTTATATTTTTTTATTAAATGTAAATTTTGATAAATAAAATATTAGATTATATTTTCTTATTATATAACTTTTATATTTGTAAAATTTTAAGAAGATCAAAGATCAATAACTATGTTATTAATTAAATGTTTAATTTTCAAGTTTTTGTAATTTTAACTTATGCATAAAAAAAAAATTATAAGTCAAATCTATATATATAATAATAGGTAAAGTTGGGAGAATAAATGAATCATAAAAATAAATAAATAAAAGTGTTTCACAATAAATAAATAAATAAAGCATGGACAATTTACATTTTATACCTAATAATATCCTTACTGTAAGGTTGAATTTTATCAACCATCTTGTTGGCTTTATTCCATACCAATTTGCTTGTAATTTAGCACTTAGTAACCCTGTATTTAGGTGAGATTCATGTAAGGGTAGTGTGTGAAGAGAGTGTGAAGTTTTGCTCAACAATGTGCAAAGAAGCAAGGACTCGCGGTTAGGACTCGCGGCTGACTCGCGACTTGCAAACCGCCAACTGCTGCAAACGTGAGAAGTATGCGGGGAGGTGAAGGGTCACGCCAGCTGTCGCACTACAGGACAAAAGTCCCAGGTTGGCCAGGCTGTTAGCTCGCGACTTGAACTCGCGACTTAGACCAGTCGTGAGGCCAAGTCGCCAACTCACCCTGTTTGGGAAAAACTATCTCTTCGTATTCCAAACACACACCACTATATATAGACCTTTATACTCACGAAATGTAGAGAGCTTCCAGAGAGAATTTCGAGAGAGAAACCCTAGAAAAAAACAAGATTGCCTCATCTCCAATCTTCACTAAGAGACTCTTCAAATTCCTCTACTCTCTTCCTCTCCATTGATACATCCTTGAGAGGTTCTTGACCAAATTCTTTTCTCACCATACCCACGTTTGTGAGAAGATTCTTTTGGTGCTAAGGGAAGCAGTTTAGAAGGGACCAATGGTTATTGGTTGATGCTATGGGCTATAGCGAAATCCGATAAGCTAGAGAAGAAAAAGGTTCGGCGCAACCTCGTTGGAGCAAGAAGCTTGGAGAGCTTAGGTACCTGGGTAGATTAGGCTTGGAGGGTCTATTACTGTTTGTAAGGTTGAAATTTATCAACCATCTTGTTGGCTTTATTCCGTGCCAATTTGCTTGTAATTTAAGCACTTAGTAACCCTGTATTTAGGTGAGATTATTGTAAGGGTAGTGTGTGAGAAGATGTGAAGAAAAGCTCAAGTATGTGCAAAGAAGCAGAGCTTCGCGGTTAGGACTCGCGGGTGGCTCGCGGCTGCAAGTCGCCAATTTCAGGCACGTGAGATGCACACAGAGAAGCTGAAGGGTTGCGCCAACTGTCGCACTACAGGACAAAAGTCCCAGGCTGGCCAGGCCGTTACGTCGCGACTTGATTTCGCGACTTGGACAAGCCGCGAGACCAAGCTGCCAATTTACCCTGTTTGGTAAAAAACTGTCTCTTCGTTTTCTCATCTCACCTCACTATATATAGACCCTTATACCCACTAAATTGAGAGAGCTTCCAGAGAGAATTTTGTGAGAGAAAACCCTAGAGAAAAACAAGATTGCCTCATCCCCAATCTTCATCTAAGAAACTCTACAAATTCCTCTACTCTCTTCCTCTCCATTGTCATACCCTTGAGAGGTCTTTTACCAAATCCTTATCTCACCACACCCACCTCTGTGAGAATGTTCATTTGGTGTTGAGGGAAGCAGTTTGGAAGGAACCAATATACATTGGTTGATGCTATGGTCAAGTAGCGGAATCCAGGAAGCTAAAGAAGAAATAGGTTTGGTGTAGCCTCGTTGGAGCAAGAAGCTTAGAGGGCTTAGGTACCTGGGTAGATTAGGCTTGGAGGGTCTTCTGCTGTTCATGTATCCCAACTATATTCTTTAGTGGATTTTATCACCGCTTGGAGGGCGGCGGAGAGGTTTTACGCCGAGGACTTCGGTTTCCTCTTCGATAACACATCGTGTGTTGTCCGTGTGTTTGCGTCTTTCTTCCTTTTATCTTTGCCTTATATTTACTGCTGTGGATGTGTTTATATTTGGCTTAGATTGTTTATCAATTCTGTTATAAGCTTATTATCATGTTCCGCACATTAATTGTTTGATATAAAGCTTGAATTGGTAATTTTGTATTTTGGGGTCTAAACGTTCAAGAGTGTTTCGTACCCATATTGAACTTTCAATTGGTATCAGAACGGGTACACTTGTTGTGGTTTAATACCTGAGTGTGATCCTTGACCCCTTGTTGAGATGGACAGGTCTCAATCTCTCACTGTTCCACCATTTTTTAATGGTAATAATTATGCATTTTGGAAAGTTCGAATGAGGGCGTTTTTGTGTTATATGGATGAGGCTGTGTGGGATGCTCTTGAAATAGGTAGGACAAATCCGGAGGATGCCAAATCCACTTGGGACAAGGCAGCTCTTGCAGCAGCTAATGCAAACAGTAAAGCATTGAACGCTATTTTTTGTGGTATCTCTCCAGAAGAATTTCACAGGATTTCACATATTACCGTTGCTAAGGAAGCATGGGAGATTCTGGAGACGACTTATAAAGGAACCAAGAAGGTGAAAGACATCAAACTTCAGATGTTGACCACTCGCTTTGAGCAGCTAAAGATGGATGAGGATGAGTCCTTTGACTCTTTTTACAGTAAGCTAAACGAGGTGGTCATCGACAAATTTAATTTGGGGGAAAAGACGGAGGAGTCTAAAGTTGTAAGGAAGATCCTACGGTCACTACCAGAAAGTTTTCGTGCCAAAGTTACAGCCATTGAAGAGAGCAAAGATCTTGACGACATCAAGGTTCAAGAGCTGGTTGGTTCTCTGCAGACATATGAATTGTCCCTGCCTTCTCAGAAGAAGAGAAAATCACTTGCTCTTAAAACAATTGATGAGAGAGTGGCATCTTATGACCCTTTGGAAGAAGATGCAGTAGATAAAGATGTGGCGTATCTTGTAAAGAACTTCTGAAAATTCTTGAAACTCAAGAATGGTGGGAAATTTGGTGACAAAGGAAAATTTCAGAGTTCCGGGAGGGAGAAGAAAGAATTCCGAAGGAAGGATGATAGAGATTCCCAATCATCTCAAGGAATCACTTGCTTTGAGTGTAATGGACACGGACACTTCAAAAAGGAATGTCCCAACTATTTGAAGTCCAAAGGAAAGGTCTATGCCACTACTCTGAGTGACTCAGATTCATCAAACTCTGACTCGGAAGAGAGCTGTGATAGAGAAGGAAATTACTCCGCATTCATGACCATTGCTCATGTGGAATCCTCAGATGATTTGGATATTCTTGTGAAGGAGCTTGGTGAGCATTCTGATGAGGAGTCCATTGGGATTGTTGAAGAATCTGAAGCTGAAGAAGAAGAAGATACATCCAGTCTTCAAAAGAATTACGCATTACTTCTTGAGAAATCAGGTGAGTATACAAAGGTGGCAAAGGCAGCTATGAAGAAAATGAAGATAGTTGAGGAAGATTACAAAAGCCTGCTGGTCAGATACAAGGAGGCAAAGTGTGAGATTGAAACACTCAATGGTGAGCTATCAGAAGCCTACACAAAAGTGAGATTTCTTGAGCAAGAAGTTGTACAAGCTCAGGCCAAGGTAGATAGGGTCTCCTCTAGGAAGCTAGATGATGTTATTTCATCTAAAAAACGTGCTTCAGACAAGTCCGGGTTGGGATATACCGGAGGGAGCAGCTCATCAGCCAAAGTCACCAAAGAAGTGAAGTTCGTGAAGACCAAGGATATGGTTGTAGAAGAGCCCATTCCTGAGAAAGTTAAGGACGTAAAGAAGAAGAATGTGGTTGAGCAACGAATGGTGAATAAGCCCCGAAATCAATCTGTGGTCAAATGTGAAACCAAAGGAAGATCTCTCCCAAGATCACAATGGGGTCCTAGAACAGATTATGTCTGTCACTATTGCGGATTGCAAGGACATACTAGACCCAACTGTCAAAAGCTAAGAGCAGACAACAATGCAAGTGCACCTCGGTCACGAGGAAGAAGAAATGACATGAGGTCTTGGGGTGGTGAGCAACCAAGAAGTCAAAACCGTGATCCAGGAACGATGGACGTGATGAAAATGATCGGTGCCTTCACCAATTGCCTGGAAAGCTTCACACGAAGGTTTGACAGTCCTAACTCTCGTACCCGATCCGTCAAGGATATCACCCCAAACGCATGTGACGTGTGGGTGACAAAGGGTACTCATGCATAAGCATTATAACATGTCCATGCATCAATTCTTCCTATGCTTTGTGGATATGATTGGTTATATGCTTTGTGTTTTTAAGTATTGATTTTTAAATTGTGTTTTGTTTGTGTTTAAAATGCTTTTACATTTTTTTTTTTTTGTTTTGATCAATCCTTTACTGTTTTTGTGTCAAAAATCCAAAAACACATAAAAAGTAGAAAATCCAAAAAGTTTGATCACTTTGTTGAGTTTTGTCTCAAAGCATGTTTTGCCTTATACCTTTATACTTATGGCTTTGTGCATTTAACGAGCTTAGCTTGTCTCTTATGCACTCATATCATTGTGGAAGAAATTTTGAAATCTATGTGACTATTGTAAATAGATCTTCAACCTTGTCATGAATGATTAGTGAATGATTTTGTTGATCTTAAGACATGCATAGACTCATGCCTATATATCTTCCCACTTTTTATTTTTTATGCTTAAAAGAGCTCTCTAAATGTAAATCTCCAAATGAAAAGAGATATAAAGCTGCAAAAG
This sequence comes from Quercus aquifolioides, assembly GCA_019022515.1. NCBI lineage: Eukaryota > Viridiplantae > Streptophyta > Magnoliopsida > Fagales > Fagaceae > Quercus > Quercus aquifolioides. The sequence goes on from CM032326.1 coordinate 33,578,561, forward strand.
CCTGTCGCACAAACTAGTATTTGACTAGGAAAAAAGGAAAGCGACCAAAATAAAATGTATGATGCCCAAAAAGCCAAAGGCTAACTCATCAATTGAAATATCAAAAATTTCAGGCATCTATCTCTCAATGAGATTTTCTTTGCTCAAAAGTTGCAAATGATATGTTGAATATGGAGCCAAATGAAAAGCTCCAAAGAATTGTTATCAAGTACTTGTGGGAGGTCATATATGCATGTTTCTATAATTGAGATAGGTCACATTATCTAGTGCTAGTTGTGTATGCCTTGATTGAATTGATCATTGAAGCTTCACATTGGACTAAGGACTATCTCATTTTTGATATCCACACACAACACACAAGTCTATGTTCAATTAATGTCATATTCATTTGTGTGATTGTACTTGATTAAATGTGTTTTCACAAGCTCAATCTTTGTTGATCAAACACAAAAAGATTTTTGAGTGTTTTAGTTTGTTTTTGGAAAGTGCTTTGTTGTTACAAAAATGTCAAAATTTCAAAAACAGTGTTGCCCTATTTTGGCGACTAAGTCGCGGGTAGGTCTAGTAGCATGCTCTAGTCGCGAACCTCTCTCAGAGATTTTCGCGGGTCACTAGCGGATCAGCATCCCAGTCGCGAAAAAGACTTAGAAAATTTTTCCAAAATTTGAGTTTTATATTTTTCGCGGGTTCGTGTGGCGACTTGTTTGCAGGTGGAAGGTTCAGTCGCAAGGGGTACTCAGGGATTTTCGCGGCTCATATCGCGACTAGCTCGCGGTTAGACCTTCCAGTCGCGAAAAACACTTAGAGAAATTTTCAGATTTCTTTCCTTCACAGTGTTTCGTGGCTTACCTTAGCGACTTACTGGCGACTTGATCCAGTCGCGAAAAACGCGTGTTTTGCATTTTGAAGACAGTTTTAAAAATTATTTTTCAGCTTTTCCCTCGAATATCAGTGTCTGTTCATCTTCTTCCCAAAATCTCTCTCTCAACTGTCCGTGTCTTTTTGCAAAAACTTTCAAATTCTTCATCATGTCTTCATCAAACACCAAGAAAAAGGTATGGGTTCTCTTGTCTTCACTTCATTCATCATGATTTCATTGTTGTTCTCTTGAATCTGAGTGTTGTGTTGTTGGGTTGTGATTTTGAGGGGCTCGAACATGGGTTTGCCTATTTTGTTGAGAATGAGTGTGTGATGTTATTTGCTCTTGTTGCAATGTTGGGTTTAGGGCTATTAGCTTACATTAGGGTACTTATCCTTTGTCTGAGCATTGATATTTGTCAGTTTTTTTTTTTTTTTGGGCATATGGCTGTGGGGTTTTCTGCAATTTTACTGTAGATCTTTGTTTGTCTGTTTGGTTGTGCTTTTGGTGATTATGGCTAGCATTATTTGGATTCTAAAATCACCATATCTTGTGGGTGTTGCTGCATTTTTACTTTATGCACTATTCATACCCACATGGGTCATGACTCAATGTCATTTGATCAAATTTATCTGAATTTGCCTGCATACTTCAGTTTAAAATTGGTTAACGTGTTATATCCAATGTGTGGTTTTCAACTATGCTTATTCTGTGTTTGTGTTTGGTCACTCTGTTTATCACTGTGTAACTAACTTGTTACTAATGTATGTGCATTTTCCCATTCTGTGCTATGTCTTGTTATGGCCTTTTCTGCTTGTTTACAGATGGCTGCACTTCCTTCAAAGAAGAAGACAACTGCTAAGAAAGCTGACAAAAGAATGAAAATGGACCCTAATCTATTTAGGTCTGTCAAGCACTTTGAGAGATACAGAGATTTCTTCATGAAGGGTACCATTATCCAGGAGAGATTTGTTGACTTACATGATTTGAAGGACACTTTCATTCCAGGGTACTTTGAGGGAAGAGGATGGGAGAAGTTGTTGAGTGATCTACCTGCAGTCTATGATCCCTTGATAAGGGAATTCTATGCAAATGTAATCATAAAGGATAAAGAGATGAACTGCTGGGTAAGAGGACATGAGTTCACCTTAGACGCACATGACATTGATGAGGTCCTTGGTCTTGAGGGTTTAGAGGAGTATGAATTCATCAACTTCAAAGACAGGATGATGTCCCAAGATACGGTCCAAGCTCGGATTGGTGGTACTAAGGAAGGGAGATGTCTCAACACTAATGACTTTCCTGCAAACATGAGATGTTTGACCACCATCATGATGTTCAATTTGTATCCCATAAGAAAGATGACCACTCTTACTAATTCCAGAGCTATATTTCTCATGGAGCTCAAGGAGAAAGTCATCATTGACATTAGCTCACACATTTATGACACCATCTTGGACGAGACTAAAACTACTACTAGGGCAAAGTTGGTCTTTCCTAGTCTCCTCATGAGGATCTTCAGAGCGAAGGGTGTTAGAATTCCTCAAGATATCAGTCCCCTGACTCCACTGTCAACAATAAACAAATTCACCATCACAAGGATACAAAGTCGTCTTCCGGGTGGTGAAGAGCAAGGGGATCCAATGGAGACTGAAGCAGAAGATGCAGAACAATCAGTCACACCCAGGAGCAGAAAAAAGAGGAGTAGAGCCTCAATTTCATCAGCAGCACCTCTTCCTGATGCATTTCAGATCATCATGGAAAGACTTGACGGACTCAGAGAAGTTCAAAGTCAGCAGACTGAAAGGATGATAGTAATGCAAGATCAGATTGATATGCTTTCAACTAAGATTGACAGCTTCTCCACCAACCAAGAGCAGTGACCCTTTGGCCATTCCGGTCAAAAAGGGGGAGAACTTTTGAGGGCAGTTCTTGAGGGGGAGTGCTTATTTTGAGGGGGAGTCTCACTATTATACACTGTGTTTATGTTGTTTGTGTTTATAATTTTGATACTATGCTTGGATAACTACTGTTGTTATAGGTTTAATACACTGTGGTTTAAGTTTGGTTTAAACTCATAACTCTTGAATGTGTTTAATCCTTGGTTTAATTATCATATATTGATGTTGTTTTTCAGTAGTTTTTCAGCATATATTACTTTATGTTTTGGTTTGTACCCATGTTGCTTCTGTAAGCTTTAAAGGTCTGTTTCAATGCACGTTTGTAGGCCTTTGTGGTTTGTGCCATGCTTTATGCAGCCTTTGTGGTTCGTTAAAATCAGTGCTTTCGACTAAATGTCTTGCATTTTCTTCTAAGTGTTGTCACTCTTGTGCCCTTGTAGGATTTTTCCTAGATGCACATACTTCATGTACTATGCATTGGTTGAGTGTTGAACATTCAAGCAATTTACCTTGTGTTTATCATCTTGAATGTCCGAATGTTCATTCCAAGTGTGAATTAACATTGTGATCACTTGGCTATAGTGATTACCTGTTTTGGTCTTGCCATGGTTTATTGCTTTATTCCATTGTGCATGATCGCATTGTGCTTGCTCCATATGCATTACAAGTTTCTGTGTACAATGAACTTATTGTGTTGTTGTGTTTCAGGAGTTACTTGTTCTTATGGTTCTAAAGTTTCGCAGATTCTATAGTTAGGTGTGAGTGAGTTTTCAAACTGTTCCTAACTCACGCGTTAAGTCTAGAGTTTGTTTTAGGGTTTTGTCACGGAATAGCCAAAGGGGGAGATTGTAAAGTTGAAATTTATCAACCATCTTGTTGGCTTTATTCCGTGCCAATTTGCTTGTAATTTAAGCACTTAGTAACCCTGTATTTAGGTGGGATTATTGTAAGGGTAGTGTGTGAGAAGATGTGAAGAAAAGCTCAAGTATGTGCAAAGAAGCAGAGCTTCGCAGCTAGGACTCGCGGGTGGCTCGCGGCTGCAAGTCGCCAACTTCAGGCACGTGAGATGCACGCAGGGAAGCTGAAGGGTCGCGCCAGCTGTTGCACTATAGGACAAAAGTCCCAGGCTGGCCAAGCCGTTACGTCGCGACTTGATTTCGCGACTTGGACAAGCCGCGAGACCAAGCTGCCAATTTACCCTGTTTGGCAAAAAACTGTCTCTTCGTTTTCTCATCTCACCTCACTATATATAGACCCTTATACCCACTAAATTGAGAGTGCTTCCAGAGAAAATTTTGTGAGAGAAAACCATAGAGAAAAACAAGATTGCCTCATCCCCAATCTTCATCTAAGAAACTCTACAAATTCTTCTACTCTCTTCCTCTCCATTGTCATACCCTTGAGAGGTCTTTTACCAAATCCTTATCTCACCACACCCACGTCTGTGAGAAGGTTCATTTGGTGCTGAGGGAAGCAGTTTGGAAGGAACTAATATACATTGGTTGATGCTATGGTTAAGTAGCGGAATCCAGGAAGCTAAAGAAGAAATAGGTTCGGCGTAACCTCGTTGGAGCAAGAAGCTTGGAGGGCTTAGGTACCTGGGTAGATTAGGCTTGGAGGGTCTTCTGCTGTTCATGTATCCCAACTATATTATTTAGTGGATTTTATCACCGCTTGGAGGGCGGCGGAGAGGTTTTACGCTGAGGACTTCGGTTTCCTCTTCGATAACACATCGTGTATTGTCCGTGTGTTTGCATCTTTCTTCCTTTTATCTTTGCCTTATATTTACTGCTGTGGATGTGTTTATATTTGGCTTAGATTGTTCATCAATTCTGTTATAAGTTTATTATCATGTTCCGCACATTAATTGTTTGATATAAAGCTTGAATTGATAATTTTGTATTTTGGGGTCTAAACGTTCAAGAGTGTTTCGTACCCATATTGAACTTTCACTGTTCATGTATTCCAACTACATTTTCTAGTGGATTATTTACCGTTTGGAGAGCGGTAGAGAGGTTTTACGCTGAGGGCTTCGGTTTCCTCTTCGATAACACATCGCGTGTTGTCCTTGTGTTTGCATCTCTCTTCCTTTATCTTTGCCTTTTATTTTCTGTTGTGGATGTGATTATAATTGGCTTAGATTTTTTATCAATTCTGTGTTTAGCTTATATTCATGTTCCGCACATTAATTGTTTGATAATAAGCTTGAATTGATAATTTGTAATTGGGGGTCAAAACGTTTATAGTATTTTCAACGCTATTTGAACTTTCACTTACAAAATTTTTTAAAGAGTTAACAAAATATAAAAATGACTCTCAATAATATTTAAATTATATATATATAGGAATTATATTATGCATCTTATTGTATATCTTTAAGTGTATTCATGTATATGCATGGGGTTACAAGCTAGTAACAAATAAATTACAGATAATATCTGATTTGAGTAAAACTTAACATGTGTCTTAAAAACATGAAAAACATGCAATTAAATTGTTCAATTTTTAAAATATGTAACCATATTAATTTTTTTTTATTTACTTTACAAGAGTTTGAAAGTGTTTCTTTTAAAACTAATTCCAAAACTTTGTCCTGATGAAAATTCGTAAAAGCAAACTTCTTTGGGAAAAAAACTGTGGGCAAAGAGACGTCATGTGTGATGTCAGTAGTTGAGACAACCTTAGTGCCGCCTTATCATCTATTGACTATCTTCGCCTTATCACGTAGAAGTCTCAAATGTTGGATCTTGGATACATGCATCTTTCATAGTAAATTTTCTCTACGGCCAATATAAATAGAACCCATTCGGAGAAGTAGAAAACACTACTACTTACACAGCAAACATTGTAGCGACAAAAAGATAAATGGCAGGACAAGAAATGGCTAACAGAGAAAACAGGTGGTCCCTTCATGGAATGACCGCTCTTGTTACCGGTGGAACCAAAGGAATCGGGTTCTTTCCTGCCTAAAACCTTTTTTTTTTTAACTCATGAAATGCGTTCTTATTGCATAGTTATATGTACAGATAAATAAATGGCCATGTGAAGTGACATTTATAGCAATTATTTATAAAAAAAAAATATGTTGATGGGATAAAAACGCAAGAGAGGAAATAGGCCACCTCACTATTTTGGTTGGATTTTTATGTTTGTATATTTGGTTTTGTAGTTTTTTTTTTTTTTTTTTTTTTTTTGAGAAACAAACCGACACACACAAGAAAGAGGAAAATAAATTTTAACACAAAGACACGTCACAACTTCATTCAAAAGCTATAGTAACTTGTCTCATCCTCCTTTAAAAGTTACCATGACTTTTGAGTGGAACTATGGTGTGCTTTTATGTTATAACTTATTTCTCTCTCCTTTGTGTGTGTGTGTTTGTTTCTAAAAAAAAAAATGTATAATTGTTCCACATTACTTAAGAGAATGTGTTATGTGTAATATAACTTGCTCCACTTTCCCTTAAATGGTTTTGTAGCTTTAATTAAAGCCGATTTATTTATTTATTTATTTATTGACATGAAAGATGGTCGCTACTCGTCCAAGTTAGATGGGGTAGCCCTTTGTAAAATCTGTTTATTTATTTGGCTGAAATATCCAACCCGTTATTTGGAAGGATCTTTCTATCGATTATATTTTATCTCTACGGTATATGACTTTAACCCAAAAAAAATTTATTTATTTTCTTATCAGAAATAAAATAATTATTTAAAACTCTACTCATGTTGTCATAATCATTCTAAACTAGTCAATTCATATATATTGAAATGAAATATAACCTTCTGTTTTGCCAATAATCTAATGACATAATAGCATTTATCCCTCTTTGTAAGGTTAATTTGTTTCCAGAGTTTAATCCCTGTATCTACACTTAATAAATAATATAACCTCCTGTTTTAACTTTTGTTTTGTGAAATTCTGCTGTCAGAGTTATATCGACCCAAATCCATATATAAGTGGTCTTAGGCCAATCTTACTATCACTATTGTGTCTATATATATCTTTCTCTTTTTTCCTTTTTTCTTTTTTGGTAAAGTATTAGTGTATTAGTATGTCTATGTTGTAGTAGACCCTAGATTTAGTAATACTTATGATGTCCTTGTATAGTTTAATCGCTAAATACAATAGAATACACATTATTCAGTTATTCCTTTTATTTGTTGTTATTTACTACTATGTGTTGTGACTAGCTAGGTAGGCTGTTGTTGAAGAATTGGCAGGCCTGGGGGCTACCGTACATACATGCTCTCGAAACGAAGCTCAACTCAATGAATGTTTACATGAGTGGAAGATGAAGGGATTTCGAGTCTTTGGTTCAGTCTGTGATGTAGCCTCTCGAACCCAACGAGAGGAGCTAATGAGCGCAGTCTCGTCTATGTTTAATGGCAAACTCGACATCCTTGTGGGTCCTTTATTTCCTCTACGTCACTGCGTTTTGCATGGCATATATTTTAGAGCATACTCCAATGTTGATGAAGTGTAAATGATCATTTTACCTTCTTTTCCATACTAAAATATTCGGCATCATTTTTTGAAGATCAATCTTGATCAACAATACAAATGGCATTGGAATATTACTTAGTCAGAGCCACTTCATTAGTGCTTTTGCAGTTAATACATTCAATTAATAGTTTATGTCACCCGGTTTTAGATAAACAATGTGGGAGCAACCAGAGCAAAACCAACCTTGGAGTACACAGCTGAAGATTTCTCATTTCTCATGTCTACCAATCTTGAATCTGCTTATCACTTGAGCCAACTTGCTTATCCTCTTCTGAAAGTTTCGGGAGCAGGAAGCATTGTTTTCGTTTCTTCGATTGTTGGTGTAGTAGCCGCAAATATGGGAGCAACTATATATGGCGCAGCTAAAGGTAATTTCTTTGTACTATAATTGACTTTTTATTGCAAGCTTATGGGTTACAAATTTTAGCTGTGACATCAAATAATGCGATCAGCTTTTGTCTGATATTCATTTGAAGGAGCGATGAATCAACTCGCAAAAAATTTGGCATGTGAGTGGGCTAAGGATAACATAAGGAGTAACTCTGTTGCGCCATGGTATATCAAAACTCCCCTGGCTGAAACTGTAAGTGTGCCAGTGCTTGTGAAGATTGTTAAGTAACTGTGTTTAACTAATATTGTTTGGGAGTAACAAAGAGGGAAATGAATTTAATCATTTTATGTTGAGATTACTATTAGACTCTTATTTTAAAATAAATGACTAAATATGTGTATTTTGAAAATTTTAGTAAAAAAATTATTTAATCTAATTTATTTCCTCAAATTTTTCCTAGTTTTGAGGGAAATGAAAATTTGAGGTTTGAGGGAATAGAGAGAAATGAGTGTTTCCTCATACTCATTCCATTATTTACCACCTAAAATCTCAAACAAGAGAATAGACTTCATTAAAACTCATTAACAAGAAAAGGGAATAATATTCTAGAATTATTATTTTTTTTATTCATTTCCATTTCGTTCCTTTCTCTCCTCCCAAACGAGTGGTACAATGCACACTCTCAATAAACAAACAATTGTAAGTTTGAATTTTTCATGTGCTAAGAAATGTGAACAATTTACTGAATTTAACCTTACTGCAGTATTCTATAATACCTTGGCTCCTTTAAAGAGGTCATTATCTAAGTTAGGTTCCAACTTAAATTTTTAAAATAATAATAATTAACATGAATCATGATAACCATGACAATTTATATTTTCTTCTTTTTGCAGTTTGCGGTGAGAAATGCAAATTTTTTGGAGGCTGTTATCTCTCAAACCCCTCTTGGACGTGCTGGAGAGCCAAAGGAAGTTTCTTCCTTGGTGGCATTCCTATGCCTACCTGCAGCTTCTTATATAACCGGTCAGACCATTTGTGTTGATGGAGGGATAACTGTAAATGGCTTCAGCTTACCATGAGCAGTAGAAAATGATGTTCAGACACATTTTTGGAATATGTTTTTGGTACTGCAACAAGGCATGTTTGTAAACCCATGAATATTGGCATGACTACAACTATTTTTATGCAAGGAAAAATAAATAAATATAGTTAATTAGTGCTTTCCGTAATTAAAAATAAAAAAAAAGGAAAATAAAAGAAAAGATTGTAGCGAGTGGGATGCACAAACCTCTCTCCTTGGCATTTTCTAAAATTATTGTATATTCATCTACATGGTTATGTATCTTGTATTCTTAAATTTATATCTTTTATTCTCTCTCGAAGAGTATAGGTCTCAAACGATTAGAAAGCTGATATTCTATATGAGGGAATATGCATATACATAAGTTCATTTTTAATATAACCTGAGCTAGGATGTTGATCAAGGGTCAATTAAACAAAATCTTAGTCCATATATTTTGGGATCAACAATTCTCAATTTTATAAGGACTGTAGTATAAAAAATCTAAGAAATTGAATCAAGAATTTCCCTGTAATATTTGTTTAATCACCTTTCGCAAAGTACGAAATTTTTAGCAAACACGTATGTACCTACACGTACATGCATATGTCTATATGTGTGCGTGTTGGATTTTGAAATTCATCCTATTGCATTTTAGGACTACAGGTCCACAGAAGAAGTTTTTGGTTCCGTCCCTGTTAATGAAACCCAAACCTGAATGATAAATAGACTTAGTGCCTATTTGGTTCAGCATTTTTTTCCTTTCAAAAATAACAATTACAAGCTGAACCAAACTCACCTTACGACATGATGTTAGAGGACCCTTAGAAATTCACAAAACCACATGGAAGAAAAGCTTGGCATTTTATCATTTACTTTCTCCCATTGGCAAGATAATTAGAGCAGGACGGTAACAAATCTACCTCTCACCCTCATCCAGTTCACATTGGATGGAATTTAAAATGCCACTTTTACGAACCAGAAGTAAGAACACACAACACAGAAGAGAACATACCGAAATGTCTCATTTAAAAATCATAAGGAGATTGACGTTTATTGTCAGTCATGTTTTGGGAGGAAGCCACTCACTGTCACCCCTCCATCCACACAAATAATCTGCCCGGTTATGTAAGAGGATGCGGGTAGGCAAAGGAATGCCACAAGGGACGAGACCTCCTTTGGCTCTCCAGGGCATCCAAGAGGAATTCTTGCGTTTGCTGATTTCGAAAATTGCTCGTCATTGAGAGCCTGCAATAGTAACAAAAAGTTGCATAACGGACTTATTTCATATCATGTAAATGAATACAGAATTATTTTTAACTTAGTGAGCTGTCCAAGTCTCAGCAACATCCTAACTTCTTCAAAAAATGTTTTTGAGAATTAAAGCCTAAGAGTTCCATTTCTATTTCAGGTGTAAATGTCGTGCACCGTTGCATGCATGCATACACACCCACACATTTCTGTCATCTTTTAACTCAACATATGACTTGCACGTGGCCCAAATAAATAGAACATGATAAAGATTAACTGCACACAGAACAGCGAAAAACACATTCAATGAATGCACAAGCATGGTGAAAGGGTGCTACAGCCTTACAGCTTCAACCAAGGGGGTTCTAATAAACCAAGGTGCTACACAATTACTCCTAATATTGTCTTTCGCCCACTCACATGCCAAATCTTTAGTTAGTTGGTTTATTGCTCCTGCATAGAGAGAAAAAAAGAAACTAGTGTCAGAATTTAAAGTTTACAAATCTATAAGGTTTAAATAATAGGCACATTGTTTTAACAGATCAAATCGAAAAAATAAAAATTTAAATTACATTAGTAAATTACCTTTACTTGCACCATAAATAGATCCAACATTTAGTGCCACCACACCAGCAACAGAAGAAATACAAACAATGCTTCCTACTCCTGATGCTTTCAAAAGAGGATGCACCAGCTGGCATAAATGGTAAGCAGATTCAAGATTGATAGTCATAACAGTAGAGAATTCTTCAGCTGTGTAATCTACAGTCGGTTTCCAGATGTTTGTCCCCACATTGTTTATCTAGGATCAAAAATTTAGTAAGAACAGGATTTTAAAGGTTCGCAAGAAAGAAAGCCATTCCAAGATTAGCTGTGAACATTTCAATAAGAAACATTGGTATGAGAAACTCCTTTGGAAAACTCACAAATATGAAGTTTTCTAAATTTAATTTATGCAACTAGCTAAGCAAAAAACTATCCTGCTCCGGGGTTCAGGCTACCAGAATTAGGATGGAAAGAATGACTGAAGATATGCAATTGCAATTTGTTTATACCAGAACCCTACATGGTCCTTTTTTCTTCTCAAACTAAAAACAATGATATTGATGGTATAGTAAATGCTTTTATTTTATTGGTAAGTTATGCACATACCCAATGACTATGATTATTGAACCCATGACTTTACCCTCCACCTAGTACTTGCAAAGGGAGGAGCTGCCAGTTAAGCTAGAGCTCATTGGCAATGGAATAGTGGACTGGTTAAACAATTATTTATAAATATGATGTTCAAAATACACAAAGCCATATACAAGCAACAAATTTGGGGAACCCAAATAACATAACATGGAAAAATTATTTTAGTAAATACATAAATGTCACACACAACGCAACAGGCTCCCACCTTTGCGAGGTCTAAGGAGGTCAATGGTAGGCAACTTTACCCCCAATTTTAGCAAGAACATAACAGAGGAAACTACAATTCAATGCTAATTCACATTAGACTCCACTATGTTCTAATGTGGCAAGTGATGATTTTGATGTCCTAACTATCTTTAAATATTGTTATAGATAAGCTCAATTTTATTTTTTTTTTTTTTTTTTTTGGTGGCTAAATATAGGGTTTTATTTCACCTAAAAAGCTGCACAGTTTAAGCTAGAAAGCTACAGGAAAAAAGTTTCCAATCTTTCAGAAAGTAACTTCCTTATGATCCGCAATTCCATCTCTTCAACCAGTTCCAAGAATTATCTACTCCCTAAACCTCATTTCTAGTTACAATCTTTGAAAATTGGTATAGATAAGCTCAATTTATTGGTTTTTTTTTGGGGGGCTGAATATTGGGTTTTTATTGTATATAAGAGGCTGCTAAGTCCAAGCTAGAAAGATACAGGAAAAGGATTTCTCATCTTTCAGAAAAGTAACTTCACTATGATCTGGGAATCCCTCCCTATAACCAGCTGCCAGAATTATCTACTCGCTTTAAATTCCTCTAGTCTGGCAATTCGTTTGTTTCATTACAAAATGACTTGTTTTCTTGTGTTGCAACTCTGAAAATGATCTAAATAACATTTTATGTCATTTACCTCGCACAAAATTATTATTATTTAATTTAGGTACAGTGGCGATGGAGGTGGTGGTGCAATAATGATGGTAGTGGCAGAGGTGTCAGCAGCGATAGTGTGATGGCGACGGTAGTGGTGATGGTGGTGTTTGGTCACAAAAAGGAATGGAATACAAGAGGGTACAATGGAATGGCAAAAAAAAAAACATTTAACAATATCTGGAACCTATTTTCTGTTGCAATCCCATTTGTGTCTGTCATGGTTGTCCAGAATGATTACACTTAAATGAATTCCATCAATAACCTCACTTCTATTCCAGTCCCACAACAGCAGTAATGATTCATTGTTACATTACAATCTTGTGATGCTAAAATTGCTATGTAGAATGCAATGAATTAAACTAAACACATCTCTTTTTTTTTTTTTTTGATAAGTAGGTGAACTAAACTAAACACATCTTATTTATTTTTTTATTTTTTTTAAACTAAAACACATCAAAAAATATATATAAATAAATTTAAAAAAAAACTGAACTGAATTGAGACTTACAAGTATATTAAGTCTCCTGCTAAACACTGAGGATACTGTGTCCATCAGCTTGACTCGTTCACCTCGAGACATCACATCGCAAACTGAACCTGTGATTTCCCATAGAGGCAGAGTTCTTTAAAAATGAACATCCATGAAGTAATTAACTTGAGAGAGAGAGAGAGAGAGACCCAATTCCTTGTGTTCCACCAGTAACAAGAGCAGTCATTCCCAGAAGTGACCATCTATCATCTCTGCATCTACTCCCTGCCTGCACCATGTTATCCCCCATCTTGATCTCTCCTTGATCTATTGATTTCAATGCACTTCCAGTAGCTCAAATGAGTTATATAGTAATCATTACAATGTTTTCTCCCCCTTCATTGATTATACCTAAGAAATTCAGCCTAGTGCAATACTCAAAACAGAAAAAACACAAGAAGTTAGATAAAAACAATAAATATAAAAGTTTTAGCATAAGCCAAAAAAAGGTCAGAAGGATTTAGCTAGGTATATATTAATTTAAATTGTTGATGCACCTTCCCTCCAAGCATTTCAAGTGATTGTTAACTTAGAAAGTGTGTATATATATAATCTTCTTTATGGTAATACACACAAAATAAATAAATAAAATTCTTCAACTAGCGATCTGATGTTACCATTTCTTCTCACTTGTCAGTTCGAATCACTTCATAATTAGAAAAAATATTGTAATAAAACAACTGGGAAAGGTCAAATAGTAATACAGCTGTTAGGACATAATAAAAAATAATAATAATAATTTACTATTAAATATACAAAGAACAATAATTAGGAAGAAAAAAAAAGTTCAATTGCAGCACTCCAAAAGACAAGCATGGGAATGCCAAGGTTATGTTATTTATAGTGGAGGTTAGACTGAATGGGGTCAAAGAATAGCAAGAGCAAATGAGGAATATGGCGAAGTTGCCACTTCTAGTTATGTCTTGGGTAGAAACCATTTACACACATCCCTCCGTCAACACAAACAATCTGCCCAGTGATGTAGGATGATGCAGGTAAGCAAAGGAATGCCACAAGAGAAGAGACCACCTTTGGATCTCCAAGACACCGAAGAGGAGTTTGAGAATACACCTCTTCTAGGTATACTTTGTTGCTGAGCACCTACAACCAAAAAAAACTCAAGGTCAAGTTTGATTGTTGTACTGAACTGGGCTAAAGCCTTTATAAGTGCCATACATCAATTAGTGCAAGTACTAATGTTTTAAACTTTGAACTTACTAAGGTGCAGATGCAGTGCATACGATGACAGAGAAGCTTAAGTATTGAACATAATTTTAAAATGTGGATACTAGTAGAGCAATTTCTGTTTGGTAACCTAGAACTTTAACACAGTAGAGCTTAGGCAGCAAATCTAATAAGAAATGCTTCTTTTCAATTATATTTTACTCCCCTTAAATGATTGTATTTTACTCCACCATTGACGTTCTGATGTACCAAGGTGCAACAGCATTATTTCTTACGTTGTCTTTCGCCCACTCACAAGCCAAAGTTTTAGTAAGTTGATTAATTGCTCCTGGAATCACAAATAAACAAAATTTCTTTATAAGCTTCTTGAGTTTAAAATTCATAGGAACATGGATACATTCAGCTGATAGGTAAATTACCTTTGGTAGCTCCCTGAACAGACATAGACTTCAGTGAAACAAAACCTGATACAGAGGAGGTGAATACAATGCTTTGGATAAGCAAGTTGAGAAATATGGAAAACAGATTCAAAATTGGTTGCCATGAGAGTAGAAAATTCTGCAGCTGTGAAATCCACTACCGGAATCCGTATGTTTCTCTCGGCATTATTTATCTACGGTTCAAAAACAAGCCAGTCTTCCAGTTCAGTAAACAAGAAACGCGGCAAAATTTGCCAAATAGCACGTTTTTAGAAAAAATTTAGAAGAACAGCACTCAAGCAAAGTTATTTAGATATGTACCATATTTTTTGGAACTCGAGTTCCAAAAATGTGCTGCATAAATAACTTTGTCTATATGCTATTCTTCTAAAAAGTTTCTAAAATTGTGCTATAGAGCAAATTTTGCCCAAAATTCAATGTTTTTGTATGTAAAAAATGAGGAAATGAAGAAGCTTACGAGGATGTTGAGCTTGCCATCAAACAAAGTGGACACAGTGCTCATAAGCTCCTCTCTCTGAGCACGAACTGACACGTCACAGACTGACCCAGTTACCCCAAAACCCAAATTATCCCATTCATTCAAGCACCCATCAAGCTCACTCTCATTCCGACAATAGGTGTGCACTCTGGCTCCAAACCCCACCAATTCCTCCCCAATAGCATTCCTAAAACGTAGAAAAACCAAAACCCAAAACCCAATTCCCAGTTGACAATATAATTAATTTCTCAGTTCTCACAAACCAAAGAAGAAAAGAAAATAAATTTCAAGACTTCTTTTTTTCTATGTATGTAAAAATATGTACCCGATTCCGCGAGTGCCACCGGTGACGAAAGGTGGGGTTTGAGAAGAATGGAGAGGGTGGGTTTAGGAGGTTAGATTTTCAGAGAGAGTTGCAGAAGAGAGTGACGGTGGAATGAGAGTCTGGGACATTCCAGCAGCGGCCAACCCCGTTCCAAGCAGGCAGCAGTTTAAGAAGTCCGACGGGTAAAGTCTTTTGATGTTCAAGAGGTTTTCCTTTTTTTAATTGATAGAATATCACAATTATGGTGTATACTTCATTATTCTTTATTTTTGGCCCAAGATACTATTTATAATATATTTAATCACTTCTTAATTACTTGGAAAATTAGACAAAAATAATGCCTAAAATTAATAAGTTTCACTAATAGTTCATTAATTTAAAAACAAATAATAATGATGTTTTCAATCAAGTTCAAATCCTCAATAATCAAATTATAAAAATAAAAAAAAAAATTCTAATTAGGTGTTAAGTTTAATTTAAAGTCATTGTCCATCTTCCTTGTTCATTTGTTCTATTTTGGGAAATAATAAAATCATATGGGAAATCCTTAATTAAACATGGTATTTTAGCAAAGTATCTAACTTTGAGTTTCTAGCATATAAGATTCATTCACTTTCTTACTCCAAACAAAGATTTTTCTCTTAAATTTTTTTTCTATGTTTGATGGTTACCAAATTGATTTATTAAAAATCCCTATATGAAATACAAAATTAATAAGTTATTATCATTTTTCTCTACTTGGTTACTATTCAAAATAATTTGTTGTACAAAGACTTCAAATTGAAATGATTTTAATAAATTTTGGGATTTTAATTACAAAATAAAAACCCTATATTTTTTCTATACCTTTTATGTAATTTCTCATAATTATTTAAGCTTTCTAGTTGTTAGGGTATTAGTAAATGAGTAAACCTCTCAAGTCCAGAGATGGCAAAAAGCTAAAAACAACCCACCCATTCCCCACTCTATTTCAAGCGGATTTTCTCAATCTCAAAAATGTGACTGAGCAGGGATAGGTTTTGCTCGCTTCACCCTGAATGTATATATTGATATTTTATTTAATATATATTTAAAGTATTTATACATATATTGTATTTTTATTTTAATACATATCCTAAGTATAACAACTTTTTTTTACATGTCCTATTACTATCTTCGAAATATTTTTTTATATTTCACTCTTAATTAGTAGTCTATTTTTTGATAAGTTTATATCTTAGTACTCTCATGATCTTCATTTCCCTTTATAGTTCATCTTTATATCATTAATATTGGAACTATCTCCTTAGGATTAGTAACACATTTTCAACCCATCTTGAACCTGACCTACCCTACTGGGCCCTAAAAAGGTGACAAGGTGAGGACGAGGCACCCATAATTGGACTTTGCCCCATAGTGCATGTGCATAACCTTTCTTGAAGCATTCACATTAGATTATGTGAAACTTTAGCCACATTTGACTTAAACACTGCATTTTTTTCTTCTATTTAACTAGCTACATTTTTTTCTTCTATTTAACTAACGCTTTTTAATATGGCCTGCATGAGATGCTTTAATTTTTTCTCTTTTTCTAATTAAATATTCTTATTTATTCTTTTTTCTATCTTTCCTTCTCTTTTTCATGTGAAATGATATCTTGTTCTTGCTCTATACAACAAGAAGTCTCACAACATTTGGCCCCACCCACATGTTGTGAGAGACACATTGCATGCAACAGATACAAGATATACCTTCTCCTTATGCCATGCAACATCATTTTTATTTGATACATTAAACACCTATAGCAATTTTAACAGAAAATTATGAACTGAGTGGCTACTAATGCAAATAGAATATAACTTCAAGAGGGTAAAATCCAAATTCTAAAATTTCAGGGTGTAAAATCTAAAGGCTTCCAAACTTCGGGAGTGAAGTTTGCACTTTAGCCTTATTGGTTCATGCACCAAAGTGAGGAAACTTATAATAGTACTAGTTATGTATTCTTTAGGAAGAACAGACACTTCATTTGAGATATCGTACATATGTCGAACACAAGACACTTCTGCATACATATCCCACCTAAGTGTTTTCTTTTTTTTCTTTTTCTTTTTTGTGGAAAAATTGCAAAACACAGCTGGGACACAGAATGGACATAGCTTTATAATGAAATTCCGTAAAAAGAAACTTCGTCGGGAAGAAGGTGTGGGATAGAAAACGAGTAAGTTTACTACGACGATAATTTCCATAACTTTTGCCACAATTTTCATAAATGGTTAGTTGTAAGTGTTAGAAAAAAAGATGATAGGTTCATATGGGTCAACAATTCCAATACTCGCAAGCCGTCATGTGAACAAGTTGTGATAAAGTTGTGGAATATAGTTGTGGTGTTAGACTTACTCGTAGAGAACTCTTGCCACAACTTTCCATGTGGTGGATTATGAGTGATAGAGAAAAAGTTGTAAGTCCATGTGAAAGTGACATGCAGCCAATCACAATCTACCATATAGGATAATTGTGATAAAAATTGTGATTTATTATGTTGTATTAAAATTACTCATGTCTACAACCAAAAAAAAAAAAAAAAAAAAAAAGAAGAAGAAGAAAAATTTAGTGCAAGATTACATGATGGCAATATATGTCACTGTTAGTTGAGCATTCACATCAGCTGCAAAAAAAAAAGAAAAAAAAAATCTAAAATATATATTTTTTCTAATTTTATAAATTTATTTTTCAAAATACACCGTGATGAAGTAAAAATCATCAGTCCTTGTAAGTGCATGCAGATTGAGTTGAATCCTCGTCAGTGTCCCTGCAAATATGGAAAGATGGCTCCCTCAAGCTGGTCATCGGTGTGGCGCCTACCACAACGTCTCCGATGCCAAAGTCAGTACAAGGAAATCTTTAGAATAGTAGAATAACTATGAGTGATTTTAGGAGTTTCTATGTACCTTGTGTTGGTGCTGTAAGGTCTTTATATATGTTTCCACAACTCCTAGCCGTTGTGGTTGTTATTGTGATTTTAATGCCTCTATTGGTAGCACCTCATGTTCAGTAATGTGGGCTTCGATGGACTTCCAATGGTCTGTACAGCTGGTTTTGTAATCATTTGAGTTATCATTGACTGCATTGAATAGCTTTCCTACCTTCGTCAGTGACGTGGATTTATTGACGCGGATATTTGGGTATCTCGTCTATGAGAGAGAGATTGTCGATCCTGTTAGCTGCCCCCTAGGCTCTGTGGTCGTCCGTGTAGTGACGATCACTAAGAGGCGAAAGGTTGTTGTTGTTGTTGTTGATTTTTTTTTTTTATCTCTTGGGATTTCCCTCCATATTCAATGTGTAGTGGCGGCACTGGGTATGTTGTGGCCACGTGGCATGGCCTGAGGGGTGAATTTAATGCTCCATTCCGTGTGACTCTCGGTTTTCCCGCTGTTTTTCAGTTCTCTATGCCTAGCTTTTTAAACTTCTCTTCTTTTCATTTTCCCTTTCACTCTCTCTAACTTCCAATCATTACTCTGAGCTTCTTCCTCTCCAACTTTCCTCTGTGATTTTCTCCAAGCCGATGCATTCAGTGGCTAAGTTCTCTGCATTTTCTTTCTAAGGTATGCCTTTCTTCCCTCCTCTGTTTTTCTTTTACAGCATAGACATAGATTATGACAAATTTTTTTATTTTTCCTTATTTTTTCTGTGTTTCAGTTTTTGGGGCTTTTAGGATTCATCTTTTTCTCTTCGTTTTCTAGTTTTCCATGGTTAGTAGCTCTGAGGTTAGGATAGCCTATCTTTCAATTTCCTTCCTTTTTGCGCATTTAAGGGGATCTTTAGGTGTTTTCCCGCACCTTGAAAACTTTGTCTTTGAAGGTAGTAGTTTGAGTGTTGCATTGGTTGACTTGCTACCTTTGCTTCATCAATCGATTGATTAGTTTGAAAGTTTGGTGAGGGAGCGAGGGATAATGTCTAAGCTGAGGTCAAGTGAGTTAGAGATCGGGTTATCATCCAGTGACAAACCCGTGGAGGGGGATACTGCCGTCTCTGTCCCTCAAGAGGTTAGGGCTTTCCATGCTCTTAAGGAGGTGTGTGGTTTGGATGGCGATACACTTTCTAGGTTTAAGGACATATTTCAATTTCTGGACCGAGTTAGGGTTCGTCTATCCCGTGAGGAGGAACAGGCTTGCCACTTCTTCCCTAGGGAGGTATTCTTCTATGAGGCTACCTTCCTGTGTGGTCTTAGATTCCCCATCCACCTTTTTATTATGGAGTTGTTAGGCCACTTTGGTATTGCTCCCAGGTAACTTATGCCCAATTCATGGAGGATAATGGTCAGCTATATGGGGATATGGCTGGCTGCTATGGATGGAGACATGATCAAAGTGGATGAGCTTGTCTACCTATACCGTTTAAAGGTGTCTAAGGAGCATGGGTATTATGAGCTGGTGCCATGGGAGAGGAGGAATAGGATCGTCTAGGATCTGCCTTCGTCCTTCAGATACTGGAAGTCTTGGTTCTTTTCTATGTCTAGGGACGATTGGGAGACTCCCTCTGACGAAGTTTAGGGTGATCTCCCAAGGTTGCTCTATTAGTGAAGTACCCCAAACTTAGGTGCGTCTTTATTCCTCCTAGTCCATTAATTTTCATCGTGTTTATTTATCGTAACTAACTGTTTTGCTCATTGCCTTGTGCAGTTAAGAGATGGCCCATGCTTAAGAGTAGGTACAAGGGACGCATTGAGAAGGTGATTGAGTACGCGAGGACGATTGAGGACTTCGACGATTTGGTGGATCCGCGAACTCTTGCCTTCTATTGCCTTGGTCCAAAACCGTCTGCCTACGTCATGTGAAATATAGATATTGAGGAGAAAAAGAGTAAGTGTTAGACTCGTCCACGTTGATTCTATTGCCTTCTCTCTCTCTCTTTTTTACAAGTGTTTTTCTCTTGCAAGAATGACGACCAAATTCAACCAGGGAATGTACACCCGGATGAGGGCTAAGAAGAATAAGCCCTTGTCCAATCTTAGGACCAGGGGTGTACGAGTGACGGAGAAGGGGACTCCCTTTATTACAGCGACTCTGTCTACTCCTGGTGTCGAGTCCGCAAGGATTGCTTCCCCGGCCACCTCAGTTGAGGAAATTCCTCCTCAATGGAATAAAAGGCAGCGAACCAGGGATAAGTAGAAAGAAAAAGCTGACTCCGAACCTTCCAATGTCTGGGACGATGCTGGGGTTACGCTGGCTCGGGCATAAGATACCTTTACTGCTGAGGATATGAAAGTGTTCTCGGGGGTGTCTGCTAACAAGGTTGTGGCTCGTCACCTCCACAAGCTTGTCCAGGTATTGTACTTATGTGATTTTACCTTTTTCTTTTTCTTTCCTTTTGTGTCGTCCTTAATGTTGGGTTCACTTTTCAGGTGCTGAGGGAGATTTTTCATATCACTTCCAAGTACCTTACTCAAGAAGCAAAGATTACTTCGACTATGTCTAGGGTGGAGGTTTTGGAGGCAGAAAATTCCAAGCTAAAGAAGGATTTAATTACTACTATAGACGAGGCCAACTCCGTCAAGGAGAAGGTCAAGTCTTTGGGAGATGACCTCAGGGCGAAGAGGCAGCTCACATTGGAGAAGGATGAACAACTCCTGGCTACTAGGGAAAAACTGAAGACCATTGCTGCCAAGGCTGTCGAAGCCTTCCAGCAAACTGACGAGTACAACACCATGCTTTTCAGTTGGTATTTTAAGGGCTTTGAGCTCCTCCGTTGCTTCCTGATCAAACATCCTTCTGGAGTAGACCTCAAGAATCTTAACATGGAAGCGGTCGACCAGGAAATGGCGGTGGATGAGGCTTCCCAATCAACTGCTCTTGCTGAAGTTACTTCCGATGATACTCCTATGCCTCCTCTAGATGGTGACGATGCTGCTGCTACCTGACCCTGCCTATATTTTTTTTTCTTTCCTTTTTATATATTTTTTGTTGCCCAGTGTGTTTTGGGCTTTTGGATTCTACTTTCAGAACAATATTTCTAACTTAAGAACAATGTTTTTAGCCCATTGTTTAATTGGCTTTTAATTCTAATGTGAAAACAATGGTAACTGTCTGTCGTTTTTAGGCTTTTAATTATATTTGTGATTGCATACTTGCTTGTACTCTTGTTTCTATGTGAATCTTGTTTACCTCATCCTTTTAGTTACTCTTTCAGTGTCAATACTTTGTACTTAGCCAAATTTTCTGTTTGTGACCTTTAAGGGATTTTGTCGTTCTCTGCCTGCGTCAGTACTTTGTTTCTCTTTATGACTTACACCCTCTTAAAGAATTTTGTCATCTTTTGGCTTCGTTAGTAACTTACATCGGTTTAGGTGAAATCTTGTTACTCAGCCATTTTTATGACTTACACCCATTTAAGGGATCTTGTCATCATTTTGGCTTCGTCAGTAACTTACATCCGTCTAAGCGGAATCTTGTTACTTAGCCATTTTTCTCTTTATGACTTACACCCTCTTAAGGGATTGTGTCATCTTTTGGCTTTGTCAGTAACTTACATCCGTCTAGGTGCAATCTTGTTACTTAGCCATTTTTATGACTTATACCCATTTAAGGGATCTTGTCATCAATTTTTTTTTTTTTTTTTGCTGTGCTTACTTGCATTAAGTCATTGACTGAATGGTTCTTTTATTGCTTTCAAAAATGAATACAATGGCCTGTTACATCTAGTGGTGGTACTTCTTCAAGTGCTCGATGTTCCATGGTCGTGGGAGTCTCTGCCCGTCTAAGGTTTCTAGGTGATAACTGCCTTGTTTGGAGTAATGGACGACTCGGTAGGGTCCTTTTCAGGTTGGGCCGAGCTTCCTTTGGGCCGGATCTCTTGTCACCGAGGTCACTTTGCGTAGGACAAGGTCTCCTACGTCAAAGGGTCTAAGCTTCACTCTCTTGATATAGTAATCGGCCATCTTTTGCTGATACTTCATCATCTTGTTAATGGCTCCCTCTCTGACTTCGTCCAGGTAGTCCAGGTTGACTCTTAGCTGATCATCGTTGCTGTCCTCGTGGAACATTTCTCATCTGCTTATTCCCACTTCAATCGGGATTACTGCCTCAGTGCCATAAGTGAGTCTAAAGGGGGTTTCTCCTGTTGGGGTTCTTGCTGTAGTCTTATAAGCCCACAAGAAATTGGGCAATTCCTCGGGCCAGGCCCCCTTAGCTTCGTCCAACTTGGCTTTGATGATTTTGAGTAGTGTCCGATTAGTCACCTCCGTCTGTCCGTTTGCTTGTAGATGTCCTCGGGATGAGAATTGGTTCTTAATACCTAGACTTGAGCAAAAATCCTTGAAACTCTAATTGTCGAACTACCGCCCATTATCTAATATGATCGTTCGTCATATCCCGAACCTGCAAATTATGTTTTTCCACACAAAGCTCTGGATTTTCGCTTCGGTGATGGTTGCTAATGCCTCTGCTTCAACCCATTTCGTGAAGTAATCAATAGCAACTAATAGGAACTTATCATGTCCTTTACCTTGGGGCAATGGGCCCACAATGTCAATTCCCCATTGTCAAATGGCCGAGGGGAGGCTATCGTCGTCAGTCTCTCGGTTGGAAGGCGTTGCACATTCCTAAACCTCTAGCACTTGTCACACTTATTGACAAGCTCCCTTGCGCCTACCTACATAGTAAGCCAGAAGTAACCTTTTCTGATGACTTTACTTACCAAGGATCTAGGGCCTGCATGGTCTCCACACACCCCTTCATGAATCTCTTCTAGAATATACTTGACTTCCTTTTCATCTATGCACTTTAGGTAGGGCATGGAAAAGCCTCTTCTATAGGGTGTCATTCAGGATCGTGAATTTGGCTGATCTCTTCCTAACCTTTCTGGCCTCCTCGACGTCTTTTGAGAGATGGTCGTCTTAGAGGAATGATATGATCGGGGTCATCCAACTGCCTGTGCTTTGGATTGCAAATGTGGAGATTTCTTCAATGCTAAGGCGTTTCTAGACTTCCATCTTTTAAGCCCATGCTCGTTGATCCTTCTTTTGATGATGCTAGCTTTGCGATTTCTTCTGCTACCATGTTTTGGCTCTTGGGGATCTGCATAAACTCCACCCTATCAAACTCCTGTGTTAAACGCTTCCCTAGCCCGAGGTATTTTTGCATTCTTTCCTTCTTTGCTTTGTACCCCTCCTTTATTTTCCCTATTACTAGCTTAGAATCGCTCTGGAGAAACAAGTTTTTAGCTCCCAGTGCCTTTCCGACCCTTAGCCCCGTCAATATTCCTTCGTACTCTCGGCTTCATTATTAGTGGCCGGGAATTTTAGTTAAACTCCGTATTTAAGCGTTTATCTAGTTGTATCCGAAGAAGGCATCTATGGACATCAGTAGCTTATGCCCTGCTGTAGAATCCACTAGCTAGTCTATCCTTGGCAAAGGGAAAGTATATTTTGGGCA
The DNA here is from genome assembly GCA_019022515.1 of Quercus aquifolioides. Classification (NCBI taxonomy): domain Eukaryota; kingdom Viridiplantae; phylum Streptophyta; class Magnoliopsida; order Fagales; family Fagaceae; genus Quercus; species Quercus aquifolioides. The sequence continues at coordinate 33,601,933 of CM032326.1, forward strand.
AGTTTTGTTCAAGTCTGTGAAGTCCACGCATATCCTCCATTTTCCATTCGCTTTCTTCACTAGGATGACATTGGCGAGCCACACTGAATAGTAAACTTCTTAAAGAAAACTTGTTGATAGCAACTTGTTAACATCGTTCGTAATTGCTTGATTCCGTTCTAGAGCGAAGACCAGTCATCTCTGCTGGACGAGTTTCTTTTCGGGGTTCACATTGAGCTTGTGTTCGATGACGCTTGGGGATATGCCTGGCATGTCCTCATGACTCCATACAAAGACATCCAGGTTCTCTTTAAGGAACTAGACAAGTCTCATCCTCATCTTGGGATTCAATGTCGTCCCTATATTAGTCATCTTTGCTGTTTCTCCCTCGACCAACTCTACTGTCTCTAGGGCTTCCACTTTCTTTTCTTTTTCTCCTCGATCATCCATGTATGGTTTTCTTTGGCAACTAGCACGACCTGGTAGCATTCCCTAGCCAGTACTTGATATCCTTTCATCTCGTCCACACCGTTCTCTGTTGGAAACTTTACCTTCAAGCAATAGGTAGACGTGGCTGCTTTCCAACGGTTAAGCGTGGGTCTCCCGATGATCACATTGTAAGATGAAAGGCAGTCTACCACCAAAAAGTCCAACTGAGTCAACTGCCTCGGGTGAGTCCCCACTGTAACCGTCAGCATCACTATGCCTTTGGGATATACCCGGTCTCCATTGAAGCTGACGAGGGGAGAGTTAAATGGGTGAAGCCTTCCTGGATCTAGCTTCAGTTGCTGGAAAGCGAAGAGGTAGATGATATTTGCCAAGCTACCATTATCCACGAGATTCTCCTAGTATTAAATCCTTCTATCATGAGCATTATGACCAAAGGATCGTCATGAGGTTGCTTCACTCCCTTAGCATCTTCTTCTAAGAAACATATGTCCTAGTTCATCCGTTTTTGCTTAAATGGAGGCATCCTGTGGACGCTATTCACTTGCCTCTGATATGTTTTCTTGAGGGATTTGAACAACTCCCCTATGGATAGGCCACCTGTGATCGTCTTTATCTCCACGATTACACTTGCCGGGTGCTGGGTCGTGTGATCCTCGTCGCTGGGTGAAAATTCGCGTTGGTTCTTGTTGTCGCCTCTGAATCTGCTAGATTCCCCCTTTTTCACATACTTCTACAGTTTCCCTTTCCGTATAAGCTCCTTTATCTGCTTCTTTAGGTCCCTGTAATCCTCTGTGTAGTGGTCGTGATCCTTATGGAACTAGCAGTACTTCTTTTTATCACGCACGTTTGGCGACGAATGTAATGGCCTTGGCCATTTGAGGTAGTGCTAATCCTTAATCTGTGCCAAAATTTTGTCAACATGCATAACTAAAAAAGTGAATTTTACCGTTCGAGGAGTTTTTTCGTCTTTCCTTTTACTCTCGTCACTAGTCTGACGATCTGTGCGCTCCCTCTTTCGTCCCCTACGATCGTCCTCCTTCCTTTCCTTGTCTCCTAGCCTTTCCATGTCCTTAATGGCGGCTAAAGCATCTTCAGCATTCATGTACTTCTGTGCCTTCGATAGCATCTCTGCCATCGTCTTCGGAGGATTCTTTGCGAGTGAAACCACGAACTCTCTTGACTTTAACCCCACTTTAAAGGTCGTCAACTACACCTTGTCGTTAGCTTCGTTCACCTCCAAAGTCTCCCGAGTAAAGCGTTTTACGTACGATTTTAGGGTTTCTTTCTCCCCTTGTCTAATGATGAGTAAGTGGTCTGCTGGCCTCTTCGAGCGTTGTCCCCTGACGAAGTGGTGCAAAAAGGCGTTGCTTAACTGCTCGATGCTATCAATGGATGATGTTGGTAACTTTGTAAACCACTCCTTTGCAGCTCCTTTGAGAGTGGTTTGCAGTTCCTTTGAGAGTGGCAGGGAAGGAACGACATAATATTTCGTTAGGAGGCTGTTGAAGGCCTAATGTCGTCTTGAAGGTGTTGAGGTGGTCCTGAGGGTCCTTAAGTCCGTCAAACGGCTCAAGTTAAGGCAAGCGAAATTTTGATGGCACAGGGCTTTCCAAGATTGCCGTGGTGAAGGGCAAATTTTTTGCCCTAACCATTTTATCCAAGCTTTAGTCTATTTTTTCTCTAATGGCGTTCCTCAGCTCATCCATCTCCTTTCTCATCTCCTAGAGAAGATCTGCATTTTGTTCATCTAGAGTAGTCGACCCTCGATGGTCACTCCTTCTATGGCTATCTCCTTCATCCTCTTGATTTGCCCTAGACCGATTCTCCCCTTGCTGAAGCTGTAGCCTCATTTCCTGATTTTGTCTGGTGAGCTCTTCGACGGTAGTGGCAAGAGCCTGGACTTGCAGAGCTATTGCAGAGCTAATGCTACTGAATCTTGGTTGGACTCCATCTGAATGTAGAAGTTAACTAGAAAATACGCTTTCGAACCTAAGTACAAAAATGTTGTCCCCACAAACGATGCCAAACTGATGAAGTAAAAATCGTCAGTCCTTGTAAGTGCGTCCAGATGGAGTTGAATCCTCGTCGATGTCCTTGCAAATATGGAAAGATGGCTCCCTCAAGGTGGTCACCGGTGTGGTGCCTGCCACAACGTCTCCGATGCCAAAGTCAGTACAATGAAGTCTTTAGAATAGCAGAATAACTATGAGTGATTTTAGGAGTGTCTATGTACCTTGTATTGGTGCTGTGAGGCCTTTATATATGTTTCCACAGCTTCTAGCCGTTGTGGTTGTTATTGTGATTTTAATGCCTCTATTGGTAATGCCTCATGTTCAGTAATGTGGGCTTTAATGGACTTCCAACGGTTTGTACAGCTGGTTTTGTAACCGTTTGAGTTATCATTGATTGCATTGAATAGCTTTTCTACCTTCGTCAGTGACGTAGATTTATTGATGCGGATATTTGGTTATCTTGTCTATGAGAGAGAGATCGTCGATCCTGTCACACCGTATTAGATTATTTATTTTAGATTAATTATTTAACACTAAATTTTATTAAAATATAATGTTTTTTAGTTGTTTCTCTATTTTTACACACAACAACAAACATCCACTCTTTTTTTTTGTCCACGGAACATGTAAAGAGATAATAAAAAATTAAATACAAAATCAATAATATAACGTAAATTTACATAGTTATTAGAGTAACAATGCATATTTACACAATTTTAACTTAAAATATGGATAATTTTTGGACAAAAAATTGTAAATACGACACATTTTTTTACCATACACCTTCAGAGACGACCATAATGCCCAGTTTGTTTGTTTCTCTCAGTGCCAGGTTCAAAATTGGTCACAAACTAAGGCCCAAAAAAATAACACGTTGGGCTCATTTCACAAAAATATAAATAAATAAACTAAGAAAAAATAAGAGGGTTGGGCTTACACAATGAAGGAAAGAGAAAAGAAAGAAGAAAAGGGCAAGAGGCCCAAAGGATTGGGATGCAAAGACCCACGAAAGAACAAAAAGGGTCCAAACCAGGCAGAACCAGCAAATCAAAGAAAGCTCAGTAAAGAGGGCTGGGCCGGGATCCCAGAAGTCCCTAGAGTCTGGGGATCCCTGGGCGTGCGAATTAAGATTGAAGCAAATTCAAAGAGGGATGAAAGATAAGGAGCATGCGGGTCTTATGCTCCAGACATGCAGTAGGACCAGAGAGTATGAAGCAAAACGCAGGAGCCATGATTCCAACCTTTTGAAGAAAATGACAAGGAAAAGTACAACTGAAAAGGCTGGAGAGGTAGCCAAATAGCTAAAGATCAACTAACGGAAAAATCTGGAAATAGAAAAACAGCTAAGGGACTTTCGTTTGGTCGGACCAAAAGAAAGAAACTATGAGAGAAAAGGGAAACGACATAGTCCTAAGCAAACTGACATGGCACGAACTCTAAAGGGCAAAAGGGAGAAATCACTAGTACCCCGGAGCCTGAGCTGCGCTATAAAAGGAGGAGGGGGTCCATGCTGAAGGGGCATTCAGATTCAGATAGAGATTCATCTTTGGTGAGATCATTCAGGCATTCATGGCCATTTTCTGGAGTCTCATAGAACTATAGAAAGAGCTCTGTAAAATTAAAAGAAAACAGAGGAACCGCTCCTGGTATCCCAGAGACAGCCACGCACATGCTTGGATTCAACAAATTCAAACTTTGCAAGTCTTGGAAGCTTAAATAGCTATCAAAGTCTGTAATTTTTGAAATTAGTTGAACCTTGCATCACGTCTTAGTGAGCACTGTAATCATAACTAAAGAAAATTAATAACATGCACCTCACTAATTTGAGGATCCTTGACTTTGTCTTACTTTATGTATTATTTGCTGCACATTCCCTTATTGTTAAAATGTTATTCAATACAGATATTTTTGCTTGTTAGTTATTTGTATTGTAGGAAGCTTGTTTTGTGCACCACTTGGTTCTTAAACAGCCTTTTAGCTGCGGTGAACCAAGCCCAGTCCACCAAGAATATTTATTTGGCCCAGGATCCTTGGGCCACTATGCTGAGAAGAAAAAGGCACTCTCACAAAGTCCTAATAGCTTTGCCTTATCATCTATTGTTTAATTTTGTTGGTGCTGATCTACTTCTTCAGGCAATATATATACCAATATAAATATAACCCATTTGGAGAAGTGGAAAACACTACTAGTTACAGCAAACACTGTAGAGACAAAGAGAGATAAATGGCAGGGCAAGAAATGGGTAACAGAGAAAGCAGGTGGTCTCTTCAAGGAATTGAAGTTCATGAATCATGATTACCATTACAAAAATTATATTCTCTCTTTTGTAGTATCTAAGCAATGAAAATTTTTTGGAGGCTGTTATCTCTCAAACCCCTCTCGGACGAATTGGAGAGCCAAAGGAGGTTTCTTCTTTGATGGCATTCCTATACCTTCCTGTATCTTCTTACATAACTGGTCAGACTATTTGTGTTGATGGAGGGATTACTATGAATGGCTTCAGCTTCTCATGAGCAGCAAAAAATGATGTTCAGACACACCTCATTGGAATATGTTTTTGGTACTCCATCAAGGAGTGTTTGTAAACCCAGGAATAAGGGCATGACTACAACTATTGTTAAGCAAAGTAAATAAATTAATATAGTTAACTAGTTCTGTTCATAATTGGGGGGGAAAAAAGGAATGTAGTAAGTGTGATGCGCAAACCTCTCTCCTTGGCATTTTCTAAAATTATTGTGTGGTATTTCCATCTAAATTCTTATCTTGTATACTTAAATTTATAAATACAATGCATATATGTTCTTTTTTCTTTTTTTCTTTTTTGAGAAGAACAATGCATATATGTTCCAAGTGAGCGAGTGACAATTTATTCAAACATAACTAATGCTTTAATTTGGTATCATATTCATTTGGTCCTTATGGCTTCCAACTCTTCCTCCTCCTCTTCATCCACTATCAATCCAATCGAAACCTTTCTAACTAAGTGAGACAGTACCATACTAGATGTCGTTTCAATTTAACTAAAAAGATAAAATGTTTCAATACCAGTTAATATCAATGTATTTTTTTATAAATATATATAATTTTAGAAACGGAATATATAAACCTAATACATATATAATTATAAGTATTAGAAAAACGAATTTAGATAAAATTTCCCCCAAAATAATATATATATTGTTTTGTCGTTTGCATTATCAATGTGTTGTTCTTTAGTAAATTATAGATTATATGCATCATGCATGTTAAGGAATGTGTTTTGATTTCTTAGTTTGGATTTGTTGTATTTTAGTTTGTTCTGAATAAAAAAGTTGAATTGATAAATTAAAAGATGCATTAATCTGATTGAATGTTGAAAAGTTGTTGGAATTGAGTTTATGTGATAGGCTGTGCACTTAGAATCAAGAGTGTGTACGCATGCCTAATAACCTGCGCTCATAACTTCATCCTTGTGTATGCAACCTAAACCCAAATTAGGCAAAATATATGTTTTAATGGTAAGGTTTGCTTGATTTCATGTTGTCCCATGTGACATGTGATTTTGTTGATTGTGAACCTCTAAGATTAGGGTTATAAATTGATGATGCCGTAAATCTCACCAGTGAGTTGCACAATGCTTGTACGCTCAAAACTACACCTGCATAACAAAAAGGAGAAGACCTAACAGAGAGCACCGGTGTGGTGCCGGCCAAATACCCTCCGAAGGTCAAGTTAGGACTTCTTTCAACTCTAGAGTGCTAGAGAGGGGTTAATTATGCGTACCTTGATTTGTGAGGGTATTGGGGCTTTTATAGTAGTAGAGGGTTGACCTTTCTTCCTTGGAGCAGAAGTCTTTTCCATATAGAAATCCATGTGAGCGTAGATTGCGGAGCCCTTTCCTTATAGGACTCTATCATTGGGCGTGGTGGCCAAGTAAAGGATTTTCTGGAACCGTCGGCCTCTTAACCGTCGGCTTTCCTTGTTCACTACAACAATGAAGGGCCGTCAGCCTTTTGAACATAATCAGCCCTTCGAGCATGACCAGGGATGTCATTTCTGTCAGCACGTATTTTTCCGTCAGCTTTTAGAGTTATCCGTCGCGACCTGAACCGTCAGCCTGAGTATAGGCTGACGGGTTAAGCCTATGGTACTGCTGAACCGTCAGCCTGAGTATAGGCTGACGGGTTAAGCCTATGGTACTGCTATGATTATTCCTTATCAGTTGCCACCTACTCCATATCTCCGTCGGCCATAACTGACGGGTTATGGAGTTTTCATCCGTCCTTACCTGCTGCTTTGACCAGGAGAGAGAAAATAATTAAAAGCTGACACCCCAACACTAAATGCTAGGACACGTGGCGTGCTCGGGTTGGCTCCGTGCCTGGTTGAGGGCGTCGCTTCGTCTTCCGTGCATTTCCCTTATATATATATATATATATATATATATGGCCCACCTCTCCCCATTTTCGCTATTTCACTTTCATCGATTCCTGGAGAGCATATCCGTCGCTTCTCTTCCGTCAGCACTTGCCAACATTCCTTTCGTCACTTCTTCGGCCGTTACTTTCGAGGAACTTGTAAGTTCTCTCTTTTTCCTTTTGTACCTGCTTTATTTCTTTTGATTGATTTCTTTTTAAGCCGGGTCGTCATCCTAGGTGCTTAGATTACACCCGTCACTTGTAGGTAGTCAGATGTCGAGTGACGCGTCGAGTGACCGGTCGTCGGTCCGCGATGGAGCGGGCTACGACGAGGTATTTGGTTCAGGTAGTGAGTCAGGGAGCTCGTCCTGGTCTTCAGAGAGGGAGACGTCGGCCCAAACTCCTATAGAGGAGGTAGGTCACGGAGACAATGGCCAGGAAAGGGTAGTAGGTGAGGGGAGTGACGAAGTGGAAGGAGAAAGATATAGTGACGGGGATGAAAGTGGTGACGGGTCTAGTGAAGGGACTTCCGTGAGTCCTGGAGGCAACCGTCCCTTCATCCTTCCCAAAGAGTGGGCTGTAAATAAATTTCAACCAAAAATGACCGAAAATTTTTTTAGAAAGTTGCGTGTCCGCTTTCAAATCCCCGACCACATTCCTATTCGTCTCCCTGAGGAAGGCGAGAAATGTTACACAGGAAGGACGGCAGACGTTGGCATGTATGATGCCATGTTTGCTGCCGGTCTGAGACTGCCCCTGACGGCCTTACACCGTCAGTTGGCTGACTTTCTTGGCTTATCCGTCAGCCAAATTGCTCCGAATTCGTGGGGGATTTTTATAGGTGCCGAGGTACTGTGGGGTCGTTTGAGTGGAGGGAATCGTCAGCTTTCCTTGGACGAATTCTTTTATTGTTATAGACCTCGGCACCTTTCTTCTTCCAAAGGGATGTACCATTTTGCCGTCAGGGAGAAAGATCTTAGGTTGGTGTCTGAGACGCCGTATTCGAATAGAGCCTGGAAGAGCAGGTTCTTTTTCGTTGAAGGGACGGACTGGGTGTGCCGTCAGGAAGAATGGGAAATGATACCCCACGGCTATTTTGACAATACTTGGGCGTTTATAAAAGAGTCAGGTTTTAGTCGTCAGCTTTTGACTTTAATTTAAGCAAGTAATAATTTCGGTTTTTCAATGGTTCTAACGCCGTCGGTTTATTTGCACTTTTCAGCCCTCATTCGCCCTTCCATAACTGGTGAGCAGGAGGACTTCATCCGTCGGGTTTTGGAGATTCCCTTAGAGGAGCGGTCGTGTCGAGACTTAATCACCCTCGACTACGTTCACGCTTTCTGTGGTGGTCCTGAACCGACGCCTGAGGCTCGCAGGCTAGAAGAATTCTCCCGTCACCGTGAGTGCCTTACCCTTATCTTCGAAATTATCCTTGTATTACCATCGGTTTTGCTAATGTGTTTCTTTCGTAGAGATGGACGTGGCCAAGCAACGGATAAGGGCTGCCGCTGCCCGTTTAAAGGAAGAGAAGAAGGCAAAGGGGGAGACGGCACCCTCGTCGACCCCCAAGATCGTCAAGGGTTCTTCCAAAAGGAAAACTGACAGGGATAATAGCCGTCCCCCTAAGAAGGCAGCCGTCGGTTCCGGGAGTGAGCCCCCAGAGAAGCCGTCGCCTAAGCCTAGTCATGGGGCAGGGAAAGGTGTAATGACCTCTTCCGGTCCCGTCCTGAATGGGCCCCGTTGCATGCTAACTCATAAGGATTTTGCTGTTGAGGCAGTAGAGTCATTCATAAAGCCCGCTGACATAGATCCTTGTGACTTGTTGGCGACGGATGAGTTGGGGTCGTCAGCTTTGTTTGACCTCACTCGGGTAAGCCATCTCTCCTGGATGGTTCTTTCCTTATTATTGTTATTTATCATTATTATTATTATTATTATTTTTTTTTTTTTTAAAAATGACTGACGGTTGTATCCTTTTCTAGGCCCTGGTTCGTGTAAAGGCACTTCAGGACAGGTGCGTGGCTAAGGAGGGGGTCGTCGCTCGCGTGAATAAGCACAATGCCAACATGCGAAACCAGCAGGCTCAATATAAGGAGGCAATGCGTCTTCTTAACGTTGAGCTGAAAGAAGTGAAGGAGAAGTTAGAGGAGGTGGGTCGTCAGAAAGGCGAACTGGAGCAAGAGCTGACGACTCTCCGCGATCAGGTGGAGACAGTAGGGGCTGACGCGGTCAAGAATTTCAAGGCGTCAGACTCCTTTATTGATTCCTGTGGCGGATACTATGGCACGGGATTTGATGATTGCCTCAGACAGGTGGCGTCAGCTTTTCCTGAGTTGGATCTTTCTGGTATCTCCCTGGATGACGCCCAGCCTATGACGCCTGCTACTGATTCCGTCACCGCTGGTGTTGATGACTTAGTGGATTCTCCCCATGGAGGTAGTGGAGTCGTCCTGGCCCAGCCTGCTGTGAACCTTCCAACAACTACCGCAACCCCTCCTGTGGTGCTGCTTGACGGAGAGGACCCTTCTGTTAAAAAGTAGAGAATTTTTGGAGTGACGACTTTGCAACTCATGTTTTTCCCTTCTTTTTATCTGTCTAGCAAACAGCTTTATCGAGTGTCCCTTGGGCACCTATTTGTAATATTTTAACAGCTTTTTTAATGCCTTTTTGGGCTTTTGATTTGTTTACAACGTCGCTGCTCTTGATTGTATGTAATTACTTTTGCTTGGCTTGTTTTACTCGTATGTTTTGATTTGGAAGATCGAAATCAGGGTTGTGGACCCTTTTAGTTTAGTGTACCGTCAGTTTTACTGCTTTGTCCGTCTTGTGGACTCCATTTTTATTTCGTCAGCTGTTTGGTTTGTACGATCAGGGGGCTTGGTCATTTTTAGACCATCAGTTTCTTTTTTTGCTTGTCCATTTTGTGGACTTGGTTATTTTAGACCGTCAGCTTTTTGGCTGGTCCACCTTGTGGACTTGGTCATTTTAGACGTCAGCCATTTGGCTTGTCCACTTTGTGGACTTGGTCATTTTGAACCGTCAGCCATTTGGCTCGTCCCCTTTGTGGACTTGGTCATTTTAGACCGTTCATCTATTTGGCTCGTCCACTTTGTGGACTTGGTCATTTTTAGACCGTCAGCCTTTTGGCTCGTCCACTTTGTGGACTGTCATTTTTAGACCGTCAGCCTTTTGGCTTGTCCACTGTGGACTTGGTCATTTTTAGACCGTCAGCCTTTTGGCTCGTCCACTTTGTGGACTGTCATTTTTAGACCGTCAGCCTTTTGGCTTGTCCACTTTGTGGACTTGGTCATTTTTAGACCGTCAGTCTTTTGTTGCTTTATCCAACTTGTGGATTTGGCCGATTTGTCAGCCTTTTATTTAGGTCGTCAGCTTAATAGCTGAATTGTGGACTTAGACCCTTTTTGTCATTCTTTTATTTAGGCCGTCAGCTTTAATAGCTGAATTGTGGACTTAGCCATTTTTCGTCAGCCTTCTATTTAGGCCTTCAGCTTAATAGCTGAATTGTGGACACCCTTTTTGTCAGCCTTTTATTTAGGTCGTCAGCTTAATGGCTGATTTGTGGACTTAGCCACTTTTCGTCGGTCTTTTACTAATTTTCATTTGTAAGTAGAAACTTTAGTAGTTCTGAATAAATTCCTCTTATTGTCATGCATCTGTATAAAAAGTACCTCAAAAAAAGGAAAAACCTGCCCTTTTGGGCTTATTGTATCAAAACCAAAGTAAAAGACATGCCCGTTGGGCTTATTGTAGTGAATACTTAAAAGTAAACAGTAAATCTAAAAATAAAAAGATAGGTGTTGTTCTTCATGTCATCGCCTCTACTGGTAGTACTTTCGCAGGTGCTCAGCATTCCAAGGGTGCGGTAGCTTCCGTCCGTCCAGTGTCTCTAGATGATAGGTGCCCTTCCTCTGCCACGCCGTGACTCGGTAAGGTCCTTCCCAATTCGGGCCGAGTTTTCCTTGAGTTGGGTCTCTTGCTGCGCCCATGACTTTCCTTAGAACGAGGTCTCCAACCTGGAAGTCTCTGTGCTTGACCCGGGAGTTGTAGTGCTTGGCCATGTGGTCCTGGTATCGCGCAAGCCTTTGCTCTGCTGCTGTCCTGACTTCGTCCACTAGATCGAGCTGTAGACGTAGGGCTTCGTCATTTTTCCCTTCGTCATGATTGTGCACCCTGTAGCTGGTGAGGCCGACTTCGGCTGGGATGACTGCCTCGCTTCCGTATGTTAGCCGGAATGGTGTCTCCTGTGTCGGTGTCCTTGCCGTTGTCCTGTAGGCCCAAAGTATGCTTGGTAACTCTTCAGCCCATATACCCTTTGCCCCCTCGAGCCGAGTCTTGATAATCTTCAGCAAGGATCGGTTCGTGACTTCGACCTGTCCGTTGGCTTGAGGGTGGGCGGGGGAGGAGTAGTGGTTCCGTATCCCTAATTGTGAGCAGAAGTCCCGAAAGGCCTCGTTGTCGAATTGCTTCCCGTTATCCGAGACTAAGACTCTAGGGATGCCAAATCTGCATATGATACATCGCCAAACGAAGCTGCGTACGTTCTTCTCCGTAATGGTGGCCAAGGCTTCAGCTTCGACCCACTTCGTAAAGTAGTCGATGCCCACAACCAGAAACTTTAGTTGTCGTATTGCCGTAGGAAACGGTCCCATGATGTCCAGTCCCCATTGAGCGAACGGCCATGGCGCCGTCATCGGGGTAAGTTCTTCAGGTGGTTGTCTGATGACATTGCTGAACCTTTGGCACTTGTCGCATTTCTTTACATAGGCCTCGGCATCCTTCTGCATAGTTGGCCAAAAGTACCCCGTTCGTACTAGCTTGTGGATTAACGACCTCGACCCTGAGTGGTTTCCACAGATTCCTTCGTGCACTTCCCTCATGACGTAATCTGCTTCTTCAGGACCTAAGCATCGTAGGTAGGGGCGGGAGAAGCCTCTTTTGTACAAGATGTCTCTTATTAGGACGAACCTCGCTGCTTGAACCTTCAGCTTTCTTGCAGCCTCCTTTCCGTCCAGTAGTACGCCGTTCTTCAGGTAGGAAACTAATGGCGTAGTCCAATTGCTTTCGGAACCAAGCTCCTGTATATCGACAGAATTTATAAGTGGAGAGAGCTGAACGAAAGAGAGTACGTTACCAAGGGTGGCCATATGCTCGGCTGAAGCGGCTTTGGCTAGGCGATCGGCTTGCTCGTTTTCTCCTCGAGGTATCTGTGTGATTTCGGCCTTCAGCTCGTTGACCCTCCATCTTGCTTGGTCCAGATATTTTTTCATCCGTTCGCCTTTGCACTCATAATCCCCATTTATCTGGTTGACCACGACTTGAGAATCGCAGTGAATGATCACTCTTTCGGCTCCTGCAGCTTTGGCGAGGTCAAGCCCTGCTATCAGAGCTTCGTACTCCGCCTCGTTGTTGGTGGTAGGGAACTTAAGGCGGATCATACACTCGACCATGTCTCCTTCGGGTGAGTGTAGTACGATGCCGGCTCCCCCAGCCTGCCTGTTGGAGGATCCGTCTACATGTATGCTCCATTGGGGAGATTCTTCTGCCCCCTTGTCTTCGCCATTTGTAAACTCAGCTATGAAATCTGCAATGACCTGTCCTTTAATGGCGGTTCGTGGGCGATACTGGATGTCAAACTCGCTTAATTCTATAGCCCATAGTGCCAATCACCCAGCGGCTTCAGGGTTGCTCATTGCCCGTCGCAAAGGCTTGTCGGTTAGGACGATCATCGTGTGGGCTTGAAAGTACGGCTTTAGTTTGCGTGCTGCTGTAACCAGCGCAAATACGAGTTTTTCCATGCGCGGATATCTTTCTTCGGCTCCGCGTAGCGCTCGACTAGTGTAGTACACAGGTTTCTGCACTCTCTCTTCTTCTCTGATCAAGGCGGCGCTGACGGTGGCTGGGGAGACGGCAAGATAGAGAAAAAGTTCTTCACCCGGTTGTGAGGGACTCAGCAACGGGGGGAAAGAGAGATAAGTTTTCAATTCTTCGAACGCTTGCTGGCACTCGGCAGTCCACTCGAAAGATCTCTTCAATGTTCGAAAGAAGGGTAAGCACTTGTCCGTTTTCCTTGACACGAACCTATTTAGCGCTGCTATCTTGCCGTTAAGGCTCTGTACTTCCTTCACATTTTTTGGTGGTGCCATCTCTATTATAGCTCGGATCTTGTCCGGATTGGCTTCGATGCCCCTTTGGGAAACCATGAATCCTAGGAATTTTCCTGCCGTCACCCCGAATGCGCACTTTCCTGGATTCAGCTTCATGTTGTAAGAGCGAAGAGTGTCGAATGTTTCCCTGAGGTCTTCCAAGTGATATTCCTCCCTTCGGCTTTTCACCAGCATGTCATCTACGTAGACTTGGACATTTCTCCCGATTTGCGGTGCGAACATTTTGTTCATAAGCCTCTAGTATGTTGCGCTCGCATTTTTTAGACCAAACGGCATTACTTTGTAACAGAAGAGGCCTTGGCTGGTCACGAACGAAGTTTTCTCTTGATCGGCTTCGTGCATCTTGATTTGGTTGTAACCGGAGAAAGCGTCCATGAAGCTTAAAAGCTGGTGCTGAGCTGTAGAGTCTACTAGAGTGTCGATCCTCGGGAGGGGGTAGCTATCTTTGGGGCATGCTTTGTTTAGATCGGTGAAGTCTACGCACATCCTCCACTTCTCGCTAGCTTTCTTGACCATCACTACGTTGGCTAGCCAGTCGGGGTAGTAAACTTCTCTAATAAAGTTTGCTTCCTGTAGCTTGCAGATTTCTTCAGCTATGGCTCGATCCCGTTTGGCGACAAACACCCGCTTCTTTTGCCGGACGGGTGGAAAGGATGGTGATACATTCAGCTTATGCACCATGACTGAAGGGTCTATTCCTGGCATGTCCTCGTGACTCCATGCGAACACGTCCCGATTTTCTCTGAGAAAGGCTGCAAGTGTTTGTCGGATCATGGGACTTGCAAGGGTCCCAATCTTTGTTGTTTGGTCAGGTCTGGAGTCGTCAAGGGATATTTCTTCAAGCTTTTCGACGGGTTCCGTCGTACTTCGATGTTCTTCTATGCTCATGGCTTGGAGTTGATCATCCATTTCCATCATAGCCACGTAGCATTCGCGTGCGGCCACCTGATTTCCACGTAGTTCACCTGTCCCGTACTCGGTAGGGAACTTGATCATTAAGTGATAAGTCGAGGTTGCCGCCTTCCATGAATTGAGGGTGGGTCGCCCTAAGATAGCATTGTAGGCCGACGAACAGTCGACCATGAGGAACGTTACGTCCTTTGTGATCTGCTGCGGATAGTCGCCTGCCGTTACCGACAGTGTGACCGCACCCAGGGGAAACACCCTCGTTCCTCCAAAACCGACGAGTGGGGCATTCGTCGGAATCAATTGTTCTCTGCTGATTCCCATCTGCTGGAATGTCGGGTAATATAGGATGTCCGCCGAGCTCCCATTGTCAACCAACACCCGGTGCAAATTGTAGTCCCCCACTTGCAAACTGATAACAAGCGCATCGTCGTGCGGGTGGTGAAGACGTCGCGCATCTTCTTCGGAGAACCCAATGACGGGGCTTTCTCTCCGTGCTATTTTTGGTACTGAGCCCGTCAGCTGGACATTTTGGACCATTCTGAGGTACGTCTTCTGAGCCTTTTTGGATGACCCGACAGCCGTCCCTCCTACAATCATCCTGATCTCACCAATGGGCAGTTTAGGGCGGTCATTGTCCCGTCGGGGGGGCTGTTCCTGAGGCGGTGGATCCGCTCTTTCCTTGCTTACAAACTTCTGCAATTTCCCTTGTCTTATGAGGGCCTCAATTTGCTGCTTCAAGTCGTAACAATCGGCTGTGTCATGGCCGTGATCTCGGTGGAAGCGGCAGTATTTGTCTCTAGAACGCCTGCTAGGATCTCCCTTCAGCTTTCCAGGGAAGGCCAGAGCCCCTTCGTCCTTGATCTGCATTAGGACTTGATCTATCGGGGTGGTTAGCGGGGTGAAGCTTGTAAACCTTCCTCCCGGAGGTTTAGAACACCTCTCGTCCCTTCGATCTCCTGTTCTTGGCCTCTTCCGCCCTTGATCTTGTCGAGCATCTTCCTGCCTCTCCCTTTTTCTTGGTTTCTCTTCTCGGGCCTGCAGCGCGTCCTCAGCATTCATATACTTAGTGGCCCTGTAGAGTACTTCCGACATGGTCTTCGGGTCGTTTTTGTATAGGGAGAACAAAAACTTACCCTTTCGCAACCCATTTGTGAAGGCTGCTACAAGTATTTTGTCGTCGGCCTCGTCAATTGATAGCGCTTCCTTATTGAAGCGTGTTATGTAGGATCTCAGCGTCTCGTCCTCCCGTTGCTTGATACTCATTAAGTATGCCGTGGACTTCTTATACCTGTGTCCCCCAATGAAGTGTGTGGTGAACTGAGCGCTTAGTTCCTTGAAGGTGTTGATGGAGTTGGGTGTCAGTCGGCTGAACCATACCCTCGCGGGGCCTTTGAGTGTTGTGGGGAAGGCCCTGCACATGATCTCGTCTGCTACCCCTTGAAGATGCATTAGGGTTTTAAAGGTTTCTAGATGGTCCAGAGGATCCTTCACTCCGTCATAGCTGTCGATATGCGGCATGCGAAATTTGTGGGGTAAGGGGAAAGAGTTCACGGCCACAGTGAAGGGCGAGTCGGTGCGGTTGACTAGGTCGTCAAGATCGCTGGACACTCGTCCCTTAAGTGCGTTCATCATAACCTCCATCTGTTCCCTCATCGCCTGCATCTCTGCAATAACATGCGGTGGAGTTGCATCCGTGAGGGATGGCATGCTCAAGTTCTGCCTCTCTGGTTTGCTTGGGGCGTGGCTGCCTTCAGGTTTCTCCTGATTTTTCTTTGGAGTGCTGTTCCCCTCTTGATCCTCTTGTTGGTCGTTCAGTGCTGCATTCTTCTGGCGCAGCTGCTCCTCAAAGTCGTGGTTTTGTTTGGTGAGGCGCTCCACGGCCGTACCAAGAGTCCGTACTTGTCTCTCGAGGGCAGTCGTGGGTTGCTCCTCTTCTTGAACGTCGTTAGTAGTTGCCATTGAGCGAGTGAGTACCATGCAACTCTTTAGTCCGGGAAACGATAGTATGGCTTACAGTGGTTTCCCCACAGACGGCGCCAACTGATGATGCCATAAATCTCACCAGTGAGTTGCACAATGCTTGTACGCTCGAAACTACACCTGTATAACAAAAAGGAGAAGACCTAACAGAGAGCACCGGTGTGGTGCCGGCCAAATACCCTCCGAAGGTCAAGTTAGGACTTCTTTCAACTCTAGAGTGCTAGAGAGGGGTTAATTATGCGTACCTTGATTTGTGAGGGTATTGGGGCTTTTATAGTAGTAGAGGGTTGACATTTCTTCCTTGGAGCAGAAGTCTTTTCCATATAGGAATCCATGTGAGCGTAGATTGCGGAGCCCTTTCCTTATAGGACTCTATCATTGGGCGTGGTGGCCAAGTAAAGGATTTTCTGGAACCGTCGGCCTCTTAACCGTCGGCTTTCCTTGTTCACTACAACAATGAAGGGCCGTCAGCCTTTTGAACATAATCAACCCTTCGAGCCTGACCAGGGATGTCATTTCTGTCAGCACGTATTTTTCTGTCAGCTTTTAGAGTTATCCGTCGCGACCTGAACCGTCAGCCTGAGTATAGGCTGACGGGTTAAGCCTACGGTATTGCTGAACCGTCAGCCTGTGTATAGGCTGACGGGTTAAGCCTATGGTACTGCTATGATTATTCCTTATCATAAATGATAAATTATTTCCCATGATTTAGTCCTTACTTTTTCATAATAACTTGATTTTTTTTTTTTTTTTTTTGGTTGAGAATCCATAATAACTTGATTTGAATACGTTTAGAATAGGATTCTCACTAATGAATGTATGTTTTATTTGATTTATTTCCAATTTGATAACAAATTTGACTTGGTAATTAGATTTTATTAACTTGTAACCCTATGCATATGCATAGATATACTTAAAAGATATACATTAAGATGCATAGTATAATTCTTACATATATAATTTAAATATTATTGATAGTCATTCTTATATTTTTTTTAACTCTTTAAAAAGTCTTGTAAGAATATTACTAGATAGAAAATGTAAATAGTACATTTTTTTAAAAAAATTATTTTTTTTTCTATTCATTAATTCTAAACTCTTTGGTTTTTATATATAATAACTAACTTGGATAAATATTTATGATGTGATTCCACATTTGACTTCAAAATTAAGAAATAAAACTCTCTCTAAAAATAAATAATTTATAACACATGGTGCGACATTGGACTTCAATTGTATAATCTAATTAAATTTTCTCTAAGTTTTACCTATCAATATATATATATATATATATAAATTTTCCTTTTGTGCTATGATATTTTCTTATGTGATGTGTTTCATTAATGCACAATTGTGATAAGCCCATTATGAGGGGCCCAAGTTGGTTTCTAGACCTAAATTAGGTAGCAGCTCTTAACTCTCTGCATTTTAGCCCACTTGGATGTGGCGTACTCCCAATGGCAACATCCCATGTATAAGGTAGTGAGCCCACATTGATGCAACAGTAGGGAAATAAATTTCTTAGTTAATTTTTTTATCTTACATTTATATGTTGATATATTATTTTATAAAGTAAAGTAATTAAATTTGTATGATTCCTAATATCACTCAAATTTATGAATGATTGTGATTTGATGTGATGTGCTTTAACACCAAGCATTCCTTTGCCCCTGGAGTTTTGACCAACTTTTGGTGCAAATAACCAAAACAGAATAGAATTTGCATCATGGTTTTAAAAATTAGAATGGTCAAAGGATAAAAAAAAATGATGGGTTATTAGTTTTTTCGATTCTTGACCCATTTTTACCAGATCGATTTTGGATTTAGTTCTCAGTTCAACTGGTTGAACCTGTTAGTCTGGTCTGATTTTTAAAATAGTAATTTTGATTCAAAATTTGTATGATGACACAATATTTTTCATAATTTCTCTTGTAAAAACTTGTATAGCCTATAATAAATGATTTAGAATAAAATTGGTGTTAATGGTAAATTGAATTGAAAGTGATGTTCCACCTATATGTTTGACCATATGCATTCTACTTCTACATACCCGTAAATATTATTGAATCAAAACTTTATCACGGGTGACAAAAGGAGAGATGTCTTCATTCACCTCCTCCAACCAAAATTGAGATTCCAACAAATTTTTTACTTTTTTTTGCTAACTATTGAGCTACTGAATTACCAAGCGTCTTAAATGAGAAAAAGAAATAAAACTAAAATCACTCGCTGCTAACCGAGAGTCTTCAATACCCCGCCAAACAGCATCCTTCGGAGTTAATAAAATCAGTGGCCCTTTCATACAGCTTGTAGGTGGAACAATATATGTAAGTGGTAGGTCCCTGGGTGAAATATATATAATGGCGTCTTAATCTTCTTTTTTTTTTTTTTTTTTGGTAAACACGTCTTAATCTTCTTTTCCATTATTTTTCTCAAATAAAATAAAAAACTTTCAATTATTGAGCAAAGACCTAAAAGTCAAAAGTACCTAATATCTTAATACAGATTTGACCATTGTGAATCTATGAGACGCTAGCTGAGATAACCTTGATGCTCAGTTTGTTTGTTTGTTTCTCTCAGTATCACAAACTCCTCCTCATAGCTTTCCCTTATCAGTATCTATTGATATATTGGTATCGGTGTTCTACTTCGGAGAAGTGGAAAAAGACTGGTTATTGCACACAGAGAGAGAGAGAGAAATGGCCCGGGAAGAAACTGGTAACAGAGGAAGCAGGTGGTCCCTTCAAGGAATGACAGCCCTTGTTACTGGTGGAACCAAAGGAATCGGGTTCTTTCTCTGCCTCTGCCTTTTTTTTTTTTTTTTTTCTTTTTTGATTTTAGCTTGGAATTGCATTCTTATTGAATATTTCTAAATATAGATAAATAAATTACAAATGGCCACATTTATAGAATTGTTGCAACTTTTTTAAGAAGTTGATTGGATGAAAAAGAGAGAAGTAAGCGCAAAATAGTTTCTCTCCAAATTAGTTTGGAGAGAAACTCTTTAAACTTCTCGTATATCTCTTTTTTAGATGTGAATTTTGAAAATCTAATCATTGAATTTTATGTTCTCTATATTTTTAACATGCATATCAAATTTTGTTCAAATCGGATATTATTTACTATTCGATCAATAAACTTATTTTTTATATACAATTTTAGATCACAAAAACTTGAAATTTTAATATTTGTTTGATGGCAAAGCAATTAATCTTTGATCTTATTGAAATTTTACAGGCATAAACGATATAATAAAAACATGCAATTAAAGCTATAGAGAGAAACTTTGTTTGCCTCACTATGGTTTTATTTTCATATTTTGGTTGGATTTTATGTTTGCATAATTGGTTTTGTGGCTTCAATTAAAGCTTGCTTGTTTATTAGGATTAATTCGTTGTTTATTTATTTGGCTAAATATCCAACCTGTTATTAGGAAGGACGTCTGGATTATACCATTTATCTGTACTTTATGAGTCTACGACAAGCAAGGCCACAACCGTTGAGCAACCAAAATTACACCACCCACCACCACAACCACCGATTCAAATTGAAACTTAAACCCAAAACCCAAACTACTTGCTCTTGCGAACAAAACCCAACACTCCCAAAAATTGAAACTCAAACAAACCCCTAGCAGCAACCCAAACTCAAAAAATCATTGGAACAAGCCCAACAACCACTGAAACCAAGCCTAACACCACCAACTCAAACCTAACCCACCAATTTAACCACTAATTCAAACCTAACACACCAATTCAAACCCATAAACCACTAATTCAAACCCATTGATTTAAACCCGTAAACCACTGATTCAAACCTAACCCACCGATTTAAACCCATAAACTATTGATTCAACCACCTATTCAAAACTAACCCATTGATTTAAATCCATAAACTATCGATTCAAAGACACCCTACAATCGCAAGCAAGACCTAGCCGATCCATCATTGTTACTGCCACCACGCTTTCAACTTTGGTCCTAGAAGCTGTAGCCTACTATACCAGAGAGAGACCAAGATTTTGGTTTGGTTAGAGAAGCAATAGAGAGAGAAGATTGAGACTGGTTTGAGAGAGAGAGAGAGAGAGATAGAGTTGGCCTAGAGAAATGTAAGAGACTGGAGAGAGAGAGAGATGAGATATTTTTAATTTATTTGGGAAGAGAGAGAGAATAAAATAATATATATCAGAATACAATCACAACTAAAATAATTATTATCTTTAAGAAGTTATTGATCACGGTTGCTAAAAAACTTTAGTAATAGCCATCAAGGTAAACCAGGTTTTGGGCATATGGATCTAAAATAGCAATTTGGGGGGGGGGGGGGGGGGGGGGGGTGTTCACACCCCCACCATGCAAATGCTCTAACACAGAATTTTCAAAAGTATCCACATTATCCCTTAAACACAAACTGCAACTAACTTTGTTCGAGCTCATTTTCTCAAAAACTAATTTATGGTCAGATTAAGCAATAATTATCACAAATCACAATGAAATTTCACAATAATTGTATTGTGCCAATTATAAGCACAAGGTAATGTCTAGATAATAAATAGTTAATAAATAACAATCGAGGATGAAAAAGGAAGTAGAAGAAGATTTGAAGGAGCATGAGAAAGTTCAAACAATATTAAATGTGGTTTGTCCTTAGGGAACAAATTAGATATTTATGAAGAGTTTGGGTAATGTTGCATTAGTCTAATCCTATTGGATGAGTTTTGAATTTTACCCAAGATCTATTTATTTTCTCATCCGTAAATAAAAAGAATAATACATTCTTGGTAGATCAACAACAAGGGAATCATTTTTAAACACTCCGAATATTGTCATAATCATTTTCAGCTAGCAAGTTAATGTTTGCAATGAATTATAACCTTTAGTTTTTCCAATAATTTAATGATACAAAAAAAAAAAAAAAAAAAAAAAAAATCCTCTTTGTAAGGTTTGTATCCAAGTTTAGTCCCTCTATCTTACACTTAGTAAGAAATACAGTAACCAAATCATATCAACCTAAAGTAGTTAAACATAAAAATTCATCAATCTAAAGAATTAAACATCCACGAAAAGAAAGAATATATATATATATATATAGAGAGAGAGAGAGAGAGTATTCACCTTTTTATGCGAGCAAAATATAGATTGAATGGAAGAGATAAATGGCAGGGCAAGAAATGGGTACCAGAGAAAGCAAGTGGTCTTTTCAAGGAATGACCGCTCTTGTTAACGGTGGAACCAAAGGAGTCGGGTTCTTTCTCTGCCTATATTACTTTTTTTTTTTTCCTCCCTCTAAATTGCGTTCTTATTGAATATTTCTAAACATAGATAAATAGCCACTTTAAACTAACATTTATAGTAAAAATTTAAAATAAAAGAAAAAATTGATGGGAGAAAAAAACCAAGAAAGGAAAAGGGCCACCACATTATATTTGGTTTTGTAGCTCTAATTAAAGCCTGGTTGTTTATTTATTTATTTTTTGACATCAAAGATGGTGGCTAATGGCTATACTCATCCAAGGTGGATGGGGCTGTGCCCCTTTGCAAAGGGTGTTTGTTTATTAGGCTAAAATACCCAACCGGTTATTAGGAAGGATCTTTGTTATATTTTATCTCTACGGTATGACTTTGGCCCCAAAAATATTTATTTATTTTCTCATCAGAAAATAAAATGAAAATACTCTCTTCGTAGATCTACATCAAGGAAATCATTTAAAAGTTAAAACTCTACTCATATTGTCGTAATCATTCTCTGCTACTAAATTTATATATTGAAAAAAAAAAAACCTTCGTGTGGGGCCTGAGGGTCTGGTGGCCTCGGCCCACTTTGCATCCGGCCCAGGGCCCATGCCGAGGAAGAAGGATCGTCCGAGGACGATTCATGAAGGCCTGAGCTGCAGGGATCCCCGCCGAGGATAATCTTGTCCTCGGCGGACCGAGATTAGCATCAAGTGGAGGAACAGGCCCAGGACAGGTTGTCACCTCCACATTAAATGCGCTCACCTAACCTTCTGGCCGCACTAATGGAGATGTGACTCCTGGACAGGGCAACCTTGGCCACTGCAAATCACTTGAGTACTGATAACGCAGCTGATGGGACGGACGATCAGGAGGAAAGCGCATGGATGATCAACAGATGGAAGAAAGAGATGGGGGGAGGATTATATAAGAGGGACCAACAGAGCAGCCAAGGGAGAGAAAAAAAAAGACAGAAAAGGAAGAAGAGGGACTGTCGAGCTCCTCGGATCAGTGCCGAGGAGCGATCTTAAGAAGTATTTTGGACCCAACGGCCTTCTACGGTGGTGGATCCTGCATTGGGCGTTGTCCGTCTGTTAGGGCCTAGTTTTTCAACCCACTCTCTAAAAATTCATTGTTTGGGCTTATTGGATCATCTTCCTTCTTATTTTCGAAGGCTTCTCCAATTTGAGTCCTTACACTTCGGTTTTGCCAATAATTTAACGAAATAATAGCATTCAGCCCTATTTGTATCCAGAGAATTTGTTTTTTTTTTTTTTTGGGTGCATGTGTGTGGAGAATCTTGTATCCAGTTTAATTCCTCTGTTTTAAACTTAAAAAGAAGTTTCTGTTTTAACTTTTGTTATGTGAAATTTTGCCATCAGAGTTATATCAACCCAAATCCATACGTGGACTAAGGCCAATTGTACGTTTTTTGGGGGGGTGGAGCTAAAGTGTTACAATTGTATATGTAGTAGTCCCTAGATTTAGTGATACTTGCTTTATGACTCCAATCCTTTTTATATATATACACACACTATTTATTGCACACTTTGTATATATCTCCTGTGAAATCATATTTTCAATACACATTTTCAAATAAAATAATGAAATGGTGAAATTGTGTTTTGAAAACATGATTTAACAATATTAACTAAAATTGTTTTTTTTTTTTTTTTTTTTAAAATTTAGCTTATATGTAGGGGTGTCAAATGGATGGGTTTGGGATAGACATTATTGGGTTGGGTATATAAAACTCATTTACCAATTAAAACTCATTTAACTAATTCTTTCTACCTCAAATCCAACCTAACCCAATTATTATGAGTAATTCCCAACTCTCCCAATTACCCAATTATCAAAATTACCAAAATGCTATTAAAGTGAAAATGACCATTTTGAAAACGTTTGCCTCCCCAATTGAAGTGAACAAACAATTTTCTTATTTACTGTTTCATCTTTGGGAGGATTAAGTTTAACCATCCAACTATTGAATATATACTCTAGAATTTTCTTAGACAAATCACAGAAAGAAAAAACTTGACATCCCATATTACAATTCCCTTTATTTCCCACATTTTCTCAGTACCCAAACAGAGAATTTACAGAATTAGACAACAAATCAAAATCTAATGACTACTTCATAAATTTCTACAATCGAATTGAGTACAAATTATAGAAATCACAAATTATGCAAAATCTTTAGGATACATATATATATATATACACGCATAGATTCCTATATTTATGGGCGTGATTGAGAGAGATGGGTGTGGGGTGTAGGTACACTCTCATGCACTTTGACTCTCAGCTTCTCCGTCCACAATGCCTGGCGTAACCTCAGGCACCGGCGACGGAGCCTTTGTATCCAGCGTCGGAGCTCTCATCCAGTCATCTCCAGAGGCCTGGAGCCCCTCCGTCTACCCTCTCCACCACGGCCTCAAGCCCCCACTCGCTCGCATCGCCATCTCGTGGGCCCGAGGTAATGCCCTCCGAGCATCGTTCTTTCGTCAACCCTTCGGGGGAGACTCCGACAGCACCGCTGAGGTCGGTGGGAAGGTGATCGAGGTGAAGCTCAGCGATGGAGATGGAGATATCGGCGACGTGCAGTTCGCGCTTCTTCAGAGCCGGAGGAACTCGCTTGCGACCTTGTCGAAGATCTCGTCGCTGTATCACTTTGAGTGGTGAGGAATTTTGAGAAATTTGTTTGTTTTTGCTTTTGTTTGAATCTATTTGGTTGCCTAGAAAGCTGAGCAGAAAGATGCAAAAGCAAAAGAAAAGTTTAAATATTGCTTCAATTTTTTTTTTTTTTTGGAGCAACGAGGAATTCACATAAAGAAATTTAAGAATTTTGAAGCTCTTAGTATTGGTCTTGTTGTTGTTGTCTGGGTTGAATTTGGATATATTGTTTTTGGGTTAAATGGGGCTTAGTGGATTTTTAGTTAAAACCCAATAATTACTGAGCCTAATTGGGTTGATGCCTATTTAACCCAACTAATAATTGGGTGAGTTTGTGTTCAATTAAAGTGGGTGAGTTTGGGTGGACAAATGAGTTTGGATTTACTTTGCCACCTCTACTTATATGGTAGTATATGTATGGTTAATTTGCAATATCTAGTGTGTGATAATCATTACCTTTTATATATATATATATATATATATATATAGATCTTCTTGTGTACAGTTTAATCCCTAAATAATTTAGCCAAAAAAAAAAAAAAAAAAACCCTAAATACAATAGAATGCACATTATTCCGTTTCTTTTTTAGTCCCTAAGTTTTTTTATCTACTATTATTTACTAGTGCTCCGTCTTTTGACAGGCATGCTATTGTCGAGGAATTGGCAAGTCTGGGGGCTACCGTACACACATGCTCTCGAAATGAGACCCAACTCAATGAATGTTTACATGAGTGGAAGATGAAGGGATTTGGAGTCACTGGTTCAGTCAGTGATGTAGTATCTCGAGCCCAACGAGAGGAGCTAATGAGCACAGTCTCCTCTATCTTTAATGGCAAACTCAACATCCTTGTAATTTTAATTCCTTAATTTATTTCCTGTACATTGCATGGCATTTTAGAGCATATATCCTACATTCTTTTCTGCATTAAAATCTTTGACTTCCAATAATTAACTTAAAAAAGAATTTTCATTTGAAGATGCATCTTGAAATTAGCGGCTCTTGGAATTTTTTACCGGCTTAAAAAACTTAAATTATACAAAATCTAAAAAAAAAGAAAAAAAACTTTATATATGTAAAGTTTTACAATTTACTTTTACGAATTTTCTTAATTTGAAATCATTGTATGATAGTCTCATTATTAATGATGCAAACTACACCTCTTTCAAAATTTTAGTTCAATAAATTTTTCCTAGGCTTTTTCTTTTTGTTTGTAAGAGCCTAATATATTTTTAAGGGGGCCAAAGTTTAAGTATAAAGTTTGGTTATAAATATAGTTGCAACCTAAGCCTATAACTCTTACTAAAAAAATTAATACAAATATATATTTTGAAAATCTAACTGTTGAATTGTATTTTCTTTATGTTCTTAAAACACATGTCAAATTTCATTCCAATATAATCTTATTCAATCCATAAACTTATTTTTCATGTATAATTTTAGACTATACAAATCTCAAAATTTAAACATTTGATTAATGACATAGCTATTAATTTTTAATTTTCTTGAAATTTTGCAAATATGAAGATATAAGAATAAAATATAATCTAATTGTAGATTTGGCAAAATTCACATCAAATAAGAAAAAAAATATTGGGTGGAGTTGTAGACTTAGTCTATGACCAAGTTTATTGTCAAATTTTGTCCAAAATTTAATTAAGTTGGGCCTAAAAATAATTTGGGTGGTCACAAATTTTTTTTAAGAGTAAAAAATTATAAAATTATAAAATTTATATATAATAATTAACTTTTTTTTTTCCAGGTCAGAGTGGTCACAGGACCACCCTGTCCTCAATATGGAGCCCCCTGAGTTGAAACAATTTTAATAGCATTGGAATTTTACTTGTCAAGAGCCACTTCATTTGTGCTTTTATAGTGAACATTCAATTTACAGTTAATGCTATCTGGTTTTAGATTAACAATGTGGGAAAGAACATATCGAAACCAACGTCGGAGTACACAGCTGAAGATTTCTCATTTCTAATGTCTACCAATTTTGAATCTGCTTATCACTTCAGCCAACTTGCTTATCCTCTTCTGAAAGCTTCGGGAGCAGGAAGCATTGTTTTCGTTTCTTCAGTTGCTGGTGTAGTTTCCATAAATATTGGACTATCTATATATAGTTCAACTAAAGGTAATTTCTTTGTACTATTTGATTTTTTTTTTGGATAAGCTTACGTTATAAATTTTAGCTTGACATTAACTGATAGGACAATATATTATATGTTTACATTCACCGTTCATATAAAGTATATAATGTTGTACACATTTGTTTAGTTTATAATATATAGTGTACATGAATAGTGAATGTAAAACCATAATTTTCTTAAATGATGCGATCGACTTTTGTCTAATTTTCATTTGAAGGAGCGATGAATCAACTCGCAAAAAATTTGGCGTGTGAATGGGCAAAGGACAACATTAGGATTAACTCTGTTGCACCATGGTTTATCAAAACCCCCCTAGCTGATACAACGGTAAGATTCCTCTTTCCTTGCATGTGATCGATTGTGCTTGAAGATTGTTAAAATCTGGTCATTTTTGAATGTCTTAGGGAGATATTAGCATGGAGTTTTCAGGTGAGGTCATGATGTTACGTCTTTGGACATCATCTTACTAAAACGTCTTTGTCTATAGGATTGACACTATGTTATACTCCAATAATTAGGACATAATTAATCACTCACCCTTGACTTATATTCAATTGAAGAAGAATAAATCATTCATAGTCACAGTTGCAGACAAGATGGACAGTTTTTTACCTTTCAGAATTAGTATTAATGCTATTTGCTCTTCAATTAAGTACATGTTCAGTACAGGAGGATTCAAAAACAAAAAAAGATATTAAACACCTTACTGGAATGCACACTCTCAATATACAAACATTTGTACAAATACTGATCGAATTTTTTCATGTGCTAACAAATGTGAACAAGTTACTGAATTTAACCCTTCCATTCTAATATCTTGGCTCCTTCAGAGAGGTCATTATCTGAGTTAAATGCCAACCTAAAACTGGAAAAAAAAAAATTTAAGTTCATGAATCATGATTACCATAACAAAATTATATTCTCTTTTGTAGTATCTATGCAATGAAAAATTTTTGGAGGCTGTTATCTCGCAAACCCCTCTTGGACGTATTGGAGAGCCAAAGGAGGTTTCTTCCTTGGTGGCATTCCTTTGCCTTCCGGTATCTTCTTACATAACTGGTCAGACTATTTGTGTTGATGGAGGGTTTACTGTGAACGGCTTCAGCTTCCCATGAGCAACAGAAAATGATGTTCAGACACACCTCATTGGAATATGTTTTGGTGTACTGTATCAAGGCATGTTTGTAAACCCATGAATAAATGCACGACTACAAACTATTGTTAAGCAAAGAAATAAATTATTATAGTTAACTAGTTGTGTTCATAATTGGAAAAAAAAAGGGCGAATGTAGTAATTAAGTGGAATGCACAAACTTTTCTCTCATTGGCATTTTCTGAAATTATTGTGTGGTATTTCCATCTAAATTCTTATCTTGTATTCTTAAATTTATAAATACAAAACATATATGTTCCAAGAGCCTGAGTGACAATTTACTAATATTTTCATTTGGTATCAGTCATTCAGTCCTCATGGCTTCCAACTCTTCCTCCTCTTTTTCATCCATTATCGGCCCAACTAAAAACTTTTTAAGTCAATATCATACCGGATGCCACTTGGTTTAGCCAAAAAAAATTTAAATACCAATTAATAGCAATGGACCTTTTTGGGGTTATCGATCTTTATATATATATATATGTGTGTGTGTGTGTGTTAATGATGGGAAAAATCTCACAAGTGGTTTGAAGGTCACCACTAGCTTAAAGAATCCACTATGAAAAATTGAGATTACAAAGTACGAGGATTGTACTCAATTTCACCACTAACATTATCCAAATACAATTCCAACTCGGTTAGACTACTCTTTCAAGTGAACCTCCAATTCATGACTAATTTCACACATCAACCCTTCTTGATTGTTGAAGTTGTCATTTGCATCATTATGTGTTGTTCTTGAGTAAATTACAGATTCTATGCATGTTTAGGAATATTTTTAGATTTTTTAGTTTAAATTTGAAGTATTTTAGTTTTTTTTTTTAATAAAAAACTTGAATCATATATTAAAAGATGTGTTAATCAAATCAAATGTTGAAAAGGTTTTTGTTAGGTTCTAAAGATTTAAGATTAAATGTTTAGATTCCTATTTTGTGTATATTGGCAAACTGAGAACAAAAACATGTCTAGATTAGGTGTTAGACATTGCTCTAGATTGTACAAATCAAGATTCAAGAATATTCAAGCTGCAAAAAGGAGAGTTTAAGTTCAGTGAAGCTCGATCGATCGAAAGTTAGATTTGACCAATCAAAAATTGCAATAAATCAAATTCTACAGAATTTATATCAAGCCCAAGCCCACAAAAAATTTTAGGGTTTCAGTCCAACACTTCTAGATATAAAAGGAAAACACTAACTACGTTTTGAAGACTCTTAGAAGACTTGCGAATTACTCCAATGAGATCTGAGAAGTTCTGTAAACTTCTAACTTTATAAATGTCTACCAAAATGAGATTTACAATTAAGTGCTGGTGAAATCTAGTTGCTGCTACAAGATCAACAATGACTGTGATCTAAAACCTTTAAGTGGGATCTCAAAGTCATAAGTGTGGGAGCTTATGTGCTGCAAATCCAAGAGAGAAGAGTCCATGGAGTCAAAACTGCACGTGGTTGTGTTAGTAAGTTCTATTGGAGATAGCATAAAGTTTAGGGTTAAATCTTTTGTAAACTTCAATTCTTTCTAGTGGATTTCTTTACCTTAAGGATAGTTAGGTCAAATCCTTTCCAAGTTTTTACCTTGAAACGGTTGGTTTCATTGGTTTTCCTAGGTAATCATATCATTGTCTTATTTATTTTTCCACTTTGCTAATATGATATTTTGCTGTTTAACCTAGATCTCATAATTAACCTAAGTAAACACTTGGCTAATTCATTAGATGAAACTAATCAGGTTTTAAGGGGTCTAAACAAACAAACATTTTTGTAATTGAGTTTATGTGATATGCTATGCACTCAGTATCAAGGGTGCATACGCGGGCCCGATAACTTGTGTATGTAACCTGTGTATGTAACTTCATCCTCAGTATCCAACCTAAACTAGATTAGGCAGAATATATGTTTTAGTGATCAGACTTGCTTGATATCATGTTTTCCCATGTGATATGTGATTTTGTTAACTATGAACCTCTAGGATTAAGCTTATAAATAATAAATTATTTCCCATGATTTTGTCTTTGACTTTTCCATATTAACTTGATTTCAATATGTTTAGAATAGGATTTTCACTAATGATATCTGATTTGGTCAGATTTGATTTTTTCCAATTTGATAACTAATTTGACTTGGTAATTAGGTTTAAGTTGTAACACAATGATTTGTTTCCATTAGAGGATTCCCCGATTGACTTAGGCTATGGAACACAATGAATGAATGTTGGTCCATAGGCTAGGTAGGTTTGGGTGTATAACACTTTTCCAAGTCATAAATCTAATTCTGAATATAGAATTTGTAAAGGGCCCAAGTTAGTTTCTAGACCTAAACCTGGTGACAACTCTCAACCCTTTGCCTTTTAGCCCCCTTGACTATGATGTACTCCTAGTGGAAACATCTTGTGTCTAGGGTAGTGAGCCCACACTTTAGTGTCACATCTATAATGTAGTAAATAAATTTCTTAATTAAAATTTTTTATGTTATATCTATAAGTTGATATATTATAAGTAAAGTAATTAAATTTAAACGATTCCTAATCTCACTTAGATTTATGAATGATTGTGATGCGATGTTCTTTAACACCAAGCATGCCTCTTGAGTCTTGACCAACTTTTGTGCAAACAACCAAAATAGAATAGAATATGGATCTAAAATTTGTTAACGACACAATACTTTTTACAATATTTCTCATAAAAACTAGTATTGTCTGTTATAAATAATGCATAATGATGATGCACTAGATTGTTAGTGGTAAGATTGTCCAAATGGAATGGTGCTTAACCATAATTATGACCTGCAAAATGATAATGAGATGTTCCTCCCTCAAAGAACACAGCGGTGAGAAGGGAGAAGGTTTTTTAATGAAACTTACAGTGCACAGGCTTTAAACCTTTTAAACTCACACTCATTTTTCAATATGGGATTAACCCATTGTTTTTTTCTTTTGAGAATACTAAGTATTTTTTAACACACACACACGGGGAGAGGGGAGAAGGTTTTTTAAAGAAACTTACAGTGATCTATATCTAAAAGGACCTAACTCTTAGATACACAGCACATACTTTAAACCTCTTAAACTCATACTTATTTTCCAATGTGGGATTAACCCATTGTAAGTTTAAGAGGTTTAAAGCATGTGCCGTGTATCCAAGAGTTAGGCCCTTTCAGATATACACCACTGTAAGTTTTTTTTAAAAAAACCTGTGTGTGTGTTAAAAATATTTAGTATTCTAAAATATATATATATATATATATATATATATATATATGTGTGTGTGTGTGTGTGTACCTTTCTCTTATTCTTGTCTTGTGTGGTTTATATAACCTGCCTCTTTCTAGCTGTTAGGAGGGCGTAATGGCCATATCTATATCTCTAGTAACGTATTTGGTCTCTTAATCAGGTCTTTGATGAGGTCGTCAATGGTCCTATCTCTGCAAGTTCCCGTTAGTAATAGTTGTGCATTAACTGTCTGTTTAATGCACCGTGATCATCTGATCGGGATTGGACGGCCCATATTTGCTTTCTCATCACATAATATAATACAATTGATGTTAATGGCGGATTGAATAGAAAGTGATGTTCCACCTATATGTTTGGCCACCTGTATTCTAATTCTATGTCCCTTTCGCATTGCATGTAGGTGGAACAAATATATAAGTGGTAGGTTTTGAGTGATATATACATACATACATATATATATATATATCTACACACACTAGTATTATTTTCGTGCGATGCAACGTTTGGTGAAGATTCATATGTAAGCTATTTTATAAAAAAAAATTATTAAAAAAATTATTAAATAAATAGTAATAATAAATTATAAAATAAGTAAAAAATTTTAATAAAAATTACTTTAAGTTCTAATTTTTTAGAGTTTAGAGTTTAGATTTGTGTTTATCTATTTTTATATTTTAAAATTATTTTTGTGCTTTGTGTTAATTTCTTAATATGAGATGTGGCATGAGTTTGATTATTCCTATTGTTTGTTTATTTAGAGCCCTGAACACTCAGATTGTTTAATCTAATTAATTAACCAAGTTGTTACTTAGGTTTATTATTCAGATCTAGGATAAACATAAACAATCATATCTCTAAGTGTGGAAAAGTAAATAAGACAAGTGATATGTAGTCCAGGAAAATCAATGAAACAATCCAGTTTCAAGATAAAAAACGAGGGGAGGATTTAACCTAAACAATCCACTAGGCAACAAATTCACTATACAGAATGAAAGTTTTACAATAGATTTTCTCCTAAATATAATGCTACCTCTTGTAGTACTTACTCACGCGACCACACGCAACTTTGAATTCACGGACTCTTCTATCTGAATTTGATGCGCACAAACACCCCCATTTGTGACTTTGAGATCACTCAAAGTTTTAGATCATAAGTAGTAGTTGATCTTGTATGTAGCAACTTATCTCCACCGGTTCTTATGGTTGGATCTTCTTTCCTGCAGATGCTTATTGAGTTAGAAGGTTACAAAATCTCACAGATCTCACAGGAGTAACCCACAAGACTTCACAAGACTTCTGAAAAGTGAATTACAGTTTTCCTTTTATACCTAGTAGCGTTGGACTCAAACTCTAAATGTTTCGCGGGCTTTCGGGCTTTATTTAAAATCTACAAAAAATGCATCTGGATCAGTCGAACTTGTCTCTCGATCGGTCGAGCCTTGTAGTTTTTGAATTCTTCTTTCTTCAGCTTGACTGTTCTTGAATCTTGACTTAAATCAACTTGAGTAATGTCTAAAGCTGTTATAAGACTTATATCTTAAAGTAGACATGTTTTTGTACTTGATTTGCCAACATACATAAAATTAGAATCTAAACATTTATTCCTAAATATTTAAAACTTAACAATCTCCCAATTTGGCAATCCATAACATACATACAGATGAATTGCTCAAATTCAAGAACTAACTCAATACAAGTTGTTGCCCTACAACAATTTAGTCATAATCTACTATCTACAAGTTGCAACAATAAATAGCAGCATCATAAAAGAATTAACCTGTAAATTCTTGAAATACTGAAAACAAACCATAAACGCATGTGTGGAAAATATATTCTAAACAATATGAATAAAACTTTGTGATTCATAAAGCAAATAGTTTTGATATCAACCATAAGCAAACTAACTCTCCCCCTAAGTTAGATACTTCAAAAACTTTTATTTTCTCCCTCTTTTGAAAACATTTTCATCTCCCCTAAATAAAAACAGTTAAAAATCTTTTTCCAAACTTCATCTATTTCTCCCCCCTTTTTGTCACGTATTGACAAAGACAACTCAAACAAAAAGTAGATAGTAAACATACACAACAGAGGACCTCCCATTATGAACATCACAGGTTTTAAAAGAAAACATCTTTCTCCCCTATAAAAATAGGCAAAACAAAAGAAATTTTGGGAAAAACAGGTTTGGAGAAACTTTAGGAGGTGGGAAAAAATAAAGGCACACATAAGTTGAGGATACACATGAATAAAAATATTCTCTCTTTCAATATATGCAAACTTGACACTATGTGACCCATAAACAGATGCATGCAAACATTCCAAGCACAATCAGTTTAGACTATACAATATAAATCTCAATGATATAAAAATTTACCATGCAATGTGTTTTCATGTGTCAAGGTATTTTGAAAACTCAAATCAACTTCATGAGTAGAGAAAATATTTGCACATTTATTATCCACCATATCTCTTAAAAAAATTCCCAATTTTTAGCAGTTCACACATCTGGAAAAATAGCATATACTAAAATGTATAGAACTCAAAAATTAATCAATAAATTTTTAGATCAAATTGAGTACCCAATTTAGCAAAGTGTATGTGTGTGGTGCATGTGTGAACAAGTGAGAAAAATTATGAGAGATATGACTGCAAAAATGCAAGATAGATAAAGAAAACAATGCTATGCATGTCCTAATCTATATGTGCAATGCATGTGAATCCTATCACAAATTATGCATGAAAAAAAATTGATCAGTTAGGGAGAGTAAGAATCATTCAAATTCACACTTCGATCAATTGAGAGGAATCGAAGAAAATTCGTGGGAAATTTTGATTAGTTGAACATTGATCGGACATCAATGGAATTAGACAAAGAGTTTTTCTTTAAAACCTAAACATTTTTGATCAGCCGAACAATGTAAATTGTAAAACTTTAAAAATCTGGAAACTTTTGCAGAAAGACAACTTAAAAAGTAGTTTTTAAGACTCAATGCATATGAACATGATCTCAAAAATTTTTAAAAACACGATTCCACTCAGATGCAAATATCAAAACCAATCAAGAAGTTAAAATCACAAAATTTAAACTTAACATTTTTCATCAAATTCTCAACCAAAATAAAAAATTGGATTTACACTTCAATTCATATGCAATTAAAGATGGCTAGATTCGACAACACACACATTCTCATGTACTTGATTTAGCAAAGATTTGCGTGTAGTGTGTGCAACTAGTATCTGTATAAATTATAGAAAATGTGATATGTAGATAGTAATCGTACAAGTTTTCTGCATTATCAATCACAACGGTTTGAAAGTGAATATCAACTAAAGAGTTCTATTATATAACTCTCACATCTCTTAGAAAACATGCTTGCAATCATATTAAAGCATTTTGGCTATTTTTGCCCTTTTTTCTATCTTTTATTTTATTTTTATTTTTATTTTTATTTTTTTAAGCACAATCAAGGATATCATGCATGGGCATATATGAGATAGAAAATAAAATACCCTTGTTACAACATTTATTTTTTATTAGTTAAGATAACATCTCGTTTTATCTTGTTGTGCAAGTGCTACACCTTATCGAGCATGGCTTTTATGATTTGCACACAGGTATTCATGATTGGCGAATAACAGTGGTGAGATGATTATTTATGCCTTTCTCCTAGAATTTTCTAGTCTTAACAATCAAAGAATGTGACATCAAAATCAAGAACGTTTGTTCAAAGACTATAAACATCTCACGTAATTAAGCACTAAATAGCACAAACTAGAAAAGTGCAAAAAGTAGCTCATCAAAGCTAAGCAAGGTATATAGTCATAAAATGCAAATTTCATTAACCAACCTTAATCACACATTAAGGGTTTGTTTGGATACAACTTATTTTGCTGAAAACTGAAAACACTGTAGCAATAAAGTGGTTATGGGTCCCATGAACAATGCACAATGTCTCCTACACAGTGTAATCCGCGTGCATGAACAGTGCGAGTTAGTGGGTTACTGTTCATAAGCCTAAATGCACTGTTCATATCCCATGAACAGTGCAAGAGGCGCTAAAAAAAAAAAATGCAAACGTAGGGGGAGAGACGCGCATCCAAATGCTCACTAAGTGGTGTGCAATAAAAGAAAAATAAAAATCTTTTTGATTTTCAAATTTTTTTTTATTATGATCAAAAACAAAAAGTACACATTATGCTAAATGAATAAAAATGCAATAACAATGCATGACAGTGCTCAACTAAGCTATAGAGAGTACACATGCAAGAAATATCAATTTCTCAATTAACCCCTGAGTACATGTACTATCTAGTACATACTCATACAAAATCAACAATAGCTCAAGCACTTAGTTGTGCAATACAAACTCTCTATTTTTCTCTACAATGTCAAGCATATTCTAAGTCAAGAGAGAGATATTATAATTCATGTAATCCGCAAGAAAAATAAAACTAGACACAAAATAAAATATTTTTTTCTTTTTGAAAATTTTCAATATTTTTGGATTTTTTTTAATAATTGAAACAAACTAAAAACAAGATAGCCAAAAACAAAAAAGCAAACATGTCCATAAATAATTGAAAGAATTAAATCAAGGACAAGTAAGCAACACTCCCTTAGAAAATATTTTCTAACCATACAACACACGTCTTTGGCTTTGTAGGTGAAAAATCATGAGAAACAGAATGTATATGAGGGATTACACAATTTTTTAGAGAAATACCAAAATCCTGCAATTTCCTTTCACAAGTCAACAAGCTTAAATTTTTCAAAAACATATTGAAACAATTTATCTGGACTTATGGCAGGAGAAGTATCATCACATGTCCTAGACTAAAACATAGAATGCTTAAATTTCAATTTATGACAGTTAGGACAAATGTGACCATGGACAGCACAAAAGTGACAAACAGGAACAAATTTAGGAACATCAGTATTCCTAGAGGGGGTTTTTGGTCACAGGCTTTGGTTTTTTCCTCAACAAAGAATAATTTGGTCTAATGTGACCAACAACACCACAATGGTGATAAGTAGGCACAAAAACAGATATCTTTTGCACTCTAGTAGTAGGCTTAGATTTAGGTTTAGAAACTTCAGCGTCTATATTAGAACTTTTACCTTTGTCTAATCTAGCGAAATAAGATTTTTCTTTATGATTCCTAGGAATATAAACTTTTTCATCTTTAGGCTTAATGTAAATAGAAACAAATCTGTCAACAATAGCAAGCTTGGTACAAGACAATTTCTTTAATTCAGCTCTAGACTCAACTAACTCTTGTTCCAAACTTTTTTATCTTTTCATATTGAGAGAAAATTTGATTTCTCAAAAATTCATTCTTTTTATTGGATTCATTCAATCTTACAAGCAATTCCCCTTTTTCAAGAATAGCCAATTTTAACTCTTCCTAAAATTTCTTAGTAATTTTAAAAATTTTAGATAATTCCTTATGGAGAATTTCACAAGCATCAATAAAATTAACAGAACCATTAGTGTCCTTTTTGTTCAATTTATCACAACTAAAAGTAATAAGACGCTTAAAATTATCCATGACAACAGGGATCAAGGATCTCACTTCGGACGTTAATCCAAAAAGAGTGAACCTACTCAGATACTACTTGTTAGTTTATTTAAACCCCTGAACACTCAAATTGTTTAATCTAATTAATTAACCAAGTTGTTACTTAGGTTTATTAATCAGATCTAGGTTAAACATAAACAATCATATCACTAAGTGCGAAAATGTCAATAAGACAAGTGATATGAAGACCCAAGAAAACCTATGAAACAGTCCAGTTTCAAGGTAGAAAACCTGGGGAGGATTTAACTTAAACCATTCATAAGGCAACAAATTCACTATTTAGAATGGAAGTTTTACAATAGATTTTTCCCTAAATCTAATGCTACCGCTTGTAGTACTTACTTACGCGACCACACACAGCTCCAAATCCACGGACTCTTCTATCTGAATTTGTTGCACACAAACACCCCATTTGTGATTTTAAGATCCCACTCAAAGCTTTAGATCATCAGCAATAGTTGATCTTGTATGTAGCAACTTATCTCCACCAATTCTTAAGATTGGATCTTCTTTCTTGCAGATTCTTGTTGAGTTAGAAGGTTACAAAACCTCTCAGATCTCACAAGAGTAACTCACAAGACTTCATAAGACTTCTGAAACCCGAGTTACAGTTTTCCTTTTATACCTAGCAATGTTGAACTCAAACCCTAAATGTTTCGCGGGCTTTCGGGCTTTATTTAACATTTGCAAAAAACGCATCTTGATTGTTGAGCCATGCAATTTTTGAATTCTTCTTTCCACAGCTTGATTGTTCTTGAACCTTGACTTGAATCAACTTAAGCAATGTCTAAAACTATTCTAAGACTTAGTATCTTAT
The DNA here is from genome assembly GCA_019022515.1 of Quercus aquifolioides. Classification (NCBI taxonomy): domain Eukaryota; kingdom Viridiplantae; phylum Streptophyta; class Magnoliopsida; order Fagales; family Fagaceae; genus Quercus; species Quercus aquifolioides. Next base: position 33,638,680 of record CM032326.1, read on the forward strand.
AGACATGTTTTTGTACTCTGTTTGTCAACATACATAAAATTAGAATCTAAACATTTATTCCTAAATATTTAGAACCTAACACCTATTTGGTTTACGTTTAATCTATGCTCTAGTCAGCGCAAACCATAATAAACAAAATAATTCCTCAATACTGATTTTTTCCCTAATGATGGTCTAATTAAAATTTCAACACACTCACAAATTAAATACAATAACCAAAAACCAAAATCTAAACATAAACAAAAGAGTTCAAAAATTGAGAATTAAAAAAAAAATTAAAAACTTACATAAGAGAACCAAGAATTTAAATGGGTGTCTACTATTTTGCTTCTTTATAGTGAGTTTCTTCCGGCATAATATCCCACACGTAAATTTTGAAGCAAAGAATAATAAGTAAGATCAATTTATTAGATTAAAACATAAGCATACGTTGCACCTTGGGGAAAAAAAGTGGAAAAAAAAAAAGTGGGTTATTGTCTAGAATTTAAGTTTAGAATTTTTTATAATAAATTTTTAGTTTGAATAGAATTTAAATTTATTTAAATATTTAATTTTGAAAAATTTTGATAATAGACTTTTAGTTTGAATAGAATTTAAATTTGTTGAAGTTTACATGTATAAAATAATTTACTAATCAGTTGTTCTCAAAATATTGATAATAGAATTTAGTTTGAGTAGAAGTCAAAATGTAGGTTTTTTTTAATTGTGTTGACGGAGGGATAACGGTAAACGTCTTCAGCTTCCCATGAGCAGAAAAAAAAAAAAAAAAAAAAAAAAAAAAAAAAATTGATGTTCAGACACCATATTGGAACATGTTTTTGGTACTGCATCAAGGCATGTTTATAAACCCATGAATATTGGCATGACTACAAGTGTTTTCACGCAAGGAAAAAAGAATAAATATAGTGTACTAGTTCTGTCCGTAATTGAAAATAAAAAAGGAATGTAGTAAGTGGGATGGTCAAACCTTTCTCTCCTTGGCATTTTCTAAAACTACTGTGTATCCATCAAAATCGTTATCTTGTATTCTTAAATTTATAAATAATTGAAATACAATGCATATATGTTCCAATTTCTTGAGTGACAATTTATTTAAACATAACTACTATTTCTATTTGGTAACATATCATTCGGCCCTCACGGCTTCTAACTCTTCCTCTTCATCCACTGTCAACCAAACCAAAACCTCCCCAACCCCTCTTTCAATTCTCTTTTTGATTAATTCTCACAAACTCCTTTCTAACCCTCCTTCTCTTCCCTTTTTGATCAATCCTCAGAATTTCTTATCCATCGAAATCACCAACAAAAACTACCTCTACTAGAAAACTTAACTCATACCTTAACTAGTTGTCAAGATCTCCTCAATTTAGTTGATGGCCCCAACTCATGTCCTCCCTCTCTCTTTGACACGCCTTGATCAACTCCGTATGAGTCTTCTAATTTCCCCCTTGTCCGAAATACCCCTCATCGTTGGGCTCAATTCATCTCTTGGGCTTTCGCTTCAATGTTTTAAAATCTGTGTGTTCAATGGTCTTGAATCCAAGTGCAATGATTTTAGTCACAACCTTAGCTACCTGTATCAAGTTCCAACCTTATTTATTGTCTTTAGTTGCATATAATTTTCCATAGCCATGAGTTCTTTCGCTCAAATGCTTCTTCTTCTGTTATTGAGACTTATTCCTCCAGAACTTCTCCCCAACAAATCTTGCCCATCCTAGCCCTCAATCTTCAATTAGGGTCTTCGTCGCAACCTAGAGTTCATGATCGCGGCCACAATTGCAATTTTTGATACGCTCATCCAATACACGTGGAGTTCATCCCATTCAGGGGGATACAGGGTACTTATGTCTAGTCCAGTGACTGGCTCATGCTACCAAAGCTGCAATGGTTTAAAACATATGATAGCAACCTATTATTACCTTTATTCTGATATTCCTCCTCCTCCCTCTGCTCTCATGCCTTATATGTTGCAATTTCTTAAATTTATAATCGGTTTCTTAACTCACCATGTCATTTTGGACCTTGTCAATCTTTTAGCCACTCGTAAGGAATATCATGGCCATGATCAATTTTGTCTTGGTAATGGTAAACTCCTCATTTCTCACTGGTTGTACACTATTAATTAAATAATTTATGTCATGCATGTTATTTTGTATTGTTCTTTGATGATTATTGAATGTTCAAATAACGTTGAAAACACCCTTGAACGTTTAGACCCCAAATTACAAATTATCAATTCAAGTTAATAATCAAACAATTAATGTGCGGAATATGAACATAAGTCAATCACAAAATTGATAAACAATCTAAGCCAATTATAATAACATCCACAGCAGAAAATAAAAGGTAAAGATAAGGGAAGAGAGATGTAAACACAAAGATAACACGCGATGTGTTATCGAAGAGGAAACCGAAGCCCTTGGCGTAAAACCTCTCCGCCGCCCTCCAAGCGGTCAATAATCCACTAGAAAATGTAGTTGGGATACATGAACAGCAATAGACCCTCCAAGCCTAATCTACCCAGGTACCTAAGCCCTCCAAGCTTCTTGCTCTAACGAGGTTGCGCCAAACCTTTTTCTTTTCTAGCTTACCAGATTCCGCTATAGCCCATAGCATCAACCAATAACCATTGGTCCCATCCAAACTGCTTCCCTTAGCACCAAAAGACCTTCTCACAGACGTGGGTGTGGTGAGAAAAGGATTTGGTTAAGAACCTCTCAAAGGTGCGAGGCTTGATTCGCTGGAGGATGTAAAGTAGTCCCCAATGCATACCTTGGATGCACATTGCCACTCCAGATGCTTCTGAAAGACGATATTTGCAATTAAGGCTTAAGGAACGCCAACAGTTAATGTAGTCGATGATAGGTTCATCCTTCCATTGCCTCAAGTTTGTTAGTTCCATCATGCTCACTGTGCGACGAGTACTGTGATAGCGATTCAAAAACTCTCTTTCCATTTGCTCCCAACTATCAATGGACTCAGGCTCAAGATCAGTGTACCAATCGAAGGCATTCCCTCGAAGGGAGCGGACAAACTGTTTCACAAGGAGATCTCCTTCTGTGCCAGCATTGTTACAAGTTTCGACGAAGTGGGCAATGTGTCGTTTTGAATTTCCCTTCTCGTCAAATTGTTGAAACTTAGGAGGTTGATAACCTGCAGGCATTCGTATGTTGTCAACCTTCTTTGTGTATGGCTTTGAGTACATAAGAGACCTCTGAGGTGCGCCACCATATTGAGCTCGAATAGTATTTGCTATCATGTCTTGCAATTGCTGGACTGATAGAGAAGCGATGAAGGTAGAGCTTCCGTGTTGGTTGTCGGCCTTCTTTGGAGAGGATGTATGGGCCCCTTGCAACATATGTTGTTGAGTTTGAGATTGGCCATTGCTAGACTCCCCTTGATTCTGAACCTCAAGCTTGTTCATAAGGGTGGCGATTTGAAGGTCCTTCTCCTCCACAGTCTTGGTGAGTTTAGCAATGGCACGTCCCATTTCAGCAATCTTTTCATCAACGGTAGTAGTCTCCGTCATCATGGCCAACATGAATATCGTAGGAGATGAGCTTCCCGAGAAGATTGAAGAGGTAACCTCTTGAGAGGATCTTGGGGAAGAACCTAGACACGAAGTAGTGCTTGACTTAGTTTTTAATGCAGAGTAGGATGATTTGCCCCCTGTCACTAAGTCCTCTAGAGGGAATGTTGAATTTTCCTTCTCAGCGATGGTGTGCTTTCCTGCCCCTAAAGTGCTCAAGGAGATGAATGTCTTTGGTTGAGTCGAGGATTTGACGAGCTTGGTCATAGGAGTTTTCCCATCGGCTTCTTGTGATGTGAAGAGTTCCATTGCTTTAGTTTTGTTTCGAGTCATGAGACCTATAGAAGTACTGCTGCTTATTGACCCTCCAACGCTCTTGGTAGCATTCTTGGGCATCTGAGACTTCTTCGAGGCCATTGATCTTGGTAGATTGGAGACTTGAAGATTTCTAGGATGGAGAAAGAGATGAGAGGCAGAGAGGTCCCACTGGGCATGCCAGAAATTTGTACACACAATTTTCGTAAAAGATAAATCACACGATCACGAAATAGTGTAACAAATAATCAACTTGTATTTGATTTGTATATATGTGAGTACAATTCTCTATATAACTCTTTACAATGAAAGAATACAATAAAACTCCTCTGATTCGATCTCCAAGTAACTTTACAATTCGAAGGGCTATGAACCTTGATCTCGAATCGTACTTTGATGTCTCCAAGTTGGACGTGTGATTGGATGTACTTGAGTTTTGATTTGAAGTTGAGGGCCGTTGGCTTGATCTCGAACTTAATTGAAGGAAAATCTCTACTTTGATTTGAAGAAGTAGAAATGAGCCTTGATTTTGAGGGAGCAAGGGTGCTCTTTTGGACTTAGAGGTGACTCTCTATTTTGGCAGAGTGTCAGTAGGGTTTTTCTTTCTAAGTGTTCTCCTCTTTTCTCATATGAGAAACCTCTATTTATAGGCAACCCAATAGTATTTAATTTGGAATTTTCTCTCAGCATTTATTGAGAGTTGAATTATGAATTTAATTTAGTATTTGATTTAATAAGAACTTTCCATATAGGTCTTTTCTTCTGACGCTGCCATATGGTTTTCTTCATTTGGTGTTGCCACGTGGCTTGATTTCATTCGCTGATCGTCCACGTCATCAATTGGAGATTAATTTGATCACAAATATTTTATCATGAACAATCGGACGGTTGTGAATACATCATAAAATTTTGATGTCTACAAGAAGCTCAAAGGAAAATGTTTCCATTGTGGTGAGCAAGGACATTGGAAGAGGAATTGTCCAAAATTCAAGGCTGCCAATAATAAGGGTATGAATAGTTCATTCCTCCTTGAAATATGTTTGGTACAAAATTCCACAGATTCCTAGTGTGTGGATTCAAGTTGTACTAATCATATCTGCAATTTTTTGCAGGGGTTCCAGGAGACCAGAAAACTTAATGAAGGAGAATTGTTTCTTACTTTGGCTGATGGGAGAAGGATTCCGGTGGTAGCTGTTGGTGTTTATAATTTATTTTTTGAATCTAGAGTTTTAATATTGGAAGACTGTTTGTATGTACCTTATGTTCGTAGGAATTTGATTTCTGCAACTTATTTAGGTAAACATAGATATTGTGTTATCCTTAAAGACAATGTTGTAATAAAGAAGGGTAAAATGTTTATCTGTTCTGGCAATATTGTGGATGGTCTTTATATTTTAACTCCTGATAAGCATGAATTATATAATTCTGAATTAGATAATGACTCTCATGTAAAATCATTAAAGAGAAAGTTTCCTTCTACTAGTGATGCATATCTTTGGCACTTGTGTTTGGGTCATATTAATCCAAACAAAATTCAAAGACTTATCAAAGATGGACTCCTAGAGCCTATGGACTTTGATGTATTTCCAGTTTGTGAATCTTGTTTGGAAGGAAAAATGACCAAACGACCTTTTAATGCAAAAGGTAGAAGAGCCTAAGAGTTGCTTGAATTAGTTCATACGGATGTTTGTGGTCCTATGTTAACCCAAGCAAAAGGAGGTTATGAGTATTTCATCACTTTTACCGATGATTACTCAAGATATGGTTATGTGTACCTAATGAAACAGAAGTCCGAAGCCTTTGAAAAGTTCAAAGAGTTTAGGGTTGAAGTTGAGAATCAATTAGGTAAACGCATAAAAGCCATTCGATCTGATCGTGGTGATGAATACCTTCTTGGGGATTTCAAGGATTACTTAATTCAAAATGGGATTGTATCCCAATTGACTGTGCCTAGAACTCCCTAACAGAATGGTGTAGTAGAAAGAATGAATAGGACTCTTTTAGAAATGGTTAGGTCCATGATGAGTTACTCAACTTTACCAATTTCTTTTTGGGGTTATGCCTTAAATACAACAATACATCTTTTAAATTTAGTTCCATCAAAATCTATTCCTAAAACACCCATGGAATTGTGGAGTCGGCGTAAGCCTAGTATGAAATATCTCCACATTTGGGGTTGTCCTGCACATGTGTTAAAAAGGAAGCCTGATAAATTTGAACGAAAATCAGAAGTGTGTTTGCTTGTAGGTTATCCAAAAGAAACTAGGGGTTATTTATTCTATATTTGTAAGGATAACAAAGTTTTTGTTAGTACAAATGCCATATTCTTGGAAAATGACTATATGAATAGTTTCACCCCTAGAAGTAGAGTTGTATAACTTGTAGTTGAACAACCAATAGATGAAACTAGGGATGACGTGGTTGTATTGGATATACCACAAGATACTACTCATGAGATGTCTAGTACACAGATGCCTCGTCGTAGTGGGAGGAATGTTAGACCCCCTATAAGATTTATAGGTCTAGGAGAAACTTATGAAGCTATCTCAGAAGAGGTCGAAACTGATCTTTACACTTATGATGAAGCAATGAATGATATAGATGCACATCATTGGGTTAAAGCTATGAAATCTGAATTAGATTCCATGTATTCCAATCAAGTTTGGGATCTTGTAAAGGCGCCTAATGGCATTAAACCTGTTGGTTGCAAATGGGTTTACAAGAGGAAGAGATGGATAGATGGAAAGGTTGAAACCTTTAGAGAAAGCCTAGTGGCGAAAGGGTATACTCAAAAGGAAGGTATTGATTATGAAGAAACCTTTTCACCAGTAGCAATGCTTAAATCTATCAGAATTCTCTTAACCATTGCTGCTCATTATGATTATGAGATTTGGCAAATGAATGTCAAGACTGCATTCCTTAATGGCAATATTGAAGAAGAAATCTATATGATGTAACTAGAAGGTTTCATAGCTAAGAACCAAGAACATATGGTATGCAAGTTGAAAAGGTCCATTTATGGACTTAAGCAAGCATCTAGGTCATGGAACATCAGATTTGATCAAGCAATCAAGTCATTTGGTTTTGAACAAAATCTTGATGAACCATGTGTGTACAAAAGACATTGAGATAAAGTAGTAATGTTCCTAGTACTTTATGTTGATGATATTCTACTCATTGGAAATGATGTATGGGTAATGTCATCCGTAAAGGTTTGGTTGTCTAGCCAATTTGATATGAAGGACTTGGGTAAGGCTAACTTTATTCTAGGGATTAAGCTTTGGCGAGATCGCAAGAATAAGATGTTAGGCTTATCACAAGCTGGATATATAGATAAGGTTCGAGAATGGTTTAGCATGCAAAACTCCAAGAAAGGATTGCTTCTCTTTAGACATGGAGTTCCTCTGTCTGATGACCAAAGACCTAAGACTCAAGAGGAAGTAGATATGATGAGACAAGTTCCTTATGCTTCTGCAGCGGGAAGTTTCATGTATGCCATGCTATGTACTAGGCCAGATATTTGTTATTCAGTTGGCATGGTCAGCCGATATCAATCAAATCCAGGACTAAAACATTGGCAAGCTGTAAAACATATTCTCAATTATCTATGAAGAATGAGAGATTATATGCTTATTTACCATTGTGTGGATTTGATTCCCATTGGCTATACAGATTCAGACTTTCAATCGGATCTAGATTTTAGAAAGTCCACATCAGGATGTGTTTTCACCTTGGGAGGTGGAGCCATAACTTTGAGGAGTGTCAAGCAATCTTGTATTGCGGACTCCACCATAGAAGCAGAATATGTTGCTGCTTGTGAAGCAGCAAAAGAAGCTGTATGGCTCAAGAAATTCCTTTCTAACCTTGATGTAATGAGAATGGAACAAGTTCCCATCACATTGTTTTGTGACAATAGTGGTGCAGTTGCACAATCAAAAGATCCAAGGAATCACAAGAAAGGAAAGCACATTGAGAGAAAATATCACATCATTCGAGACATCATTGCTCGTGGAGATGTAGTGGTTGCAAAGATTGAAAGTGCAAATAATCTAGCAGATCCCTTTACCAAAGCCTTGCCTCAAAGGACTTTCGAGTCAAATTTGGAGAGAATGGGAGTTAGATTGGTGCACAATAATCTTTAGGGCAAGTGGGAGATTGTTGGGATTAGTGCCCTAGAATCTTATTGTATGATGTTATATATTATATTATGTATGACATTATGTTCGACATGATGTATGACTTAATATTGTAATTAATAAAGTTGTTTTATTATTATTATCTGAAATAATGGTAACATGAATATTTGGACATTATCATATAGTCCATGAGATGCATAGTATGTGATTTATGTAAAAAGTCACAGAAGATATAAATCACAAGTTCTTTGTAAACTCAGAATTTTAGTTCGTAGTCAGTGATAAAATTGGGTATTTCATCTGCGAAGACTATAACATGTCAACTAAGATGATTTGTCTTGATCATGGAAGTGGTGACTTTTAGTTGATATGTTGATATGTTTTAAGAGTTAAGATATATTGAACTGGACCGCTGTGAGATTTATTAATCTCCTAATGACTGTCAATTGAATAATAAATCTCACAACTTATATTTACATGAACTCTTAATCCTGAGAGAATAATGGACCTGATCATGAAGTGTAGATTGCTTTGATATATTAGGAGTGAGATCTAAAGTAACGGTCAAAACCTCAGTATGTTGGGCAGCTACATTTAGTGTTGATGGAACATATATTCTCAAGATGGAATTCATAGTCTCTTAACGGAGATGCAAAATATTCCCTTGAAATAAGTTTAATAGGTTTGTTATTCAGAATGTTAGGCCTAACTACTTTAGTAAATAGTTACTAAATTATATATTTATGAAATTGGATTTCATAAATATATGATGAATAACTTAAAATGATTAAATCGAGTACTCAAGGATTAAAATATAGTAATCTACAAAGTGACAGTCTTCTTTCATGACTTTGTATTACTACGAATATTTTATGAAGGGGTTGCATGTATAATAATGTTAGGATTGGTGCCCTTAAATCCTATTGTAAGATGCTATGTATGATATTAAGTGTGACATTGTGTTTGACATTATGTATGACTTAATATTATGTTTAATAAATTTGTTTTATTATTATCTGAAATAATGGTAACATGAATATTCAGACATTATCATATAGTCCATGAGATGCATAGTATGTGATTTATGTGAAGAGTCAGAGAAGATATAAATCACAAGTTCTTTGTAAACTCAGAATTATAGTTCGTAGTCGGTGATGAAATTGGGCATTTCATCTGCGAAGACTATAACATATCAACTACGATGATTTGTCTTGATCATGGAAGTAGAGACTTCTGGTTGATGTGTTAATATGTTTTAAGAGTTAAGACATATTGAACTGGACCGCTGTGAGATTTATTATTCTCCTAAAGACTGTCAACTGAATAATAAATCTCACGACTTACATTTGCATGAACTCTTAATCCTGAGAGAATAATGGACCTGATCATGAGGTGTAGGATGCTTTGATATATCAGGAGTGAGATCTATAGTAATGGTCAAAACCTCAGTATGTTGGGCAGCCACATTTAGTGTTGATGGAACATGTATTCTCAAGATGGAATTCATAGTCTCTTAACGGAGATATAAAATATTCCCTTGAGATAAGTTTAATGGGTTTGTTATTCAGAGAGTTAGGCCTAACCACTTTAGTAAGACTAAAGTTGTTAGGTTCTAAGGTCTTAGGATTTTATGTATTTAGAACTCTAATTTGTAATGTTGGCAAACCATGATCAAAATATTGTATTTAGTCTTGTTTAAGCTTGCTCAAAGTTGGTTTATTATTGTACAGTTGGAATCGAGTGGCTGCAGAAGTACTTGGAACTTTTGGCCTGGCTCGATCGATCGAAGAATAGACTCGATCGATCGAAAATCGCACAGGTTGTTTATTCTGCAGAATTTCCAACTCAGCCCTACCTCATTAAACGTTTAGGGTTTTGTGTTTTTACCCTAGGTATATAAACTAAACCCTAGCCACGTTTTTGAAGGTTGTCCATATTGCTTTGTTGCTCATACATTGCTGTTTTGTGTGAATCTCTTGTGAGATCTTTGAGGAGCTTTCCTTTACACAAAACTTAGGGTTTTCAAGGTAGAGATGATTTCAACATCTTGAAGATCATTACCGTTGCAACCATTGGAACTTAAAAGAAAAGCAAGCGGGGAGCTTATAGCTGATTGAGGAATTCAAGAAAGAAGTAGTCCGTGGATTCGGAGCCTGCGCGTGGTCGTGTCAGAAAGTTCTACTGGTGGGTAGCATTAGGAAGTCGAGCGGGGAGCTTGTAGTCCTTTTGTAAGAACTTCAATTCTTTCATAGTGAATTCTGTTATGCCTTGAGGATCGGTGGGTCAAATCCTCCCCAGGTTTTTACCGTGTGGTTTCCTAGGTGATCATATCATTGTGTTCTTTATTATTTCCGCTGCTTTATTTGTTTTATATACATGATATGATTATTTGATTGTTTTAACCTAGAATTGCTTAATTTGACTAAGTAACAACTTGGCTAATTAATCTAGGCTACGCAATCTGGTTGTGTTTAGGGGTCTAAATTTCCATCAAAAGTATATATTTATGGAATTGGATTTCATAAATATATAATTAATAACATTAAAGGATTAAACCGGGTACTCAAGGATTAAGATGTAGTAATTTACAAAGTGGCAGTCTACATTAATGACTTTGTATTACTACGAATATTTTATGAAGGGGTTGCATGTATAATAAAGTCTTGGGATATAATTTATAGATAAGGCCTAGAGTGCAACTATATTTTTATAGTGGTATTAAATATAGTTAATGGTAACTTTGGACTTGTCAAGAGTTGACAGAAAAGCCCAAGGCCCATTGGAGCTAGTGTCTTATTGGTCCCTTTTGGTCCCACTCCAAGCCACACACTTAAGCCCAATTGGAAAGGCCCAAAGGCCAGCCCAATTAGATGATTGGTTAGATAAAAAGGAAAAAAAACGTACAGAAATGTATGTGAGAGAAAAACATCATTGAAAAGGTGTGCATGTGAGTTTTTGTCACTCACAAGTCATCCCTTTGTTACCAATCGAGAGACCACACATCTTGGGCGTTAGTGGAATTGGAGTGAAGATTAAAAGTAGCCCCAAGTGCTTCAATCTTTGTTTTGAAATTCACCGCTTCAAGGTACGATCTCTTGTTTCTCTAATTCTGAAATTTACTTTGTACGTGTTATCAATATCGAATGAAGTAGATCCGTTTAAAACTTATTTTCCGCTGCATTTATCTTTATAACCATCAAATAAAGTCTTGGGATATAATTTATTAATAAGGCCTAGAGTGCAATTATATTTATATAGTGGTATTAAATATAATTAATGATAACTTTGGACTTGTCAAGAGTTGACAGAAAAGCTCAAGGCCCATTGGAGCTAGTGTCTTATTGGTCCCTTTTGGTCCCACTCCAAGCCACATATTAAAGCCCAATTGGAAAGGCCCAATAGGCCAGCCCAATTAGATAATCAGTTAAATATAAAGGGAGACACATACAGAAATATTAATATGAGAAAAAGAGAGACACCATTGTGAAATGGTGTGTATGTGTAAGTGAAGCCACTTGATTACTCTCCCTTGGAAACTGATTGAGAGACCACACATCTTGGGCGTTAGTGGAATTGGAATGAAGATTGAAAGTGTTCCTGAGAACTTCTGATCTTTGGTTTTGAAATTCACTGCACCAAGGTACACTATCTTGTTCTATATTTTGAAACTTACATAATGCATGTTATTAATTCTGAATGAAGTAGATCGTTATTTTTTCGCTGCGTACATGTATATTTCCAACAGTGCATTACAAGGAGAGATTGTCACTACAGAACAAGTCCAATTAGATATTGGGGTAAGGGTTTAACTGTAGGTTGGTATAAGGTACTAGGATTCCTTTACTTGTAACCGCTTGTTGTGATAATAGTGGATTCTCGAGAGTGGTGACCTTAAAATCACTCGGTGGAGTTTTTGCCATGTAGGTTTTCCCCATTCATAAAAAAATCATCGTGTCAATTTATTTTCTGCTGCATACGTAGTTTAATTGGTGATTTGTTTGTGCTACCACGCGTTTGCATGTTAATTTGATTAATTAATAAACTTGGCTAATTAATAAATTAATTCATCACAAGGGGTCAATACATTTTTGGCCTATCAAAATGCTTAATCCCATATTAAAATTTTGACTGTTTATTCGGTGCCAGAATATAGGATGATCCCTTACACTTCACCAACTTCTGGATATGCTCTAAAATGACACGCAAATACAAAAATGAGGAGAAAATAGAGGACTTACAAGGATGTTAAGTTTGCAATCATACAAAGAGGAGACTATGCTCATTTGCTTCTCTCGTTGGGTTCGAGACACTACATCGCAAATTGAACCAGTAACTTGAAATTATAATTGCTAGTATCGTACGATACGTGATATGCATCGTACAATGCATATTGTATCGTGTATAAAAAGTTTTGTATCATATTGAAGTATCATAAGTGCTTATGAATCGTACGATATAATGTATGTATCGTATGAATCATATTATATCATAAAATTATACATATCGTACGATACATAGACAAATGCTTTAAAATGATATTTTTTTGTTAAAATTTGTACTTTTATTTGAATCTAATAAGTTGATAGACTTTTTTTAAACACAAAATTATTAGGTTACTTAATTTAACCTGATAAAATAACGTATTCATAAGTTTTTTCTTTTTCCCTCTATTTTTTCTACAAAATTTGGACTACGTATTACACACGTACACTTCACTTTAATGTTTACAAATTTATTTTCTATACTATGAATAAAATATTAATTGAAAATATAATTATTTTTTATTTTTTTTTAATTATTGTTATAAGTTCAAGAAACTAGAATGCCAAGAAGATTTTTTTTTTTTTAATTATTAAAATAAAAAGAACAAGAAGAGATAGTAAATGTTAATGATGATAAAGAAAATTTTAATGAAAAAAAATAAATTTGCAAAATGATAAATGTGATGATAGCATTGACATATGATGAAAATAAAATAATTTTTGATTCATTTGTAATATATTATCACTTTTGAATTTAAGCAATTTGAATATGTCTGTTATAAACACATACTAGTTTGATTTATTTAGTTAGCTTATTAAATATTATTATATAAGTGATGAATTAATTAGTCATTATCTGAATATATTCAAAATTTATAATAAATATACCCTTTATATATGTATATCTATAATTATTTTTATAAATTTTATTAAGTATTTGTGTATCTTAAGATACACGATATGATATGATATACGATATAGAAAAATAAAAAATCGATTCACGGTATGATTCATGTTTTGACAATTATGCTTGAAATCACTTCATCTCCCATTAATGTAAGCATTCATTAAGTTGGGCCTCATTTTGAGAGCATGTATGCATGGTAGCCCCCAGGCTTGCCAATTCCTCAACAACAGCATATCTGATCATAACATGTATAGTTGTAATTTACTAGTAAATTATTATTAACAGAATTTCATAGAACAAAAGTAAAAACAGAATGATATATTTCATTGCAGAACAATATTTCCTAACATAGAATGATTATAACAAAGTGTTAAAATGATTTCCTTCTATAGAACAACCACCAAGAGAGTATTTCTTTTTATTTTATGATGAAAAGGTAAAAACAATTTTTGGAGTTGAAAAGGTAAACCACGCTTCCTTTGAGGTATATTGAAATGACATCTTCTCAAATATTTGTAGTATAAATGACACTTCCCCTAGCTCAAAGGAAGGATGGTGTCATTTACCCATTGAAAATCACAAATCAGATTAGTTTATAGATTTTAAAGTCAAGCCTATCGTCCAAGCTATTAGGATTTCTTGCCATTTATTTTACACTATAAAAGAGATTCTATAGAACGTAAAAACAGAGAGAGAGAGAGAGAGAGAGAGAGAGAGAGAGAGAGAGAGAGAGAGAGAGAGAGAGAGAGAGAGAGAGAGAGAGAGAGAGAGAAGTGTCTCATGTGCCTCCTATTCTGTATCTAGGGTTTATATACCAAAAACACTCTCATATCTTCTATTGGTGTTATTTTTTGAAGGAACTTAAGATCCGGTATTATAGAAGTTGTTGTTTCATACTAGCCATCAAAGATGTTGGAGATCTAAACGTTCAAGGGTGGTTTTGGAGTTGTGGACTAGAGGTTCACATTTGAAATACGTTCATATCAGAGATGTCTGTAAATCTTAGAGCTAAGTTGGGTAACTGCAGTTAAGTTTAGAAAGAATAGGGTTATTTAGTCTGTAAACCTCTATTTGATAGTGGATCTGTTCCTTCTTACTATATAACTAATTTATTTCACAGGTTTTCCTAGGTTATCATATCTATGTGTTCTATTATTTTTACTACTTTTACTATTTTGCACTATAAAGTTGTGATTTTCAACTAGCCTTTGTTGGCTTTAATTCCGAGCTAAATTTAGTTGTAATTTAGTCAATAATTTCCTTGTATTTATGTGGGTTTAATTGTAAGGGATGAGTGTGAGAGATTAGTGAAGAATCAAGCATGCAAAGAAGAACAATGCAGTTTGCAACTAGCTCGCGAGTAAAGCAACCCGCAAAAGGGCCACGTGTGAAGCACATCACTAGAAGTTGAAGAGTCATGCCAGCTTGTCATTTTACGAGTACTTCGCGAGAAAGTCCATCTCGCGAGGTACACGCAAAACTCTCTATTTGGCAAAAATGAAAAGTGTACTGAATTTTTTACACACACTATATATACCCTCATTATCCAAAATTTGTAATGAGTACTTTTCAAAAAGAAAACCCTAGCAAAACACTTGAGAATTAGAAATTGTCATACCCACAATCATTTACGCAAATTCTCTTAGTTTTCCTCTACTCTTACCTCTCCATCTATACATCCTTAAGAGGTTCTTAACCCAAACACTTACCTTACCCATTCTGACCATTGAAAGAAGTTTTGGTGCCTTTGGGAAGCATTGGAAGAAGCCATTGAGTGGTGAATGCAATCAGACAGAATCGCAGGATTCTGAAAGCTAGTAAAGACAAGACTCAGAGAAGTCCGTTAGTAGCAGGAGCTTGGAGGGCTCAAGTACATTGGATAGATTAGGCTTAGAGAGTCTTTTTGATATTTGTGTACTCCAACTTATTCACTGGTGGATTGATTTCAACTTAGAGGGTCGTGGAGAGGTTTTTCGCCGACTTTTTTGGTTTCCTCTTCGAAAACACGACTCGGTGCTATCTTGTATTTGCATCCCTCTTCCCTGCTCTTTAAGCTTTACTTTTATTGCTCATTGTGGTCGCTTATGGCTTAGAATAGTATTACTAGTTTATTGCGCTTCATTTACTCTTATTCCGTACTTAGATAAGTTAAAGTAAAAGTAATCTAGCCGTAATTTATAATTAGGGGTCGAAACAAGTTTTAGTGCTTTCACATTAATTGAACTTTTATACACAATATTGGTAATTGTTTGATTAACCATGGCTTTTATAATAGATCTAATAATCAATTTAGTCTTAAAACTAGTTAATTATTGTTTTTGATAAAGTCTAAATCCAACAACCAGAAACAAGGAAGAGTATTAGGAAGAGAAATAACCCATCCCTTGGTTGCACTAGTAACAAGAGCGGTCATTCCTTGCAGGACCACCTGCTTTCTCTGTTATTAATTTCTGCCCCTGCCATTTCTCTCTCTTAATCACTACAATGCTTGCTATAAGTTGTAACTAATATTACCACTTCTTTGAGTGGCTTAGTGTACATTTGGAACGCACGTTTTCCGTGCGTTCTAGTGTTTTGCTAAAAATTTGTGGGTCCCGTGCACTGTTCACGGGACCCGTAAGTACTTTTTTCATAAAAAATAACATTAAAATTAGGTCCCACGGCACTACTCACACATTTGAAAATTATTCTGCTACAGTGTTTTCAATTTTCAGCAATAAATAATATCCAAACAGACCATTATTTAATGGTACAAATTGCCTAGAATAACCGTAGGTGATGAGACAAAATTATTGTACGATGGACGAACAAAACAAACTGGTTTGTAAGGTCTCAACCAATGACAAGAAAATTTAGTGCTTCAGTCAAATTATAACAAATCTTATGCATTTGGTAAATGTAGCATTCTTCTCGCAATATATAAATCTTACAACTCTGACCCACATATTGTGATGGAAATGTTGTTTATGTCTCTAGGTTGTAGCTTCTACAAATTAAATTTGCCCTTTTCTATATCCCACTAGATAATGGAGATGAGCAATGTTCACACTTTTTTCCCAGCATCATTTTTTTGTTTGGTAGAGAATTTCCGTTCAAAGATTGGATTGATTGATTTTCGTCATTCATATCATATCACAATATTGATTTTACAAAACAATAGAAGAGAATAAACTTTGTAAAAATTTTCATTATTCCTTTTGTATACTTTGCTCAATGAAAGATAAGAAATTTCACAATTTCTCATTTATCTTTGAAACCAACCAATTTTCTCTTTTATATTTGGGAATTAAACAAATACCTTTAATTCGTTATTTCTTCAATTAAAAGTTAAAACCATGATTTAATGTTAGTTCTTTTATATTCGATTATCTATTGCAATAGTGAGCACGTAGAAACTGCAAATTAATTCATCAAATAACTCATCAAATAATTAGAAGTAATATTTTTCCAATTATGATCGACCATATAAAAACAATTAAATATTCTTGCCTTTAGCATTACTCAAATTCGTAGATAGAACATATGTTTGGCCCTCTGCATTCTGCTGATACATGGCCCTCTCATGCTGTGGATGGAACAAATATAAGTCACCGCCCTGAAAGAATGTGAGATCCCAAACACGCCTTAAACTTCTTTAGGCAAAACTGGTCAAACACGTGCAATGGACCGTTGTGAATTGTGATGGCAGCGTGTCACGTGTCGCCCTCACAAAGGTCCAGTTCCCAAGCCAAGGCCAACTTCTTTTTTTTTTTTTTTTTTTTCTGGTAAAAAGCCAAATCCAATTTTGAATGTTTCATAATATTTCATCATTGGGCAGAGATATAAAAGTTCAATGTTTCATAATATTTAATTTCCAATTTTGAATGATTCATTTGAAAGACCTCTCATGCTGTGGATGGAACAAATATAAGTCACCGCCCTGAAAGAATGTGAGATCCCAAACACGCCTTAAACTTCTTTAGGCAAAACTGGTCAAACACGTGCAATGGACCGTTGTGAATTGTGATGGCAGCATGTCACGTGTCGCCCTCACAAAGGTCCAGTTCCCAAGCCAAGGCCAACTTCTTTTTTTTTTTTTTTTTTTTTTTTTTCTGGTAAAAAGCCAAATCCAATTTTGAATGTTTCATAATATTTCATCATTGGGCAGAGATATAAAAGTTCAATGTTTCATAATATTTAATTTCCAATTTTGAATGATTCATTTGAAAGATCTCATAGATGAAAAGACAAAGTTGTCTTCAAACCTTCAAGCTTTTTTTTATATCTTTTTATTAAATGTAAATTTTGATAAATTCAATATTAGATTATATTTTCTTACTATATGTTAACGTGTATAATATATTGTAGGCTTTAGGCCCAATTAGGTTACTTGTATAGCACACATATTTACTTATACTGCACACATATACCTCCTATATAAAGGCACCTATGTACATTCTTTCATCATGAAATACAATACAATCATTTAGTATTTCTAACATGGTATCAGAGCCACCTTCTTGTGGTCATGGTTTTCTGTCCTTGCGGTATGTTTAAGAGCAATCTTTGAGCGCTACAAAGCTTAAAGACTCGCTCTGATGGGTCCATTGAGCGCTACAAAGCTCGTTTTGTTGCAAAAGGTTTTACACAAGAGTATGAGATTGATTATGAAGAGACCTTTGCTCCGGTTGCTCATATCTCATATGTTCGTGCCCTCTTAGCTGTTGCTGCTGCCAGTAAATGGGACCTTTTTCAGATGGATGTCAAAAATGCATTCCTTAATGGGGATTTAAGTGAAGAAGTGTATATGCAACCTCCTCCTGGTCTCTCTGTTGACTCAAACAAGGTTTGTCACCTTCGACATGCACTTTATGGCCTTAAACAAGCTCCACGAGTTTGGTTTACCAAATTCAGCTCTACCATCTCTCGCTTGGGTTACATGGCCAATCATTATGATTCAGTCTTATTTCTTCGTCGCACTGACAAAGGCACTATTTTACTTCTCCTATATGTGGATGATATGATCATAACTGGTGATGACCTCAATGGCATTCAAGAACTCAAGGCTTTTCTCAGTCAGCAGTTTGAGATGAAAGATCTTGGACATCTCAGCTACTTCTTGGGTCTTGAAATCACTCATTCTACAGATGGACTTTATATTACTCAAGCCAAGTATGCCTCTGAACTCTTGTCTGGAGCTGGACTCACTGATAGCAAGACTGTTGACACTCCAGTTGAGCTTAATGCACATCTGACTCCCTCAGGGGGGAAACCATTGTCTAATCCCTCTCTTTACAGACGCTTGGTTGGCAGCTTAGTTTATCTCATTGTCACTCGTCTAGACATTTCCTATGCTGTTCACCAGGTGAGCCAGTATCTATCTGCACCACGATCGACTCACTATGTTGCTGTTCTGCGCATTCTTCGATACCTAAAAGACACTCTCTTCAATGGTCTTTTCTACTCTGCTCAGTCTCCTCTTATTCTCCTTGCATTTTCTGATGTTGATTGGGCAGGAGATCCCACTGATTGCAGGGCTACCACTGGTTATTGCTTTTTTCTTGGTTCTTCTCTGATTTCTTGGCGAAGTAAGAAACAAACTCATGTGGCCCACGCCAGTACTGAAGCAGAATATCGTGCCCTTACTGATACCACATCTAAGCTCCTTTGGCTACGATGGCTTCTCAAAGACTTAGGTGTGTCTACATCCTCTGCTACTCCTCTTTATTGTGACAACCAGAGTGCTATTCATATTGCTCACAATGATGTCTTCCATGAACGGACTAAACACATCGAGATCGATTGTCATTTTATCCGTTTTCATCTTGTCCATGGTGCTCTCAAGCTGATCTCAGTCTCCTCTAAAGATCAACTTGCAGATATCTTCACCAAGTCACATCCTAAGGGACGTCTTTGTACTTTGATTGATAACCTCAAGCTGGTCTCACATCCACTTTGAGTTTGAGGGGGGCTGTTAACGTGTATAATATATTGTGGGCTTTAGACCCAGTTAGGTTACTTGTATAGCACACATATTTACTTGTACTGCACACATATGTCTCCTATATAAAGGCACCTATGTACATTCTTTCATCATGAAATACATACAATCATTTAGTATTTATAACACTATATATCTTTTATGTTTGCAAAATTTTAAGAAAATCAAAGATCCATAATTATGTCATTAATTAAATGTTTAATTTTCAAGTTTTTGTAATTTTAACTTATTCATAAAAAAATTATAAGTCAAATAGCAAATAAATTGCAAATAAATCTGATTTGAATAAAACTTAACATGTGTCTTAAAAACATGAAAAACATGTAATTAAATTGTTCAATTTTTAAAATATGTAACTATTTTATTATTATTATTATTATTTTTTTTTTTTTTTTTACTTTACGAGAGTTTGAAAGTGTTTCCTTTAAAACTAATTCCGAAACTTTGTCCTGATGAAAATTCGTAAAAGTAAACTTCTTTGGGGAAAAAACTGTGGGCAAAGAGATGTCATGCGTGATGTCAGTAGTTGAGACAACCTTATAGCCGCCTTATGATCTATTGACTATCTTCGCCTTATCACGTAGAAGTCTCAAATGTTGGATACGTGCATCTTTCATAGTAAATTTTCTCTACGGACAATATAAATAGAACCCATTCGGAGAAGTAGAAAACACTACTACTTACACAGCAAACATTGAAGCGACAAAAAGATAAATGGCAGGACAAGAAACGGGTAATAGAGAAAGCAGGTGGTCCCTTCAAGGAATGACCGCTCTTGTTACCGGTGGAACCAAAGGAATCGGGTTCTTTCTCTGCCTATGCTTTTTTTTCCTTCTGATTTTAGATTGGAATTGCATTCTTATTGAATATTTCTAAATATAGATAAATAAATTATAAATGGCCACATTTATAGAATTGTTGCAACCTTTTTAAAAAGTTGATTGGATGAAAAAGAGAGAGGAAGGCGGAACTTTTCATATATCTCTTTTTTTAGCGTGAATTTTGAAAACCTAATCGTTGAATTTCATGTTCCCTATGTTTTAAACATTTATATCAAATTTCGTTCAAATTGAATGTTATTTACTATTTGATCAATAAACTTATTTTTTATGCACAATTTTAGATCACAAAAACTTGAAATTTTAACATTTGTTTGATGGCTAAGCAATTAATCTTTGATCTTTGATCTTATTGAAATTTTGTAAGTATGAAGAATATAATAAAAACATGCAATCTAATGGTATTATTTTCACTACGGTCTTATTTTCATATTTTGGTTGGATTTTTTGTTTGCATAATTGGTTTTGTAGCTTCCATTAAAGCTTGCATGTTTATTAGGATGAATTTGTTGTTTATTTATTTGGCTAAATATCCAACCTGTTATTAGGAAGGACGTCCGGATTATACCATTTATCTCTATGGTATGAATCTATGACTTTGACCCGAAAAGATTTGTGGGTAAAATAAAATAGGATCCAGTTATTGAGTGCCCATAACCATAAGGCATTTGTTAATTGACTATTTTAAGAAAGTTCTAATATCATTTTTATGATAAATATTTAAAACTATTAAAAAAATCAATTTACTTTTTTCTTTTACCATAAAAAGTTTCTAAAAATACTCCATAAACTAATGCCCTAAGATATTTGTTAACATTTTCAAATAAAAAATCACTCATTTAGGGTCCGTTTGGATACAGCTTATTTTGCTGAAAACTAAAAACACTGTAGCAAAATAATTTTTAAATGTGTAAATAGTATTGTGGGACCCATGAACAGTGAGTGAACAGTTCATGAACAGTGCACTTTGTCTCCTGCACAGTGAATCCATGTGTATGAACGGTGCGGTTACTGTTCATATGCACTAAAAAAAAAACACAAAAAATGCAAACATGAGGGAAAAACGTGAATCCAAACACTCACTAAGTTTGGGGTAATTTTAGACACTTAAGAGCATTCGCATCTGGGTATCTAAAACAATATCTATTTTACATATTAAAAAATTACTTTATCTATTTTACTATACCATTTTACAACTCACCATACATTTCATTTCTTATTTTTCAACACTATTCACTTATTTATCATTTCTCTCTCATCCTCTCCAACTCTCTCTCTCTCTTCCACTCTGTTTTTATCTCTTCCTCTGAAACAAACCAAACAACACAACAACACTCAGCTAACCCACACCCAAACCAACAAGCAAGCCCACCACCATTGAGAAACCCAAATCACACCGCCTACCACCATAACCACCGATTCAAACAGAAACTTAAACCCAAAACCCAAACTACCCACCCCTGCGAACAAAACCCAAAACTCCCAAAAATTGAAACTCAAACAAACCCTTAGCAGTAACTGAAACTCAAAAAATCATTGGAACAAGCCCAACAACCACCAAAACCAAGCCCAGCACCACCAATTCAAACCTAACCCACCAATTTAACCACTAATTCAAACCTAACACACCGATTTAAACCCATAAACCACTAATTCAAACCTAACCCACCGATTTAAACCCATAAACCATTGATTCAACTACCTATTCAAAACCAACCCACCAATTTAAATCCATACACCACCGATTCAAACACATCCTACAATCGTAAGCAAAACCTAGCCAATCCATCATCGTTACCGCCACCATGCTTTCACAGAAGCTACCGCCAACTATACCAGAGAGAGATCAAGATTTTGGTTTGGTCAAAGAATCAATAGAGAGAAAAGATTAAGACTGGTTTGTGAGAGAGAGAGAGAGAGAGAGAGAGTTGGCCTAGAGAAATGTGAGAGACTAAAGAGAGGGATGAGATATTTTTAATTTATTTGGGAAGAGAAAGAGAATAAAATAATATATATCAGAATACAAACACAACTAAAATAGTTCTTATCTTTAAGAAGTTATTGATCATGGTTGCTAAAAAACTTTAGTAATAGCCACCGAGGTAAACTAGGTTTTGGACGTGTGGATCTAAAATAGCAATTTAGGGGGGTTTTACACCCCCCCCCCCCCCCCCCCCCAAAGCTAATGCTCTAACTTAGAATTTTCAAAAGTATCCACATTATCCCTTAAACACAAACTGCACCTTACTTGGTTCGAGCTCATTTTCTCAAAAACTAATTTATGGTCAGATTAAGTAAAAATTATCACAAATCACAATAAAATTTCACAGTAATTGTATTGTGGCAATTATAAGCACAAGGTAATGTCTAGATAACAAATAGTTAATAAATAAAAATCGAGGATGAAAAAGAAAGTAGAAGAATATTTGAAGGAGCATGAGAAAGTTCAAACAATATTAAATGTGGTTTGTCCTTAGGGAACAAGTTAGATATTTATGAAGAGTTTGGGTAATGTTGCATTAGTCTAATCCTATTGAGTGAGTTTTGAATTTTACCCAAGATCTATTTATTTTCTCATCCGTAAAAAAAAAAGAATAATACATTCTTGGTAGATCAACAACAAGGGAATCATTTTTAAACACTCCGAATATTGTCATAATCATGCTCAGCTAGTAAGTTAATGTATTGCAATGAATTATAAGCTTTAGTTTTGCCAATAATTTAATGATACAAAAAAAAAAAAAAAAAAAAAAAAAAACCTTTTTGTATCCAAGTTTAGTCCCTCTATCTTACACTTAGTAAGAAATACAGTAACCAAATCATATCAACCGAAAGTAGTTAAACATTAAAATTCATCAATCTAAAGAATTAAACATCCACCAAGAGAAAGAATATATATATATATATATATATATATATATATATATAGAGAGAGAGAGAGAGAGAGAGAGAGAGAGAGAGAGAGAGAGAGAGTATTCATCTTTTTGTGTGAGCAAAATATGGATTGAATGGAAAAAAAAAATAACAAATTTTTATAGTAAAACAACGGAGAGAAGAGTCAAAATAAATGGAACATGAAGGGATAGAGAAATTGTAAGGTTAAGGTATAAAGTAGTGGAGAGATAAAAAGGTAAAAGTAAGTAAATGTTGAAAAATGTGTAATTGTAAAGTGGCAAAGTAATAAGGAGAAAAATAATTAAAAAGGAGAGAGAAAATATTGAAAATAGGTTGATGATATGACGCTGATGTAGCTCAACAAGAGTGCAGCAACATTAAACGCAGTGCTTCAGCTTTTAGATATATATAGATATAGATTTTGTGAAATTATGCTATGAAAGTTAATTATACCAAGCCCAATCCATGCCCTTCAGTTTGTACAACATAATCGTTAAATACAATACTTTGAACTAATATATTGTTGGGCTATATGGAGTCTGGTTTGTGTTCAATTCGGTATTTGACCCTGCCCAAATTGGAAGCATTATGACTTTAAGTGAGACATTTTTTGAGACTTAGTCCAAGGAGTGGAGGTTTGCCCAATTTGACCCTATTGTTTTGGGGTATTTATAGGTCACTACATATTAGGTTTGATGATTGTATTGAAAACCATCCCTTCCGGTCGCCTTTATGTTTTTTTCTCCTCGCTGCAACTTTGTGGACATAGGCACATTATCGAATCACATATATCTTGTGTCATGTGATAGTTTTCTTGGCGCATATTTTTCCTCTATTTTTCATTTCTTGCAACTCACAAGTTGAGGAATAATTAGGTTAAATTCCTAACATATATGGATGAAACCAAATTAATTTTGAACTCTTTCTCTTAGTGGTTTGTAAGCCATACTTTTAGGAAGGTTAATTTTGTTAACCATGATATAGTTAAATGTGTTCTTTTGTTTGGTCTTGAGATAGAGAAGGGACTATCCCTCCCCTGTAATTTGTTTCTAATTCTCTGCTTTCATTGAATATTACATGTTTACCTAGAAAAAAAAATCACTATATACAATAGAATACGCATTATTCAGTTTTTCTTTTTATTTGCTATTATTTACTACTACGTGTTGTGATCGACTAGATATGCTGTTGTTGAGGAATTGGCAAGCCTGGGGGCGACTGTACATACATGCTCTCGAAATGAGGCCCAACTCAATGAATGTTTACATGAGTGGAAGATGAAGGGATTTCGAGTCACTGGTTCAATCTGTGATGTGGTGTCTCGAACCCAACGAGAGGAGCTAATGAGCAGAGTCTCCTACATGTTTAATGGCAAACTCAACATCCTTGTAAGTACTTTATTTCCTCTACATCACTGCTTTTTGCGTGGCATTTGAAAGCATACTCCAAAGATGATGAATTGTAAATGATCATTTTACATTCTTTTCTACACAAAAATCTTCGATTTCATTTTTAGAAGATCAATCTTTGATGAACAATTTAAATGGCATTGGAATATTACTTGGCCAGAACCACTTCATTTGTGCTTTTACAGTTGATACATTCAATTTATAGTTAATCTAATACGGTTTTAGATAAACAATGTGGGAACGGCCACATCAAAACCGACCTTGGAGTACACAGCTGAAGATTTCTCATTTCTCATGTCTACCAATCTTGAATCTGCATATCACCTGTGCCAACTTGCTTATCCTCTTCTGAAAGCTTCGGAAGCAGGAAGCATTGTTTTCATTTCTTCGGTTGCTGGTGTAGTAGCCACAAGTGCTGCAGGATCTATATATGGTGCAGCTAAAGGTAATTTCTTTGTGCTATTTAAATTTTTATTGCAAGCTTATGGGTTATAAATTTTAGCTGTGACATCAAATAATGCGATCAGCTTCTGTCTGATATTTATTTGAAGGAGCGGTGAATCAACTTGCAAAAAATCTGGCATGTGAGTGGGCAAAGGATAACATAAGAAGTAACTCTGTTGCGCCATGGTTTACCAAAACTCCCCTGGCTGAAACTGTAAGTGTGCTAGTGCTTGAAGATTGTTAAAATCTGGTCATTGTTGAATGTCTAAGGGAGCTGATAAGACATGACACATTTAGTGTAATGCACACTCTCAGTAAACAACATTTGTAACAAATAATCCTGTTTTGATTTTTTTCATGTGCTAAGAAATGGGAACAATTTACCGAATTTATCCTTACTGCAGTATTCTAATATCTTGGCTCCTTCAGAGAGGTCATTATCTGAGTTAGGTTCCAACCTAAAAGGGAAGAACTTCATGAATCATGATAACCATGACAATTTATATTATCTTCTTTGCAGTATCTAAGCAATGAAAAAGTAGTGGAGGCTGTTATCTCTCAAACCCCTCTTGGACGTGTAGGAGAGCCAAAGGAGGTTTCTTCCTTGGTGGCATTCCTATGCCTACCTGCAGCTTCTTACATAACCGGTCAGACTGTTTGTGTTGACGGAGGGACAACTGTAAATGGCTTCAGCTTCCCATGAGCAGCAGAAAATGATGTTTAGACACTCTTTATTGGAATATGTTTTTGGTAATGCAAGGAAAAATAAATAAATATAGTTTACTAGTTCTGTCAGTAATTGGAAGAAAAAAAAATGATTCTAGCAAATGGGATGCACAAACCTCTCTCCTTGACATTTTCTAAAATTATTGTATATAATCGTTGTCTTGTATTCTTAAATTTATAAATATAATGCAAATATGTGTTGAAATATTTACATGTGAGTCATTGGCAGAGTTAGGGAGAGGTTGGGGTGCTATGGCCCCCGTCACTTTTCAACTTTTCCATTTGTAATATTGATAAAATGCGGGAAAAAAAAATGAAAGTTTATGAAAATTAACTTACCGGCCCCTCAAGGATTTTGAGATTAGAAAAAATCCAAAAAAAAAAAATAAATAAATAAATAAATCAAACTGAAACAAACCAATGAAATACAAAAATCTGGCCTATTCTTGGGCATATACTCCTTCAAATCCAAATCAAAGGACCAAAAATCTATGACAAATTCCCAAATTTAACTCCATACAAAAAACTCAAATCAACAATATAAGGAAAAAGAATCCCTTTCAAATTAGGATTCCTCTAGGATGAGGACTCATCCAAATATGAAAAAGAAAAAATATTTCTAATTTAAAAACAAAAAAACAAAAAAAAAATCCCTTACGCCTTTGCCATTGTCTCCACGCTACAATGTTTCGACACTTTGCCTCCACAAGTCACTATGGTGGTGTGTAAGAAAAGTGGCAAGGTGTTCAATGTCCCTTTCGTAGATGGAGCTGGGACAAGGCAAGCCTAAAAAAGGCTCACACAAACAATCTTGAAATAAGTCCCAATAAAAAGAGTATTGTCAATGGTAATAGACCTCGATGAGGTGGGAGGTTCCCATGGATGGGATGTGTGGAGTTTACACGTGGTTCTCATAGATAATGTGCAAAAGAAGGAAAAACCCATAAGTAAGGGAGAGCAAGGAAGATTACCATGTTCACTTACCCATGGTTGAGTAAAGGGTTCTACTATGTGTGTGTTGGTGACTTCCATATTTATGCAAGAGGGACTCCCATATTTGCCCCATCCATATTTAAGCAAACAGAACGTTATTGGTGATGATAATGCATGACAAACGAAACAATGATGGAATTTAGCTAGCCCAATCTGAGATGATTTCTTGAATTTCACATGCAAAATTTAGTTGTACTAGATGAATTATTAGGCCAATGCTAATCCTCTAATTGGATTGTGGTTTAAACTTAACATTTAACAAACGAAACAAGGGCAGAATTACATAATCCCTTACCCCCCTCAAAAAATATTTAATAGTGACAAGTAACTTATATTTATTATTTATAAAAATTAAAAATTCTAAGAGTTCCCCCCCCCCCCCCCCCCCCCCAAAAAAAAAAAAAAAAAAAAACCTAGTCTTTTAAGGCACTAAAAGAACTTTAAAATAAAGAGTAATATCTCATTAAAAAAAATATGATAAGATTACTAATATATTATACCAATTTTATATAATCTCAACTCAAAATCGTAATTTTTGTGAAACTTAATAATACATTATAATTCTTTAGAGGTCTTTATACAATTATATTTAAGACATGCAACTAAAGAAAATTCAATGTCAAATTCCAAAAAAAAAAAAAAAAAAAAAAATTAATTGGCATGAGTAGTAAAATGTTGTGTGAGTTTTAGGCATTGTTATATGTATTTAATATGCTTAATTTTCTAATTTTCTTTAGTAATCAAAATTTTACTTGTTCTATGTTATTTTGTTAATATTTGGAATAAGAAAGGAGTGCAAAATCCCATGAAACATCAATTGAGAATTTCCCAAAAAAAAAAACACAAAGATATCAAAGATCCTGTATATTAAAACATTGATTGGAATAATACTTTTCTAAAATGATTCTTGATCTGTGTATTTCTTTGTTATTTATGGATCAAATAATTGTTATATTTGATAGTGCAGTGTATTCCACAAATTTGTAGGTACTGCTGGTAAATGAAATAAATTTTTGATGTAAAAATTCAAATGTTTTAGAGGCTAAAAGTAATTTCATAACACATGAATAAAGATAAAAATATATTACAAATACCGAATACATGCCAATTTGAATTCAAAGTTTTATATTATAAATTTTTTAATTACTCAATAAGATAAAACTAATTCAGTTCAGATGAAAGCAAAAAACCAAAAACTTAGTCCATATAATTTGAGATCAACAATGAATTCTCAATTTTATATGGAATATAGTATTAAAAAAACTAAGAAATCGAATCAAGAATTTCCCTGAAATATTGGTTTAGTCATCTTTTGCAAAGTATGAAATTTTTTATTAAACACATATATACCTACATGTATATGTCTATATATGCGTGTGAGAGGGAGATTTTGAAATTCATTCAATTGCATTTTAGGACTACAGGTCCACAAAAGAAGTTCTTGGTTCTGTCCTTGCTAATGAAGCGAAGCCCAAACCTGAAGGATATACAGACTTAGTGCCTATTTGGTTTAGTGTTTTTTTTCTTTCAAAAATAACAATTACAAGAAGCTGAACCAAACTCACCTTAAGACATGATGTTAGAGGACCATTTGAAATTCACAAAACCACATGGAAGGAAAGCTTTGCATTTTATCCCTTTTTTTTTTCTCCCATTGGCAAGATAATTAGATCAGGAGGGTTACAAATTTACCTCTCACCCTCATCCAGTTCACATTGGATGGAATTTAAAATGCCACTTTTACAAAACAGAAGAACACACAATACAGAAGAGAACATTTGGAAATGTCCCATTTAAAAATCATAAGGAGATTTACGTTTATTGTCAGTCATGTTTTGGGAGGAAGCCACTCACTGTCACCCCTCCATCCACACAAATAATCTGCCCAGTTACGTATGAGGATGCAGGTAGGCAAAGGAATGCCACAAGGGACGAAACCTCCTTTGGCTCTCCAGGGCATCCAAGAGGAGTTCTTGCATTTACGGATTTCAAAAATTGCTTGTCATTGAGAGCCTGCAATAGTAACGAGAAGTCACATAAAGGACTTATTTCATATCATGTAAATGAATACAGAATTATTTTTAACTTAGTGAACTGTCCAAGTCTCAGCAACATCCTAACTTCTTCAAAAAATGTTTTTGAGAATTAAAGCCTAGAGTTCCATTTCTATTTCAGGTGTAAATGTCGTGCACTGTTGCGTGCACGCACACGCACGCCCACACGTTTCTGTTATCTTCTAACTCTACATATGACTCACATGTGGCCCAAATAAATAGAACATGATAAAGATTAACTGCACACAGAACAGTGAAAAACACATTCATTGAATGCACAAGCATGGTGAAATGGTGCTACAGCCTTACAGCTTCAACCAAGGGGATTCTGATAAACCAAGGTGCTACACAATTACTCCTAATATTGTCTTTGGCCCACTCACATGCCAAATCTTTAGTTAGTTGGTTTATTGCTCCTGCATAGAGAGAAAAAAAGAGACTAGAGTCAGAATTTAAAAGTTTAAAAATCTATAAGGTTTGAATAATATGCACATTGTTTTAACAGATCAAATCGAAAAAATAAAAATTTAAATTACATAAGTAAATTACCTTTACTTGCACCATAAATAGATCCAACATTTAGTGCAACCACACCAGCAATAGAAGAAATACAAACAATGCTACCTACTCCTGATGCTTTCAAAAGAGGATGTGCCAGCTGGTATAAATGGTAAGCAGATTCAAGATTGGTAGTCATAACAGTAGAGAATTCTTCAGCTGTGTAATCTACAGTCGGTTTCCAGATGTTTGTCCCCACATTGTTTATCTAGGATAAAAAATTTAGTAAGAACAGGATTTTAAAGGTTCACAAGAAGGAAAGCCATTCCAAGAGTAGCTGTGAACATTTCTATAAGAAACATTGGTATGAGAAACTCCTTTGGAGGATTCACAAATATAAAGTTTTCTAAATTTAATTTATGCAACTAGCTAAGCGAAAAACTATCCTGCTCCTGGGTTCAGGCTACCAGAATTAGGATGTAAAGAATGATTGAAGATATGCATTTGCAATTTGTTTATACCAGAACGCTGGATGGTCCTTTTTTCTTCTCAAACTAAAAACAATGATATTGATGGTATAGTAAATGCTTTTATTTTATTGGTAAGTTACGCACATACCCAATGACTATGAGTGTTGAACCCATAACTTTACCCTCCACCTAGCACTTGCAAATGGAGGAGCTGCCAGTTGAGCTAGAGCTCATTGGCGATGGCATAGTGGAGACTGGTTAAACAATTATTTATAAATATGATGTTCAAAATACACAAAGCCATATACAAGCTACAAATATGGGGAAGCCCAAATAACATAACATGGAACAATTATCTTAGTAAATACATAAATGTCACACACAGTGCACCAGGCTCCCACCTATACGAGGTCTAAGGAGGTCAATGGTAGGTAACTTTACCCCCAATTTTAGCAAGAACATAACAAAGGAAACTACAATTCGATGCTAATTCACATTAGACTCCGCTATGTTCTAATGTGGCAAGTGATGATTTTGATGTCCTAACTATCTTTAAATATTGTTATAGATAAGCTCAATTTTATTTTTTTTTTATTTTTTTTTTTGGTGGCTGAATATTGGGTTTTATTTCACCTAAAAAGCTGCACAGTTCAAGCTAGAAAGCTACAGGAAAAAAGTTTCCAATCTTTCAGAAAGTAACTTCCTTATGATCCGCAACTTCATCTCTTCAACCAGTTCCGAGAATTATCTACTCCCTAAACCTCTTTTCCAGTTAAAATCTTTGAAAATTGGTATAGATGAGCTGAATTTATAGGTTTTTTTTTGGGGGGGCTGAATATTGGGTTTTTATTGTACATAAGAGGCTGCTAAGTCCAAGCTAGAAAGATACAGGAAAAGGATTTCGCATCTTTCAGAAAAGTAACTTCATTATGATCGGGGAATCCCTCCCTATAACCAGCTTCCAGAATTATCTACTCACTTTAAATTCCTCAAGTCTGGCAATTCGTTTGTTTCAAAAATGACTTGTTTTCTTGTGTTGTTGCAACTCTGAAAATGATCCAAATAACATTTTATGTCATTTACCTCGCACAGAAAATTATTATTATTTCATTTAGGCACAGTGGTGATGGAGGTGGTGGGGATGGCAGATGAGATGGCGCAACAATGAGGGTAGTGGCAGAGGTGTCAGCAGCGATAGTGTGAAGGCAATGGTAGCGGTGATGGTGGTGTTGGTCACACAAAGGAATGGAATAGGAGAGGGTACAATGGAATGGCAGAAAAATAAAAGACATTTAACAATATCTGGAACCTATTTTCTGTTGCAATCCCATTTGTGTCTGTCATGGTTGTCCAGAATGATTGCACTTAATGAATTCCATTGATAACCTCACTTCTATTCCAGTCCCACAACAGCAGTAATGATTCATTGTTACATTACAATCTTGTGATGCTGAAATTGCAATGTAGAATGCAATGAATTAAACTAAACACATCAAAAATAAATAAAAAAATAAACTGAACTGAATTGAGACTTACAAGTATATTAATTCTCCTGCTAAACACTGACGATACTGTGTCCATCAGCTTGACTCATTCACCACGAGACATCACATCACAAACTGAACCTGTGACTTGGAAACCCTTTATCTCCCAATCATGTAAGCATGCATTGAGATAGGCTTCATTCCTTGGGCATGTATGTACTTTCGCACCTAGCCCTGCCAATTCCTCCACAACAGCATGCCTGAGACAATTACAAAACATTGCAATAAGCCTTTACTAGTTTTTATAAGATTAGTACTCTGTAGCCACCGGCACCATAGAGGCAGAGTCCTTCAAAAACAAACATCCACGAAGTAGTTAACTTGAGAGAGAGAGAGAGAGAGACCCAATTCCTTGTGTTCCACCAGTAACAAGAGCAGTCATTCCCAGAAGTGACCATCTATCATCTCTGTACCTACTCCCTGCCTGCACCATGTTATCCCCCATCTTAATCTCTCCTTGATCTATTGATTTCAATGTACTTCCAGTAGCTCAAATGAGTTATAGAGTAATGATTACAATGTTTTCTCCCCTTAAATGATTGTAGTTAGGGGGGTGTGTTTGAGTTTGTGATGACTGTGGAAGTGTGGGGGATAACTTCCATGGAGAAATTAAGGCAGCGGCCCTTGCCAACATGATGTTGCACACAATTAATGGTCACATAACAATCTGGAGTTACCTGCTCCACTATTGAGGTTCTGATGTACCAAGGTGCAACTGCATTACTTCTTGTATTGTCCTTCGCCCATTCACAAGCCAAAGTTTTAGTAAGTTGATTAATTGCTCCTGGAATCACAAATATACAAAATTTCTTTATAAGCTTCTTGAGTTTAAAATTAATAGGAACATGGATACATTCATCTGATAGGTAAATTACCTTTAGTAGCTCCCTGAACAGACATAGACTTCAGTGAAACAAAACCCGATACAGAGGAGGTGAATACAATGCTTCCCACTCCTGATGCTTTGAGAGGTGGATAAGCAAGTTGAGACATGGAAAACAGATTCAAAATTGGTTGCCATGAGAGTAGAAAATCCTGCAGCTGTGAAATCCACTACCGATTTCGGTATGTTTCTCCCGACAATATTTATCTACGGATCCAAAACAAGCCAGTCTTCCAGTACAGTAAACAGGAAAAGCAGTTAAAAACTTCAAATTTTAACATTTTAAAACTCAAAATGGGAACACAAACAGATGCAATACATAATATTTTGAAATCCAATAAGGGAAACGCAAAATTCAATGTTTTTGTACGTAAAAAATGAGGAAATGAAGAAGCTTACGAGGATGTTGAGCTTCCCATCAAACAAAGTGGACACAGTGCTCATAAGCTCCTCTCTCTGAGCTCAAACTGACACGTCACAGACTGACCCAGTAACCCCAAAACCCAAATTATCCCATTCACTCAGACACCCATCAAGCTCACTCTCATTCCGACAGCGCGTGTGCACTCTGGCTCCAAACCCCACCAATTCCTCCACAATAGCATGCTTAAAAGGTAGAAAAACCAAAACCCAATTCCCAGTTCACAATATAATTAATTTCTCAATTCTCACAAACCAAAGAGGAAAAGAAAATAAATTCCAAGACTTCTTTTTATCTATGTATGTAAAAATATGTACCCGATTCCGCGAGTGCCACCGGTGACGAAAGGTGGGGTTTGAGAAGAATGGAGAGGGTGGGTTTAGGAGATTAGACTTTTCAGAGAGAGTAGAAGAAGAGAGTGAAGGTGGAATGAGAGTCTGAGACATTCCAGCAGCGGCCAACCCAGTTCCAAGCAGGCAGCAGTACCGTAATAAGTCCGACGGGTAAAGTTTGGAAAAAAATTGCAAAACAGTATATTATTGGGAAAAAAATCACTATAGTGGTTTTTGTTAAAAACGCCACTATAGGTACCCTATAGTGGCGTTTTCTATAAACATTACTACAAGCACTAAAAAAACGCCACTATAGTGTTCGTTTTGTAGCCCAAAGTTGAGTTTGATAAACTCGATTTCCAAAAAGAGTCTAACTAACTAAATTAATTTGGATGCATGCCACGCGCCTTAAAAATTTTGAAATTTGCACTGTTTGACAAATTTTGCCGGTAAAGTTTAGTTGGAAGAGAGTGAAGGTTGAAAGGATGTTCAAGAGGTTTTCTTTTTTTTAATTGATAGAATATCACAAATTCACAATTATGGTGTCTACTTCGAGAAAGTATATGACGTTTTAGGAACTCAAAATCAGCATACAGTTGGTGTTTTTAAGTCCAATAAAAAATTAACACCTGGCCTAAAAAGAAATGTCAGTGTATTGAACCATTTAAACTAAAATGACTAAATTGTCCTTGGAAAAAATTTCAAACACCTGCCATTTTTACTCTACAAAACCAAAAACCAAAATTTTTTTTCCATTTAACAATAAATATAAAAAAATTTAGTTAGTTGTCACGTTTCAAAACAATGTTGAAAACTAGCATCTCGAGTGTCTAAAACTCAAGTTCCAAAATAAAACTCAAGTTTTTAAGTTTCGCTTTGTAAGTGGATGGCTCCGATGTGGAAAAAAATTCAAGTAGAAATCGAGTTTTAAAGACTCGAGTTTAGAAAAACGCCGCTATAGGAACTTAAAACGTCACTATAAGGCTTAAAAATGCCACTATAGGGTTCACTGTATGACACTTAGAAAAATTTTTGCAGGAAAATGCTGCTATAGGGTTCTAAAATATCACTATAGAGCTTAAAAATGCCACTATAGGGCTCCCTGAACCTAGTATGGGCATTTATAAAAAACAATTTGCAGGAAAACGCCGCTATAGGGCTTTAAAACGTCACTATAGGACTTAAAAATGCCACTATAGGAGCGATCGCACTAAAAATTATTTTGCATAGAACTCGAGTTTCTAAAACTCGAGATCTGTGTGGCATTTACACCAGCAAAACACTCGCAAAGCGAGTCTTTGAGACTCGATTTTTAATATGGATCTCGAGTTTCTAAAACTCGAGATGCTATTTTTCTTAATTCTTATACACGTTGCCTAACTTACTACTTACTTCCCCCACACACAGCCACTTTGCCCATTCCCCCCCCCCCCCCCCCCCCCCCCCCAAAAACCAAAAACTTTTCCTCTTTTCAAAATCAAATCTCATTCTCTCTCTCTAGTCCTCATGCCACCATAGCCCTAGCTCTCTCTCAAACCCCAACCCTGACAGCCACTGCCCAGCTACAGTGTCTCCTACAGCACAACACTGTCAAACATTGCAAGTTTCGATGAGACCAGCCTTTGTCTCAAAAAGATCTCAATCTTCTTTTTCTAGCAAAACCATCCAACGCCAAAAGCTTTCTTGCTCCTTCCAACACCCAACAACCACAAGAAGGTTTTTTGTCTCTCTCTCTCTCTCTCTCTCTCTCTCTGTATTTTCACATCTTTTTTGTATGATTTCTTCTTCCCAAAATTACAGATTTAAAAAAAAAGAAACTCCAAATGAATGTTTGTGTAGAAAGGAAATTTGTACCTGTTTGATAAAATGTCTCAATGAATATGGATGCACTCCTTTGTTCTTAAACTATTATCAATCAATGGAATATACAATATACAATAATGGGTTGATCTTCTTTTCTTTTCTTTTTTTCCAAATGTGCTTTTGAATCAGATTAAAGTTGGGTTTTTTTTTCACTTTTTTTTTTTTTGGTTATAGTTTCATATGTAGTGTTTGAGGAGAACATAAATCAATAGTTTTTGGCGGTAATGAAATATGATAATTACTTGATCAATTTCTTTTTTGTTTATGCCAAGGTGCAAGGTTGCTTATAGTATGAGAGACAATGATTGGATTCTACCTTGTGATGATGTTGCCTTCTAAAATGGTTAGATTTACATGATGATTAAGTTTGATGATACGGTGGTCTTGAACAAGTTCATTTGAAGTGTATGAATTCATTATAATATTTGGATTATAATATTAAGAGAAAAGCTCTTTAAGTGGGCTCTAGCATTCTCCTTAACATCAATGCTAGATTTACATGATGTTAATTTTCAGGGCAGTGTTGTTTCTCTTTTACTGTTCTGATTGCATTGTTGATAAGCACAAGTTATTTGCATATGTTAGCTGTAACATTGGCATGCCATTAAATTGTTCTTTGACGATTTGGAATGAATAATGAATTGCTTTTGAGATTCACCATGGGAGAAGGCTTAGGAATCTTAATGGATTAATTTATGTTCAAGAATCTTAATGAGGCAAGGTTAGCTTTGTGCTCTTATATTATTTTTATTTTTTAGGGGCGATTAATATTTTGATGCTTATGTATTTATTGTTTTGTGTGTTATAATGTAGGATACATTGTCTACCAATGGTCAGAAGACACCTACAAGGCTACAACAAGTACAGCAAGTGTTGGAGGTGGAATTACTACTACTACAAGTTTTGTTTTTGTAACTGAAACTACTAGAAGGGCTGGAGAAGCAAGGGTTGTTGCTACAAGTGCTAGAGATTCAACAGCTGCTGCTGCAAGTGCTAAAGATGCTGGAGATTCAATAGTTACTGCTGTAAGTGCTGGAAATTCAAATTCAAAGGATGTAGGCCAAGAAAAAGAACAAACCTTGGAGGATTTAAGAACATATAACAATAATCTGTTTTATGTAATCCACATACATTTGGTGGTGATAATTTTGGAGCTTTAAGTGATATAGATTATGTAGCTGCAAATAATTCTGTAATTTTTTTTTTTTTGGTCCTTAATATAATTCTGTAGCTTTAGGTGATAATTCTCACCTATTTATCCTGAATAAAGTTGCATTTTTACAGATTGCATATTTAGGTGATATACATGACTATGTTGCTACATCAATAGCATGGGAAACTATTATGGGAGTACCTATTCTGTCATGAAATACTTTTGTGAAAGCTTGAGTAAGATTTTTTTTTTCTAGACACAATTCTGGAATTTAGATTATATGTAGTGTGTCGTTGTTTGCCTCAATACCAATAATTTAGATTATATAAGACGCAACAGTGTTGTTTACCTGCCTTAATTAGTGGTGTTGGTGTTGTCTGTCTTTGGTACCTAATGATTATCAAAGTTAACAAAAAGCTAAACTTTCACTTAACTTCATAAACTCAACAAAAGGTAACATTAATCTACAATTGTCTTGTAAACCAAAAGCTAACATAAAGATACATTTTCTGATACACCACTATTATTGGCATCAATATTCAAAAAGTTACATCAAGGTAACAGCATACAGGCTGCTTTTGTTTTGTCAGCACACATAAACACACCAAAACAAACTATTTTGATTGATACTTTAGAGCTTCAATTTATCCCACTGCTTCATATTGACATCTTCATTGCTTTAATGAAAAATCTTACATAGTTGACGACCCCCTACAATAATCCAACAAGAAACAAAATTTAATAATTAGTATAGCCAACAACAATACTGGATTTTTTTTTGATAGGTAAATAAATCTTCACTGAAATTATGATAAAAAGTACAAAGAAAAAGACAAAGCAGGCAATGTGCTAAGTTCATATTGCCATATGCACATGTAAGAAAGTATATAAATAATAAATGTGCTAAGAACCATAAAAATGGAAAACTAATATATAAGAAAGTATAATTATCTAGCTAATCTGGTAAGGAATTAAAAGCAAAAATATTTGAAGTATGCTTAGGTCACTCTTCTTGCTTACTGCCTCAGTTTAGATTGCCATATGCACACATACGTTGAAATGAAGAATAGAACAATAGTTGGGTAAGAAGATGCAGTTATAGATTTGGAATTTAGTTTAGTGATTTGTAAATCATGTAGAAAATTTTAATTTGTGGGAATCAGTGAGGGGTGTGAAGCGAGAGCCTTCAGAAAAAAATTAGAAAGAAAAATTACCTGAGAAAACACAAAATCCTTTCTCCACACAATCTGGAATTGAGGGAGAGACCAAATTCAATGTTTTCAATTTGGGGTAATTTTAGTCTTTGTGTTTTTTGGGACTAGGTCTGGGACTGAGGCTAGCAACTAATCTGGGACAGAGTATGCAGCACAACTTCAAAGTACCTTCACCAGTAAACTCAACAAAAGCAATACAAAGTGTGGGATTGGGGTCAACAACCTTTACACACGAAATCAACTTGCTCAAGACCAAAATTTCAACCACTGTATCAGCAAACAATTAATTTTTTTTTTTAAAAAAAAATTCAATTGTCCCCAAATTGACAAGGGTGCAAGATTTTGTCAAACAAAGAAAGAAGCTTTATGTTTCTACATATGAAGCTATAACCAAAAAAAAAAAGAGGAAAAAAAAACCCCAATTTTAATCTGATTCAAAAGAAAATTAAAAATGAAAAAAAGATTAACCCATTACTATATATTGTATATTCCCATTGATTGATAATAGTTTAAGAACAAAGGAGTGCATCCATATTCTTTGAGACACTTTATCAAACAAGTACAAATTTCCTTTCTACACAAACATTCATTTGGAGTTTCTTTTGTTGTTGTTGTTTTTTTTTTTTTTTTTTTTTTTTAATTTGTAATTTTGGGAAGAAAAAAGCATACAAAAAAGATGTGAAAAAGAAACAAAAAAAAAAAAAAAAACCCTTCTTGTGAGTGTCAGTTGTTAGAAGGAGCAAGAAAGCTTCCATCGTTGGATGGTTTTGCTAGAAAAGAAGATTGAGATTTTTTGACAAGACAAAGGCTGGTCTCGTGGGAAATTGCAATGTTTGGCAATGTTGTGTTGTCGAAGACGCTGTAGCTGGGCAGTGGCTGTTGGGGTTGGGGTTTGACAGAGAGTGGGAGATATGGTGGCATGAGGATTGGAGAGAGAGAAAATGAGATTTGATTTTGAAAAGAGGAAAAGTAATTGGTTTTTGGTTTTGGAAAGAGAAAATGGCGGGTGTTTGAAATTTGTTCAAGGAAAATTTTAGTCATTTTAGTTTAAATGGCTCAATACACTAACATGTCTTTTAGGCCAGGTGTCAATTTCTTATTGGGCTTAGAAACACCAACTATATGCTGATTTGGAGATCCTTAAACATCATATACTTTCTCGTTTACTTCATTATTCTTTATTTTTGTCCCAAAATAAGAATGGCAACCGGATAGGATCAAAGCGGGTTTCTTTATGTCCAAATCTAAGGTTGTGGGACCCCCCCTGTTATTTGAACTAGTCCTATTTAATAAACGATTTTTTTTTAAACCCCCAAACCCGCCCCCACAAGCCTCGTCCAGCCATGCCACTTCAAGGTCCAATTCGCAGCCCAAATCATGGCCCAATATATATATATATATATATATATATATTTTTTTTTTTTTGTAGGGATGAAGGACCCAAATATAGATATTGGGCCGTGGGCCGCACCCGAGAACGGATAAGTACTAGCAAAGGCAGATAGATTATTGGGCCAGGGAAAAGGCCTGGTCACGATGGGTAGGAGATGTTGTCCGAGAAGCAATCCCTCCTCGGCTGACAAATTGGAGGCCTAATGTCCGACCACCCATCAATAATTGGGCAGCATGCAATCGTGCTGTGAAGGATAAGCTTTAAAGAGGGATGAGTCAACAGAGAATTGGGTAGAAAGCTACTACCACCACATTGAATGCTCTACATCTAACCTCTTGGCCACATTAATATGAAAGTGATGCATGTACAGTAACTTTCAGCCTTACAGCTACCCACAAAGACTTCAGGAAGGTGTTGATAGGACAAGTATCAAGACTGGAAATTTGATCTATACGTAGAGAGCTGAGATGACAGAGAGAAGGGAAATATAAAAGGGATGAACTCCCTTACAAGAAAGAGAAGGAAAAC
Organism: Quercus aquifolioides; assembly: GCA_019022515.1. Taxonomy (NCBI): domain Eukaryota; kingdom Viridiplantae; phylum Streptophyta; class Magnoliopsida; order Fagales; family Fagaceae; genus Quercus; species Quercus aquifolioides. Next base: position 33,677,468 of record CM032326.1, read on the forward strand.
CAGAGAAAAATCATTGTGTAACCAGAAACTGTAATTTTTGTATAAATCTAAGGGAAATATATAGGAACAAACCTTCCTTGGACTTGACCGAGGAGAACTTTTCTTGTTTAAACTGTTTATCTTGTTCATTCCAATGTTAACTAGCCTATTGTGATTAGTATCATCCTAACTCATTGAACGTTCAATAGAAGGCCCACTCTCTAACAAATTCATTGTTTTGAGCTCATTGGGCCATTGTCCAAACCATTTAGGTTGGGCTGTGCAGCAACATACATCCTTACACACACACACACACACACACACACACACACACACACACATATATATATATATATAAAATAAATCACCTAGCTAAGTTCACCATTTAATCATAAATCAATAAATCATAGCTAAGATCACCTATTAAACATAAAAATAAAAGCTACAAATAAATCCCACAAGTCCAAATCTAAGACTATTATAACAAGTTCAAAAGGCTACAAAATAAATCCAATTAGCCTAGTTAATTAGCCAAGTTGTTACTTAGTCAAATTATGCAATTCTAGGTTGAAACAATTAAACAATCATATCAAAAATATAAAGCAGCGGAATAATAAATAATACAATGATATGATTACCCAGGAAACCACACCGGTAAAAACCTGGGGAGGATTTGACCCACCGATCCTCAAGGCAAACCTGAATCCACTATGAAAGAATTGAAGTTCTTACAGAAGGACTACAAGCTCCCCGCTCGACTTCCTAATGCTACCCACCAGTACGAACTTCCTGACACGACCACGCGCAGGCTCCGAATCCACGGACTACTTCTTTCTTGAATTCTTCAATCAGCTACAAGCTCCCCGCTTGCTTTTCTTTTAAGTTCCAATGGTTGCAACTAAATTGATCTTCAAGATGTTGAAATCATCTCTACCTTGAAAACCCTAAGCTTTGTGTAAAGGAAAGCTCCTCTAAGATCTCACAAGAGATTTACACAAAACAGAAAAATATGAGCAACAACAACAATATGGACAACATCAAAAACGTGGCTAGGGTTTTGTTTATATACCTAGGGTAAAAAACATAAAACCCTAAACGTTTAATGATGTAGGGCTGAGTTGGAAATTCTGCAGAAAATTCAACCTGTGCGATTTTCGATCGATCGAGTCTAATCTTCGATCGATCGAGTCAGGCCAAAAGTCCCAAGTACTTCTGCAGCCACTCGATTCCAACTGTACAATAATAAACCAACTTTGAGCAAGCCTAAACAAGACTAAATACAATGTTTTGATCATGGTTTGCCAACATTACAAATTAGAGTTCTAAATACATAAAATCCTAAGACCTTAGAACCTAACAAACTCCCTCTTTGGCAATCCGTGACAAAACCATAATTTAAAAGCTCAAAGTTTTACAAGTAAAAGCCCTTTACAAAAATAATGCTCATAACAACAAATTCAGCCTAACTACTATCCATCAGTTGCAAGTGTAGACAGCAGCTTAAGTTGAATCAACCTGTATATTCCTGAAATACTCAACAAACGCATAAACGCATGTGTGACAGAAAAGAGTAAAACAACAGGTATAATATTCTTGTAAGATTCACACAACACAAAATAAAGACATATATGAATGATCACTCATAAATATAAATCAATAAGCAGTGAATCATAAAGCAACAAGAATCAATGAATATAACATGTATATCAATCAATGTTACTCCCCCTAACATGAATATCCCCAAAAATGATATACAAAGTGAAGCACCTAGATACAATCTAAAAAACTCCACAAGCTCCTCAAAACAAAAAGTCTCCCCCTAACTACAAAAACCCCTCTACAAGTCAAAATACCACTCCCCCTTTTTGTGACGGAATGCCAAAGAGCAATCACAAGTCGCCATCAAAAGGAGGTGGTGAGGGTGAATGAAGACGCGCCAAGTCAGCTCGTAGAGCACGAAACTCATCTAGCAAGTCCACCAAAATCTGTCCATGAGCCGCCTGAACGGTCATGACAGTCTCCAAAGTACGACGAACATCGAAGTCGGCCGAAGGAGGTGGAGGAACATCAGCAGCAGCAGCATCATCACCAACTGGATCAGTAACATCCTCACCAGCAATACCTGCAGAAGAGGAAGGAGGAGGAGGTGCGCTACTAGAGGGCTCAGACCTAGGGTGTTTAGAACCAGCTCGAAGATGAGCAGCCCTTTGTCTAAGAAAAGACGCACCTATAGGAGCAATAACATGAACGGGCTCAGAGTAAGGGAAGCCACCAAGATCAAGATGAAGGAGAATCCTATGAATGAAAATAGGATGAACAAGAGCATGAGCAGATGATGAACTCCTATAAACATCGTTCAAAGAACGAAGAAAAAGATGGGGAAAACTAATAGGAGCATCAGTAACAAGAGCGTACAAAAATACACACCTCTCAAGAGGAATGGTGTGAACATGGGAAATGGGCCAGATAGAATGACACGCTATCCTAAAGAAAAGATAGTGTAACCCAGAGAGCTCAACAGAGGTGATCCGAGGATCAGAACCCCACTGGACAGTAGTCCCAGTGATGTAAGACAAGACATCACTAATCTCGGGAGACACATCATATGGATAGACAGGATGTCGAACCCATGGTACCCCTAGAGCATCAGCCACTACCGTAGGAGTAAGTGTGTACTCTACGCCTCGTATCCAACTCTGGACTAGAGTGTTGGAATCATAGATGCGGATAGAGAGGTTCGAATAGAACTCTCTAATCAAGGCAGAAGGTGGAGGAGGATCAGAAACATCCACCAAGGGTAACCAGCCCCTACGCTCAAAATTTGCCCTAATGGCAGGATCAAGTTCATCTAAGTGAACAGAACGCTCAGCCCAAATTTTTCTCCTAACATTCAGCTTCTCAAAAATCTCTTGGTTTTTCTCACTAGAAAACCTCTCACGATCATAGGATGGAGGGGGTGAAGGAGAAGGTGAGGGAACATTCCTACGAGCTCTAGTTTTCCTAGGCATAGTGCTAAGGAAAGGACAGAGACACAAAGGACAAACCAAAAGAACAAGAGAAAACATAACCAAGGGCAGACTGCAAATTAGCACAATAAAAAAATATAGAACAAAAATCTATATGATGCATGAACATTAATAATGTTGTGATGCATGATCTAATGCAGTAAACAAATAAGTTCAATTGAGATTGAAATTGACAAAATTGGCTTGAACATGGAATTTTTATCAAAAATCCCAAAAATTGAAAACCACTTGTTGAAATTTTATACCAAAAAAGATGAATTGAGCATTATAAAACACATTACATAGATTATAATGCTTAATTACAACTACACAACAAGTCAATTTCATCAAAATCATCTCAATTTAACAAAAGCCCCAATTCGGATTAAGAACAAACCCTAGAATTTTCAATTTTTCACCAAACTCAAAATTGATCAAATTAAACTTTTTAGATCATGTCTATAGCATGTCCCCACAAAAACCCAATGATCAATTGCATAAAATATGGCTTGAAACAAAAGAAAATCCCAAAATAGCAAAGTCCGAAAATTACCCTTAAAAACATGGATTTATGCATGAAATGATGAAAATAAAATCAAAAGGAAGGGTAAAAGGGTCTTACAGGCTTGAGGAAAGAGAGATTGTGCAAAAACTTCGGAAGAAAACGACAAAAATTCCTAAGGTGGAGCCTTGCCAACGCGGAGAGAGAGAAAAAGTTTGAAAAAGATTTTGAAAAGTATTTGAAAACGTCAGATCTGATCTTTTAAAAAAGCTTTTTCACGATGTTCGATCGATCGAAAATCAGATTCGATTGATCGAAACACTCAGTCGTTTTGAAACAAACTAGAGCACTTTTTCGATTGATCGAAAAGCACATTCGATCGATCGAAACACACAGTCATTTTGAGACAAATGAAAGCACTTTTTCGATTGATCGAAAAACAGGCTGGATCGATCGAAATGGGCAGAGGCTCACTAAATTTTGAGAAAAATCACAGTTTTGAAAGACAAACCATATTTTGAAAAAACAACTCCTCAAAGCATTAAATTACAGAAATAAAATGCATGAGTATGAGATGGAATGATTTTTCAAAAACCCAAAGTTTTTAAACCCCAATTTTCTCAAAAACAAGTTTCAATCATTCTTCCTTTGAATATTCTCAAACAACAAATATGTTGTACACAATTCTCAAGATAATTTCAAACTTGGTTGGTCAGACCAAAAACACACACACTAGCATGTACAGTGTTTAACAAAGAGTAACTTGTGTAGTGTGTGATACTAGCAAAAACTTGAGATACATGTGAGGTGATATGTGAATAGCAATCAAACACAAAGTCTACACAATTCATCACATAGAATTTAAAAGAGACTATCACCTAAAGAGTTACATCCTATAACTCCCACATCTCCTAGAACAAAAGCTTGCAATCATGTAAGTTTCTTGTATTTTTGCCCCATTATTTAGGTGAAATTTGGCATAAAGCCTAATAGTACACACCAGATTAGATTATGTGAAATGGCATCAAGCCTAATAGTACACACCGGTTTGAATTAAGTGAATTGGCATCAAGCCTAATAGTACACACCAGTTTTAAGCATTAAGCATTTAAAGAGGCTACACCTTATGTTCTTTTTGTGCATGTGCTACACTTTCTCGAGCACAAAATCTTATGATATGCACTAAGGTGTTCATGATTGACTAGTGAACAGTGGTGAGATGGTTATTTATGCCTTTCTCAAAAGGATCAAGTCCGACAGTCAAATAACATGTGACTTCAAGATCAAGACAAAGTGATAAACACCATAAACATCTTTCCCACACAACATGCACTACAAAGCTTTAACTAGTCAAGTGCAATATTTAAGCTCATCAAAGTTAAACAAGGTACACAGAATCATGACATGTGTCAAAAGATAGACCAACCTTGTTTTTCAAAAATCAAGAAAAGTAGTGTCTAACAAAATTTTTGCTTTCACTTTTCCCCTTTTTTTTTTTTTTTTTTTTTTTTTTTTTTAAATTTTTAAAAGAGAAAAAACAGATACATCCTAGAATGTAATGCAATGCAAGTCCTAGAACAAAAACAACAAAAAGACACAAACCAAAGAACAATGGTCACCAAAGAATAGAGTAATTAAGCACAAGGACCATGTCAGAAAGACTCAGTTAGTTCGAGTCTTTTGCATCCAAAACTTTTTAGATGCACCACGAGCATTGGAGTTCTTATTCACATTAGAGTGATTCCCAACTCCAGGATTGGAATAAAGGTTTAACACCTTTACCAATTCACCAATTAATGCCATAGGATCATGTGCTTGAGGCACAGGCACTTTTGGTTTAGTTGCTCTCTTATCAGCTTGAAGCTTGTAACAGTTAGGACGGATGTGTCCAGACTTACCACAATAATGACAAACCCAAGCAGGTTTACCATGCATCTTGTCCTTAGATTTGGTAGGCTCCTTAGGTTTAGATTCTCTTAAGTCTACCCTAATCTTCTTAGGTGGTGAAACTTCTACGGGTTTAACTATCTCACTCACAGGTGGTTTGACAGTTTCACTCACAACCTCACTCACAGAAGGTTCAGAAGAAGAAGAAGGAACAAAAGTAGTGGAATGTGGTCCAGAATCAAAAATGCTTTCAACATATCCTAACCCAGTTTTATCAGCAGGAGACTTTTGAACATTCAGCATGTGATCAAGTTTAGAACTAGCAGATCTAGCAACAGATAAATCATGTTCCAAAGTTCTAACTTTATCAAGCAAAAGCATGTTCTCAGATTTAACATTATTCAAAAGCTCATTAGCATCAAACAGTTTAACAAGCAAATTTCTCTTTTCAAGCTCAAGAGAGTCAATTTTCTTTAGGCCAAGTTCAACTTTCATAGCATCCTTTGCAGCAATTTTGCAAAGTTTGTTATAGGCCTCTTGAAGATCTGCATCTTCAGAGAGTTCCCCATCAGAAGGGTTCTCCTCAGCAGATATGCTTTCATTGACTATAGCAGTAGCCGTGAAAGCAATGAAATTTCCATCCTCGTCCCCACCGGACTCATCATCAGAAACCTCATTATCACTAAGGGTTACAGCCATAGCTTTACTCTTATTCCTCAAGAATGTAGGACATTCAGATTTCACATGACCATACCCTTGACAGCCAAAACATTGAGGACCCAAAGAGTTATTAGAAGATTGACCAAAATTTTCTCTAGGTTTTTCAAAATTGTTAACCTTAATGGGATCATTCTTCCTAAAATTTCTAGGTTCAGCAGTGTAAGTCCCTCTTGCCTTTCTATTTGTATTCCTCAGAAAGTTCTTAAAGTTTTTGGCAAGATAGGCAATCTCTGTAGCAGAGAGCTCATCATCAAATCCACCACCCTCAACATCATCAACTGACTTAAGAGCCATTGATTTGGATTTGTTTACTTTAGGGAGGTCAGACTCATAGGATTGAAGAGATCCTACAAGCTCATCAACAGGGATGGAGTCCACATCCTTGCTTTCAGTGATGGCAGTCACTTTGGGTCTAAAATCTTCAGTTAAAGATCTAAGAATCTTCCTAACAATTTTAGGTTGATCATAGATTTCACCCAAATTAAAAGCAGAATTGACAATATCATTTAATTTTGCATAAAATTCATCAAAAGATTCATCATCAGACATTCTAATGCTTTCGAATCTAGAAGTCAATTGTTGCAATTTATTAATCTTAACTGCCTTTGTGCCTTCATGCACAGTTTGGAGGATTTTCCATGCAACATGAGCAACCTCAACATTAGAGATCCTCTTAAATTCCTCCATAGAAACAGCATTAAAGATAGCATTCATAGCTTTGCTATTGAAGCTTGCTGCTTCTTTTTCAGAAGTTTGCCACTCACTCACAGGAGTAGCGGGTTTTACCCATCCGTATTCAACGGAATTCCAAACCCTTTCATCAATGGATTTCAGGAATGCTTTCATCCTTACTTTCCAATAAGCATAGTTGTTCCCATCAAAATGAGGAGGAACAAACAAAGAGTGTCCATGTTCCATGACAACAGGGGTCAAGGATCAGCTCAGAGATTAAAAATCTCAAACACAAAGAGCAACCTGGCTCTGATACCACTTGACAGGTTATTTAGACCCCTAAACACAACCAGATTGCGTAGCCTAGATTAATTAGCCAAGTTGTTACTAAGTCAAATTAAGCAATTCTAGGTTAAAACAATCAAATAATCATATCATGTATATAAAACAAATAAAGCAGCGGAAATAATAAAGAACACAATGATATGATCACCCAGGAAACCACACGGTAAAAACCTGGGGAGGATTTGACCCACCGATCCTCAAGGCAAACAAGAATTCACTATGAAAGAATTGAAGTTCTTACAGAAGGACTACAAGCTCCCCGCTCGACTTCCTAATGCTACCCACCAGTACGAACTTCCTGACACGACCACGCGCAGGCTCCGAATCCACGGACTACTTCTTTCTTGAATTCTTCAAACAGCTACAAGCTCCCCGCTTGCTTTTCTTTTAAGTTCCAATGGTTGCAACTAAGTTGATCTTCAAGATGTTGAAATCATCTCTACCTTGAAAACCCTAAGCTTTGTGTAAAGGAAAGCTCCTCTAAGATCTCACAAGAGATTTACACAAAACAGAAAATATGAGCAACAATAACAATATGGACAACCTCAAAAATGTGACTAGGGTTTTGTTTATATACCTAGGGTAAAAAACATAAAACCCTAAACGTTTAATGAAGTAGGGCTGAGTTGGAAATTCTGTAGAAAATTCAACCTGTACGATTTTCGATCGATCGAGTCTAATCTTCGATCGATCGAGCCAGGCCAAAAGTCCCAAGTACTTCTGCAGCCACTCGATTCCAACTGTACAATAATAAACCAACTTTGAGCAAGCCTAAACAAGACTAAATACAATGTTTTGATCATGGTTTGCCAACATTACAAATTAGAGTTCTAAATACATAAAATCCTAAGACCTTAGAACCTAACAAAAAATATAAAGCAGCGGAATAATAAATAATACAATGATATGATTACCCAGGAAACCACACCGGTAAAAACCTGGGGAGGATTTGACCCACCGATCCTCAAGGCAAACCTGAATCCACTATAAAAGAATCGAAGTTCATACAAAAGGACTTACAAGCTCCCCGCTTGACTTTCTAATGCTACCCACCAGTAGAACTTATTAACACGACCCCGTGCAAGCTCCGAATCCACAGACTCCTTCTTTCTTGGATTCTCCAATCAGCTACAAGCACCCACGCTTGTTATTTGTAAGGTTGAAAAATTTATCAATCATCTTGTTGGCTTTATTCCGTGCCAATTTGCTTGTAATTTAAGCATTTAGTAACCCTGTATTTAGGTGGGATTATTGTAAGGGTAGTGTGTGAGGAGCTGTGAAGAAAAGCTCAAATATGTGCAAGATTGCAGAGTTTCGCGGCTAGGACTCGCGGGTGGCTCTCGACTGCAAGTCGCCAACTGCTGGCACGTGAGATGCATGAGGGGAGCTGAAGGGTTGCGCCAGCTGTCGCACTATAGGACAAAAGTCCCAGGCTGGCCAGGACGTTAGGCCGCGACTTGAACTCGCGACTTGGACAAGCCGCGAGGTCAAGCCGCCAATTTACCCTGTTTGGCTAAAACTGACTCTTCGTTTTCCAAAACACACACCGCTATATATAGACCCTTATACCCACTAAATTGAGAGAGCTTCCAGAGAGAATTTTTGTGAGAGAAACCCTAGAGAAAAACAAGATTGCCTCATCTCCAATCATTACCTTAGAGTCTCTACAAATTCCTCTACTCTCTTCCTCTCCATTGATAAATCCTTGAGAGGCTATTGACCAAATCCTTTTCTCACCATACCCATATCTGTGAGAAGGTTTATTTGGTGCTTTGGGAAGCAGTTAGGAAGGGACCAATTCATATTGGTTGATGCTATGGGCTATAGCGGAATCCGGTAAGCTAGAGAAGAAAAAGGTTCGGCGCAACCTCGTTGGAGCAAGAAGCTTGGAGGGCTTAGGTACTTGGGTAGATTAGGCTTGGAGGATCTATTGCTGTTCATATATCCCAACTACATTTTCTAGTGAATTATTAACCGCTTGAAGGGCGGCGGAGAGGTTTTACGCCGAGGACTTCGGTTTCCTCTTCGATAACACATCGTGTGTTGTCCGTGTGTTTGCATCTTTCTTTCCTTTATCTTTGCCTTATATTTACTGCTGTGGATGTGTTTATATTTGGCTTAGATTGTTTATCAATTCTTTTATAAGCTTGTTGTCATATTCCGCACATTAATTGTTTGATATAAAGCTTGAATTGGTAATTTTGTAATTTGGGGTCTAAACGTTCAAGGGTGCTTCATACCCATTTTGAACTTTCAATTGGTATTAGAGCGGGTACACTTGTTGTAGGTTTAAATACCTAAGTGTGATCCTTGACCCCTTGTGTGTTTTGCCATGGATAATGCTTTGTATGCTTCTATGGATGTTGTTGATTGTAACATGCCATATGCTTGTGAAAATGCCTCTATGAGTGTTAATCCTCATAATTGTGATGACATGTTACTTGAATCTATTGATGTTGTTGACAAACTCTTGAAGAAAGGAGCTAAGAAGTTTCAAAAGAATTTGAGCAAGTTCATTTGTGAAAATGATGATTTGATTGCTAAGCTCAAAGAATCCAATAAATTGGTTGAAAAATATAAGAAGCTTGCTGAAATTTCTCTTGAAAAGATGAAAGAGTTTGAATGTTTAAATATGGACTTGGATGCTAAACTTGTTTTGTCTAACAAACTTGTTGATGATCTTAAATCTGAAAATGAATCTCTTAAGATGCATGCCAAGTGTTTGATTGCTGAACTTACTGTTAAAAAGGGTGAAAATATTTGTTGCAATCATGTTGTGGTACCCGATTTTGTGCCTATTTTGTGTTCTACCTCAAAGGACAAATCAGTGTACATTCCTCCACATAAAAGAAACCAAAAGGTGGAGAGAAAGGCTGCTAAGTCAAAGCCTCCGTTTAGGTCTCAACCTAAGGTTTTGGATAGATCTAAGTTTGTTCCAACTTGCCACCATTGTGGTGTGATTGGTCATATAAGACCTCAATGTTATAAATTGAAGAGAGAACAAAACCATGTTGCTAGATCCCTTCCCAAAAAGCCTAGTGGACCTAACACATTGTGTGTCACCATTGTGGTGCTTTTGGTCATCTAAGACCTCATTGCTCTAAGTTTCATGCTCTCAAAAGAAAAGAGAAACTTGAGCTTATTGGAAGTTATGCTAAAAAGGGTAAACCGGTTTTGAGTAAAAATAGCATGTTGATTAAGAAAATGTTTAATGCTTTTAACTCCTTGACTATGTGCATCTCTGGTTCTCATTCTTCCAACCCTCGTCTTACTTCTCTTGAGACACTCATTCCAAACAATCGTTCTGTTTGGATGAGGAAGGGTTCCTATGGTTGAGCTTTTGCTCTTTTGGTCCTTGATCTAATTCTTTCGATCTTTGTGGGACCCCTCATGCATTGCATGTTATATCTTCATGCATTTTGTGCATTTTGCATTTATTCATATGCATTGTTTTTGTTTTGATCTTACTTTTATGTCTTTGTTTTGTGTGAGTAAAAATCCAAAACCACATAAAAAGTGAAAAATTCAAAAAGTTTGATCGTATATGTTTGAGCACATATCACATGTGAGTTTTTCCTTGTACCTTCGTACAAATGGCTTTATGCATTTACGAGCTTAGCTTGTTCTTATGCACTTATATCTTTGTGGGAAAAATCTTGACATCTTTGTGTGATTGTTGTAAATCAATCTTCAAGCTTGTCATGAATGGTTAGTCAATAGTCTTGATGGTTTTGAGACATGCATAGACTTGTTCCTATATATCTTCCCACTCTTTATTTTGTTGTTTTTGCTTAAAGAGCTCATCAAATGTAAATCTCCAAATGAAAAGAGATATTAAGCTGCAAAAGCCTGTTGCACATACTAGTATTTGACTAGGAAAAAGGGAAAGCGACCAAAATAAAATGTATGATGCCCTAAAAAGCCAAAGGCTTGTTCATCAAATTGAAATATCAAAAATTTCAAGCATCGATCTCTAAAAGGAGATGTATTGATTCAAAAAGATCAAATGATATGAATTGTAAAGAAGCCAAATGAAAAGCTTCAAAGATATGTAATCATTTTCTTGTGGGAGGTAATATATGTTCATTTCTATAATTGAGATAGACTACTTGACTTAGTACTAGTTGTGTATGACTTGATTGAATTGATCATTGAAGCTTCACTCTAGACTATGGACTATTCCACACTTGATACGCACACACAACACACATGCCTAATGTTCAATGAATGCCTTATTCATTTGTTCGATTGTACTTGTTTAAATGTGATGTGTGTGTGCTCAACTTTATATGGATCAATCCAAAAATGTTTTTGATCATTTTATATGATTTTGGAAGTGATTTTTATCACTCTTTGTGTTCATGTTTGGTGCATACATTGTTTTTCAGTGTTTAAACATGTTTTGGGTTGAAAAACAAGTGTCAGAATTTTTGGCCACTTAATTTGGCGACTTGCAACCAACCAAATACTGTAGCGAGCTCACACAGAAGGTTTGGCGACTTGCTGGCGACTCACTGGCGACTCGCCCAGTCACCAAATGCCCAGAATCAGTCTTTTTAAGAGCTTTTGCATGGGAAACTTGTTTTAAACCTCTCTTAAACCCTTATTTCAATATTTTTACATCAAAACCCAACCAATTAGAATGGTTTTTCATTCCTTTAACATCTCTAAGGTAATTTTAAACTCTTTTCATTGATTTGAATCCTTGGATTATGTTTTGGTGAGTTTTGTGCTTTTGGTTGGGATTTTCATCATAAGGGTTGGGAAAACTTATTTTTTTTCTCAAAATTTTTGTATGGGATTGGTTTCTTTTGATGATTTGCTTTGGATGTTGGCCCCTTGTGGCAAAAAGAGCATGTATTTAGGGTGGTTTTCATGGTGTTCATGCATTGTTTCACATTGTTGTTCATAGTGTGCACGCTAGGTGTTTGATGAAATGCCTCTTAGGCATTTTCTCTCTTGTTTGGACTCCGATGAGTTTCAAACTTTGGGGTTTCTCATGTTTCCTCATTAGGAACATGTTTGGTTCATTGGTTATGTATTTAACACAGCTTGCCCCACATGTGCATTTTCCATGCATTGGTCATGCATTGCACTTTGCCATCTCTTGCACACACCTTTGCTACCCTTGTCATGCATTGGTTCATACATTATTTCTTCATCCTAGCATGTCATGTCTTCGGATTGAGCTTCATTTTCTCATTCATCTCGCACCCCTCTTGCATCATTGCACCCCTCATGCATAATTATCATTATTCATACCTTCATCTCTTGCCCTCTTTTCTCCTTGACCCCTTTGCCTATTCGTGTCAAAAAGGGAGAGAGTATACTCTAGAGTAGTATACCGGAAAGTTTTGTCATTTCTATATGCCTCTTGTGCCCATTCTTAGGGGGAGAAATTCCATTTCTCGTGCACATTCGTAGGGGGAGAGATATTCCATAGGGGAGATGCATATACCAAAGGGGAGAAGACATTGAGCTAATAAGAAAACTTTGTTTTGGTGTTTGGTGTTTGGTCAAGTTGCTCACATGTTTCACATCATGTTTACTTGATCGCAATTTATTTGTTACATTATACTTGTTCGCTTATTACTTGCTTTACCTTGAGGGTCTAATGTGTTTTGTGCAAGTGTTTCAGGTTACAAGTATATATGTTCCAAGTTCATCACAGCTCCTATGATTCATGATAGGGGGAGTGATATGATAAGGGAAGTATTTTATATTTTGTATGGTTTAGTTTGTACCCATGTTGCTTATGTAAGCTTTAAGGGTTTGTTTTGTTTCTATGCACATTTGTAGGCCTTTGTGGTTTGTGCCTTGCTTTATGCAGCCTTTGTGCCTTGTTAAATCAGTACTTCCAACCAAATGTTATGCATTTTCTTCTAAGTATTGTCACTCTTGTGCCCTTGTAGGATTTTTCCTAGATGTACATGCTTCTTGTATTGTGCATTGGTTGAGTGTTGGCCATTCAAGTGATTTGCCTTGTGTTTGTCATCTTGAATGTCCGGATGTTCATTCCAAGTGTGAATGAGCATTGTGATCACTTGGTCATAGAGATTACCTGTTTTTGGTCTTGACTTGGTTTATTGATCCATTCCATTGTGCATGAACGCATTGTGCTTGCTCCATTTGAATTACAAGTTTCTATTTACAATGAACTTGTTGTGTTGTTGTGTTTCAGGAGTTACTTGTTCTTATGGTTCTAAAGCTTCGCAGATTCTAGAGTTATGTGTGAGTGAGTTTTCCAACTGTTCCCAACTCACGCGTTAAGTCTAGAGTTTGTTTTAGGGTTTTGTCACGGAATAGCCAAAGGGGGAGATTGTAAGGTTGAAAAATTTATCAACCATCTTGTTAGCTTTATTCCGTGCCAATTTGCTTGTAATTTAAGCATTTAGTAACCCTGTATTTAGGTGGGATTATTGTAAGGGTAGTGTGTGAGGAGATGTGAAGAAAAGCTCAAATATGTGCAAGATTGCAGAGTTTCGCGGCTAGGACTCGCGGGTGGCTCGCGGCTGCAAGTCGCCAACTGCTGGCACGTGAGATGCACGAGGGGAGCTAAAGGGTCGCGCCAGCTGTCGCACTACAGGACAAAAGTCCCAGGCTGGCCAGGCCGTTAGGCCGCGACTTGAACTCGCGACTTGGACAAGCCGCGAGGTCAAGCCGCCAATTTACCCTGTTTGGCTAAAACTGACTCTTCGTTTTCCAAAACACACACCACTATATATAGACCCTTATACCCACTAAATTGAGAGAGCTTCCAAAGAGAATTTTTGTGAGAGAAACCCTAGAGAAAAACAAGATTGCCTCATCCCAATCTTTACCTTAGAGTCTCTACAAATTCCTTTACTCTCTTCCTCTCCATTGATAAATCCTTGAGAGGCTATTGACCAAATCCTTTTCTCACCATATCCATATCTGTGAGACGGTTTATTTGGTGCTTTGGGAAGCAGTTAGGAAGGGACCAATTCATATTGGTTGATGCTATGGGCTATAGCGGAATCCGGTAAGCTAGAGAAGAAAAAGGTTCGGCGCAACCTCGTTGGAGCAAGAAGCTTGGAGGGCTTAGGTACCTGGGTAGATTAGGCTTGGAGGGTCTATTGCTATTCATGTATCCTAACTACATTTTCTAGTGGATTATTGACCGCTTGGAGGGCGGCGGAGAGGTTTTACGCCGAGGACTTCGGTTTCCTCTTCGATAACACATCGTGTGTTGTCCGTGTGTTTGCATCTTTCTTTCCTTTATCTTTGCCTTATATTTACTGCTGTGGATGTGTTTATATTTGGGTTAGATTGTATATCAATTCTGTTATAAGCTTGTTATCATATTCCGCACATTAATTGTTTGATATAAAGCTTGAATTGATAATTTTGTAATTTGGGGTCTAAACGTTCAAGGGTGCTTCATACCTATTTTGAACTTTCATTATTCTTTAAACTCCAATGGCAGCAACCGAGTTGATCATCAAGATGTTGATACTATCTCTACCTTGAAAACCCTAAGCTTTGTGTAAAGGAAAGCTCCTCTAGATCTCACAAGAGATTTACACAAAACAGTAATGTATGAGCAACAATACAACAGGAGCAACTCTAAAAACGTGGCTAGGGTTTTGCCTTATATACCTAGGGCAAAAACATAAAACCCTAAACGTTTAATGAGTTAGGTCTGAGTTGGAAATTCTGCAGAAAACGCATCTGACCTGAGATTCGATTGATCGAGTCTATCTTTCGATCGATCGAGCCAGGCCGAAATGCCCCAATGCATCTGCAGCCTCTCGATTCCAACTTTACAATAATTAATCAACTTTGAGCAAGCCTAAACAAGACTAAACACATTGTTTTGATCATGGTTTACCAATATTACATATTAGAGTTCTAAATACATAAAATCCTAAATCTTTAGAACCTAACAAACTCCCCCTTTGGCAATCCGTGACAAAACACAAATTAAAAGCTCAAAGTTTACAAGAAAAAGGCCCTTTACAAAAAAAAATGCTCATAAACTCAAATTCAATCCTAACTACTATCCATCAGTTGCAAGTGTAGACAACAGCTCAATTGAATCAACCTGTATATTCCTGAAATACTCAACAAACGCATAAACGCATGTGTGACAGAAAAGAGTAAAACAACAGGTATAACATTCTTGTAAGATTCACACAACACATAATAAAGACATATATTAATGAACAACTCATAAATATAAATCAATAAGCAGTGAATCACAAAGAAACAAGAATCAAATATATATCAAGTATATCAAACAATGTTACTCCCCCTAACATGAATATTCCCAAAAATGATATACAAAATGAAGCACCTAGATACAATCTAAAAACTCCATAAACTCCTCAAAAACAAAAAAATCTCCCCCTAACTACAAAAACCCCTCTACAAGTCAAAACTCTACTCCCCCTTTTTGTGATGGAATGCCAAAGGGCAATCACAAGTCATCATCAAAAGGAGGTGGTGAGGGCGAATGCAGATGCGCTAGATTAGCACGCAAAGCACAGATCTCGTTAAATAAGTCCACCAAAAGCTGACCATGAGCCGCCTAAACGGTCATGACAGTCTCCAAGGTACGACGGACATCAAAGTCATCCGAAGGAGGTGGAGGAACAGCAGCAGCAGCAGCATCACAAACAGGATCAGGAACATCCTCACCAGCAGGACCTGTAGAAGAGGAGGGAGGAGAAGGTGCGCTACTGGAAGGCTCAGACCTAGGATGTTTAGAACCAGCTTTAAGATGAGCGGCCCTTTGTCTAAGAAAAGACGCACCGATGGGAGCAATAACATGAACAGGCTCAGAGGAAGGGAAACCAGTAAGATCAAGATAAAGTAAAATCCTATGAATGAAAATAGGATGAACAAGAGTATGAGCAGAAGATGAACTCCTATAAACATCGTTCAAAAAACGAAGAAAAAGATGAGGAAAACTGATAGGAGAATCAGTAACCAGAGCATACAAAAATACACACCTCTCGAAAGGAATGGTGTGAACATGAGATATGGGCCAGATAGAATGACAAGCTATCCTAAAGAAGAGATAGTGTAACCCAGAAAGCTCAGTAGAGGTGATCCTAGGATCATAACCCCACTGGATAGAGGATCCAGTGATGTAAGACAAGACATCACTAATCTCGGGAGACTCATCATAAGGATAGACAGGATTCTGGACCAAAGGTACCCCTAGAGCATCAGCCACTACTTGAGAAGTAATGGTATACTCTTCGCCTAGTATCCAACTCTTGACCAAAGTGTTGGAATCATAGACGCGGATAGAGATGTTCGAAAAGAACTCTCTAATCAAGGTAACAGGTGGAGGAGGATCAGAAATATCCACCAAGGGTAACCAGCCCCGACGCTCAAAGTTTGCCCTAATGGCAGGATCAAATTCATCTAAGAGAACAGAACGCTCAGCCCAAATCTTTCTCTTAAGGTTTAGCTTCTCAAAAATCTCTTGGTTTTTCTCACTCGGAAACTTCGCATGGTCAAAAGAAGGAGGGGGTGGAGAAGATGAGGTAATAGTCCTACGAGCCCTAGTCTTCCTAGGCATAGTGCTAAGGAAAGGACAAAGACACAAAGAGAAAACCAAAAGAACAAAAATAAAACAAAACCAAGGGCAGATTGCAAGTTAGCACAAAAAAAATGTAGAACAAAAATCTATATGATGCATGAACAATAACAATGTTGTGATGCATGAACTAATGCAGTAAACAAAGTTCAAACTAAGTTCAATTACACAAAATTGGCTTGAGCATAGAGTTTCTAACAAAAACCCTAACAAAAATTTGAAAAACCCCTTGATAATTTTGAAACAAATTGATGAATTGATCATCACACAAGGTTGAAAACAGATTAGAATAACCAATTTCATCAAAACAACAAGCCAATTTCATCAATTAAACCTAATTGAACAAAAATCCCAATTCGGATCAATTACAAGCCCTAGAAATTTCAATTTTTCACAAAACCCAAAATTGATCAAATTAAACTATCAAGATCATGTTTATAGCATGTCCCCACAAAAACCCATCGATCAATTTCACAAAATTTGGCTTGAATCAACAAAAATCCCAAAAAGAAAAAGGTCCGAAAATTTGAGTGAATAATGCATGAAAATATGAAAATAAACTCAAAAGGGAGGGCAAAACAGTCTTACTGGCTTGAGGAAAGAGAAAGCTTGCAAAAATTTCGGAGGAAAACGACAAAAAATCGCTATAGAGCCTTGCCAAGTCGGAGAGAGAGAGAAAGTTCGAAAAAAAACTTTTGAAAAAGATGAATGGAATCAATCAAAGAACAGTGTTTTAAAACCTGATTCGCGACATTCGATTGATCGAAAATCACATTCGATCGATCGAATCAATCAGTCATTTTTAAACAAATTAAAGCACTTTTTCGATCGATTGAAAATCAAAATGGATCGATCGAACCAGGCAGAGGCTCACAAAATTTTTGAGAAAAATCACAGTTTTGAAAATCACAAACCATATTTTGAAAACAACTCCTCAAAGCATTAAACTTATTGAAACAAAATGCATGAGTATGAGATGGAATGCTTTTTCAAAAACCCAAGTTTTAATCCCAGTTTCTTCAAAGAGAATTTCAGCCATTCTTCCTTTAAATTCTCAAGAAAAAAAAAATGTTTTTGCACAAGTCTCAAGGTATTTTCAAACTTGGTTGGTCAGACCAAAAACACACACAATAACATGTACAAAGTTTAGCAAAGAGTAACTTGTGTAGTGTGTGCAACTAGCAAAAGTTTGAGATACATGTGAGGTGATATATGAATAGCAATCAATCACAAAGTCTATAAAATCCATCACATAGAATTCAAAAGAGACTATCACCTAAAGAGTTACATCATATAACTCCCACATCTCCTAGAACATAAGCTTGCAATCATGTAAGTTTCTTGAATTTTGCCCCATTATTAGGTGAAATTTGGCATCAAGCCTAATGGTACACACCAGTTTAAATTATGTGAATTGGCATCAAGCCTAATAGTACACACCAGTTTTAAGCATTAAGCATTTAACAGAGGCTACACCTTATGTTCTTTTTGTGCATGTGCTACACTTTCTCGAGCACAAAATCTTATGATATGCACTAAGGTGTTCATGATTGGCTAGTGAATAGTGGTGAGATGGTTATTTATGCCTTTCTCAAAAGGATCAAGTCCGACAGTCAAATAACATATGACTTCAAGATTAAGACAAAGTGATAAACACCATAAACATCTTTCTCACACAACATGCACTACAAAGCTTCAACTAGTAAAGTGCAATAAAAGGCTCATCAAAGCTAAACAAGGTACATAAGACATGTTATGTGTAAATAAATTGACCAACCTTGTTTTCCAAGACCAAGAAAAATAGTGCTAAACACAATTTGCTCTTCTCCTTCTTTTTTTTTTTTTCTTTTTTTTTTATAAATTTTTTATTAAAGAGAAAACAAATAAATCCTAGAATGAAATGCTTGAATGTTATGTAATGGAAATCCTAGAAACAAAACAAAAAGACACAAAAACCAAAGAACAATGGTCACAAAGGAATGAGCAATGAAGCACAAGGACCATGTCAGAAAGACTCAAATAGGTCGAGTCTTTTGCATCCAAAACCTTTTAGATGCACCACGAGCATTGGAGTTCCTATTCACATTCGAGTGATTTCCAACTCCAGGATTGGAATAAAGGTTCAAAGTCTTTACCAATTCACCAATAAGTGCCATAGGATCTTGTGCTTGAGGCACAGACACTTTTGGTTTGTTTGCTCTCTTTGCAGCTTGAAGCTTGTAACAGTTAGGATGAATGTGTCCAAACTTTCCACAATAATGACAAACCCAAGCAGGTTTACCATGCATCTTGTCCTTAGAAAACGTAGAATCCTTAGGTTTAGTCTCCCTCAGATCAACCCTAATCTTCCTAGGATGTGAAACTTCTACAGGTTTGACAACCTCACTCACAGGTGGTTTGATAGTTTCACTCACAACCTCACTCACAGAAGGTTCAGAAGAAGATGAAGGAACAAAGTTTGTGGAATTAGGAGCAGACACAGAGATGTTTTCAACATAACCTAACCCAGATTTATCAGAAGGATACTTTTGAACATTTAGCGTGTGATCAAGTTTAGAACTAGTAGATCTAGCAATAGATAAATCATGTTCCAAAGTTTTAACTTTATCAAGCAAAAGCATATTCTCAGATTTCACATGGTTCAAAAGATCATTAGCATCAAAAAGTTTAACAAGCAAATTCTTCTTTTCAAGCTCAAGAGAATCAATTTTCTTCAGGCCAAGTTCAACATTCATAGCATCCTTTGCAGCAATTTTGCAAAGTTTATTATAGGCTTCTTGAAGATCTGCATCCTCAGAGAGTTCCCCATCAGAAGGGTTCTCCTCAACAGACATGCTTTCACTGACTACAGCTGTAGCAGTGAAAGCAATGAAGTTTCCATCCTCGTCACATCCAGACTCATCATCAGAAACCTCATTATCACTAAGGGTTACAGCCATAGCTTTACCCTTATTTCTCAAGAATGTAGGACATTCAGACTTAACATGACCATACCCTTGACAACCAAAACACTGAGCACCCAAAAAGTTATTTGAAGATTGACCAACTTTTTCTCTAGGTTTTTCAAAGTTATTAACCTTAGTGGGATCATTCTTCCTAAAGTTTCTAGGTTCAGCAGTGTTTGTATTTCTTGCCCTTCTGTTAGTGTTCCTCAGAAAGTTTCTAAAATTCTTGGCAAGGTAAGCTATCTCTGTAGCAGAGAGCTCATCATCAAATCCACCAACCTCAACATCATCAACAGACTTAAGAGCCATTGATTTGGAATTGTTTGTTTTGGGTAGGTCAGACTCATAGGATTGAAGAGATCCTACAAGCTCATCAACAGGGATGGAGTCCACATCCTTGCTTTCAGTAATGACAGTCACTTTGAGTCTAAAGTCTTCAGTTAAAGATCTAAGAATCTTCCTAACAATTTTAGGTTGATCATAGATTTCACCCAAATTAAAAGCAGAATTGACAATATCATTTAATTTAGCATAGAATTCATCAAAAGATTCATCATCAGACATTCTAATGCTTTCAAATCTAGAAGTCAATTGTTGCAATTTATTGATCTTAACTGCCTTTGTGCCTTCATGCACAGTTTGGAGGATTTTCCAAGCAGTATGAGCAACCTCA
Source organism: Quercus aquifolioides (assembly GCA_019022515.1). Lineage (NCBI taxonomy): Eukaryota > Viridiplantae > Streptophyta > Magnoliopsida > Fagales > Fagaceae > Quercus > Quercus aquifolioides. The sequence goes on from CM032326.1 coordinate 33,697,767, forward strand.
ACATTAGAGATCCTCTTAAATTCCTCCATAGAAACAGCGTTAAAGATGACATTCATAACTTTGCTATTGAACCCAGCTGCTTCTTTTTGACAAGTTTGCCACTCACTCACAGGAGTAGTGGGCTTCTCCCATCCGTACTCAACGGAATTCCAAACTCTCTCATCAATGGATTTCAGGAATGCTTTCATCCTTACTTTCCAATAAGCATAGTTATTCCCATCAAAGTGAGGAGGAACAATCAGAGAGTGACCGTGCTCCATGACAACAGGGGTCAAGGATCAGCTCAGAGATCAAAAAATCTCAAACAAAAAGAGTTACCCGCTCTGATACCACTTGAACGGTTTTAGACCCCTTAAACCAACTAGATTGATTAGCCTAGTTAATTAGCCAAGTTGTTACTTAGTCAAATTATGCAATTCTAGGTTGAAACAATTATATCAAAAATATAAAGCAGCGGAATAATAAATAACACAATGATATGATCACCCAGGAAACCACACCGGTAAAAACCTGGGGAGGATTTGACCCACTGATCCTCAAGGTAAACCTGAATCCACTATGAAAGAATCGAAGTTCATACAAAAGGACTTACAAGCTCCCCGCTTGACTTCTTAATGCTACTCACCAGTAGAACTTACTGACACAACCCCGTGCAAGCTTCGAATCCACAGACTCCTTCTTTCTTGGATTCTCCAATCAGCTACAAGCACCCACGCTTGTTATTCTTTAAGCTCCAATGGCAACAACCGAGTTGATCATCAAGATGTTGATACTATCTCTACCTTGAAAACCCTAAGCTTTGTGTAAAGGAAAGCTCCTCTAGATCTCACAAGAGATTTACACAAAACAGCAATGTATGAACAACAATACAACAAGAGCAACTCTAAAAACGTGGCTAGGGTTTTGCCTTATATACCTAGGGCAAAAACATAAAACCCTAAACGTTTAATGAGTTAGGGCTGAGTTGAAAATTCTGCAGAAAACGCATCTGACCCAAGATTCGATCGATCAAGTCTATCCTTCGATCGATCGAGCCAGGCCGAAATGCCCCAATGCATCTGCAGCCTCTCGATTCCAACTTTACAATAATTAATCAACTTTGAGCAAGCCTAAACAAGACTAAACACATTGTTTTGATCATAGTTTGCCAATATTACATATTAGAGTTCTAAATACATAAAATCCTAAATCTTTAGAACCTAACAATAATGAATTAAAAAAATGAAATAAATTTCATCAAATTATAACCAACAAATATAAAAATACAATTTTGATTTCATTTTATAAATACAAATTATACAATTACTTAACAGAATTTGTGTTTCTCAAAAAAAAAAAAAAAAAAAAAAAAAAAAGATTCACCATCCATTGAATTTAAGACTACCAAATATTCCAATCTTATGTTTTGATCAATGAAATTAAAAGTTGTTAGGTTCTAAATATTTAAGATTAAAATTTTAGATTCTTAATTTATGTATGTTAGCAAACCGAGAACAAAAATATGTTTAGATTAGGTGTTAGACATTGCTCAAGATTGTTCAAGTCAAGATTCAAGAACCGTCAAGCTATAGAAATACGAAGCAAGCTATTGCGAAGCTCAACCGATCGAAAGATCTGTTCGATCAATCGAAAATTATGTTTTGTAAATTTTAAATCAGGCCCAAGCCAGTGAAAACATCTAGAGTTTCAGCCCAACACTACTAGGTATAAAAAGAAAACCCTAATTACACTTTAGAAGCTCTTGGAAGACTTTAGAGTTACTCTTGTGAGACCTATAAGATTCTTGTAACCTTCCTACTCTACAAACGTTTACTGGAACGAGATCTACAATCAAGAACTGGTGGAAACAAATTGCGTGTAGACACCACATTTTGTACCCGTTAATAAATTTTGGTCCCTAGCCCCAATGATCAGCTTAACATATGTCAACAAAGGGTAATTAAAGAGTTCACAATAGTTTGGAAGTAAACCCAACTCAAAAGTGTTCAAATTGCTTTGAAATCAATACTAAAAAATGATATCTGCTCACTATTTTGACCAGAACGTTTGATCCACAATGTATATTTGAGTGAGGTTTATTTCATTGGAAAGTAGACTTCCTGGGCTTCAATGTGAACACAAATTTTGCCTAATTTAGACTTATATTGAGTGAGTTATGACTGTTTCAAGTTGGGCTAACTGGGCAGTCCGATTTTCTAGGTTTTAAAACTTCATTTTAAGGGCCCAAAACATAATGCTTTGATGTGGGCCGGCCCATGGACCCTTGAGAATGTCCAAAGATCATTAAAAAGTATAAAAACCCTAGTTTTAACTGATAAATACTCATCTTATGCCTCCAATTAAAACCCTAGCTAGAGAGAGTTATTTTTTAGCTTTCATCTTCTCTAAAACCCTAATTCTCCTTTCTAAAACTCACACACAACCCCTTAGCATGTTTTTTACAAATTAAAAACCTCTCTTTAGTTAGTTCTAAGGCAGAAACTATTTTCCAAAAATTGATTTCTCAAAACCTTTTTCAAATCTCTTGTTCTTGAGTTGTGATTACTAACTATTATTCTGTTCTTTTGATTATTCTTGTCCTCAATCTAATATTTGTGTTGTAGGCACTAAGGGATTGGTTAAACAACTTCAAATCTGTGATTCTAAAGTAAGGTGAGCTTCTTTTCCAATGGTTTCCCACTTTGCCTAACATGATTCACATGATTTTCTTGATATAGTTTCTCCATTTGTCATATTTAATTTGTTTGATGTTTTTAATTATGTTTAACTTGTTTTAATATGATTTTAGGTGGTTTATAAACTGTCCTTTTTGTTCTTTTTTTCTTCTTTCAATTCCTAGGTTGGTTTGATATGTTTTAATGTAGTTCAGTATAATTGTTTGTTTTGTTTCATGTTTTGTTGTATATGTTGATGCTTTATGTTTTTTGTTTTAGGCTAGTTTAATTTTTTTAGGGTTTCTAACATGCTTGTTTGATCTCACACGTTATCTGTTTGTTTGATTAAATCTCTAAAAACGTAGTTTTTCGAATTTGTATTAAAGGCTGCGTATGCATACTTGAGTATGTACACGCATACCTCATGTATGCATACGCATACTTGTGCCCAGAAATGCAGATTTAGGGCTCTTGCTTTTTTTTTTTTGTGTTTTGATTAGTTTTAATCTTCTGTTTAGGTCTTGTTGAGTTTAGTTTTCACATGTTTAGGTCTAAGGTTAGCAGAATAACATGTTTCACATGCTTGAATTGATAGATTGATGATTAGGGTTTATGCTTTGATGAATCACATAAGCATTCATGATAATTTGAACATGCATTGATGCATAGGTGTTGAGATGTTATGGTGCAGCGAGATAAGTGAGGTAAGGCATACATTCATATGTACATGCATTTGATTGAGATATGGTATGTGAACTTGGAATATGTTTGTGTTCTTGATGTTCTTGATACTCTCCAATAATTCTTTGATTCTGTCTTGTTTATTTGCTGCCTTAGATGTGATAATATGAAATATGCATGTTAGATGTATGCTAGGTTTGATATAAGTTGCCATGATAGATGTATGTTAGGGTTTTGGGATGATTGATGTCATGTTGATTGCTAGATGTATGCTAGTGTGTGTGTGTGTGTGTAGATAACAATATTGAATGAGCCTTTAATAAGATTAAGACGTAAGACACAATGACTGGAATCTGACCTATGAGTTGAGTAGGGTTGGGTGCCTAACAACATCCCATCCCCATACCTAAACTCCGAACCGATACTCTTTTAGTAAGATCAGTCCTTCCACATAAAGGGGCTATATTTATGGTTCTTAGACCTAATCTAGGTGGCGACTCCATCTTTTCTCCACACTAGTCCACTTAGCCGAGGCGTACTCCCCTTTTCCTAAGGAGAAAACTGTTGCGCCCATATTGCTGCATAAAGATTTACTACAAATGGTAATCTGAAACCTTTGAGTGGAATCTCAAAGTCACAAACATGGGAGTTTGTGTTCAACAAATTCAAGATAGAAGAGTCCATGGGGTCGAAGCTGCACGTGGTCATGTTAATAAGTTCTACAAGAGGTAGCTTTAGATTTAGGGTTTAAATCTATTCTAAACTTCCATTCTATCATAGTGGATTTGTTTACCTTGAGGATAGCTAGGTTAAATCCTCCCCAGGTTTTTTACAATGAAATGGTCTGTTTCATTAGTTTTCTCGGGTCATCATATTACCGTCTTCTTTACTTTTTCACACTACGTAATATGCTTGCATATGTTTAACCTAGATCTCATAATTAACCTACGTAACTACTTGGCTAATTCATTAGGTTAAACTAATTTGATTTATAGGGGGGCTAAACAAAAGCAACAACAACAACAACAACAAAAAATTCAAAGGACAAACCTAACCCATCAACAATCCAAATACAATTTTAAATAATAAACATGTTAATCAATAAACAATAACCAAAGATTTCATCAACCATAAACTATGTAACAAACCCAAAGTTATATTTAAAAAATAATAATAATAATAACAGTGACAGAGCGATGAACCTATGGAAAACGACGAACCGGTGGTAGAGCTTGAGGGGTATGGTCGGCGGTGAGAGTGAGTGAGGGTGAGACTTGAGAGTGAGTGAGAGTGAGTAAGAATGGCCGAGTGGGTGAGGGGCTGAGGGCTAAGGGTAGAGAGTGAGGGGCGACTGTGAAATAAGAGGAGAGTCAGAGAGTGTGTTAGCTATTAGGGTTAGACTAAGTTTTGTGTGTGTGTGTGTGTGTGTGTGTGTGTGTGTGTATCTATCTATCTATCTATATGTATGTATATTCAGGTTTTTTGGTAATTGTGGTCTAAACGGGTCAGGTTTGGGTTCAAGTTTGGGGTAGGTAGCACTAAAACCCGCACCTGACCCAAACCTGTTTCGGGTTTAATTTTAAAAACCCAAACCCGACCCTACTGTTTTGCAAGTCGGGTTGGGTCGAGTACTCGTAAGTCGGGGTGGTTTTGCCATCCCTAGCCCAAGATACTATTTTATATTTAAGTTTTAATATATGAGATAATACTTCAAAACATTCTTAATTACTTGGAAAATTAGATAAAAATAATGCCTAAAATTAATAAGTTTAATTAATAGTTCCTTAATTGTTTTTTAAAAATAATGATGTTTTTAATCAAGTTCAAATTCTCAATAATCAAATTATAAAATAAAATAAAAAATTATTTTCTAAATAGGTGTTAAGTTTAATTTAAAGTCATTGTCCTTCTTCCTTGTTTATTTGTTCTATTGTAAATAATAAAATCATATAGAAATTCCTTAATTAAACTTTGTATTTTAGCAAAGTATCTAACTTTGAGTTTCTAGCATATAAGATTCATTCACTTTCATACTCCAAACAAATATTTTTCTCTATAAATATTTTTTTTTTTATGTTTAATGGTTACCAAATTGATTTATTAAAAATCCCTAAATGAAATACAAAATTAATCAAGTATTATCATTTTTCTCTACTTGGTTACTATTCAAAAAAATTCGTTGACAAAGACTTCAAATTGAAGTGATTTTAATAAATTTTGGGATTTTAATTACAAAATTAAAAAAGCTATATTTTTCTAGACCTTTTATGTAATTTCCCATAATTATTTAAGCTTTCTAGTTGTTAAGGTATTAGTAAATGAGTAAACCTCTCAAGTCTAGAGACGGCAAAAAGCTAAAAACAACCCACTCCGCATGACCCACCCCTTCCCCACTCTATTTTGAGCGAATTTTCTCAATCCCAAAAAGGTAACTGTGTAGGGATGTGTTTTGCTTGCCCCAAAAAGCTAAAAACAACCCACTCAACATGACCCACCCTGAATGTATATATTGATATTTTATTTAATATATATTTAACGTATTTATACATATATTGTATTTTTGTTTTAATATATATCCTAGATATAACCTTTTTTTTTAACATATTCTATTACTATCTTCAAAATATTTGTTTATATTTCTCTCTTCGTAGTCTATTTTTTGATAAGTTTATATCTTAGAACTCCCACGATCTTCATTTCCCTTTATATTTCATCTTTATCGCATTAATATTGGAGCTATCTCATTAGGATTAGTAACACATTTCCAACCCATCCCGAACCTGACCAACCCTGCATGGGCCCTTAAAAGGTGACAAGGTGAGGACAAGGCACCCATAATTCGACTTCGTCCTACTCCATTGTCATCCCTTAAGTTGTGCATAACCCTTCTTAAAGCATTCACATTAGATTTTGTGCAACTTTAGCCAAATTTGACTTAAAGAGTACCCTTTTTTTCCCCTATTTAACTAACCATTTTTAATATGGCCAGCATGAGATGCTTTAATTTTTTCTCTTTTTCTAATTAAATATTCTTATTTATTCATTTTTCTGTCTTTCCTTCTCTTTTTCATGTGAAATGATATCTTATTCTTGCTCTATACAACGAGAAGTCTCACAACATTTGGCCTCACCCACTACCCCACCCACTAGTGAGGCCCACATTTTGTGAGAAGCCCACTACATGTAGCAGATACAAGATATACCTTCTCCTTATGCCATGTGACAGCAATTTTATTGGATAAACTAAACACACATAGCAAGTTTAACGTAAAATATGAACCAAGTGGTTGTTGATGCAAATAGAATATAACTTCAAGGGGATAAAATCCAAATTCTAAAACTTCAAGGTGTAAAATCTAAAGGCTTCCAAATTTCAGGAGTGAAGTTTGCACTCTAGCCTTTTTGGTTCATGCACCAAAGTGAGGAGACTTATAATAGTATTAGTTATGTATTTTTTAGGAAGTATAGACACTTCATTTGAAGTATTGTACTCATGTCGAACACAAGACACTTTTGTATACATATCCCACCTGTGTCTTTTTCTTTTTTCTTTTTTTGGAAAAATTGCAAAACACTGCTAGGACACGGAATGGACACAACTTTATAAAATCATATAAAGAAACTTTGTTGGGAAGAAAGTGTTGGCCAGAAAATGAGCAAGTTTACTACAACGATAATTTTCATAACTTTTGCCACAATTCACATAAGTGGTTAGTTGTAAGTGATAGAAAAAAGATGATAGGCTCATGTGGGTCCACAATTCCAATACTCACAAGTCACCATGTGAACAAATTGTGATAAAGTTATGGAAAATAGTTGTGGTGCTAAACTTACTCCTAGAGAACTCTTGCCACAACTATCCATGTGGTAGATTGTGAGCGATAAAGAAAAAGTTGTAAGTCCATGTGAAAGTGACATGTCACCAATCACAATCTACCATGTAAGATAGTTGTGACAAAAGTTATGACTTTTTATGTAGTATTAAAATTACTCATATCTACGGCAAAAAAAAAAAAAAAAAAAAAAAAAAAAAAAAAAAAAAAAAAAAAGAAGAAGAAGAAGAAGAAGAAGCAAAATTTAGTGCAAGATTACATGATGACAATAGATGTCACTATTAGCTGAGCATTCACATCAACTACATAAATTTTTTTCTAGAATATATATATTTTTAATTTTACATATTTATTTTTCAAAATGCACCATATTAGATTAATTATTTTACACTACATTTTATTAAAATATAATATTTTTAGTTGTTTCTCTATTTTACACATAACAACAACCATCTGCTCTCTTTCTTTGTCCACGGGACATATAAAGAATGAATAAAAAATCAAATACAAAATCAATACTATTAATGTAAATTTACACAATTATTATAGTAACAATGCATATTTACACCATTTTGACTTAAAAGGTGGATAATTTTTGGACAAAAAATTGTAAATATGACATTTTTTTATCGTACACCTTCCGATGAGTCACGACCATAATGCCTAGTTTGTTTGTTTCTCTCAGTGCCATAAACTAGTAATTAAAGTCATAATAGCTTTGCCTTATCATTTGACCAATTTTGTGTTGGGCTTTGTGGAGCCTAGTTGTGTTTGATCCGGTTGACGACCCGACCTGACCCGAAATAATGTTGCGTGGTTTTTAATGGGAGATTTTCTGAGGTTTAGTCCATGGAGCGGAGGCAAAACTGTATGGCCACACTTTGTATTTTTCCTTGATAATAGTGAAATCCCTACAACTCTATAAACGTAGGCAAATTGTCGAACCACGTAAATATTGTCTTGTGCGTGTGATTGTTTTTCTTTGGCATCTGTTTTCTTTATTTTTTGTTTCTCGCAGGTTGGGAATTTTGGTTTAATTCCCTACATTTTTTCAGTGCTGATTTACTTCTTTAGGCAATATATATACCAATATAAATATAACCCATTTGGAGAAGTGGAAAACACTACTAGTTACAGCAAACACTGTAGCGACAAAGAGAGATAAATGGCAAGGCAAGAAATGGGTAACAGAGAAAGCAGGTGGTCTCTTCAAGAAATTGAAGTTCATGAATCATGATTACCATTACAAAAATTATATACTCTCTTTTGTAGTATCTAAGCAATGAAATTTTTTTGGAGGCTATTATCTCTCAAACCCCTCTCGGACGTATTGGAGAGCCAAAGGAGGTTTCTTCTTTGGTGGCATTCCTATGCCTTCTTGTATCTTCTGTTAGGTTCTAAAGACTTAGGATTTCATGTATTTAGAACTCTAATATGTATTGTTGGCAATCCATGATCAAAACAGGTTGTTTAGTCTTGTTTAGACTTGCTCAAAGTTGGTTCTTTATGTAAAGTTGGAATCGAGCTGATGCAATAGTTATTATGCATCTCAGCCTGGCTCGATTGATCGAAGCTTAGGCTCGATCAATCGAATCTCGAGCAGAATGCGTTTTTGCAGCATAATTCCAACTCAGCCCTAACTCCTAAAATGTTTAGGGTTTTATGTTTTTGTCTTAGGTATATAAAGCAAACCTTAGCCACGTTTTAGATGTTGCTCATATTACTGTTTGTGAATCTTATATTGCTATATACTTGATATGATTGTGATAACCTAGATTTGCATAATTTGATTAAGTTAATCACTTGGCTAATTAACTAGGTTAATCTTGTTGTGTTTTAAGGGGTCTAAAAACCGTACAAGTGGTATCAGAGCAGGTTGCTCTCTATTTGTAGATCTTTTGATCTCTGAGTTAATCCTTGACCCTTGTTGTCATGGAATACGAACACTCTCTAGTTATTCCTCCCCACTTTGATGGGAATAATTGTGCTTATTGGAAAGTAAAGATGAAAGCATTTCTGAAATCTATTAATGAGAGAGTCTGAAACTCCGTTGAATACAGATGGGAGAAACCCACTACTCCTATGAGTGACTGGTAAACTTCTCAAAAAGAAGCAGCTGGGTTCAATAGCAAAGCTATGAATGCCATCTTCAACACTGTTTCTATGGAGGAATTTAAGAGAATCTCTAATGTTGAGGTTGCTTACACTGCTTGGAAAATCCTCCAGACTGTGCATGAAGGCACTAAGGTAGTTAAAATTAATAAGTTGCAGCAATTAACATCTAGATTTAAAAGTATTAGGATGTCTAATGATGAATCTTTTGATGAATTACATGCTAAACTAAATGACATTGTTAATTCTGCATATAATCTGGGTGAAATCTATGATCAACCTAAAATTGTTAGGAAGATTCTTAGATCTTTAACTGAGGACTTTAGACCCAAAGTGACCGCCATCACTGGGAGCAAGGATGTGGACTCCATCCCTGTTGATGAACTTGTAGGATCTCTTCAGTCCTATAAGTTAGACCTACCCAAAACTAGCAAATCCAAATCAATGGCTCTTATGTCAGTTGATAATGTTGATGTTGATGGATTTGATGATGAGCTCTTTGCTACAGAGATTGCTTACCTAGCCAAGAACTTCATAAACTTTCTTAGGAATAGTAACAAAAGGGCAAGACGTACAAACATTGCTGAACCTAGAAATTTAGGAAGAATGATCCCACTAAGGTTAACAACATTGAAAAACCTAGAGAAAAAGTAGGTCAATCTTCTAATAATTCTATGGGTCCTCAATGTTTTGGATGCCAAGGGTATGGTCACATGAAATCTGAATGTCCCACATACTTGAAGTCTAAGGCTAAGGCTATGGCTGTAACCCTTAGTGATAATGAAGTTTGCGATGATGAGTCTGGGTGTGACGAGGATGGAGACTTCATTGCTTTCACTGCTACTGCTGTAGTCAATGAAAGTGTGTCTGTTGAAGAGAACCCTTCTGATGGGGAACTCTCTGGGGATGCAGATCTTCAAGAAGCCTACAATAAACTTTACAAAGTTGCTGCAAAGGATGCCATGAATGTTGAATTAGGCTTAAAGAAAATTGCATCTCTTGAGCTTGAAAAGAAAAATTTTCTTGTTAAATTGTTTAATGCTAATGATCTTTTGAATAATGTGAAAACTGAGAATATGCTCTTGCTTGATAAAGTTAAATCTTTGGAATATGATTTATCTGTTGCTAGATCTGCTAGTTCTAAACTTGATCAAATGCTGAATGTTCAAAAGGCTCCATTTGACAAATCTGGATTAGGTTTTGTAGAAAGCATCTTTGTGACTGCACTAAATTCCACAAACTTTGTCCCTTCTTCTTCCTCTGAACACCTTGTGAGTGAGGTTGTGAGTGAGACTGCTAAACCTGTAGAGGTCACACCTCCTAGGAAGATTAGGGTTGATCTGAAAGAATCTAAACCAAAAGAGTCTACCCTTTCTAAGGACAAGATGCATGGTAAGCCTGTTTGAGTTTGTCATTTTTGTGGAAAGTTTGGACACATTTGTCCAAATTGTTACAAACTGCAAGCAGCTAAGCGAGCAAATAAGCCAAAAGTGCCCGTGCCTCAACCACAAGATCCTATGGCACTTATTGGTGAATTGGTAAAGGCTCTAAACCTTTATTCCAATCCTAGAGTTGGAAATCACTCTAATGTGAATAAGAACTCCAATGCTCGTAGTGCATCTAAAAGGTTTTGGATGCAAAAGGCTCGATCTAATTGAGTCTTTCTGACATGGTCCTTGTGCTTCATTGCTTTACTCTTTGTAACCATTGTTCTTTGGTTTCTAGTTTTTTTTTTTTGTTTGTAGGATTTGCATTGCATAACATTCATGCATTTCATTCTAGGACTGTTTTTGTTTCCTCTTTTTAAATAAAATAAAAATAAAAATAAAAATAAAAATAGAAAAAAAGAAAAGGGAAAAGGAAGCAAATTGTGTTATGTATTTACTCTCTTAGTTTTTGAAAACAAGGTTGGTTAATTTATTTTCACATAACATGTCTTTGTACCTTGTTTAGCTTTGATGAGCTTATTTATTGCACTTTACTAGTTAAAGCTTTGTAGTGCAAGTTGTGTGGGAAAGATGTTTATGGTTTTTGAATCACTTTGTCTTGATCTTGAAGTCACATGTCTTTGACTGTCAGACTTGAACATTTTGAGAAAGGCATAAATAACCATCTCACTACTGTTCACTAGCCAATCATGAACACCTTAGTGCATATCGTAAGATTGTGTGCTCGAGAAAGTGTAGCACATGCACAAAAACAACATAAGGTGTAGCCTCGGTTTAATTGCTTAAAATTGGTGTGTACATTATTGGGCTTAATGCCAAATTAAAATAAAAAAAATTGGTGTGTACATTATCCCGGTTTTTAATAAGTTTCTGAACAACTAAAATTGGTGTGTACAATATGAGGCAAATTCAAGAAACTTACATGATTGCAAGCTTATGATTTAGGAGATGTGAGAGTTATATGATGTAAATCTTTAGGTGATAGTCTCTTTCAAATTCTATGTGATGAATTTTGTAGACTTAGTGGTTGATTTCTATTCACATATCGCCTCACATGTATCTCAAGATTTTGCTAGTTGCACACACTACACAAGTTACTATTTGCTAAACATTGTACATGTTATTGTGTGTGTTTTTGGTCTGACCAATTAAGTTTGAAAATACCTTGAGTCTTGCATGCAAAACATATTTGATGCTTGATAATTCAAAAGGAAAATGTGTGAAAATCTTAATTTTGGGAAACTGGTTTTAAAAATTTGTATTTTTGAAAAGCATTTCATATCATACGCATGCATTTTGTTCATCTATTTCAATGCTTTGAGGAGTTTTTGCCCAAAATGTATTTTTGTTTTTTCAAAACTGTGTTTTTCTCTCAAAAATTTAGTGAGCCTTTGTCTGTTTCGATTGATCCAATCTGTTTTTCGATCAATCGAAATTGCGATTAAAATTTTAAGTGAGCCTTTGTCTGTTTCGATCGATCGAAACTAATTTTCGATCAATCGAATATCGTGAATCAAGTTTTTTAAAAATCAGTGTTTGACTCGTTCAAAACACTTTTTCAAAAAGTTTTAAACTTTTCTCTCTCTCTCCGACTCGGACAAGCTCACTCATCAAATTTTTGTCGCTTTCCTTCCAAATTTTTGCAAGGTTTTTCTCCTCTAAGGCTAGTAAGTCCATTATACCCTTCCTTTATAAGTTTATTTTCAATTTTCATGCATTTATCATGCATTTTTCTTTGAAAATTTCGAACCTATGCATATTGGGATTTTTGATGATTCAAGCTTTTTTTTTTTTTGTGAAATTGATCATTGGGTTTTTGTTGGTAGATGTTTTAAACTTGATCTATGATGCTTAATTTGATCAATTTTGGGTTTTGTGTTGAATTGAAATTCTAGGGCTTGAAATTAATCCTAATTAGGGATTTTGTTCAAATTGGGTTAAATTGATGAAATTGGCTGGTTAAATCGATGTAATTGATCATTCTAAACTGTATGTTGTGTTGTGTGATGATTAATTGGTCAGTTTGTTTTACAAACAAACAACTGGTTTTTTAAATTTTGGGGTTTTTGTTAGAAACTCTATGCTCAAGCCAAATTTTGTGAATTTGAACTTCAATTGAACTTAGTTTCACTGCATAAGAGCATGCATCATGACATTTAAACTGTTCATGCATCATATAGATATCTGTTCTATATTTGTTTTGAGCAAACTTGCAGTCTGCCCTTGGTTTTTCCTTTTTTTTTTTATTCTTTTTGGTTTTGCTTTGTGTCTTTGTCCTTTCCTTAGCACCATGCTTAGGAAAACTAGAGCCCATAGGACTCCCTCCTCTTCTTCTGAGTCTCCCTCTAGGAGTGAGCTGTTTAAGGATGCCAAAAGCAGAGAGGCTTATGATAAGTTGAACAATAAAGGGAAAATTTGGGCCGAGCGTTCTGTTGTTTTAGATGAGGTAGATCCTGCCATTAGGGCAAACTTTGAGAGTAGGGGCTGGCTGTCCTTGTTGGAGATAGATCATCCATCCCCGACCGCCCTGATTAGAGAGTTCAACTCGAACCTCTCTTGCCACGTCTATGATTCCAACACCCTTGTTAAGAGTTGAATACGAGGTGTTGAGTTCACCATTACCCCTAGGGTAGTGGCTAAAGCTCTTGGGGTCCCGGTCGTTAGGTAGCCCGTCTATCCTTATGAGGAGTCTCCACCATTAGATGATGTCATGTCATACATCACTGGGTCTTCTATCCAATGGGGTTCTGATCCTAGGATCACGTCCGCTGAGCTTTCTGAGGCTTCCTATCTTTTTCTTAGGATAGCGTCTCATTCCTTGTGTCTTATTTCTCATCTCCACACTATCCCTATTAAGAGATGTGTGTTTTTTGTTAGGTTCTAAAGACTTATGATTTTATGTATTTAGAACTCTAATGTGTAATGTTGGTAAACCATGATCAAAAAAATATGTTTAGTCTTGTTTAGGCTTGCTCAAAGTTGTGTAATTCATGTAAAGTTGGAATCGAGAGGCTGTAGATGTATTAGTGCATTTTGGCCTAACTCGATCGATCGAAAATTAGACTCAATCGATCGAAAGTCGGCCAGATTCTGTTTTCTGCAAAATTCCAACTAAGCCCAAGCTCATTAAGGATTAGGGTTCCAGATCTACTTCTCCCACTATATAAAGGAAACCCTAAGCGACGTTTTTGAGACTTTTGAGAGAGAGAAGAGAGTGTTTCTTTTGTATCTAGGGTTTTGTACCCAAACCTCTCTAAGTCTTTGTTGCTCATATTGCGGTTTGTGTGAATATCTTGTGAGATCTTTGAGGAGCTTTACTTCACATAAACTTAGGGTTTTCAAGGTAGAGATTAATTCAACATATTGATGATCAACTCAGTTGCTGCCATTGGAGCTTAAAGAATAATAAGTGTGGGTGCTTGTAGCTGATTGGAGAATCCAAGAAAGAAGAAGTCTGTGGATTCGGAGCTTGCACATGGTCGTGTCAGTAAGTTCTACTGGTGGGTAGCATTAGGAAGTCAAGCGGGGAACTTGTAAGTCCTTTTGTATGAACTTCGATTATTTCATATAGTGGATTCAAGTTTACCTTGAGGATAGCTAGGTTAAATCCTCTCCAGGTTTTTTACCGGTTTGGTTTTTCTAGATGATCATATCTTTGTGTTCTTTATATTTCCGCTGCTTTATATCTTGATATGTTTTTTTTTTATTGTGTTAATCTAGATTTGCTTAATTTGACTAAGTTAATCACTTGGCTAATAAACTAGGTTAATCCAATTGTTGTGTTTTAAGGGGTCCAAAATCCTAACAAGTGGTATCAGAGCAAGTAGCTCTCTTGTTGTAGATCTTTTGATCTAAGAGCTGATCCTTGACCCCTGTTGTCAAGGATAATTTGAAGTGTCTTTCTGCTCATGTTTGTGATGCTTTGAATAAAAAGGACACTATTGTTTCTATTGATTTTTTTGATGCTTTTGAAACTCTTCGTAAGGAATTATCTAAATCTTTGAAAATTTCTAAGAAATTCAAGGAAGAGTTAAAATTGGCTAATCTTGAAAAAGAGAAATTGATTGTGAGATTGGATGAATCTAATAAAAAGAATGATTTTTTGAGAAATTAAATTTCCTCTCAAGATGAGAAGATGAAAAGTTTGGAACAAGAGTTAGTTGAATCTAAAGCTAAAATTGAAAATTTGACTAGTGCCAAGCCTGATGTTGATAACAGAAGTGTTTGTGTTTCTCTTAAACCTAAAATTGAGAAAGTTTATATCCCTCCTTTCAAGAGGAATAATAAAGAAAAGGCTTATTTTGCTATGTTAGACAAAGGTAAAGGTTCTGATGTAGACACTGAAGTTTCTAAACCTAAGTCTAAACCTACTATTAGAGAGCATAAGAAATCTGTTTTTGTGCCTACCTGTCATCTTTGTGGTGTTGTTGGTCATATTAGACCAAATTGTTCTTTGTTGAGGCAAAAACCAAAATCTGAGACTAGATTTGCTGTTAAGAATACTGAAATTCCTAAATTTGTTCCTGTTTGCCACTTTTGTGGTGTTTGTGGTCACATTCGTCCTAATTGTCATAAATTGAAATTTAAGCATTCTGTATTTCAATCTAGGACATGTGATGATATTTCTCCTGCCATAAGTCCAAATAAATTGTTTCATATGCTTTTGAAAAATTTAAGCTTGTTGGCTTGTGAAAGGAATTTGCAGGATTTCAGTCTCTCTCAGAAGATTGGTGTAATTCCTCAAATACACTCTGCTTCACATGGATTTTCACCTACAAAGCCGAATACTCATGCTAAATGGGTGAGAAAAGATTTTCCAAGGTGAGTGTTGCTAACTTGTCCTTGATTTAATTCTTTCAATTATTTGCGGACATGTTTTGTTTTTGTTTTTGTTTTTGGTTGTTTTGGTTTTTTTTTAGGTTGTTTTTTTTAAAAAAAAAATTCCAAAAACATTGAAAAATTTCAAAAAGAAAAAAATATTTTATTTTGTGTCTTGTTTTATTTTTCTTGAGGATTACATGAATTATGATATCTCTCTTGATTTAAAACATGCTTGATATTGTGGATAAACTTGAGTAGTTTGTGCAAAGCTATTTCTAATTTTGTGTGAGTATGTACTAGTTTGTACATGTACTCAAGGGTTAATTAAGAAATTGATATTTCTTGTTTCTGTACCCTCTATAGCTTAGTTTTGCACTATCATGCATTGCTTTTGCATTGTTCATTTAGCATAATATGTGCTTTTTGTTTTTTGTCATAAAATTTGTTTTTAAACCAAAAAGATTGTTATTTGTTTTGTATTATATATCTTGGATTTGTAATCAAGGTTGGCCACCTTATCTTTACATAACATGTTTATGTACCTTGTTTAGCTTGGATGAGCTTATTTTATTACACTTTACTAGTTTGAGCTTTGTAGTGCATGTTGTGTGGGAAAGATGTTTATGGTGTTTATCACTTTGTCTTAATCTTGAAGTCACGTGTTATTTGACTGTCAGACTTGATCCTTTTGAGAAAGACATAAATATTCATCTCACCACTGTTCATTAGCCAATCATGAACACCTTAGTGCATATCATAAGATTTTGTGCTCGGGAAAGTGTAGCACATGCACAAAAAAAACATAAGGTGTAGCCTCAGTTTAATTGCTTAATGCTTAAAATTGGTGTGTACTATTAGGCTTAATACCAAATCACATAATTAAAATTGGTGTGTTTATTATGAGACAAATTCAAGAAACTTACATGATTGCAAGCTTATGTTCTAGGAGATGTGGGAGTTATATGATGTAACTCTTTAGGTGATAGTCTCTTTTGATTTCTATGTGATGGATTTTGTAGACTTTGTGATTGATTGCTATTCACATATCACCTCGCATGTATCTCAAGCTTTTGCTAGTTGCACACACTACACAAGTTACTCTTTGCTAAACTTGGTACATTATATTGTGTGTGATTTTGTTGTGGCCATCCAAGATTAAAAGTTCCTTGATCTTAATGCAAAATGTGTTTAAAGTTTGAGAAATTGGAAATTCTAGAGCTTGGATGTACCCGAATTGGGAATTTTGTTCAAATTGGGTTCAATTAATGCAATTGGCTTGTTGAATTGATGTAATTGATCATTATATTGTGTATTCTAGCTTGTGTGATGATCAATTGGTCAAATTTTTCCTAAAAACTTAACAAGTGGTTTTAAATTTTTGGAGTTTTATTAAAAACTCTACGCTCAAGCTAATTTTGTGAATTTGAATTTATATTGAACTTAGTTTCATTACAGTTTTGCAGTCATATCTCTCATTATTTTCACACATGCATACACTTTGCTAAATTGGGTACTCAACTTGATTTAAAAATTGATTGATTAATTTTTGAGTGCTTTGTACATTCTAGTATATGCTATTTTTATGTGTGAACTGTAGAAAATTATTTTCTTAAGAAATATGATGGATATTCAATGTGCAAATATTTTTCTCTATTCATGCAACTGTTTATGGGTCACATAGTGTCATGTTTGCATTTATTGAAAGAGAGAATATTTTTATTTATGTGTATCCTCACCTTAGTTTTTAATTTTGGTTTGTGTGTTTTTATTTTTCCCCACCTCCTATATTTTCCCCAAAATTTTTTTTTTTTTTCCAAAAACTTGTTTTGTTTTTCCTATTTTTATAGGGGAGATTTTTTTTAAACCTTTGTTGTTCATAGGGGGAGTTGTCTCTATTTTCTATAGAGTTGAAGTGGTTTGTGTCCCCTTGATTCTCTATTTTCTCTTATCCTTTATTGCGTATGGTGACTGTTTACTCTTTGTATGAGTTGTCTTTGTCAATACGTGACAAAAAGGGGGAGAAATTATTGATTTATGGGAATCATGTTTGTCTTGTTTAGGGGGAGTTGAAATTATTTTTGAAATGGGAGAATATAAAAACTTTTTGTTGTATCTAACTTAGGGGGAGAGTTAGTTTACTTATGTTTGTTTCTTGTTCACTGCTCATTGATTTATATTTATGAGTTATTCATGATATATGTCTTTGTTTTGTGTTTTGTGAAGTCAAGAATTTATTTGTTGATTTACTGCTTTTCTGTCACACATGCGTTTATGCGTTTTGTTTAGTGTTTCAGGAATATACAGGTTAATTTAATTGAGCTAATGTTTACACTTGCAACTGATGGATAGTAGTTAGGATTGAATTTGTGTTATGAGCATTATTTTTGTAAAGGGCTTTTATTTGTAAACTTTGAGCTTTTAATTTGGGTTTTGTCACGGATTGCCAAAAGGGGAGTTTGTTAGGTTCTAAAGACTTAGGATTTTATGTATTTAGAACTCTAATGTGTAATGTTGGCAAACCATGATCAAAACAATATGTTTAGTCTTGTTTAGGCTTGCTCAAAGTTGTGTAATTCATGTAAAGTTAGAATTGAGAGGCTGCAGATGTATTAGTGCATTTCGGCCTGGCTCAATCGATCGAAAATTAGACTCGATCGATCGAAAGTCGGCCAGATTGCATTTTCTACAGAATTCCAACTCAGCCCTAGCTCATTAAGGATTAGGGTTTCAAATCTACTTCTCCCACTATATAAAGGAAACCCTAAGCCATGTTTTTTAGACTTTTGAGAGAGAGAAGAGAGTGCCTCTTTTGTATCTAGGGTTTTGTACCCAAATCTCTCTAAGTCTTTGTTGCTCATATTGCGGTTTGTGTGAATGTCTTGTGAGATCTTTGAGGAGCTTTTCTTCACATGAACTTAGGGTTTTCAAGGTAGAGATTAATTCAACATCTTGATGATCAACTCAGTTGCTGCCATTGGAGCTTAAAGAATAACAAGCGTGGTTGCTTGTAGCTGATTAGAGAATCCAAGAAAAAAGGAGTCTGTGGATTCAGAGCTTGCACGTGGTCGTGTTAGTAAGTTCTACTGGTGGGTAGCATTAGGAAGTCAAGCGGGGAGCTTGTAAGTCCTTTTGTATGAACTTCGATTCTTTCATATAGTGTATTCAAGTTTACCTTGAGAATAGCTAGGTTAAATCCTCCCCAGGTTTTTTACCGGTTTGGTTTTTCTAGGTGATCATATCTTTGTGTTTTTTATATTTCCGCTGCTTTATATCTTGATATGTTTTTTTTTATTGTGTTAATCTAGATTTGCATAATTTGACTAAGTTAATCACTTAGCTAATAAACTAGGTTAATCCAATTGTTGTGTTTTAAGGGGTCTAAAACCGTTCACTTTTATATGCCCTTGTTCCTGGTGCTTCTATTTCTTTTCCTCATCTGTTTCTTCGTTCTTTGAACGAGATTCATAGGAGTAGCGCTGTTGGTCACACATTTTTCTATCCTATTTTCATTCATAGGATTTTGTTGTTTTTAGGTTTAGATGGTTTCCTCGCGTCTGAGCCCGTACATATTACTGGTCCCATAGGTGCCACTTTCATTAGGCAGAGGGCTGCACATTTGAGACCTCCTCATATTCAGTCTTCTAGTGTTGTACCGCATCCTCCTTCTTCTACAGGTGATGCATAGGCTGAGACGTCTGGTGCTGCTGGTGCTGGTGCTGGTGCTGACGTTCCTCCACCATCTACTTTGGATGAGTTTTGTTAGGTTCTAAAGACTTAGGATTTTATGTATTTGGAACTTTAATGTGTATTGTTGGCAAACCGTGATTAAAACAGGTTATTAGTCTTGTTTAGACTTGCTCAAAGTGTGGGCGTTTTATGTAAAGTTGGAATCGAGTGGCTGCAGAAGTATTAGTGACTTTTGGCCTGGCTTGATCGATCGAAAATTAGACTCGATCGATCGAATTCTTGGGCAGAACGTTTTTCTGTAGAATTTTCCAACTTAGCCCAAGCCCATTAAGGATTAGGGTTTTAGATCTACTTCTCCCACTATATAAAGGAAACCCTAGTCACGTTTTTAGAGTAACCCTGGTTGTAGTGTTGCTCATATTTTGCGATTTGTGTGAATCTCTTGTGAGATCCTTGAGAAACTTTCCTTCACATAAACTTAGGGTTTTTAAGGTAGAGATTACTTTAACATCTTGATGATCAACTCAGTTGCTGCCATTGGAGCTTAAAGAAACATAAGCGGGAGTGCTTGTATCTTGTGGAGAATCCAAGAAAGAAGGAGTCCGTGGATTCGAAGCTTGCACGTGGTCGTGTCAGTAAGTTCTACTGGTGGGTAGCATTAGGAAGTCGAGCGTGGGTGCTTGTAAGTCCTTTTGTATGAACTTCAATTCTTTCATATAGTGGATTCAAGTTTACCTTGAGGATAGCTAGATTAAATCCTCCCTAGGTTTTTTACCGGTTTGGTTTTCCTGGGTGATCATATTTTTGTGTTCTTTATATTTCCGCTGCTTTATATCTTGATATGATTATTTGATTGTGTTAACCTAGATTTGCATAATTTGACTAAGTTAATCACTTGGCTAATAAACTAGGTTAATCCAATTGTTGTGTTTTAAAGGGTCTAAAAACCCAACAAGTGGTATCAGAGCGGGTAGCTCTCTTGTTTTAGATCTTTTGATCTAAGAGCTGATCCTTGACCCATGTTGTCATGGATAATTTGAAGTGTCTCTCTGCTCATGTTTGTGATGATTTGAATAAAAATGACACTGTTGTTTCTGTTGATTTTATTGATGTCTGTGAAACTCTTCGTAAGGAATTATCTAAATCTTTGAAAATTTCTAAGAAATTTAAAGAATAGTTAAAATTGGCTAATCTTGAAAAAGAGGAATTGATTGTGATATTGAATGAGTCTAATAAAAAGAATGAATTTTTGAGAAATCAAATTTCCTCTCAAGATGAGAAGATGAAAAGCTTGGAACAAGAGTTAGCTGAATCTAAAGCTAAAATTGAAGATTTGACTAGTACCAAGCCTGCTGTTGATAACAGAAGTGTTTGTGTTTCTCTTAAGCCTAAAACTGAGAAAGTTTATATCCCTCCTTTTAAGAGGAATAATAAAGAAAAAGCTTATTTTGCTAGGTTAGACAAAGGTAAAAGTTCTGATGTAGACGCTGAAGTTTCTAAACCTAAGTCTAAACCTACTGTTAGAGAGCATAATAAATCTGTTTTTGTGCCTACTTGTCACCTTTGTGGTGTTATTGGTCATATTAGACCAAATTGTTCTTTGTTGACGCAAAAACCAAAATCTGAGACTATATTTGTTGTTAGGAATACTGATGTTCCTAAATTTGTTCCTGTTTGTCACTTTTGTGGTGTCCGTGGTCACATTCGTCCTAATTGTCATAAGTTGAAATTTAAGCATTTTGTATGTCAATCTAGGATATGTGATGATATTTCTCCTGCCATAAGTCCAAATAAATTGTTTCATATGATTTTGAAAAATTTAAGCTTGTGAGCTTGTGAAAGGAATTTGCAGGATTTTAGTCTTTCTCAGAAAATTGGTGTAATCCCTTAAGTACACTATGCTTCTCATGGTTTTTCACCTACAAAGCCAAAGACTCGTGCTATATGGGTGAGAAAAGATTCTCCAAGGTGAGTGTTGCTAACTTGTCATTGATTTAATTCTTTCAATTATTTGTGGACATGTTTTGTTTTTGTTTTTTGGTATTTTGTTTTTTTTTAGGTTGTTTTTTTTATTTAAAAAAAAAATCCAAAAATATTGAAAAATTTCAAAAAGACAAAAATATTTTATTTTGTGTCTTGTTTTATTTGTTTTGAGGATTACATGAATTATGATATCTCGCTCTTGATTTAGAACATGCTTGACATTGTGGAGAAACTTGAATAGTATGTATTATATAAGTGCTAAGCTATTTTTGATTTTGTTTGAGTATGTAGTAGTTTGTACATGTACTCAAGGGTTAATTAAGAAATTGATATTTCTTATTTGTGTACCCTCTATAGCTTAGTCAAGCACTGTCATTCATTGCATTTGCATTGTTCATTTAGCATAATATGTGCTCTTTTGTTTTTGGTCATATAGTTTTAAAACCAAAAAGATTTTTGTGTTTTGTATTCCACATCTTGGATTTATAATCAAGGATTGGCCATATTATCTTTATATAACAAGTTTATGTACCTTGTTTAGCTTTGATGAACTTATTTATTGCACTTTACTAGTTGAGCTTTGTAGTGCATGCTGTGTGGGAAAGATGTTTATGGTGTTTATCACTTTGTCTTAATCTTGAAGTCACATGTTATTTGATTGTCGGACTTGATCCTTTTGAGAAATGCATAAATAATCATCTCACCACTGTTCACTAGCCAATCATGAACACCTTAGTGCATATCATAAGATTTTGTGCTCGAGAAAGTGTAGCACATGCACAAAAAGAACATAAGGTGTAGCCTCGGTTTAATTGCTTAATGCTTAAAATTGGTGTGTACTATTAGGCTTGATGCCAAATCACATATTTCTTCAAAACTGTTTTTTCCAAAAACTTGTTTTGTTTTTCCTATTTTTATTGGGGGAGATTTTTTTTTAAACCTTTGTTGTTCATAGGGGGAGTTGTCTCTATTTTCTATAGAGTTGAAGTGGTTTGTGTCCCCTTGATTCCCTATTTTCTCTTATCCTTTATTGCGTATGGTGACTGTTTACTCTTTGTATGAGTTGTTTTTGTCAATACATGACAAAAAAGGGAGAGAAATTATTGATTTATGGGAATCATGTTTGTCTTGTTTAGGGGGAGTTGAAATTATTTTTGAAAGGGGAGAATATAAATAAAAACTTTTTGTTGTATCTAACTTAGGGGGAGAGTTAGTTTACTTATGTTTTTATTTCTGTTTCTTGTTCACTGCTCATTAATTTATATTTATGAGTTATTCATGATATATGTCTTTGTTTTGTGTTTTGTGAAGTCAAGAATTTATTTGTTGATTTACTGTTTTTTTGTCACACATGCGTTTATGCGTTTTGTTTAGTGTTTCAAGAATATACAGGTTGATTCAATTGAGCTGCTGTTTACACTTGCAACTGATGGATAGTAGTTAGGATTGAATTTATGTTATGAGCATTATTTTTGTAAAGGGCTTTTATTTGTAAACTTTGAGCTTTTAATTTGTGTTTTGTCACGGATTGCCAAAGGGGGAGCTGGTTAGGTTCTAAAGACTTAGAATTTTATGAATTTAGAACTCTAATGTGTATTGTTGGCAAACCATGATCAAAACAGGCTGTTAGTCTTGTTTAGACTTGCTCAAAGTGTGGGCGTTTATGTAAAGTTAGAATTGAGTGGCTGCAGAAGTATTAGTGACTTTCGGCTTGGCTCGATCGATCGAAAATTAGACTCGATCGATCGAATCTCGGGCAGAACGTTTTTCTGCAGAATTTTCCAACTCAGCCTAAGCCCATTAAGGATTAGGGTTTCAGATCTTCTTCTCCCACTATATAAAGGAAACCCTAGCCACGTTTTTAGAGTAGCTCTGGTTGTATTGTTGCTCATATTTTGCGGTTTGTGTGAATCTCTTGTGAGATCCTTGAGGAGCTTTCCTTCACATAAACTTAGGGTTTTCAGGGTAGAGATTACTTCAACATCTTGATGATCAACTCAGTTATTGCCATTGGAGCTTAAAGAAACACAAGTGGGAGTGCTTGTATCTTGTGGAGAATCCAAGAAAGAAGGAGTCCGTGGATTCGGAGATTGCACGTGGTCGTGTCAGTAAGTTCTACTGGTGGGTAGCATTAGAAAGTCGAGTGTGAGTGCTTGTAAGTCCTTTTGTATGAACTTCGATTCTTTCATATAGTGGATTCAAGTTTACCTTGAGAATAGCTAGGTTAAATCCTCCCCAGGTTTTTTACCGGTTTGGTTTTCCTAGGTGATCATATCTTTGTGTTCTTTATATTTTCGCTGCTTTATATCTTGATATGATTATTTGATTGTGTTAACCTAGATTTGCATAATTTGACTAAGTTAATCACTTGGCTAATAAACTGGGTTAATCCAATTGTTGTGTTTTAAGGGGTCTAAAAACCTAACAAGTTTGACATTCGACATACGTTGGATCATGTCTTGACCGTTCAGGCGACTCAGGGACGAGTTTGGTGGACTTGCTTGATGAGGTTCGTGCTTTGCGTGCAGAGTTGGCGCATTTTAGACGATCTCCTATGCCACCTCCTTTTGATGATAGATTGATTGCCCTTTGGCATTTCGTCACAAAAAGGGGGAGTAGCTTTTGTATAGCTTATAGAGTTTTTGTCGATAAGGGGAGTGTAAGGTTGAATTTTATCAACCATTTTGTTGGCTTTATTCCGTGCCAATTTGCTTGTAATTTAGCACTTAGTAACCCTGTATTTAGGTGTGATTTATGTAAGGGTAGTGTGTGAGAAGATGTGAAGAAAAGCTCAAGTATGTGCAAAGAAGCAGAGTTTCACGGCTAGAACTCGCAAGTGGCTCGTGGCTGCAAGCCACCAACTTCAGGCACGTGAGAAGCACACAGGGGAGGTGAAGGGTCGCGCCAGCTGTCGCACTACAGGACCAAAGTCCTAGGCTGGCCAGGCCGTTACCTCGCAACTTGATCTCGCGACTCAGACCAATCGCGAGGCCAAGCCGCCAATTCACCCTATTTGGCAAAAACTGTCTCTTCATATTCCTTTCTCACCCCACTATATATAAACCCTTATACCTATGATATTGAGAGAGCTTCCAGAGAGAATTTTTGTGAGAGAAACCCTAGAGAAAAACAAGATTGATTCATCTATAATCTTTACCTTAGAGACTCTACAAGTTCCTCTACTCTCTTCCTCTCCATTGTCATACCCTTGAGAGGCTATTGACCAAATCCTTTTCTCACCATACCCACGTCTGTGAGAAGGTTCATTTGGTGCTAAGGGAAGCAGTTTGGAAGGAACCAATATACATTGGTTGATGCTATGGTCTAGTAGCGGAATCCGGGAAGCTAAAGAAGAAATAGGTTCGGCGCAACCTCGTTGGAGCAAGAAGCTTGGAGGGCTTAGGTACTTGGGTAGATTAGGCTTGGAGGGTCTATTGCTGTTCATGTATCCCAACTACATTCTTTAGTGGATTTTATTACCGCTTGGAGGACGGCGGAGAGGTTTTACGCCGAGGACTTCGGTTTCCTCTTCGATAACACATCGTGTGTTGTCCGTGTGTTTGCATCTTCCTTCCCTTTATCTTTGCTTTATATTTACTGCTGTGGATGTGTTTATATTTGGCTTAGATTTGTTATCAATTTTGTGATTGGCTTATGTTCATGTTCTGTACATTAATTGTTTGATTATAAGCTTGAATTGGTAATTTTATAATTTGGGGTCTAAACGTTCAAGGGTGTTTCATACCCATTTTGAACTTTCAATTGGTATCAGAGCGGGTACACTTGTTTTGGTTTTAATACCTAAGTGTGATCCTTGACCCCTTGTTGAGATGGATAGGTCTCAATCCCTCAATGTTCCACCATTCTTTGATGGTAATAATTATGCATTTTGGAAAGTCCGAATGAGGGCATTTTTGTGTTCTATTGATGATGCTGTGTGGGATGCTGTTGATGTCGGTTGGACAAAGCCGGAGGCTACCAAATCCACTTGGGACAATGCTAACAGTAAAGTATTGAATGCTATTTTCTGTGGTGTCTCTCCAGAATAATTTCACAAGATTTCACATATCACCATTGCTAAGGAAGCATGAGAGATTCTGGAGACAACTTATGAAGGAACCAAGAAGGTGAAAGACACCAAACTCCAGATGTTGACCACTCGCTTTGAGGAGCTAAAGATGAGTGAGGATGAGTCCTTTGACTCTTTTTATAGCAAGCTGAACGAGGTGGTTGTCGGCAAATTTAATTTGGGGGAAAAGACGGAGGATTCTAAAATTGTAAGGAAGATCCTTCGGTCACTACCAGAAAGTTTCCGAGCCAAAGTTACAGCCATTGAAGAGAGCAAAGATCTTGACGACATTAAGGTTCAAGAGCTGGTTGGTTCTCTGCAAACATATGAGTTGTCCCTGCCTTCACAGAAGAAGAGCAAATCTCTTGCTCTTAAAACAATTGATGAGAGAGTGGCATCTCATGACCCTTCAGAAGAAGATGTTGTAGATAAAGATGTGACATATCTTGTAAAGAACTTCCGAAAATTCTTGAAACTCAAGAATGGTGGGAAATTTGGCGATAAAGGAAAATTTCAGAATTCCGGGAGGGAGAAGAAAGACTTCCAAAGGAAAGATGATAGAGATTCCCAATCATCTCAAGGAATCACATGTTTTGAGTGTAATGGACATGGACACTTCAAAAAAGAATGTCCCAATTATTTGAAGTCAAAAGGAAAGGTCTATGCCACTACTTTAAGTGATTCAGACTCATCAAAATCTGACTCTGAAGAGAGCTGTGACGGAGAAGGAAATTACTCCGCATTCATGACCATTGCACATGTGGGATCTTCAGATGACTTGAGTACTCTTGTGAATGAGCTGGGTGAGTGTTCTGATTTGGAGTCTATTGGGATTGTTGAAGAATCAGAGGCTGAAGAAGAAGAAGATACATCCAGTCTTCAAAAGAATTACGCCTTACTTCTTGAGAAATCAGGTGAGTATACAAAGGTGGCAAAGGCAGCTGTGAAGAAAATGAAGAGAGCTGAGGAAGATTACAAAAGCCTGCTGGTCAGATACAAGGAGGCAAAGTGTGGGATTGAAGCACTTAATAGTGAGCTATCAGAAGCTTACACAAAAGTGAGATTTCTTGAGCAAGAGGTAGTGCAAGCTCATGCCAAGATAGATAGGGTCTCCTCCAAGAAGTTAGATGATGTTATTTCATCACAAAAACATGCCTCAGACAAGTCCGGATTGGGATATACCGGAGGAAGTAGCTCATCAGCCAATGTCACCAAAGAAGTAAAGTTTGTGAAGACCAAAAAGACGGCTATTGATAAGCCTACTCCTGAGATAGTTGAGGCTAAGAAGAAGAAGAATGTGGCTAATCAACGGGTGTTTAACAAGTCCCGTAATCAATCAGAAGCCAGATTTTGAGCTGGAGAAAGATCACTCCCAAGACAGCAGCTGGGTCCTAGAACGAATTATGTTTGTCACTATTACGGATTGCAAGGACATACCAGACCCAACTGTCAAAAGCTGAGAGCAAACAACAATGCAAGTGCACCTCGGTCACGAGGAAGAAGAAATGACAAGAGGTCTTGGGGTGGTGAGCAACCAAGAAGTCAAAACCGTGATCCAGGAATGATGGACATGATGAAGATGATCGGTGCATTCACCAATTGCTTAGAAAGCTTCACACGAAGGTTTGACAGCCCTAACTCCCGTACCCGATCCGTCAAGGATATCACCCCAAACGCACGTGACGTGTGGGTGACAAAGGGTACTCATGCATAAGCATTACAACATGTACATGCATTAATACTTCCCATGTTTGTGAATATGCTTGGTTGTGTGCATCTTGCTAGTATGTAGGTTGTTCTTTTTTTTGTTTTTGGTTCAAATGTTTTTACATTGTTCTTTATGTTATGTTTTTTATCAATCTTTTACTATTTTTGTGTCAAAAATCTAAAAACACATAAAAAGTAGAAAATCCAAAAAGTTTGATCACTTTGTTGAGTTTTGTCTCAAAGCATGTTTTGCCTTGTACCTTTGTACTTATGGCTTTGTGCATTTAATGAGCTTAGCTTGTCTCTTATGCACTCATATAATTGTGGAAGAAATTCTGAAATCTATGTGACTGTTGTAAATAGATCTTCAACCTTGTCATGAATGATTAGTGAATGGTTTTGTTGATCTTGAGACATGCATAAACTCATGCCTATATATCTTCCAAATTTTTATTTTTATGCTTAAAAGAGCTCTCTAAATTTAAATCTCCAAATGAAAAGAGATATAGAGCTGCAAAAGCCTGTCACACATACTAGTATTCGACTAGGAAAAAGGGAAAGTGATCAAAAAATAAAATGTATGATGCCCAAAAAGCCAAAGGCTAACTCATCAATTGAAATATCAAAAATTTCAGGCATCTATCTCTCAATGAGATTTTCTTTGCTCAAAAAGTGCAAATGATATGTTGAATATGGAGCCAAATGAAAAGCTTCAAAGAATTGTTATCAAGTGCATGCGGGAGGTCATATATGCGTGTTTCATAATTGAGATAGGTCACATTATCTAGTGCTAGTTGTGTATGCCTTGATTGAATTGATCATTGAAGCTTCACATTGGACTAAGGACTATCTCATTTTTGATATTCACACACAACACACAAGTCTATGTTCAATGAATGCCATATTCATTTGTGTGATTGTACTTGATTAAATGTGTTTTCACATACTCAATCTTTGTTGGTCAAACACAAAAAGATTTTTGAGTGTTTTAGTTTGTTTTTGGAAAGTGTTTTTGTTTTTACAAAAATGTCAAAAATTTTGAAAACAGTGTTGCCCTGTTTTGGTGACTAAGTCGCGGGTTGGCCCAGTCGCATGCCTCAGTCGCGAGCTCACTCAGAGATTTTTCGCGGCTCACTAGCGAGTCAATGCTCTAATCGAGAAAAAGACTTAGAAATTTTTTCCAAAATTTAAGTTTTATGTTTTTCGTGGCTCAGTGTGGAGACTTGTTCGCGGGTGGAAGGTCCAGTCGCGAGGAGTACTCAGAGATTTTCGCGGCTCATATCGTGACTATCTTGCGGGTAGACCTTCCAGTCGCGAAAAACACTTAGAAGATTTTTCAAGAATCTTACCTTCACAGTGTTTCGCGGCTTACCCTGGCGACTTACTGGCGACTTGATCCAGTCGCGAAAAACGCGTGTTTTGCATTTTAAAGACAGTTTTTAAAATTGTTTTTCAGTTTTTCCCTCGAACTTCAGTGACTGTTCATTGTCTTCTCCATTTCTCTTTCAAACACTCCATGCTTCTCTGAAAAAGCTTTCATTTTTGCATCATGTCTTCATCAAACACCAAGAAAAAGGTATGGGTTTTCCTTTCCTCTCCTCATACTTACTTGTTTGATCTTTATTGTCTTGATCTGTGTGTTTCAACTGTGTTCTGCAAAATAATTTGTTTGAACATGGGTTTGCATAAAATGGTGGGTTTGTTTGTTTGAGGTTAATATCTATTGTTGCTGAGGTTATTTTGTGTCTTGTTTGTGCCTCAGTATACTTGTCTCTTTTCTGAACATTGTTCTTTTGATAGAGTTCTCACTCATTGGACTTATGGGTTTTGGGCTTTTCTGTGTTGCACTCTGTATGTGGCTTTGGGTCATTTGTCTATGTCTCTGTGGTCTATCTAGATTTTGTGTTCCTTGGTGTGTTTCATTGCTACAGTGAGTTGTGCGTATCATTCTCATGGTAGTTTGTCACAATATTAGTTATTTGTGGCTTTGTGACCTTCAGTGGTCCCTTGACACTGAGTTGTATCTGATCAATCACTGTTTGTGTTCTTAGTGTTGATCTGATTCTTGTTTTTGTGATTAAGTGAAATCTTTCTAATTCACATTCTTACCTAACTCTAATCAAGTTGATGTTGGTTCCCTGTGGTATTGCATTTGGTTCCCTGTGGTATTGCATTTGGTTCTTTGTGTGTCTGTGCTCTTATAGATGTCTCGACGATCCTCCAAAGGAAAAGAGGTTATGACAGAAGAGGAAACATTACCTATTGCAAAAAGAACACGTTCTTCATCACAGCCATCTACTGAACTCAATAGTGAATTGTTCAGAACTCCTCAGCATTTACATGCTTACTCAAGCATTTTTGACCGGGCAACTCCTATAGTGGAACGGGAGGTCAGATTTGACACTTTGGAAACCACTTTTGTCCCTCACATCTTCGAGACAAAAGATTGGGCAAAATTATTTGGAAATTTTGTTGATCCAATGATGGAACTAGTGAAAGAGTGTTTCGCCAACACAGTTGATCTTGAAAGTGAACTACACTGTTTGGTAAGAGGAACAGAGTTCATCATTAGTCCGGACACGATAGCTGAACTTCTCAAAATCACTAGACCTGAGAATGCCGACCTAACTCCTTATGATGATCGCACTCCAATGATTCACGACATTCTCCAAGTTCTTGGTCCTGGCCATGACATCTCCAATACCAGCACATCCATAAGCACTGCATTGTTTTCACCTGAACTGACAACCTTGAAGTTGATCATGTTCTCCAATCTACCCACTATCAAATACTACCTTCATCAATCTTGGAAGGGCTAAATTTCTGTGTGACCTCATTTTCGGTGTCCCGATTGACATCTATGCTCACATATTCCAAATCATTGGGAAAACATCGGCTCGTTCAGCAACACAAACAATTCTTCCATTCTGCAGTCTAGTCATGAAGATTGTTCTTAGTAAAGGTGTTAGTCCTTCATCAAATGAGAGATTACTGCCTCGTTCTCGACCAATATCCCAATACTTTCTCCAAGCAAGCAAGAGTCACTCCTCCAAGAAACCTAAGACTGAGCCATCCACACAGGCATCTCCATCTGCTCCTACTATAGTTACTCCTGCATAATCAACCGGCATCCCGTCTGTTCCTCCTGGTTTCCAAATGCCAAAGTAAAGTTACTTCATCGAAAAAGTGTTTCATCGGATTTCTGATTTGGAACGGCTTCTGAACTCCTTTCACAGTCAAACTCAAATGCGTCTCGGAACAATTGAGTTACAACTAGATAACATTCAGCAGAAGCTAGAAGATAGCCTTTAGCTATTCGTACCAAAAAGGGGGAGAGCAGCACACAGTAAGGGGGAGAGAAACATAAGAATGAAAAGGAGTGTGCATATTGAAAGGGGGAGTTGTGTGCTCAAAAAGGGAGGAAACTGATATAGTTGACTTACACTCACACACTTACTTGTTAATCTGTTTACTAGTTATTATAAACTCATGTGTAGATATGGTTCTAACACTTTTGGAAATCGTGTGGTTAACTGGTACTTCTTTAAGTTATTCAGTTTATATAATATGATGTTTTTCAACATATATTACTTTTTGTTTTGGTTTGTACCCATGTTGCTTCTGTAAGCTTTAAGGGTTTGTTTTTATGCACTTTGTAGGCCTTTGTGGTTTGTGCCATGCTTTATGCAGCCTTTGTGTTTTGTTAAATCAATACTTCTAACAAAATGTTTTGCATTTCCTTCTAAGTATTGTCACTTTTGTGCCCTTGTAGGATTTTTCCTAGATGCACATACTTCGTGTACTGTGCATTGGTTGAGTGTTGGTCATTCAAGTGATTTGCCTTGTGTTTGTCATCTTGAATGTCCGGATGTTCATTCCAAGTGTGAATGAGCATTGTGATCACTTGGTTATAGTGATTATCTGTTTTGGTCTTGCCATGGTCTATTGCTTTATTCCATTGTGCTTGATCGCTTTATGCTTGCTGCATATGCATTACAAGTTTCTGCATACAATGAACTTATTGTGTTGTTGTGTTTCAGGAGATACTTGTTCTTATGGTTCAGAAGTTTCACAGATTCTAGAGTTAGGTGTGAGTGAGTTTTCCAACTGTTCTCAACTCACGCGTTAAGTCTAGAGTTTGTTTTAGGGTTTTGTCACGGAATAGCCAAAGGGGGAGATTGTAAGGTTGAATTTTATCAACCATCTTGTTGGCTTTATTCCGTGCCAATTTGCTTGTAATTTAGCACTTAGTAACCCTGTATTTAGGTGGGATTTATGCAAGGGTAGTGTGTGAGAAGATGTGAAGAAAAGCTCAAGTATGTGCAAAGAAGCAGAGTTTTGCGGCTAGAACTCGCGGGTGGCTCGCGGCTGCAAGCCGCCAACTTCAGGCACATGAGAAGCACACGGGGGAGGTGAAGGGTCGCACCAGCTGTCGCACTATAGGACAAAAGTCCTAGGCTAGCCAGGCCGTTACCTTGCGACTTGATCTCGTGACTCAGACTAGTCGTGAGGCCAAGCCGCCAATTCACCCTGTTTGGCAAAAATTTTCTCTTCGTATTCCTTTCTCATCCCACTATATATAGACCCTTACACCCACGATATTGAGAGAGCTTCTAGAGAGAATTTTTGTGAGAGAAACCCTAGAGAAAAACAAGATTGATTCATCCACAATCTTTACCTTAGAGACTCTACAAATTCCTTTACTCTCTTTCTCTCCATTGGCATACCCTTGAGAGGCTAAGGGAAGCAGTTTGGAAGGAACCAATATACATTGGTTGATACTATGGTCTAGTAGCGGAATCCGGGAAGCTAAAGAAGAAATAGGTTCGGCGCAACCTCGTTGGGGCAAGAAGCTTGGAGGGCTTAGGTACTTGGGTAGATTAGGCTTGGAGGGTCTATTGCTGTTCATGTATCCCAACTACATTCTTTAGTGGATTTTATTACCGCTTGGAGGGCGGCGGAGAGGTTTTACGCCAAGGACTTCAGTTTCCTCTTCGATAACACATCGTGTGTTGTCTGTGTGTTTGCATCTTCCTTCCCTTTATCTTTGCCTTATATTTACTGCGGTGGATGTGTTTATATTTGGCTTAGATTTGTTATCAATTTTGTGATTGGCTTATGTTCATGTTCCGCATATTAATTGTTTGATTATAAGCTTGAATTGGTAATTTTATAATTTAGGGTCTAAACGTTCAAGGGTGTTTCATACCCATTTTGAACTTTCAGGGAGCCTTTTTGTTTGGTTGGAGCCTGTGGTGATTGGATTGTATCTAGGAGCTGCACTTTGTATTTTACATTCCTTTTGGCTCTTGATGTATTTTTTGTTGGGCTATTCATGTTAGGGGGAGATACATTTTTTTTATTCTTGTTTCATTGCTTATTGACTTATATTTTTGAGTTATTCATTTGATAAATGTCTTTATTTTGTGTTTTGGTGATATCAAGAATTTATTTTGTTTACTTGTATTTTTCACACATGCATTTATGTGTTTGTTGAGTATTTTAGGAAATACAGGTTGATTCAATTGAGCTACTGTCTACACTTGCAACTAATGGATAGTAGTTAGGATTGGATTTGTTATATAAAGGGCTTTATTTTGTAAACTTTGAGCTTTTAGTTTGTGTTCTGTCACGGATTGCCAAAGGGGGAGTTTGTTAGGTTCTAAAGACTTAGGATTTCATGTATTTAGAACTCTAATATGTTTTGTTGGCAAACCATGATCAAAACAGGTTGTTTAGTCTTGTTTAGACTTGCTCAAAGTTGGTTCTTTTATGTAAAGTTGGAATCGAGCAGATGTAGTAGTTATTGTGCATCTCGACCTGGCTCGATTGATCGAAGCTTAGGCTCGATCAATCGAATCTTGGGCAGAATGCGTTTTTGCTGCATAATTCCAACTCAGCCCTAACTCCTAAAACGTTTAGGGTTTTATGTTTTTGCCTTAGGTATATAAAGCAAACCCTAGCCACGTTTTAGATGTTGCTCATATTGCTGTTTGTGTGAATCTCTTGTGAGATATGTGAGGAGCTTTCCTTCACACAAGCTTAGGATTATCAAGAAGGAGATTCGTTCAAGAACTTGATGATCATTCAGTTGCTACCATAAGAGCTTAAAGATACACAAGCGTGGGTGCTTGTACTTATTGGAGAATCCAAGAAAGAAAGAGTCCGTGGTTTCGGAGCTTGCACGTGGTCGTGTCAGTAAGTTTCTACTGGTGGGTAGTAATAAGATGTTAGTGGTCTAAGTCTTGTTGTAAAACTTCAATTCTTTCATAGTGGATTCAGGTTTACCTTGAGGATAGCTAGGTTAAATCCTTCCCAGGTTTTTACTGGTGTGGTTTCATAGGTCATCATATCTTTGTGTTATTTATATTTCCGCTGCTATATACTTGATATGATTGTGATAACCTAGATTTGCATAATTTGACTAAGTTAATCACTTGGCTAATTAACTAGGTTAATCTTATTGTATTTTAAGGGGTCTAAAAACCGTACATCTTCTTACATAACTGGTCAAACTATTTATGTTGATGGAGGATTACTATTAATGGCTTCAGCTTCTCATGAACAGCAGAAAATGATGTTCAGACACACCTCATTGGAATATGTTTTTGGTACTCCATCAAGGAATGTTTGTAAACCCAGGAATAAGGGGATGACTACAACTATTGTTAAGCAAAGTAAATAAATTAATATAGTTAACTAATTCTATTCATAATTTGGGGGGGGGGGGGGGGGAAGGAATGTAGTAAGTGTGATGCACAAACCTCTCTCCTTGGCATTTTCTAAAATTATTGTGTGGTATGTCGATCTAATTTCTTATCTTGTATACTTAAATTTATAAATACAATGCATATATGTTCTTTTTTTTTTTTCCTTTTTTTTTTCTTTTTTGAGAAGAACAATGCATATATGTTCCAAGTGAGCGAGTGACAAATTATTCAAACATAACTAATGCTTTTATTTGGTATCATATTCATTCAGTCCTTATGGCTTCCATCTTTTCCTCCTCCTCTTCATCCACTATCAATCCAATCGAAACCTTTCTAACTAATTAAGTGATTCAATACCATACTAGGTGTCATTTCAATTTAACTAAAAAGATAAACTATTTTAATACCAGTTAATATCAACGTACTTTTTATAAATATATATAATTTTATAAACGGAATATATAAACCTAATACATATATAATTATAAGTATTAGAAAAACGAATTTAGATAAACATTCCCCCAAAATAATACATATATATTATTTTGTCGTTTGCATTATCAATGTGCTGTTCTTTAGTAAATTATAGATTATATGCATGTTAAGGAATATTTTTTGATTTCTTAGTTTGGATTTGTTGTATTTTAGTTTGTTCTGAATAAAAAAGTTGAATTGATAAAATAAAGGATGCATTAATCTGATTGAATGTTGAAAAGTTTTTGGAATTGAGTTTATGTGATAGGCTGTGCACTTAGAATCAAGAGCGTGTACGCATGCCTAATAACCTGCGCTCATAACTTCATCCTTGTGTATGCAACCTAAACCCAAATTAGACAAAATATATGTTTTAATGGTAAGGTTTGCTTGATTTCATGTTGTCCCATGTGATATGTGATTTTGTTGATTGTGAACCTCTAAGATTAGGGTTATAAATGATAAATTATTTCCCATGATTATTCCTTACTTTTCCATAATAACTTGATTTTTTTTTTTTTTTTTTGGTTGAGAATCCATAATAACTTGATTTGAATATGTTTAGAATAGGATTCTCACTAATGAATGAATGTTTTATTTGATTTGTTTCCAATTTGATAACAAATTTGACTTGGTAATTAGATTTTATTAACTTGTAACCCCATGCATATGCATAGATATACTTAAGGCTCCACTTGAGAGGAGGGAATGGAATAGAATGGAAATGAATAAAAAGAATAATTTTAGAATATTCTTCTCTTCTCTTCTTTTGGAGTTTTAATGGAGGGAATGGAAAATTCATTCCCTTGTTTGGGAGTTTAAGTAGAGGGAATGGAATGGGTAGGAGGGAACACTCATTCCTCTCTATTCTCTTAAAACCTCAAATATTCATTCCTCCTGAAATTGGGAGGAATGGGAGGAAATGGAATTAGATTTAATGATTTTTTTACTAAAACTCCCAAAATACCCCTATATATTCAACCCTTTATTTTAAAATAGGGGTCTAATAGTAATATTGTCATAAAATGATTCCATTACATTCCCTCTATGTTGCTCCCAAACAGGATTACTTACATTCCATTCATTTTCATTCCTTTCCATACCTTTATTTTAAAACATCCAATTAAGGTTACTTAATTCCATTCCATTTCATTCTTTTCCATTCCTTCCCCTTACTTAAATACATTCCATTCCATTCCATTCATTTCCATTCCCTTATGATCATCTCATTTCATTCCATTCCATTCCCTTATGAACTCCCAAGCAGAGCCTAAAAGATATACATTAAGATGCATAGTACAATTCTTACATATATAATTTAAATATTATTGATAGTCATTCTTATATTCTTTTTAACTCTTTAAAAAATCTTGTAAGAATATTACTAGATAGAAAATGTAAATAGTACATTTTTTTTTAAAAAAAAAATTAATTTTTTTTCTATTCATTAATTCTAAACTCTTTGGTTTTTGTACATAATAACTAACTTGGATAAATATTTATGATGTGATCCCACATTTGACTTCAAAATTAAGAATTAAAACTCTCTCTAAAAATAAATAATTTATAACACATGGCGCGACATTGGAGTTCAACTGTCCAATTTAATTGAATTTTCGCTAAGTTTTGCCTATTAATATATATATATATATATATATATTCCTTTTGTGCTATGATATTTTCTTATGTGATGTGTTTCATTAATGCACAATTGTGATAAGCCCATTAGGGGATTTCTCAATTGATTGAGACTATGGAACACAATGAGTGGAGGTTGGTCCACGGGCCAGGCGGGCTTAGGTGCATAACACTTTTCCAAGCTGTAACCAAATTTCAGATCTAGAATTCGGTGCATAGACCTCTATAAGGGCCCAAGTTGATTTCTATACTTAAATTAGGCAACAACTCTCAATTCTCTGCATTTTAGCCCACTTGGATGTGGCGTACTCCCAATGGCAACATCCCATGTATAAGGTAGTGAGCCCACGTTGATGCAACAGTTGATAAATAAATTTCTTAGTTAAATTTTTATCTCACATTTATATGTTGATATATTATTTTATAAAGTAAAGTAATTAAATTTATAGAATTCCTAATATCACTCAAATTTATGAATGATTGTGATGTGATGTGCTTTAACACCAAGCATTCCTTTGCCTCTGGAGTTTTGACCAACTTTTGGCGCAAATAACCAAAACAGAGTAGAATTGCATCATGGTTTAAAAAATTAGAATGGTCAAAGAATCGAAAAAAGGATGGGTTATCAGTTTTTTCGATTGTTGACCAATTTTTACTGGATCGATTTTGGATTTAGTTCTCAGTTTAACTGGTTGAACCTGTTGGTCTGGTCTGAGTTTGAAAACAGTAATTTTAATTCAAAATTTGTATGATGACACAATATTTTTCATGATTTCTCTTGTAAAAACTAGGATAGCCTATAATAAATGATGCAAAATAAAATTGGTGTTAATGGTATGAAAGTTCAATTAGTGTGTAAAACACTAATGAATGGTTAGACCCCCAATTTTAACAATACCAACACAAGCTTATACACAAACAATATATGTGGGGAATGATGTATATAAGCTATAATCAAATAGATAAAACTCTCTAAACCATAATCAATCTCAAACACAGCAGCAATTAAAGGTAAAGAGTAAGGGAAAAGAGATGCAAACACAAAGATAACACCAGCATGTGTTATCGAAGAGGAAACCGAAGAACTTGGTGACAAACTTTTTCGCCGCCCTCCAAGCGGTCAAATGATCTACTAAAGAATATAGTTAGTATATATGAATAGTAGAAGACCCTCCAAGCCTAATTTACTCAATGCACCTAAGCCCTCCAAGCTTCTTGCTCCCACAGGGTTACACCTAACCTTGTCTTTTTTAGCTTTTCAGATCCCGCATTAAGCCCATTGTATCAACCGAGTAAATTGGTTATCTCTGAACTACTTTCCAAGCACCAAAATACCTCCTCACAGATATGGGTATGGTAAGATAAGGATTTGACAAAATGTACCTCTCAAGGATATGTCAATGGAGAGGGTGAGAGTAAAGGAATTTGGAGAATCAAATGATGAAGATTGTGGATGAGTTAATCTTGTTTTTCTCTAGGGTTTCTCTCTCAAAATTCTCTCTGGAAGCTCTCTATATTTCTTGGGTATAAGGGTATTTATAGTAGTGTATGTGAGGAATGTGAAAATTCAGTTTTCATCAAAACAGGGTATTCTGGCGACTTAGCCTCGCGACTAGAACGAGTTGCAAATTTGAGTTGCGAGTTAACTGTCTAGCCAAATTGTACATTTTTGTCATGTAGTGTTCCAGATGTCATGACCCTTAAGTTCCCTACATGCTTCACACATGTGCTACTTTGACAACTTGCCAATGGCGAGATCCAGTCGTGAGACTCCTTTGATTTGCACACATCTTGAATTTTTTTTCACACTCTCTCACACACAACCTTTACATGATTCCTACCTAAATACAGGGTATCTAATTGCTAAAATACAAGCAAATTTGGTACAGAATAAAGCCAACACATGATTGAATAAATTCAACCTTACATGATAAATCGAATTGTAAGTGATGTTCCACCTATATGTTTGACCATATGCATTCTACTTCTACATACACGTAAATACTATTGATTCAAAACTTCATCACGGGTGACAAAGGGAGGGATGTCTTCAGGCACCTCCTCCAACCAAAATTGAGATTCCAACAAACTTTTTGCTTTTTTTTGCTAACTGGTGAGATACTGAATTACCAAGCGTCTTAAATGAGAAAAAGAAATAAAACTAAAATCACTCGCTGCTAACCGAGAGTCTTCAATACCCTGCCAAACAGCATCCTTCGGAGTTAATAAAATCAGTGGCCCTTTCATACAGCATGTAGGTGGAACAATATATGTAAGTGGTAGGTCCCTGGGTGAAATATATATAATGGCGTCTTAATCTTCTTTTCCATTATTTTTCTCAAATAAAATAAAAAACTTTCAATTATTGAGCAATGATCTAAAAGTCAAAAGTACCGAATATCTTAATACAGATTTGATCATTGCGAATCTATGATATGACTAAAATGCTGGAAATCAGGAAAGACAAATTGAGTGGGAGGTTACGAGATGACAGTCTATTTGACACTAGCTGAGATAACCTTGATGCTCAATTTGTTTGTTTGTTTCTCTCAGTATCACAAACTCCTCCTCATAGCTTTCCCTTATCAGTATCTATTGATATATTGGTATCGGTGTTCTACTTACTGGTTATTGCAAAGAGAGAGAGAGAGATATAAATGGCCCGGGAAGAAACTGGTAACAGAGGAAGCAGGTGGTCCCTTCAAGGAATGACAGCCCTTGTTACTGGTGGAACCAAAGGAATCGGGTTCTTTCTCTGCCTATGCTTTTTTTTTTTTTCCTTCTGATTTTAGCTTGGAATTGCATTCTTATTGAATATTTCTAAATATTGATAAATAAATTATAAATGGCCACATTTGTGGAATTGTTGCAACTTTTTTAAAAAGTTGATTGGATGAAATAGATAGAAGAAGGCGGAACTTCTCATATATCTCTTTTTTTATCTCTTTTTTTTAGTGTGAATTTTGAAAATCTAATAGTTGAATTTCATGTTCCCTATATTTTAAACATATATATCAAATTTGATTCAAATCGAATGTTATTTACTATTCGATCAATAAACTTATTTTTTATACACAATTTTAGATCACAAAAATTTGAAATTTTAACATTTGTTTGATGGCAAAACAATTGATCTTTGATCTTATTGAAATTTTGCAAGTATAAATGATATAATAAAAACATGCAATCTAATGGTATTATTTTCACTATGGTATTATTTTCATATTTTGGTTGGATTTTATGTTTGCATAATTGGTCTTGTAGCTTCAATTAAATCTTGCTTGATTATTAGGATTAATTTGTTGTTTATTTATTTGGCTAAATATCCAACATGTTATTAGGAAGGGCGTCTGGATTATACCATTTATCTCTACAGTATGAGTTTATGACTTTGACCCAAAAAGATTTATGGGTAAAATAAAAAAGGATCCAGTTATCGAGTACCCATAATCATAAGGAATTTGGTAATTGACTATTTTAGGAAAGTTTTAATATCACTTTTATGATAAATATTAAAAACTATTAAAAAATCAATTACTTTTTTCTTTTATCATAAAAAGTTTCTAAAAATACTTCCTAAACTATTTCCCTAAGATGTTTGTTAAACATTTTCCGATAAAAAATCACTCATTAAGTTTGGGGTAATTTTAGACACTTAAGAGCATTCGCATCTGGGTATCTAAAACAATATCTATTTTACACATTAAAAAATTACTTTATCTATTTTACCATACCATTTTACAACCCACCATACATTTTATTTCTTATTTTTCAACACTATTTACTTATTTATCCTTTCTCTCTCATCCTCTCCAACTCTTTCTCTCTCTTCCACTCCGTTTTTATCTCTTCCTTTGAAACAAACCAAACAACACAACAACACTCAACTAATCCACACCCAAACCAACAAGCAAGCCCACAACCGTTGAGCAACCCAAATCACACCACCCACCACCACAACCACCGATTCAAACTAAAACTTAAACCCAAAACCCAAACTACCTGCCCTAGCGAACAAAACCCAAAACTCCCAAAAATTGAAACTCAAACAAACCCAACAACCACCAAAACCAAGCCCAGCACCACCAATTTAACCACTAATTCAAACTTAACACGCCGATTTAAACCCACAAACCATTGATTCAAACCTAACCCATCAATTTAAACCCATAAACCACCGATTCAAACCTAAGCCACCGATTTAAACCCATAAACCATTGATTCAGCCACCTATTCAAAACTAACCCACCGATTTGAATCCATGAACCACCGATTCAAACACACCCTACAATCACAGCAAAACCTAGTTGATCCGTCATTGTTACTGCCACCATGCTTTCACTTTTGGTCCTAAAAGCTGCCGCCTACTATACCAAAAAGAGACCAAGATTTTGGTTTGGCCAGAGAAGCAAGAGAGAGAGAGAGAGAGAGAGAGAGAGAGAGAGAGTTGGCCTAGAGAAATGTGAGAGACCAAAGAGAGAGATGAGATGTTTTTAATTTATATAGGAAGAGAGAGAGAATAAAATAATATATATCTGAATACAAACACAACTAAAATAATTCTTATCTTTAAGAAGTTATTGATCACGGTTGCTAAAAAACTTTAGTAATAGCCATCGAGGTAAACTAGGTTTTGGGCGAGTGGATCTAAAATAGCAATTTAGGGGGGGGGGGGGGGGGGGGAGTATCCACATTATCCCTTAAACACAAACTGCATCTAACTTTGTTCGAGCTCTTTTTCTCAAAAACTAATTTTATCACAAATCACAATGAAATTTCACAGTAATTGTATTGTGGCAATTATAAGTACAAGGTAATGTCTAGATAATAAATAGTTAATAAATAACAATCGAGGATGAAAAAGAAAGTAGAAGAAGATTTGAAGGAGCATGAGAAAGTTCAAACAATATTAAATGTGGTTTGTCCCTAGGGAACAAATTAGATATTTATGAAGAGTTTGGGTAATGTTGCATAGTCTAATCCTATTGGGTGAGTTTTGAATTTTATCCAAGATCTATTTATTTTCTCATTCGAAAATAAAAAGAATAATACATTCTTGATAGATCAACAACAAGGGAATCACTTTTAAACACTCTGAATATTGTCATAATCATTCTCGATCAGCTAGTGAGTTAATGTATTGCAATGAATTATAACCTTTAGTTTTGCCAATAATTTAATGATACAAAAAAAAAAATATATATATCCTCTTAGTAATGTTTGTATCCAAGTTTAGTCCCTCTATCTTACACTTAGTAAGAAATACAGTAACCAAGTCATATTAACCTAAAATAGTTAAATACAAAAATTCATCAATCTAAAGAATTAAATATCCACTAAAAGAAAGAATATATATATATATATATAGAGAGAGAGAGAGAGAGAGAGAGAGTATTCACCTTTTTGTGTGAGCAAAATATGGATTGAGTGGAAGAGAAAATAACAAATTTTTATAGTAAAACAATTGAGAGAAGAAGAGTGAAAATAAAAGGAAGATGAAGGGATAGAAAAGTTGTAAGGTTAGGGTATAAAGTAGAGTGGAGATAAAAAGGTAAAAGTAAGTAAATGTTGGAGAATGTGTAATTGTAAAGTGGTAAATTAATAAGGAGAAAAATAATTAAAAAGGAGAGATAAAATATTGAAAATACGTTGATGATATGGCGCTGATGTGGCTCAATAGGAGCGCAGTAACATTAAACACTAGCTTCAGCTTTTCGATATATATAAATATAGATTTTGTGAAATTCTGCTATGAAAGTTAATTATTGAAAGCTTGAAAACGTGTTGAAAACACAAGAGCTGTTTAGACCCCCCAATTAAAATTACGGCTCGATAGATTTTACACAACTTTAATACAAAGTGCGAAATAGTGTAAAAGCGAGCGGATGAACAAGTAAGCTACTCTAATCCATAAACTAAGCAACACAGCAGTATAATGGAATTAAACAAAAGTAGGGAAGAAGGATGCAAACACAGAAAACACCGAGACGTGTTCTCGAAGAGGAAACCGAAGAACTTGGCGAAAAACCTCTCCGCCACCCTCCAAGCAGAAATCGATCCACTAGACAATCAGTTGGGATACATGAGTAAGCAAGAGACCCTCCAAGCCTAATTTACCCGATGTACCTAAGCCCTCTAAGCTCCTACTCCAACAAGGCTTCTCGGAACCGTGTCTTGTTTAGCACCCTGAATCCCGCAACAAGCTCCATGTTGCATCTGCCATTCCAGGCTTCTTCCAATGCTTCCCAGCAGCACCAAAACGTCACTCAACACTCTCAAAGGGTGTGGTAAGTGTTTGGGCTATCAACCTCTCAATGGTGTGGAAATGGAGAGGGAAGGGTTGAGGAGATACCACAAGCAAGTGTATAGAGAAAGGTGGGGATGACAATCTCTAATTCCCAATGTCTTTGGCTAGGGTTTTCCCTCTGAAGCATTCCTCAACATTTGTGGGTAATGAGGGTATATATAGGATAGGTGCAAAATGTGTGAGTCAGTCAGTACAGGCTGGCAGAACAGCTTGTCTCGCGGGTGTCTCGCGGGAAGGCCTTACCCGCGAGATACTCGCGAGAGACAGCTGTCTCCACCTGGCCTGACTCTTCGCATTCCAGCACGTGCAGGGCACATGCTTCACTTCGCGGGAAGCTAGGTCGCGACATACCCGCGAGAATCCTTCAGCCTCCAAATGCTTGAGTCTTCACACACTCTCTATCACACACCCCTTACAACAAATCCCACAACAAATACAGGGTATAAACGATTGATAATAATTACAATCAAATTTGGCACGGAATAAAAGCTAACAAAATACATAGTTGTAAATAACAACTTTACAATCTCCCCCTTTGGCTATTCTGTGACAAAACCCTAAAACAGACTCTAGACTTAAACATTAGTTTGGGAACAAAGGCAAAACTCACTCACACCTAATTCTAGATTCTGATAAGCTCTTGAAACATATGAACAAGTAACTCCTGAAACACAACAACAAAATAATATCATTGTATGCAGAAAACTTGAAAAGCATATGGAGCAATAAAAGCATGATCAAGCAAAATGAAATAGAAACACTAGATCATGGCAAGATCAAACAAGTAATCACTATACACAAGCAATTACTATGCTCATTCACACAAGGAATGAACATCCGGATATGCAAGATGATAAGCTCATTTTAAGAGTACCATTTGCAAATCCAACACTCAACCAATGCAAAATACTCGAAGTATTTGCATCTAGGAACATTCCTACTAGGGCACAAGAGTGTTCATCACTCAACCAATGCATAGAACGTATATGCATCTAGGAACAATCCTACACGGGCACAAGAGTGATGTACTGAAGTAAAATGTATGACATTAAACTTCAATAACACAAGCAAAAAGGCTGCATAAACAAAGTACTGCATATGCATGGCACAAACCATAAAAGCCTACAAATTTGCAATGAAACAAACCCTTAAAGCTTACAAAAGCAACATGGGTACATGCAAAGTATGCTACAAAGCATAGAGAATATCACAAAAGAAAACTTGAAATAATACTTAAATAAAACATAGTATCAAAGCTTTAAAACAAAAAACCGTAAAACAGTTATAAAGACTAAATGATACTGAATAAAAACCGTCTGAAAAACCAATAACCAATGTTACTAAGTTGCTAGACTATGCTCCCCTAACGCTGTGCAAGCTCTTCTCCAGCTCCCCCTCAAAAAATTTCTCCCCCTTTTTGACCGGAATGGCCAAAGGGCTAGAACTGATCGGACTCTGAATCTGAGCCATGAGTGGAGGTCATGTCCTGAACCTGTGATGCTAATGCGGTGATCTGTCCTTGAAGGTACGCGAACTGATCTGCTGTGTGCTGCACATGGGAGTCAAGCACTGTAGACATCTGATCCATCTTAGCAAGCAACTGATCAAGTTTGCTTAAGCCATGTGGTGGAGCTGAAGATGATGGCTGTGCAGAGGGCTCTGGAGCCGAGGTGAACCTGTCAATCTCTTCCTCTGTATCTTCACCTTCATCCTGCTGAA
This sequence comes from Quercus aquifolioides, assembly GCA_019022515.1. Classification (NCBI taxonomy): domain Eukaryota; kingdom Viridiplantae; phylum Streptophyta; class Magnoliopsida; order Fagales; family Fagaceae; genus Quercus; species Quercus aquifolioides. Next base: position 33,741,610 of record CM032326.1, read on the forward strand.
CCCGTCGTGGTGGTGGTATGGTATGCACACCAGTCTTGGAGCCTCTAATGTGTGCAGTGCTCCTAGTCAGTGTATGACCACCAATGGGGTAGTCCCTCTGAACAACTGTGAGGCCACTGGGTAGCTTGAGCTTTGCCTTGGCAATCAATCCCATGATCAAAGAGGGGAACGGCATCACAGTCCGTGAATTCTGCTTTGTGATGCTCTTCTTTAGGACATGCATGATATGGCCATAAATGTCAATCTCCTTATGTGTAAAGAGATCATACAGGAATCTTGTTCTCGGAGCAGATAGAGTGGTGAGATTGGTGATCGGATACAAATTGTGAATCATCACATAGCTTAATGTCCTCATTTCTGGAGTGAACTTGATGGTGTTCATGGATGATTTCTTCGGTTCACCCCCAAGGAGTGTAATCATCTCAGCAATAGAACCCAATCTGTCCTCATATGCAACTATGATTGGCTGAGATGGAGGACGAGTCTCCAAAAAGTCTTGGATGATCTCTCTTGTAATCATAAACTCCTTGTGTCTTACCCAGCACTCAATACAATCTCCGTTGACAGTGGCATTAGAGAAGAACTCCTTGATAATCTCTGAATATACCACTCCAGTCGGATTTAGCAGCTTGGTCCAAGTTCTATCTTTGAACACTTCAGGGATGAAAGTGCCCTCAAGAGTCTCTAACTAGACTACTCGTTCCATGATGATCGTCTTGTCCTTGTAGCAGTCATTGTACTTCATATCAGCTTCTATAGACTTGAAATTATCAGAATCAGTTCGGGCTCGCTTTGAGGTCGATTTCTTCTTAGCTGCATGCTTAGTGGGAGACATCTGCACAATATCACAAAGCAAAGAAGAAAAAAAATGCACAAACACAAACCAGAAGACAAACTTTATTAGATTCAAGTTAGTTCCAAATCAGACTTAAATTGACTGAAAACATAGCATGGTTGACTCTTAACATCATGCTTAAAGACTCAAACCTATAAAGCATAACCACAATGCAAAACAAATTAAGAGACAGTGCAAGTGTGTGTCTGTATGCATGTGCTGATGAGTGTGTGCGGCATGAGATGCATGAGGGTGCCTAAGTGTGCCTACTTGTGTGCCAAGAGTAAGCAATTTGAGTAAAGTGAAAGAAATACGGGTTCAATAACCAAACCAAGTAAAATAAGGTCAAACAAGTGAAAATCCATGGATTGAAATCACTTGATTCCAATTTGGCACAAAAATGTCACTCGGACATTTTGACAAACACCTAGCAAGCACAAATGCAATTAAAACGTGAATAATGCATGAACATGGGAAAATCTACCCTCAATACATGATAAAATGCCACAAGGGGCCAACACAGATGCAGAAACAACAAATGGGACACAACCCAATCAAAATATTTGAGAAAAATTCACCCAATTTTGGAAACCAACCCAAAGTTTCGAAAATCCCCAATTATCAAAACCCTAACACAAATTCTGCATAATCTAAGTAAAAACATAAAAGGAATTGATTAACAAACATACCTTAAAGAAGAAAATGCAGAGAAAATGCTTGGATTGAAAGGGTTTGAATGGAATAGTGATTTGGGTTGAAAAAGTTCGAGAGAGGTTGAGCGAGGGAAGTTTTTGTGTTTTGAAAAACTGTCACATCAGCAATATAAAAACTGAAAACACGCGTTTTTCGCGGGTTAGAGAGTGGCGACACAGTCGGGAGAAGGGCCACTGAAGCACAAAACTTTTGCGAGAAGCACTAAGTCGCGAAACAGTAGCGAGACAGTCGCGGTAACGTCTGTCTGAATTTGGAAAAATCCAATTTTAGCCAAACAGCATTTCGCGAGAAGCTTTTGGTCGCGAGACAGTCGCGAGAGAGTCGCGAAAGTTTCTGTGTGACAGAATAATAAAAAAAATATTTCCCTCAAGCCTTTTCGCGGGAAGCTCTAAGTCGCGAGCTTCTCGCGAAACAACCCCTGAACCAGTGTTTTGAAGAAAAAAAAAACACAAAAATGCATTTTGACCAAAAACACAAGACACGAAAGTATAAAATCACTTTCAAAAACAAATAAAACACTCAAAAATCTTTTTGGGTTTGATCAAACAAAGATTGAGCATGTGAAAACACATTTAATCAAGTACAATCACACAGATGAATATGACATTTATTGAACATAGACTTGTGTGTTGTGTGTGGATATCAAAAAATGAGATAGTCCTTAGACCAATGTGAAGCTTCAATGATCAATTCAATCAAGGCATACACAACTAGCACTAGCTTATGTGACCTATCTCAATTATAGAAACATGCATATATGACCTCCCACACGTACTTGATAACAATTCATTGAAGCTTTTCATTTGACTCCATATTCAACATATCATTTGCAACTTTTGAGCAAAAAAAATCTTATTTAGAGATAGATGCCTGAAATTTTTGATATTTCAATTGATGAGTTAGCCTTTGGCTTTTTGGGCATCAAACATTTTATTTGGTCGCTTTCCCTTTTTCCTAGTCGAATACTAGTTTGTGCGACAGGCTTTTGCAGCTCTATATCTCTTTTCATTTGGAGATTTACATTTAGAAAGCTCTTTTAAGCAAAAAAAAAGTGGGAAGATATATAGGCATGAGTCTATGCATGTCTCAAGATCAACAAAACCATTCACTAGTCATTCATGACAAGGTTGAAGATCTATTTACAACAGTCACATAGATTTCAGAATTTCTTCCACAATGATATGAGTGCATGAGAGACAAGCTAAGCTCGTTAAATGCACAAAGCCATAAGTACAAAGGTACAAGGCAAAACATGCTTTGAGACAAAACTCAACAAAGTGATCAAACTTTTTGGATTTTCTATAATTTTTTTAAGTGTTTTTGAATTATTTTTTTTTTTTGAACACACCCAAAACAGAACAAGAAAAGAAAGATCAACAAAAACAGCTGGTACAAACCAACCAGAAAAAATAACAACAGTAAAAAGAAAGCAATGCATGAAAAGATGCAACAGCAAATGTCCCTAAACATTGAAAGAATTTATGCGTGGACGTGTTATAATGCTTATGCATGAGTACCCCTCTTCACCCACACGTCACGTGCGTTTGGGGTGATATCCTTAACGGATTGGGTACGAGAATTTGGACTGTCAAACCTTCTGGTGAAACTCTCCAAGCAAGTGGTGAAGGCACCGATCATTTTCATCACGTCCATAATACCGAGATCACGATTTTAACTTCTCGGTTGTTCACCACCCCAAGACCTCATGTCATTTCTCCTTCCTCGTGACCGAGGTGCGCTTGCATTGTTGTCTGATCTCAGCTTTTGACAGTTGGGTCTGCTATGTCCTTGCAGTCCGCAGTAATGACACACATAATCCGTTCTAGGACCTCGTTGTGATCTTGGGAGAGATCTTCCTCTGGTTTCATGTTTAACCACAGATTGATTTCGGGGCTTATTCACCATTCGTTGCTCAGCCACATTCTTCTTCTTCACGTCCTCAACTTTCTCAAGAATGGGCTCTTCTACAACTGTCTCGTTTGCCTTCACAAACTTTACTTCTTTGGTGATTTTGACTGATGAGCTGCTTCCTCCGGTGTATCCCAACCTGGACTTGTCTGAAGAAGGTTTTTGAGATGAGATAACATCATCTAACTTCTGGGAGGAGACTCTCTCTATCTTGGCATGAGCTTGCACTACCTCTTGCTCAAGAAACCTCACCTTCGTATAGGCTTCAGACAACTCGCCATTTAGTGTCTCAATCTCACACTTAGCCTCTTTATATCTGACCAAGAGACTTCTGTAATCTTCCTCAGCTTTCTTCATTTTCCTTACAGCTGTCTTGGCTACTCTGGTATACTCTCCCGACTTCTCAAGTAGTAAGAAGTAATTTTCTTGAAGATTAGCTGTATTCTCTTCCTCTTCAACATCTGATTCTTCCACAATCCTAATAGACTCTGAATCAGAATGCTCACCAAGCTCCTTCACAAGTGCACCCAAATCATCTGTGGAATCCACATGTGCAATGGTCATGAAGGCGGAGTAGTTTCCCTCTCTGTCACAGCTCTCTTCCGAGTCTGAATCAAAAGAGTCTGAATCACTGAGCGTCATGGCATAAGCCTTGCCTTTTCACCTCAGAAAATTTGGACACTCCTTCTTTAGATGTCCAATGCCATTGCACTCATAGCACACAATGTCTGAAGGAGGTTGAAAATCCTTTCCTTCTTTCCTCTTAAACTCTTTCCTATCACCTCTCGAAGATGAAAACTTCCCTCTGTTGAAAGGTTTCCCACTGTTCTTCATCTTCAGAAATTTTCGGAAGTTTTTCGCAAGAAATGCTACTTCCTTCTCCACCCCATCTTCTTCGGAGGAATCATCTATCCTTTCGGTGATGGTTTTAAGAGCAAGTGATTTACTCATCTTATGGGAAGGCAGTCCCATCTCATATGTTTGGAGAGACCCAACTAATTCTTGAATTTTGATCTCATCCAAATCCTTGCTTTCCTCTATAGCTGTAACTTTTGCTCTAAAGCTTTCAGGCAAGGACCTCAGTACTTTTCTCACCACCTTAGTGTCTTCAATCTTCTCCCCAAGATTGAGTTTAGCAATTACAATTTCATTGAGCTTCCCATAGAATGAATCAAACGGTTCATCATCACCCATCTTGAGCTCTTCAAATTTGGTGGTAAGCATTTGAAGCTTTGTGTTCTTAACTTTCTTTGTACCCTCATAAGTGGTCTCCAAAATCTCCCAAGCTTCTTTGGCAACTGTCATATGAGAGATCCTGTGGAATTCATCAGGAGACACAGCACAAAAGATAGCGTTTAAAGCTTTACTATTAGCATTGGCTGCTGCGAGAGCTGCCTTATCCCAATTAGCCTTAGGAGCCCCTGGCTTAGTCCAGCCCATCTCTACCGCATCCCAAACGGTATCTTCTATAGAGCATAAAAATGCTCTCATTCTGACTTTCCAGAATGCATAATTGTTCCCATAAAAAAATGGTAGAACATTAAGCGATTGAGACCGGTCCATCTCAAAAAGGGTCAAGGATCACACTAAGGTATTTAAACCATAACAAGTGTACCCACTCTAATACCAATTGAAAGCTCGAAAACGTGTTGAAAACACAAGAGCTGTTTAGACCCCCCCAATTAAAATTACAGCTCGATAGATTTTACACAACTTTAATACAAAGTGCGGAATAATGTAAAAGCGAGCGGATGAACAAGTAAGCTACTCTAATCCATAAACTAAGCAACACAGCAGTATAATGGAATTAAACAAAAGTAGGGAAGAAGGATGCAAACACAGAAAACACCGAGACGTGTTCTCGAAGAGGAAACCGAAGAACTCGGTGAAAAACCTCTCCCCCGCCCTCCAAGCGGAAATCGATCCACTAGACAATCAGTTGGGATACATGAGTAAGCAAGAGACCCTCCAAGCCTAATTTACCCGATGTACCTAAGCCCTCCAAGCTCCTACTCCAACAAGGCTTCTCGGAACCGTGTCTTGTCTAGCACCCCGGATCCCGCAACAAGCTCCATGTTGCATCTGCCATTCCAGGCTTCTTCCAATGCTTCCCAGCAGCACCAAAACGTCACTTAACACTCTTAAAGGGTGTGGTAAGTGTTTGGGCTATCAACCTCTCAATGGTGTGGAAATGGAGAGGGAAGGGTTGAGGAGATACCACAAGCAAGTGTATAGAGAAAGGTGGGGATGACAATCTCTAATTCCCAATGTGTTTGGCTAGGGTTTTCTCTCTGAAGCATTCCTCAACATTTGTGGGTAATGAGGGTATATATAGGATATGTGCAAAATGTGTGAGTCAGTCAGTACAGGCTGGCAGAATAGCTTGTCTCGCGGGTGTCTCGCGGGAAGGCCTTACCCGCGAGATACTTGTGAGAGACAACTGTCTCCACCTGGCCTGACTCTTCGCATTCCAGCACGTGCAGGGCACATGCTTCACTTCGCGGGAAGCTAGGTCGCGACATACCCGCGAGAATCCTTCAGCCTCCAAATGCTTGAGTCTTCACACACTCTCTATCACACACCCCTTACAACAAATCCCACAACAAATACAGGGTATAAACGATTGATAATAATTACAATCAAATTTGGCACGGAATAAAAGCCAACAAAATATATAGTTGTAAATAACAACTTTACAATTATACCGAGCCCAATCCATGCCCTCATTTTGTATAACATAATCGTTAAATATAATACTTTGAACTAATATATTGTTAGGCTATGTGGAGTTTGGTTTGTATTCGATTCGGTATTTGACCCTGCCCAAATTGGAAGCGTCACGACTTTAAATGAGACATTTTCTAAGACTTAGTCCAAGGAGTGGAGGTTTGCCCAATTTGACCCTATTATTTTGGGGTATTTATAGGTCGCTACAAATTAGGTTTGATAATTGTATTGAAAACCATCCTTTACAGTCGCCTTTATATTTTTTTCTCCTTGCTGCAACTCTGTGGACATAGGCACATTATCGAATCACGTATATCTTGTGTCATGTGATAGTTTTCTTGGTGCATATTTTTCCTTTGTTTTTCATTTCTCACAAGTTGAGGAATAATTAGGTTAAATTCCTAACATATATTGATGAAACCAAATTAATTTTGAACTCTTTCTCTTAGTGGCTTGTAAGCCATACTTTTAGGAAGGTTAAATTTGTTAACCACGATATAGTTAAATGTGTTCTTTTGTTTGGTCTTGAGATAGAGAAGTCCCTCCCCCTGTAATTTGTTTCTAATTCTCTGCTTTCATTGAATATTACATGTTTACCTAGAAAAAAAAAATCACTAAATACAATAGAATACACATTATTCAGTTTTTCTTTTTATTTGCTATTATTTACTACTATGTGTTGTGACTAGATATGCTGTTGTTGAGGAATTGGCAAGCCGAGGGGCGACCGTACATACATGCTCTCGAAATGAGGCCCAACTCAATGAATGTTTACCTGAGTGGAAGATGAAGGGATTTCGAGTCACTGGTTCAGTCTGTGATGTGGTGTCTCGAACCCAACGAGAAGAGCTAATGAGCAGAGTCTCCTATATGTTTAATGGCAAACTGAACATCCTTGTAAGTACTTTATTTCCTCTACATCACTGCGTTTTGCGTGGCATTTGAAAGCATACTCCAAAGATGATGAATTGTAAATGATCATTTTACGTTCCTTTCTATACTTAAATCTTCGATTTCATTTTTAGAAGATCAATCTTTGATCAACAATTTAAATGACATTGGAATATTACTTGGCCAGAGCCACTTCATTTGTGCTTTTGCAGTTGATACATTCAATTTATAGTTAATCTAATACGGTTTTAGATAAACAATGTGGGAACAACCACATCGAAACCAACCTTGGAGTACACATCTGAAGATTTCTCATATCTCATGTCTACCAATCTTGAATCTGCATACCATATGTGCCAAATGGCTTATCCTCTTCTGAAAGCTTCGGAAGCAGGAAGCATTGTTTTCGTTTCTTCGGTTGCTGGTGTAGTAGCCATAAATACTGGAGGGTCTATATATAGTGCAGCGAAAGGTAATTTCTTTGTGCTATTTAACTTTTTAATGCAAGCTTATGGGTTATAAATTCTAGCTGTGACATCGAATAATGCGATCAACTTTTGTCTGATATTTATTTGAAGGAGCGGTGAATCAACTTGCAAAAAATTTGGCATGTGAGTGGGCAAAGGATAACATAAGAAGTAACTCTGTTGCGCCATGGTTTACCAAAACTCCCCTGGCTGAAACTGTAAGTGTGCTAGTGCTTGAAGATTGTTAAAATATGGTCATTGTTGAATGTCTTAGGGAGATGATATGACACGACACATTTAGTGTAATGCACACTCTCAGTAAACAACATTTGTAACAAATAATCCTGTTTTGATTTTTTCATGTGCTAAGAAATGGGAACAATTTACCGAATTTATCCTTACTGCAGTATTCTAATATCTTGACTCCTTCAGAGAGGTCATTATCTGAGTTAGGTTCCATGAATCATGATAACCATGACAATTTATATTATCTTCTTTGCAGTATCTAAGCAATGAAAAATTATTGGAGGCTATTATCTCTCAAACCCCTCTTGGACGTGTAGGAGAGCCAAAGGAGGTTTCTTCCTTGGTGGCATTCCTATGCCTCCCTGCGGCTTCTTACATAACCGGTCAGACTGTTTGTGTTGACGGAGGGATAACTGTAAACGGCTTCAACTTCCCATGAGCAGCAGAAAATGATGTTCAGACACTCCTTATTGGAATATGTTTGTTAAATATAAATTATTAGCAATGCAATGTGTTATACGGCTAATATGTTTAATATATTGGTACTGCAAGGAAAAATAAATAAATATAGTTTACTAGTTCTGTCAGTAATTGGAAGAAAAAAAAAATGATTGTAGCAAATGGGATGCACAAACCTCTCTTCTTGGCATTTTCTAAAGTTATTGTATATCTATCTAAATCGTTGTTTTTTATTCTTACTTTTATAAATATAATGCATATATGTGTTGGAATATTTACGTGTGAGTCATTGGCAGAGTCAGGGAGGGCCCCCTCACTTTTCAAATTTTCCATTTATAATATTGAAAAAAAAAAAAATGAAAGTTTAGGAAAATTAACTTACCGGCCCCCCTAGGATTTTGAGATTAGAAAAAATCCAAAAAACAAGTCAAGTCAACTGAAACAAACCAATGAAATACAAAAATCTGGCCTATTCTTGGGCATATACTCTTTCAAATCCAAATCAAAGGACCAAAAATCTATGACAAATTCCCAAATTTAACTCCATACAAAAACCCCAAATCAACAATATAAGGAAGAAGAATCCCTTTCAAATTAGGATTCCTCTAGGATGAGGACTCATCCAAATACGAAAAAGAAAAAATATTTCTAATTTAAAAAAAAAAAAAATCTCTTGCGCCTTTGCCATTGTCTCCACGCTACAATGTTTCGACACTTTGCCTCCACAAGTCACTATGGTAGTGTATAAGAAAAGTGACAAGGTGTTCAATGTTCGTAGATGGAGAGGGGACAAGGCAAGCCTAAAAAAAGGCTCACACAAACAATCTTGAAATAAGTCCCAACAAAAAGAGTATTGTCAATGGTGTTAGACCTTGATGAGGTGTGAGGTTCCCACGGATGGGACATGTGGGGTTTACACGTGGTTCCCATAGATAATGTGCAAAAGAAGGAAAAGCCCATAAGCAAGGAGGAGCAAGGAAGATTATCATGTTCACTTACCCATGGTTGAGTAAAGGGTTCTACTATGTGTGTGTTGGTGACTGCCAAAGTTATGCAAGAAAGACTCTCATATTCACCTCATTTATAGTTAAGTAAACAGAACGTTATTGGTGATGGTAATGCATGACAAACGAAACAATGATGGAATTTAGTTAGCCCAATCTGAGATGATTTCTTGAATTTCACATGCAAAATTTAGTTGGACTAGATGAATTTATTAGGCCAATGCTAATCCTCTAATTGGATTGTGGTTTAAGCTTAACATTTAACAAACGAAACAAGGATAGAATTACATAATCCCTTACCCCCCTCAAAAAATATTTAATAGTGACAAGTAGCTTATATTTATTATTTATCAAAATTAAAAATTCTAAGAGTTCACCCCCCCCCCCCCCCCCCCCCCCCAAAAAAAGAAAAAAGAAAAAAAAAAACTAGTCTTTTAAGGCACTAAAAGAACTTTAAAATAAAGAGTAATATCTCATTAAAAAAAAATGATAAGATTACTAATATATTATACCAATTTTATATAATCTCCACTCAAAATCGTAATTTTTGTGAAACTTAATAATACGTGATAATTCTTTAGAGGTCTTTATACAATTATATTTAAGACATGCAACTAAAGAAAATTCAATTTCAATTTCAAATTCAAAATAATAATAATAATAATTGGCATGAGTAGTAAAATGTTGTGTGAGTTTTAGGCATTGTTATATGTATTTAATATGCTTAATTTTTCTAATTTTCTTTAGTAATCAAATATTTACTTGTTCTATGTTATTTTGTTAATATTTGGAATAAGAAAAGAGTGCAAAATCCCATGAAACATCAATTGAGAATTTCCCAAAAAGGAAAAAAAAACAAAAACAAAGATATCGAAGATCCTGTATATTAAAAGATTGATTGGAATAATACTTTTCTAAAATGATTCTTGATCTGTGTATTTCTTTGTTATTTATGGATCAAATAATTGTTATATATGATAGTGTGTATTTCACAAATTTGTAGGTATTGCTGGTAAATGAAATAAATTTTCGATGTAAAAATTCAAATGTTTTAGAGGCTAAAAGTAATTATTTCATAACACGTGAATAAAGATAAAAATATATTACAAATACCGAATAGATGCCAATTTGAATTCAAAGTTTTATATAAAATTTATAAATTCTTTAATTACTCAATAGAATAAAACTAATTCAGTTCAGATGAAAGCAAAAAACAAAAACTTTAGTCCATATAATTTGAGATCAACAATGAATTCTCAATTTTATATGGAATATAGTATAAAAACCTAAGAAATCGAATCAAGAATTTCCCTGAAATATTGGTTTAGTCATCTTTTGCAAAGTATGAAAATTTTTATTAAATGCATATATACCTACATGTATATGTCTATGTATGCGTGTGTGAGAGTGAGATTTTGAAATTCATCCAACTGCATTTTAGGACTACAGGTCCATAAAAGAAGTTCTTGGTTCCGTCCTTGCTAATGAAGCGAAGCCCAAACCTGAAGGATATGCAGACTTAGTGCCTATTTGGTTTGGTGTTTTTTTCTTTCAAAAATAACAATTACAAGAAGCTGAACCAAACTCACCTTAAGACATGATGTTAGAGGACCCTTTGAAATTCACAAAACCACATGGAAGGAAAGCTTTGCATTTTATCCTTTTCTTTTCCTCCGATTGGCAAGATAATTAGACCAGGAGGGTTACAAATTTACCTCTCATCCTCATCCAGTTCACATTGGATGGAATTTAAAATGCCACTTTTACAAAACAGAAGAACACACAACACAGAAGAGAACATTTGGAAATGTCTCATTTAAAAATCATAAGGAGATTTACGTTTATTGTCAGTCATGTTTTGGGAGGAAGCCACTCACTGTCACCCCTCCATCCACACAAATAATCTGCCTGGTTATGTAAGAGGATGCAGGTAGGCAAAGGAATGCCACAAGGGACGAAACCTCCTTTGGCTCTCCAGGGCATCCAAGAGGAGTTCTCGCATTTACCGATTTCGAAAATTGCTTGTCATTGAGAGCCTGCAATAGTAACGAGAAGTCACATAAAGGACTTATTTCATATCATGTAAATGAATACAGAATTATTTTTAACTTAGTGAGCTGTCCGAGTCTCAGCAACATCCTAACTTCTTCAAAAAATGTTTTTGAGTATTAAAGCCTAGGAGTTCCATTTCTATTTCAGGTGTAAATGTCCTGCACCGTTGCGTACACGCACACGCACGCCCACACGTTTCTGTTATCTTCTAACTCTACATATGACTTGCATGTGGCCCAAATAAATAGAACATGATAAAGATTAACTGCACACAGAACAGTGAAAAACACATTCATTGAATGCACAAGCATGGTGAAAGGGTGCTACAGCCGGGTTCTGATAAACCAAGGTGCTACACAATTACTCCTAATATTGTCTTTCGCCCACTCGCATGCCAAATCTTTAGTTGGTTGGTTTATTGCTCCTGCATAGAGAGAAAAAAAAAGACTAGACTCAGAATTTAAAAGTTTACAAATCTATAAGGTTTGAATAATATGCATATTGTTTTAACAGATCAAATCGAAAAAATAAAAATTTAAATTACATAAGTAAATTACCTTTACTTGCACCATAAATAGATCCAACATTTAGTGCCACCACACCAGCAATAGAAGAAATACAAACAATGCTTCCTACTCCTGATGCTTTCAAAAGAGGATGTGCCAGCTGGCATAAATGGTAAGCAGATTCAAGATTGGTAGTCATAACAGTAGAGAATTCTTCAGCTGTGTAATCTACAGTCGGTTTCCAGATGTTTGTCCCCACATTGTTTATCTAGGATAAAAAATTTAGTAAGAACAGGATTTTAAAGGTTCACAGGAAGGAAAGCCATTCCAAGAGTAGCTGTGAACATTTCTATAAGAAACAATGGTATGAGAAACTCCTTTGGAGGATTCACAAATATAAAGTTTTCTAAATTTAATTTATGCAACTAGCTAAGCAAATAACTATCCTGCTCCTGGGTTCAGGCTACCAGAATTAGGATGTAAAGAATGATTGAAGTTATGCATTTGCAATTTGTTTATACCAGAACGCTGGATGGTCCTTTTTTCTTCTCAAACTAAAAACAATGATATTGATGGTATAGTAATGCTTTTATTTTATTGGTAAGTTACGCACATACCCAATGACTGTGAGTATTTAACCCATAACCTTACCCTCCACCTAGCACTTGCAAATGGAGGAGCTGCCAGTTGAGCTAGAGCTCATTGGCAATGGCATAGTGGAGACTGGTTAAACAATTATTTATAAATATGATGTTCAAAATACACAAAGCCATATACAAGCTACAAATTTGGGGAAGCCCAAATAACATAACATGGAACAATTATCTTAGTAAATACATAAATGTCACATGCAGTGCACTAGGCTCCCACCTTTACGAGGTCTAAAGGAGGTCAATGGTAGGTAACTTTACCCCCAATTTTAGTAAGAATATAACAAAGGAAACTACAATTTGATGCTAATTCACATTAGACTCCACTATGTTCTAATGTGGCAAGTGATGATTTTGATGGCCTAACTATCTTTAAATATTGTTATAGATAAGCTCAATTTTATTTTTTTTTATTTTTTTTTTTGGGTGGCTGAATATTGGGTTTTATTTCACCTAAAAAGCTGCACAGTTCAAGCTAGAAAGCTACAGGAAAAAAGTTTCCAATCTTTCAGAAAGTAACTTCCTTATGATCCGCAACTCCATCTCTTCAACCAGTTCCAAGAATTATCTACTCCCTAAACCTCTTTTCCAGTTAAAATCTTTGAAAATTGGTATAGATGAGCTCAATTTATTGGTTTTTTTTTTTTGGGGGGGTGGGGTGTGGTGGGCGCTGAATACTGGGTTTTTATTGTCCATAAGAGGCTGCTAAGTCCGAGCTAGAAAGATACAGGAAAAGGATTTCTCATCTTTCAGAAAAGTAACTTCATTATGATCTGGGAATCCCTCCCTATAACCAGCTTCCAGAATTATCTAATAACTTCAAATTCCTCAAGTCTGGCAATTCATTTGTTTCAAAAATGACTTGTTTCCTTGTGTTGTTGCAACTCTGAAAATGATCCAAATAACATTTTATGTCATTTACCTCGCACAGAAAATTATTATTATTTCATTTAGGCACAGTGGTGATGGAGGTGGTGGGGATGGCAGATGAGATGGTGCAACAATGAGGGTAGTGGTAGAGGTGTTAGCAGCGATAGTGTGAAGGCAATGGTAGCGGTGATGGTGGTGTTGGTCACACAAAGGAATGGAATAGGAGAGGGTACAATGGAATGGCAGAAAAATAAAAGACATTTAGCAATATCTAGAACCTATTTTCTATTGCAATCCCATTTGTGTCTGTCATGGTTGTCTAGAATGATTACACTTAATGAATTCCACTGATAACCTCACTTCTATTCCAGTCCCACAACAGCAGCAATGATTCATTGTTACATTACAATCTTGTGATGCTAAAATTGCTATGTAGAATGCAATGAATTAAACTAAACACATCAAAAATAAATAAAAAAATAAACTGAACTGAATTGAGACTTACAAGTATATTAAGTCTCCTGCTAAACACTGACAATACTATGTCCATCAGCTTGACTCGTTCACCACGAGACATCACATCACAAACTGAACCTGTGACTTGGAAACCCTTTATCTCCCAATCATGTAAGCATGCATTGAGATAGGCTTCATTCCTTGGGCATGTATGTACTTTCACACCTAGCCCTGCCAATTCCTCCACAACAGCATGCCTGAGACAATTACAAAACATTGCAATAAGCATTTACTAGTTTTTATAAGATTAGTACTATGTAGCCACCGGCACCATAGAGGCAGAGTCCTTCAAAAACAAACATCCATGAAGCCGTTAACTTGAGAGAGAGAGAGAGAGAGAGAGAGACCCAATTCCTTGTGTTCCACCAGTAACAAGAGCAGTCATTCCCAGAAGTGATCATCTATCATCTCTGCACCTACTCCCTGCCTGCACCATGTTATCCCCCATCTTAATCTCTCCTTGATCTATTGATTTCAATGTACTTCTAGTAGCTCAAATGAGTTATAGAGTAATGATTACAATGTTTTCTCCCCCTCCATTGATTATACCTAAGAAATTCAGCCCAGTGCAATTACTCAAAACAGAAAAAACAAGAACTTAGATAAAAACAATAAATACAAATGTTTTAGCATAAGCCAAAAACAGGTCAGAAGGAGTTGGCTAGGTATATATTAATTTAAATTGTTGATGTACCTTCCCTCCAAGCATTTCAAGTGATTGTTAACTGAAAGCTCGAATTTGTGTGAAAACAGAAGAGCTTGTTTAAACCCTCAAATTAAAATTACAACTAGATTGCTTTTACTCTAACTTAGACTAAGTGCAGAATAAGAGTAAATGAGCACAAACAACTGAAAACACCACCTTAAGCCATATTCATCCATTATCAATAATATAAAGTAAAGCTTAAGAGTAGGGAAGAGAGATGCAAACACAAGATAACACCGAGACATGTTATTGAAGAGGAAATCGAAGAACTCAGCGAAAAACCTCGTTGCCGCCCTCCAAGCGGTAATCAATCCACTTGAGAATAAAGTTGGAGTACACGAATAACAAAAGACCCTCCAAGCCTAGTTTACCCAATGTACTTGAGCTCTCCAAGCTCCTACTACCAACTGGCTTCTTGGAACCTTGTCTTCTCTAACTTTTCCGGATCCCACAATTCAACCCAACTGCATCCGCCAATGAATGGCTCCTTCCAATGCTTCCCAGCAGCACCAAAACCTCACTCGACACTCAGATTGGGTGTGGTAAATGTTTGGACTATCAATCTCTCAAGGATTTAGAGATGGAGAGGTAGGAATAGAGAAAAACTACAAGAAAATGTGTAGATGACTGTAGGTATAACAATCTCTAACTCTCAAGTGTATTTTCTAGCGTTTTCTCTCTGAAAAGCACTCCTTACAATATGTAAATAATGAGAGTATATATATAGTGGGTAAAGACTTGGTAAAATAAACATGACAAATTAGCCAAACAGAATGTTTTGCGAGTATTTCACAAGAAGGCCTTACCCGCGAGACACTCGCAAAAACTCCAAGCTGGCATGACTCTTTGCCTTCCAGTCATGTGCTCTACACGTGTCTATTTTGCGGGATAGCTTCTCGCGAGCTTCTCGCGAAATCCACTTATTCTTCATTTTAAGCTTGAGTCTTCACACTCTTTCACACTCATCCTTTACAATTAGAACCACATAAATACAGGGAAAAATGATTGAATAAAATTACAATCAAATTTAGCACGGAATTAAAGCCAACACAAAATAGTTGTAAATCACAACTTTACATTAACTTAAAAAGTGCATATATATATATATATATATAATCTTCTTTATAGTAATACAAAATAAATAAATAAAATTCTTCAACTAGCCGATCTGATGTTAGAATTTCTTCTCTCTTGTCAGTTCGAATCACTTCATATTACAAAAATATTGTAATAAAACAACTGGGAAAGGTCAAAGAGTAATACAGCTGCTAGAAGGACCCAAAAAAAAAAAAAAAATTACCATTAAATATACAAAGAACAATAATTAGGAAGAAAAAAAAAAGTTCAATTGCATTGATGATGTAGGACAACCTAGGCTTCCCACCTAGATTAGTCCTACCGTAGAACCTCAGGCTTCCCACCTAAGGTGTTTGGAATCACCACCAAAAAAACACTATGCAATCTCTGCAATAATCTCAATAATAATAATAATAATAGTTTGTCCCTACAAAGAAATCGTCTAGAGCTTTATATGCAGCTTCCAGGAATCACAAAGATAAGGATAAACTCTCCTAAACAATTTCAAATACTAATATGATAATCCTAAACAATTTCAAATACTAATCTGATAATCCTAAACAAAAGATAATGATGAACAACTAATCCTAACCAAACTCAAATACCAATCCAAACTAAACAAATAATTACGTTACAATCTGAAATTATCCACTGAAGGTCTAAAATGAAATATTGAAATAACTTTTGGTTATGCTCCTGCATTAATTACTCCAAAAGACAAGCAAGGGAATACCAAGGTTATGTTATTTATAGTGGAGCTTAGACTGAATGGGGTCAAAGAATATGGCTAAGTTGCCACGTCTAATCATGTCTAGGGTAGAAACCATTTACACACATCCCTCCGTCAACACAAACAATCTGCCCAGTGATGTAGGATGGTGCAGGTAAGCAAAGGAATGCCACAAGAGATGAGACCTCCTTTGGATCTCCAAGATGCCGAAGAGGAGTGTAAGAATACACCTCTTCTAGGTATTCTTTGTTGCTGAGCACCTACAACATATAAAGACTCAAGGTCAACTTTGATAGTTTTGCTGAACTGGACTTAAGCCTTTATAAGTTCCAAACATCAATTAGTGCAAGTACTAATGTTTTTAACTTTGAACTTACTAAGGTGCAGATGCCATGTATATGATGACAGAGAAGCTTAAGTATTGAACATAATTTTAAAATGTGGAGACTAACGGTGCAATTTCTGTTTGGTAACCTAGAACTTTAACACAGTAGAGCTTAGGCAGCAAATCTAATAAGAAATGTTTCTTTTCAATTATATTTTACTCCCCTTAAATGATTGTAGTTAGGAGGGGTGTTTGAGTCGGTGATGGCTGTAGGAGTGTGGGGGATAACTTCCATGGAGAAATTAAGGCAACGGCCCTTGCCAACATGATGTTGCACACGATTAATGGTCACATAACAATCTGGAGTTACCTGCTCCACCATTGACGTTCTGATGTACCAAGGTGCAACTGCATTACTTCTTATATTGTCTTTCACCCACTCACAAGCCAAAGTTTTAGTAAGTTGATTAATTGCTCCTGGAATCACAAATATACAAAATTTCTTTATAAGCTTCTTGAGTTTAAAATTAATAGGAACATGGATACATTCATCTGTTAGGTAAATTACCTTTGGTCGCTCCCTGAACAGACATAGACTTCAGTGAAACAAAACCTGATACAGAGGAGGTGAATACAATGCTTCCCACTCCTGATGCTTTGAGAGGTGGATAAGCAAGTTGAGAAATATGGAAAACAGATTCAAAATTGGTTGCCATGAGAGTAGAAAATCCTGCAGCTGTGAAATCCACTACCGATTTCCGTATGCTTCTCCCGACAATATTTATCTACGGATCAAAAACAAGCCAGTCTTCCAGTTCAGTAAACAGGAAAAGCAGTTCAAAACTTCAAATTTTAACATTTTAAAACTCAAAATGGGAACACAAACAGATGCAATACATAATATTTTGAAATCCAATAAGGGAAACGCAAAATTCAATGTTTTTGTTCGTAAAAAATGAGGAAATGAAGAAGCTTACGAGGATGTTGAGCTTCCCATCAAACAAAGTGGACACAGTGCTCATAAGCTCCTCTCTCTGAGCTTGAACTGACACGTCACAGACTGACCCAGTAACCCCAAAACCCAAATTATCCCATTCACTCAGACACCCATCAAGCTCATTCTCATTCCGACAGCACGTGTGAACTCTGGCTCCAAACCCCACCAATTCCTCCACAATGGCATGCCTAAAAGGTAGAAAAACCAAAACCCAATTCCAGTTCACAATATAATTAATTTCTCAATTCTCACAAACCAAAGAGGAAAAGAAAATAAATTCCAAGACTTCTTTTTATCTATGTATGTCGTAAGGTTGAAATTTATCAACCATCTTGTTGGCTTTATTCTGTGTCAATTTGCTTGTAATTTAGCACTTAGTAACCCTGTATTTATGTGAGATTCATGTAAGGGTAGTGTGTGAAGAGAGTGCAAGAAAAACTCAAGTTTGTGCAAAGAAGCAGAGTTTCGCGGCTAGAACTCGCGGCTGACTCGCGACTAGCAAGCCGCCAACTGCAGGCACATGAGAAGCACACAGGGGAGCTGAAGGGTTACGCCAGCTGTTGCACTACAGGACAAAAGTCCTAGGCTGGCCAGGCCGTTAGGTCGCGACTTGAACTCGCGACTTGGACAAGCCACGAGGCCAAGCCGCCAACTAGCCCTATTTGGCAAAAAACTGTCTTTTCGTATTCCAAACACACACCACTATATATAGACTCTTATACCCACTAAATTGAGAGAGCTTCCAGAGAGAATTTTTAAGAGAAATCCTAGAGAAAAACAAGATTGATTCATCCACAATCTTTACCTTAGAGTCTCTACAAATTTCTCTACTCTCTTCCTCTCCATTGTCATACCATTGAGAGGTTCTTTGCCAAATCTTTATCTCACCATACCCACGTCTGTGAGAAGGTTTATTTGGTGCTTTTGGGAAGCAGTTAGGAAGGAACCAATATACATTGGTTGATGCTATGGTCTAGTAGCGGAATCCGAGAAGTTAAAGAAGAAATAGGTTCGACGCAACCTCGTTGGAGCAGGAAGCTTGGAGGGCTTAGGTACCTGGGTAGATTAGGCTTGGAGGGTCTATTGTTATTCATGTATCCCAACTACATTCTTTAGTGGATTATTTGACCGCTTGGAGGGCGGCGGAGAGGTTTTACGCTGAGGACTTCGGTTTCCTCTTCGATAACACATTGTGTGTTGTCCGTGTGTTTGCATCTTCCTTTCCTTTATCTTTGCCTTATATTTACTGCCGTGAATGTGTTTATATTTGGCTTAGATTAATTATCAATTCTGTGATTGGCTTATGTTCATGTTCCGCACATTAATTGTTTGATTATAAGCTTGAATTGATATTTTATAATTTGGGGTCTAAAAGTTCAAGGGTGTTTTCATACCCATATTGAACTTTCATTTAGTATCAGAGCAGGTACACTTGTTGTGGTTTTAATACCTAAGTGTGATCATTGACCCCTTATTGAGATGGATAGGTCTCAATCTCTCAATGTTCCACCATTTTTTTATGTTAATAATTATGCCTTCTGGAAAGTTAGAATGAGGGCATTTCTATGCTCTATTGATGACACCATTTGGGATGCGGTTGAAGTCGGTTGTACTAGGGCGGAGGCTGCTAAATCTACTTGGGATAAGGCAGCTCTTGCGGCAGCCAATGCTAACAGTAAAGCTTTAAATGCTATTTTCTGTGGTGTGTCTCCAGATGAATTCCACAGGATATCTCACATGACAGTGGCCAAGGAAGTTTGGGAGATTTTGGAGACAACTTATGAGGGGACTAAGAAGGTGAAGGACACAAAGCTCCAAATGCTTACCACCAAATTTGAAGAGCTCAAGATGGGTGAAGATGAGTCGTTTGATTTGTTATATGGGAAGCTCAACGAAATTGTCATTGCTAAGCTCAATCTTGGTGAGAAGATTGAAGATACCAAGGTGGTGAGAAAAATCTTGAGGTCCTTGCCTGAAAGCTTTAGAGCAAAAGTCACAGCCATAGAAGAGAGTAAAGACTTGAATGAGATCAAAATTCAAGAGCTGATTGGGTCTCTCCAAACATATGAACTGGGACTGCCTTCCCACAAGACGAGTAAATCACTTGCTCTCAAAACCATCACCGAAAGAATGGATGATCCCTTCGAAGAAGATGGAGTGGAGAAGGAAGTAGCATATCTTGCGAAAAACTTTCGCAAATTTCTGAAGATGAAGAACAGTGGGAAACCATTTAACAGAGGGAAATTTTCATCTTCAAGAGGTGATAGGAAAGAGTTTACGAGGAAAGAAGGGAAGGAGTCTCAATCTTCTTCGGACATTGTGTGTTTCGAGTGTAATGGACATGGACATGGACACTTCAAAAAGGAATGTCCCAATTATTTGAAGACAAAAGGAAAGGTCTATGCCACTACCTTGAGTGATGCTGATTCATCAAATTCTAACTTTGAAGATAGCTGTGACGGAGAAGGAAATTACTCCGCTTTCATGACCATTGCACATGTGGAATCCTCAGATGATTTGGGTTCACTTGTGAGGGAGCTTGGTGAACATTCTGATTTGAAGTCTATTGGGATTGTTGAAGAATCAAAGGCTGAAGAAGAAGAAGATACATCCAGTCTTCAAAAGAATTACGCCTTACTTCTTGAGAAATCAAGTGAATATACAAAGGTGGCAAAGGCGGCTGTGAAGAAAATGAAGAGAGCTGAGGAAGATTACAAAAGCCTGCTGGTCAGATACAAGGAGGCAAAGTGTGAGATTGAAGCACTTAATGGTGAGCTATCAGAAGCTTACACAAAAGTGAGATTTCTTGAGCAAGAAGTTGTGCAAGCTCATGCCAAGGTAGATAGGGTCTCCTCCAAGAAGTTAGATGATGTTATTTCATCTCAAAAACATGCCTCAGACAAGTCCGGATTGGGATATACCGGAGGAAGTAGCTCATCAGCAAATGTCACCAAAGAAGTGAAGTTTGTAAAGGTCAAAGAGACGGCTGTGGATAAGCCTATTCATGAGAAAGTTAAGGCTGAGAGGAAGAAGAATGCGGCTGATCAACGGGTGTTAATTAAGTCCCGTAATCAATCAGAATCCAGATATGGAGCTAGAGGAAGATCACTTCCAAGATCACAACAGGGTCCTAGAACGGATTATGTTTGTCACTATTGCGGATTGCAAGGACATACTAGACCCAACTGTCAAAAGCTGAGAGCAGACAACAATGCAAGTGCACCTCGGTCATGAGGAAGAAGAAATGACATGAGGTCTTGGGGTGGTGAGCAACCAAGAAGTCAAAACTGTGATCCAGGAATGATGGGCGTGATGAAGATGATCGGTGCCTTCACCAATTGCCTGGAAAGCTTCACACGAAGGTTTGATAGTCCTAACTCTCGTACTCGATCCGTCAAGGATATCATCCCAAATGCACATGACGTGTGGGTGACAAAGGGTACTTATGCATAAGCATTACAACATGTCCATGCATCAATACTTCCCATGTTTGTGAATATGCTTGGTTATGTGCTTCTTGCTAGTATTTAGGTTGTTATTTTGTTTGTGTGTTTGTCTTTGGTTCAAATGTTTTTACATTATTTTTTTGTGTTATGTTTTTGATCAATCTTTAACTGCTTTTGTGTCAAAAATCCAAAAACACATAAAAAGTAGAAAATCCAAAAAGTTTGATCGGCTTTGTTGAGTTTTGTCTCAAAGCATGTTTTGCCTTGTACCTTTGTACTTATGGCTTTGTGCATTTAACGAGCTTAGCTTGTCTCTTATGCACTCATATCATCTGTGGAAGAAGTTCTGAAATCTATGTGACTGTTGTAAATAGATCTTCAACCTTGTCATGAATGATTAATTAATGGTTTTGTTGATCTTGAGACATGCATAGACTCATGCCTATATATCTTCCCATTTTTTATTTTTATGCTTAAAAGAGCTCTCTAAATGTAAATCTCCAGATGAAAAGAGATGTAGAGCTACAAAAGCCTGTCGCACATACTAGTATTCAACTAGGAAAAAGGGAAAGCGACCAAAATAAAATGTATGATGCCCAAAAAGGCAAAGGCTAACTCATTAATTGAAATATCAAAAATTCCAGGCATCTATCTCATAATGAGATTTTCTTTGCTCAATAAGTGCAAATGATATGTTGAATATGGAGCCAAATGAAAAGCTTCCAAGAATTGTTATCAAGTGCATGTGGGAGGTCATATATGCATGTTTCTATAATTGAGATAGGTCACATTATCTAGTGCTAGTTGTGTATGCCTTGGTTGAATTGATCATTGAAGCTTCACATTGGACTAAGGACTATCTCATTTTTGATATCCACACACAACACACAAGTCTATGTTCAAGAAATGCCATATTCATGTGTGTGATTGTACCTGTTTAAATGTATTTTCACATGCTCAATCTTTATTGATCAAACACAAAAAGATTTTTGAGTGTTTTGATTTGTTTTTGGAAAGTACTTTGTTTTTACAAAATTGTCAAAAATTTCAAAAACAGTGTTGCCCTGTTTTGTCGACTAAGTGGCCGTTTGGATTCAGCGTCCGCGTTTCAGCAAACGCGTTTTCCCTTTTTTTTTTTTTTTGGGCCGCATTGTTTGACTTTGAGAGACAAAAAATATTGTGCATGAACAGTGCGTGCACTGTTCACGCACTGTTCATGCATTATTCAAGCAATAAAAAATATTAAAAATGGGTCCCACGGCATTATTCACACATTTAAAAATTATTTTGCTACAGTGTTTTTAGTTTTCAGTTTCAGCAACAATAAGTTCAATCCAAATAAACCCTAAGTCGCGGGTTGGCCCAGTCGCATGCCCTAGTCACGAGCTCACTCCGAGATTTTCGCGACTCACTGGCGAGTCAATGCTCTAATCACGAAAAAGACTTAGAAAATTTTTTCAAAATTTGAGTTTTATGTTTTTCACGGCTCAGTGTGGCGACTTGTTCGCGGGTGGAAGGTCCAGTTGCGAGGGGTACTCAGAGATTTTCGCGGCTCATCTCGCAACTATCTAGCGGGTAGACCTTCCAGTCGCAAAAAACACTTAGAGAAAATTTTCAAGTTTCTTATCTTCACAGTGTTTCGAGGCTTACCCTGGCGACTTACTGGCGACTTGATCCAATCGCAAAAAACACGTGTTTTGCATTTTAAAGACAGTTTTTAAATGATTTTTCAGTTTTTCCCTCGAATATTAGTGACTATTCATTGTCTTCTTCATTTCTCTCACTCAAACACTCCGTGTCTCACTGAAAAAGAATCCATTTTTGCATCATGTCTTCTTCAAACACCAAGAAAAAGGTATGGGTTTTCTTTCCCTTACTTCATTCTTACTATGTTGACCATTATCTTCTTGATTTGAATGTTGCACCTATGTTCTGCGATGTAATGTGTTCAAAAATGGGTTTGCCTAAAATGTTGAATATGTTTGTTTGAGGTTAATATCTATTGTTGCTAAGTTTATTTTGTATCTTGTTTGTGCTTCAGTATGCTTGTCTCTAGTCTGAGCATTGTTCTTTTGATAGAGTTTTTACTCATTAGACTTATGGGTGTGGGGTTTTTCTGTGGTGCACTCTGTATGTGGCTCTGGGTCATTTGTCTATGTTTCTGTGATCTATATAGATTTTGTGTTCCATGGAATGTTTCTATGCTACAGTGAGTTGTGTGTATCATTTTGACCATTTGTGTTCTTAGTGTTGATCTGATTCTTGTGTTTGTGATTAAGTGAAATCTTTCTGATTCACATTCTTACCTGAATCTAATCAAGTTGATGTTGGTTCCCTGTGGTATTGCATTTGGTTCTCTGTGTGTCTATGCTCTTGCAGTTGACTCGTTGTTCCTCTAAAGGTAAAGACACTGTAATCGATGACCCGTCAACCCCGGTTGCTAAACAGACACGACTATCATCTAAGTCATCTAGAGACTCTACCACTGAGAAATTTCGGACACCTCTTGATTCAAAGACCTACACTGACTTCTTTAGAGAGGCTACTCCCATTGTGGAACGAATTGTCAAGTTTGATACTCTGGGGACTACGTTTATCCCTAAGGTTTTTGAAGAAAGAGATTGGGCTGATCTTTTTGGGAATTTTGAGGATCCAATTGAAGAATTGGTAAAAGAATTCTACTCTAATGCCAGATACACAGGGGTACAGTTAAAATGCTAGGTACGAGGAACAAAATTTTCTATCAATGCAGGCTACATTGCTCAGGTTCTTCGCATCACCAGACCAGAAAATGTGGATTTAACTCCGTATGATGATAGAGTTCTTCAAGCACAAGCCATCCTTCAAGTTCTTGGGAATGAACATGAAGTGGGAAGCACAGGATCATCTATAGGCACTGCACAGTTTTCACCTGAACTGGCAACTCTAAAGCTGATCATGTTCTCCAACCTCTACCCACTGTCAAACACTGCCTTCATCAGTCTTGGAAGGGCTAAATTTTTGTGTGACCTCATTACCGGTGCCCCAATTGACATCTGTGCTCACATATTCTAGATCATTGGCAAAACAGCGGCTCGATCAGCAACACGAACAATTCTTCCATTTTACAGTTTAATCATGAAGATTGTACTTTGTGAAGGTGTTAGTCCTTCATCAGATGAGAAAAACCTGCCTCATTCTCGTCCAATATCCATCATCACTCTCCAAGCAAGTAAGAGTCACTCCTCCAAGAAACCTAAGAGTGAGCCATCCACACATGCATCTCCCTCTGTTCATGCTACAACTACGTCAGCAAAATCAACCGGTACCCCATATGTTCCTCCTAGTTTCCAAATTCCCAAGCAAAGCTAATTTATTGAAAATGTGTTTCATCGGATTTCTAATTTGGAACGGCTTCTTAACTCCTTTCACAGTCAAACTCAAATGCGTCTCAGAACCATTGAGTTACAACTAGATAACATTCAGCAGAAGCTAGAAGATAGCCTTTAGCTATTCGTGCCAAAAAGGGGGAGAGCAGCACACAGTAAGGGGGAGAGCAGCATAAGGATGAAAAGGAGTGTGCATATTGAAAGGGGGAGTTGTGTGCTCAAAAAGGGAGGAAATTGATATAGTTGACATACACTCACACACTTACTTGTTAATCTGTTTACTAGTTGGTATAAACTCATGTGTAGATATGGTTTTAACACTTTTGGAAATCGTGTGGTTAACTTTTTTTTTAAGTTTTTCAGCATATATAATATGATGTTATTCAGCATATATTATTGTTATGTTTATCTGTTTGTACTCATGCTGCTTCTGTAAGCTTTAATGGTTTGTTTCTATGCATTTTGTAGGCCTTTGTGCTTTGTACCATGCTTTATGCAGTACCATGCTTTATGCAGCCTTTGTGCTTTGTTAAATCAGTACTTCTAACTAAATGTTATGCATTTCCTTCTAAGTACTGTCACTCTTATGCCCTTGTAGGATTTTTCCTAGATGCACATACTTCATGTACTATGCATTGGTTGAGTGTTGGTCATTCAAGTAATTTGCCTTGTGCTTGTCATCTTGAATGTCCGGATGTTCATTCCAAGTGTGAATGAGCATTGTGATCACTTGGTTATAGTGATTACCTGTTTTGGTCTTGCCATAATTTATTGCTTTACTCCATTATGCTTGATCGCATTGTGCTTGCTCCATATGCATTACAAGTTTCTGTATACAATGAACTTATTATGTTGTTGTGTTTCAGGAGATAATTGTTCTTATGGTTCAAAAGCTTCACAGATTCTAGAGTTAGGTGTGAGTGAGTTTTCCAACTGTTCCCAACTCACGCGTTTAAGTCTAGAGTTTGTTTTAGGGTTTTGTCACGGAATAGCCAAAGGGGGAGATTGTAAGGTTGAAATTTATCAACCGTCTTGTTGGCTTTATTCCGTGCCAATTTGCTTGTAATTTAGCACTTAGTAACCCTGTATTTAGGTAGGATTCATGTAAGGGTAGTGTGTGAAGAGAGTGCAAGAAAAGCTCAAGTTTGTGCAAAGAAGCAGAGTTTCGCGGCTAGGACTCGTGGCTGACTCGCGACTAGCAAGCCGCCAACTGCAGGCACGTGAGAACCACACAGGGGAGCTGAAGGGTCGCGCCAGCTGTCGCACCACAGGACAAAAGTCCCAGGCTGGCCAGGCCGTTACGTCGCAACTTGAACTCGCGACTTGGACAAGACGCCAACCAGCCCTATTTGGCAAAAAACTGTCTCTTCGTATTCCAAACACACACCACTATATATAGACCCTTATACCCACTAAATTAAGAGAGCTTCCAGAGAGAATTTTTGAGAGAAACCCTAGAGAAAAACAAGATTGATTCATCCACAATCTTTACCTTAGAGTCTCTACAAATTCCTCTACTCTCTTTCTCTCCATTGTCATACCCTTGAGAGGTTCTTTGCCAAATTCTTATCTCACCATACCCACATCTGTGAGAAGGTTTATTTGGTGCTTTTGAGAAGCAGTTAGGAAGGAACCAATATACATTGGTTAATGCTATGGTCTAGTAGCAGAATCCGAGAAGCTAAAGAAGAAATAGGTTCAGCGCAACCTCGTTGGAGCAGGAAGCTTGGAGGGCTTAGGTACTTGGGTAGATTAGGCTTGGAGGGTCTATTGCTGTTCATGTATCCCAACTACATTCTTTAGTGGATTATTTGACCGCTTGGAGGGCGGTAGAGAGGTTTTACGCCGAGGACTTCGGTTTCCTCTTCGATAACACATTGTGTGTTGTTCGTGTGTTTGCATTTTCCTTTCCTTTATCTTTGCCTTATATTTACTGCCGTGGATGTGTTTATATTTGGCTTAGATTAGTTATCAATTCTATGATTGGCTTATGTTCATGTTCCGCACATTAATTGTTTGATTATAAGCTTGAATTGATATTTTATAATTTGGGGTCTAAACGTTCAAGAGTGTTTTCATACCCATATTGAACTTTCATATGTAAAAATATGTACCCGATTCCGCGAGTGCCACCGGTGACGAAAGGTGGGGTTTGAGAAGAATGGAGAGGGTGGGTTTAGGAGATTAGACTTTTCAGAGAGAGTGAAGGTGGAATGAGAGTCTGAGACATTCCAACAGCGGCCAACCCGGTTCCAAGCAGGCAGCAGTACCGTAATAAGTTCGACAGGTAAAGTTTAGTTGTAAATTGTAAAGTCTTTTGATGTTCAAAAGGTTTTCTTTTTTTTAATTGATAGAATATCACAATTATGGTGTTTATGTCGAGAAAGTGTATGATGTTTTAGAAACTCCAAATTAGCATTAAGTTGGTGTTTTTAAGTCCAATAAAAAATTAATACCTGGCCTAAAAAGAAATGTTAGTGTATTGAACGGCCAAAATGGACAAATACCACATTTTTTTTGAAATTTTTAGCAAAAAAACAGTGTTTCGAAAATAAATGGCGATTTATCACTTTTTCTAGTACTCGAGTCCATGACACTTGAGTACCCTATTTTCTATTCCACCGTGGCACGGCTAATGTGGAAATTGGGCAATAAAAAAAAATAATGTGGTACTCGAGCTTGGTATACTCGAGTACCATGCAACACAATACTTGAGAATACCAGGCTCAAGTACCTTTTATTTGTCGATAATTGCAAAAAAAAAAAAAAAAAAAATTACAAGGTACTCGAGCTTGGTAAACTCGATTACCTTGTAACTTTTTTTTTTTTTTTTTAGGATTATCGACAAATAAACATAAACATAAAAATAAGTAGCTTTTTTTATGTTTTTATTTATTTGAATAGAAGCATTGTAAAATATAGAGATTTTAATTTGAGCTCGAGTACCTTGTAACTTTTTTTTTTTTTTTTTTTTGGGATTATCAACAAATAAACATAAACACAAAAATAAGTAGCTTTTTTATGTTCTTATTTATTTAAATAGAAGTATTGTAAAATATAGAGATTTTAATTTCAAAATATGAATTTAATTTCTACATTAAGTAAAACTGTTCACTGTTTTCTCATAAAAATTGTTCACTGTTTTTTGCAGAAACTATTTCTAGCATTTTGCATAAAATTATTTTCTGTTCAGCATTATTTAAAAATTTGTTCATTCTCTTTTCTGCATAAATTATTTTCTGATCACTATTTAAAAAATTGTTCCCTGTTTTCTCATAAAACACCTAGTGAAATTGTGTTTTCTAAATTTAAACGCCAAATCTGAATGCTTTTTCATGTTTGAATTTCACAATAATCGAATCTATTTTTCTGCATTGATAAAATCTATTTCTACATTAATAAAATTTGCTATATGCACATCATGCTTACTGTATATTCGAATCTGCTTACTGCATTCATAAAATCTGTTTTCTGCATTAAGTAAAACTGTTCACTGTTTTCTCATAAAAAACTGTTCACTGTTTTCTCATAAAAAACTGTTCACTGTTTTCTGCATAAACTGTTTTTAGCATTGGCATAAAATTATTTCTGTTAAGCATTATTTAAAAAAATTGTTCTCTTTCTTTTCTACATAAATTATTCTCTGTTCACTGCATAAATTGTTCACTGTTTTCTCATAAAACGCCTAGTGAAATCGTGTTTTCTAAATTTAAAAGCCAAATCTGAATGCTTTTTCATGTTTAAATTTCACAATAATCGAATCTATTTTTCTGCATTGATAAAATCTATTTTGATACACACTTTGTCAAAATTATCCAATAATGATAGACTGTGATTGGTTGTTTATCACTTTCTAATAAACTCACTATTTTTTCTACTTCACCTACAATCTACCATGTAGAAGTATAGAACAAGTGTGACAAAATGAGTAGAAATTAGAGATGATTTGAATACAATGAATCGTAATTTATTGAAAATCTCCCTTTATTACATTTTATTATTATTATTATTATTATTATTACTCCTTACTTAGTTTATCTAAAAAGTAAACATTTTTGGGTTTATCCAAAAATCTATGTCACGAAATACATGGTAGGAAATCTAGACCAAAGAACCGCCAAAATAAAAAATTGAGCGGCATTGTTGCTGTACTTAAATAAGTTGTCACAAGCAACATAAATTACCAAAAAAAAAAAAAAAAAAAAAAAAAAAAAAAAAAAACAGAAACTACATCCACCTGATCAAATAAAGATGGTAGCTTGAGTTTTAAGTTTTCACATACAACTTCAAAGCTGGTTCTTGACCAAATATTTTGTTTCTTTAAAGTCTTTCAATATCAGATTTGTTATATACTTTGCCTCTTGACCAACTTCGAAGCATGTAATGTGGAAAATTGGGATAAAACAATAAGCCACTGTGGGGCCGGTTATCCGAAAGGATGATGTAGAAATTGCAGGAAATGGGCTTGTGGCCCAACGGCCCAGTCCGAGGACACTCACTTATCCGAGAATAGTTGAAGAGAGATATTGTGGAACTAATATAAGAAAAAGGGATGGAAGTCATATATAGTGGCCCAAGACACGTCCGAGGATGAAACTCACCTCGGATACTATGGTCCGAGGTGAATGTAACTATCTTACTATTCGGGGTACTCCGCAAAGTTGTATTAGAACTGGAAAGTGAATATAGAACAAAGAAGGAACCAGGAGCGGTAACAAATATCTTCTGAAGCTGCTACCTCCACATTAAATGCTTCCCAGCTAACTCTCTGGCCACATTAATGTGGAGGTGATACCTGAACAGTAACCAAGCAGCCTTATGGCTGCTAAGCGAAGA
Organism: Quercus aquifolioides; assembly: GCA_019022515.1. NCBI lineage: Eukaryota > Viridiplantae > Streptophyta > Magnoliopsida > Fagales > Fagaceae > Quercus > Quercus aquifolioides. The sequence continues at coordinate 33,770,940 of CM032326.1, forward strand.
CTCCGGGAGGTGCTGGATGGGACAGAAAGAAGTCCTAAGAATAAAACCTACACGTGTACTGTGAAAAGAGAGAAACGGACGTAGTATATAACCTGAAAGCGGATGACAGTAAAGAGGACTTTTGGAAAAAAGAAAAAAGAAAAGGAAGGAGAAGAACAAGAGAACCCAGAAAGATACCCCTTGAAACCTAGCTAAGGAGAGTTTTTATCAGACAGTTAGCTTGAAATATCTTTTACTGCACAATCATCATGACCTTTTCTACAAAATAGAACTAGTTCTTTCACCCACTCTCTAAAAATTTATTGTTTGGGCTTGTTGGGCTAGAAACCCATCCTTATTCTGGGTCCAACCCAATTTGAGTCCCTACAATTGGCGCCGTCTGTGGGGAGAGCTTGATCTATTTGTAAGGAAAGGCAAGTACATTGGTTGTGATGGAAGGGGGAGCACCGTAGCAACCAGTAGCGGGCTCACAGCAGGTGGATGTTAATCCACACCAGGCAGAGTCTAGGGGCTCTCAACATAGTAATCCTCTGGTAGTCCATGAGCAAAGGGGGGATCGTGAGGGGAGTACACGAACAACCCACACTGATAGAAGTCGTTCTCGGGGGAAAGGCCGTGTTTCCCACGTAAAGAACGACGGGGACATGCAGCGTGAGATTAACAAGTTGAAGAGGGAATTACGACATGAGCGACGAAGATGTATGGCTCATAACTCCGGGCAATCCTCTGAGGAGTCAGATGACACCAGTTACAAATAGAGGTCAAGAACTCCACCTAGTGAGTCTTTTTCGTATGATGAAGAGTACCGCCGTGAACGAAGATATAAGAGTCTGCCTCGCCAGGGCTTAGGGAATGACGCCCTGAACAAAGCGTTGAGTCAAGTTTCCAAATCGCCCTTTATGCGACGCATCGAGGATGCTAATCTTCCTCGGCGATTTCGTCAGCCCGTGTTCACCATTTATAACGGTCGAACAGACCCGTTGGAACATGTTAGCCACTATAGTCAAAGAATGGCCATTCATGCCAGGGATAAGGCCTTGATGTGCAAAGTTTTCCCATCTAGCCTGGGTCCAGTGGCGATAAGATGGTTCAAAGGCCTAAAAGCGAATACTATTGACTCCTTTGAGAAGCTCACCCAAGCTTTTGATGCCCGCTTTATCACCTGCAGGAGGGTTGTTCAGCCTTTGGGATCGTTATTATCCATGTCTATGCGGGAAGGGGAAACCCTGAAAGCCTATTCTAATAGGTACTGGGAGATGTTCAACGAGGTAGATGGAGCCCATGATGACGTGGCCATTAATACCTTTAAGGAAGGTCTTCCATCTGAGCATGATTTGAGGAAATCTCTGACTGGTAAACCTGTTACCAGCGTGCGTCAGCTTATGGACCGGATTGACAAGTATAGAAGAGTAGAGGAGGATCAGATGCAGGGTAGAGGAAAGTGCAAGGTGATCCCTCAGGAGAGGAGGGACTTCAGGTCGGACCGGTACAATAACAACCGGCCTCGGAGGGACTTTGGGGGGCAGTCAGGATTTGCTAGTTCCCAGGCGGTTAATGCCGTGTTCCGAGAGCCAATACAATGAGTTCTAGAGAAGATAAAGAATAAGCCATTCTTCAGATGGCCCAATAGGATGGAGGGGGATCCTACGAAACGTAATCAAAACCTTTACTGCCAATACCACCAGGACCATAGTCATACTACTGAAGACTACAGAAATTTGTGGGACCACTTGGAATAGTTGGTCCGAGATGGAAGTTGACCCAGCTTCTGCATCATTCCAATGGCCGAGCAAATCAAGCAGGTTCAACATTTCGGGGGGATGCCTCTTCAGGACCCCTCTAGGCACGATAAACGTTATTTTTGCCGCCCTAGGAAGAACAGGGTCTTGCCCCTTCAGGGTAATGTCTGTGTCTCATGGTTCGGATGAGGGCTCCAGTTCAACGCTGAAGAGAACTAGACTGAGCACCCCACTGGTGTTGGGCTTTTCAGATGAAGACAAGAGAGGAACCATACAACCACATGATGACGCTTTGGTGGTAACACTTAGGATAGGGGGTATGATGTGAGAAGGGTGATGATTGACGAGGGAAGCGTAGCCGAGGTGATGTATCCTGACCTGTATAAGGGGCTGAATTTAAGACCCCAAGATCTGACAGCTTATAGCTCCCCGTTGGTGAGTTTTGAGGGTAGGTCGGTTATTCCGATGGGCATGATTAGATTACCAGTGCAGACTGGGTCAAACGTGGTGGAGGTGGATTTTATCGTGGTGGATGCTTTTTCTCCGTATACGGCTATTTTGGGTTGGCCCTGGCTGCATACTTTGGGGGCCGTTTCTTCTACCCTTCATCAAAAGGTGAAGTATCCATCAGGAGGCCAGGTGTTGGAAATTTTGGGAAATCAAGCCATGGCTAGGCAGTGCTTGATAGCGGCTATTCAACATTGGCCAGAGGCAGATACTTCGGCCATGGCCGAGAATGACTTGTAGCAATCAAAGACTCCGGCGACCCTCTTAAGCACATCTGCCGGTGAAGCGGAGTGTGAGAATTTGGATAGGGTGAGTGTTGGGGATGATCCAGATCGGTTCTTCCAGGTTGGGGCTCAGTTGCCGCGGTTGGAGAAGGAGCAGTTGGTTGAGGTCCTTAGGAGAAACATTGACGTGTTTGCATGGAATGCTTATGAAGCCCCGGGGGTGGATCCAGACTTCATTTGTCACCATTTGAATGTTAATCCTGCTGTTACTCCGAAGAAGCAGCCACCTCGGCGTCCTTCCAAAGTACACGCCGAGGCTATCAGAGACGAGGTGACCAAGCTCAAACAATCAGGGGCTATCAAGGAAGTGTTTTATTCTCAGTGGTTAGCTAATACGGTCGTGGTGAAAAAGAAAAATGGGAAATGGCGTGTATGTGTTGATTTCACGGACCTTAACAAAACTTGTCCAAAAGACCCTTTTCCTATGCCCTGTATAGATCAGTTGGTGGATGCAACAGTGGGTCATCCTCGGATGAGCTTCCTAAATGCCTTTCAAGGCTATCACCAGATCCCACTGGCGTTGGATGATCAGGAGAAGACCGCTTTTCTCACTCCCACTGGAAATTATCATTACAAGGTAATGCCTTTTGGCTTGAAGAACGTTGGGTCTACTTACCAGCGGATGATGACAAAGATGTTTGAGCCACAGTTGGGCAGGAGCATTGAAGTCTATATTGATGATATGGTTGTGAAGAGCAAGGTAGTGGCCGAGCATGTGACAGACCTCACCAACACTTTTGAGATTTTGAGGAAGCATAAATTGCGACTGAATGCATCCAAGTGCTCATTCGGGGTAAGCTCAGGGAAATTTTTGGGCTACATGGTGACCCACCGAGGGATTGAAGTGAACCCTAACCAAATTAAAGCCATAAGCAGCTTGCAACCACCTCAGAATCCCAAGGAAGTCTAGAGGTTGACTGGGATGACGGCTGCTTTGACCAGATTCATATCCAGGTCGGCAGATAGGTGCAGACCTTTTTTCCTTTTACTTCATAAGTGGAAGGGTTTTGAATGGACAGAGGAGTGCGCCCTGGCATTCCGGCAGCTCAAAGAGTATCTATCTCGGCCACCCATCATGTCTAGTCCTGAAGTGGATGAAGTCTTTTTTTCCTACTTGGCAATAGCCACTTATGCGATCAGTTTTGTTTTAATACAAGTAGACAATGGCGTACAACGGCCAGTCTACTACATGAGTAAATCGCTTCATGAGGCTGAAATACGTTATCTGCCGTTGGAAAAGGCTATTTTGGTAGTGGTGCATGCTACAAGGAAACTTCCCCAATATTTCCAGGCACACACGGTGGTCGTCCTAACCCAGTATCCGGTCAGAGCTGTACTTCGGAGTGCAGACTACACTGGTAGGGTTGCCAAATGAGGCACAATTCTAGGGGCTTTTGATATCAAGTATATGCCCCGTACCTCTGTGAAGGGTCAGATTCTCACCGATCTGGTGGATGAATTTGCTGAAGGCCCTGAAGAAATAAAGACAAGCCCGTGTGGCATGGATGAAAAATCAGTTGGCCTTATCTCTGCGCAATATGCCTCACTCTGGAAGGTGTATGTGGATGGAGCAGCAAACCAGCGTGGGTCAGGAGTGGGGCTGGTTCTGATATCTCCTGAGAAGGTCGTTATCGAGAAGTCTTTAAGGTTGGGATTCTCAGCTACTAACAACGAGGCAGAGTATGAAGCTTTATTAATGGGGATGGCAATGGTCAAGAAACTGGGTGGAAGAACAGTGGAGATGTTCTCGAATTCACGACCGGTCGTGGGCCAGGTCAGAGGGGAATTGGAGGCTCGGGACACCAGAATGTAGGAGTACTTGGGCCAGGTTAGGCGTATGCAAGTAAATTTTGAATTTTTTGAAGTAACCCATATCCCCAGGAGCGGAAATGTCCACGCAGATTCTTTGGCTACCCTTGCTACCTCCTCGGCGTAAAACCTACCTCGGGTGATAATGGTTGAAGACTTAAACACACCCACCCCAGTAACGGCGGACACGTTTCAAGTCAATCAAATCAGCTCAGCGCGTAGTTAGATGGATCTTATAATGTTATTCCTTGAGAAGGATATACTGCCCGAGGACAAATCAGAGGTAGAGAAGATACGAAGGAAAGCTCCTCGGTTTTGGCTGTCCGAGGACAAAAAGTTGTACAAACGCTCTTACTTTGGGGCCATATCTGCTTTGTGTACACCTCGAAGCATCAGAGGCGCTTCTAGAAGAGCTACATGAAGGAATTTGTGATAGTCACACTGGAGGACGATCTTTGACTCACCGTGCAATTACTCAGGGGTATTGGTGGCCAGGCATGCAAAAAGAAGCACAGGAGTATGTTAGAAAATGTGATCAATGCCAACGGTTCGCACCGAACATCCATCAGTCGGGAGGAGTTCTTAATCCTCTTTCTAGCCCTTGGCCTTTTGCTCAGTGGGGCTTGGATATCGTTGGCGCTTTCCCTAAAGCAGTAGGAAATAAAAAATATTTACTAGTCGGCACAGATTATTTTACGAAGTGGGTAGAAGCTAAGCCTCTGGCCAATATCAGGGATGTGGATGCCAAGAGGTTTGTCTGGACAAATATTGTTACTCGGTTCGGAGTTCCCCAAGTTCTCATCTCGGATAATGGTCTACAATTTGACAGCAGGGCTTTTGAAAGTATTGTTCCAATCTGGGGATAAAGAACAGATATTCCATTCTAGCCTATCCACAGGGAAATGGGCAGGCCGAGGCTGTCAACAAAGTCATAGTAGGTGGGCTTAAGAAAAGACTGGATGATGCAAAGGGAAGATGGGTAGAAGAGTTGCCTCATGTCCTCTGGACATATCGAACAATGCCCCGACGGTCAACAGGGGGGACCCCATTTTCAATGACGTATGGGGCTGAGGCTGTGATTCCTCTTGAAACGGGCTTTCCAACGCTGAGAACCAGTACTTTCACCTCGGATGAGAATGATGAGCTATTGAAGAAGAATCTAGACTTGATAGACGAACGACGAGAGAATGCGATGGTTCAGCTGGCCTACTACCAACACAAGCTAAAACAAGGGTATGACGCAAATGTCAAGTTGAGGTTGTTAGCCCCAGGAGATTTGGTATTGAGAAAAGTCTTAGGGACTACCAAAAACCCCCGCCTGGGGAAAGTTAGGGCCTAATTGGGAAGGGCCGTATCGTATCACATCTGTAGCAAGGATAGGTGCTTATTACTTAGAAGATTTGGATGAAAAAACTGTACTTCATCCCTGGAATGTAAGCAATCTAAAGAGGTATTATTATTAATAAGAACAGTTCTGTTTTACTTCTTTTTACAACTTATTTTAATTCGGCAACTTGTGTTTCTTATACTATTGAAGTATTAAACAGAAACTAAGTCATGTCAGGTCCTCGGACCACAACTTAGTGGAAATTAATACACTATGACATCTATTGAAGTATTAAACAGAAACTAGGTCATGTCAGGTCCTCGGACCACAACTTAGTGGAAATTAATATACTATGACATTTATTGAAGTATTAAACAGAAACTAAGTCATGTCAGGTCCTCTGACCACAACTTAGTGGAAATTAATACACTATGACATCTATTGAAGTATTAAACAGAAACTAAGTCATGTCAGGTCCTCGGACCACAACTTAGTGGAAATTAATACACAATGACATCTATTGAAGTATTAAACAGAAACTAAGTCATGTCAAGTCAGGTCCTCGGATCACAACTTAGTGGAAATTAATACACAATGACATCTATTGAAGTATTAAACAGAAACTAAGTTATGTCAGGTCCTCGGACCACAACTTAGTGAAAAATAGTACACTGTGTCCTCAATTGAAGTATTGCACAGAGATTAAGATATGACAAATGGTTTAGACAACGAACTTAGTTGGAATCAATGCTTCTTAAATGGGGTCCACGCAACTAAATTTGTATATCAAAGCAAACTCCATGAGCATCACTTAAAGCATTTTAAGGTGTTCAATACCTCATTGGGTTAAACATTTAAAATGCTATCTCAAGTATGGACACTTCTTAATGAATTTAAAGTAAGCCTTTCTAAGGCTGTAGAGTTCGCTGTTATAGTCTGCTTTGGTTCCTAATTAGTATACTTAAAGTTAAGTTTTCCCTTATAGTATCAAATTTCATTCTTCTATAGCTTGGGATCATGTAAAAATAGAGAACATTCACGCGAGAAATTATACAAGTGATAGGCAAAACCACAACATCTCATGTAAATTTGGAAAGGGAAACACACATTACAATTAGAAATGTCCTCAAAAAGCTTTAAAAAAAAAGAGAGAAGAAAAATGAAATGAAAGGGAAAATGAAGGGAATTTAACTACATTAACTATTTGTTTAATTTTATTTGGAGCTTGGGTTGAGGGGCTTTTCCAGTTGCCTCAGGAGGAACATCTTTCTCCATTGCCTTTAGAGCTTCTCCAACAGGTAAGGTGGTTGAGGCTAAGGCTTGTTCAAAGCTTTGAGAAGCTGTTCCATCCTTAGGCCCCTCTGCTCCTTTGTCCAAGGATATGTCCTTCGCAACTTCAAGCACTTCAGGTTGCTTTTGCTGATTGAGAGAAGAAGGAGCCTGAGTTTGAGCTTCCTTGGCTGATTCAACAGCTGTGGAGGATGCCTCTTCTTGTTGTGTAGAAGGACCTGGGGCTTGTATAGCTGGGGGGAAATAAATGTTTTCAGGCCTTCTCAGCTCGGATGAAGTCTCGACCCCAGCTCAGTTGAGAGCTTCTTCCCAGGTCAGAGTACAGTATGCTCGGCACACGACGGGCACCTCAGCCCGGAAACTATCCTCGGTCTCAGCAACGCCAACGTCGTAGCCATGTTGCTCGGCTGTGTCTCTTTCTTTTTCAACCTCAGCTTTTGCCTTTTCAGCCTCGGCCTTAGCTTTTTCAGCTTGATCTCTAAATCTCTGGGCTTCCTCCAGTTGTTTCTGTAGAGTTGATATATGTTCCTTGGAAGTTGCCAGTTGGGCATTAGCATCGCGCAAGAGTTTCCTCTAGTCCTCGGCTTGCCTCTGGGTGTTATCCAAAGCTGATTCAGCACTCTTCCGAGCGTGTTCCTCATCGGCTAGCTTTTTCTTCAACTGCGCATTGGTTTGTTCAGCAACGGAGAGTGTGTGCACAGCTGTTGCTCGCTTCTTCCTCTCATCATCTATTTGCTGGTAGCAAGAATTGGTTATCTCCTCCAACCTGAAAGTGGCTTGAATGGCCTAGAAGAAAAAGAGTTACAAATGCAATACGTGGAGTTGTGTGCACAACGTTTATGACAAAAAAAAATATATATATATATATATATATATAATAAAAAAATAATAATAATATAGCAAGAAGGGTGTTATACCATGCCTAAGTATCTCTTAGTATTCTGGAAGACCTCGTGCCTCTTTATGGCTCTCAGCTCGGCCATATCCTTGGGAAGAAGGAGTGTTTCCTCCAAGGCCGAGGCGACGCGGCACCCAATTCCACCATTGAAGTCCCTAATTGAGGCATCTTCCCTCAGAGGCTCACCACCGAGCATGGGTGCGGGGAGCCAGGCCTCGGGTTCCGAAGATTGAGTGATTGCCCTGTCCACCACACGTTGAGACCCATGGGTAACCTTTTGCTGCTTCACAGCTCGTTGGTCCTCGTCTTCGCGAGTCGGACGAGATCTCCCAGCCTCCATCACTTCCTTATCTTTTGGCTCTCTCCTCCTCTTTGGATCACTGGGTTCGGTCCCATGTGGTTGGGGTGGCTGAGGAGGAGGAGGAGGGGGGAGATTGGGTTGAATTGATTTCTCTGGCGCCCCCCTTCCGGGCTGGCCTTCGATCACATCCATCAAACTCCTTTGGCTCTTCCTTTGGATGCCCATTTCTTCAGAAATCACCTCAGATGATTGGGGTTGATTGAACACTTCAAATTCGTCTGTGGAGTCCAGCAATTCTATAACTCCCTCTGAAGTTTGTTCTTCTTCTTCTTCTTCTTCCTTTTCCTCCTTCACTTCTTGAAGAATGGAGCGTGACGACAAAGCTCCTGCAAAGAGAGTGGCCACAGGTAACGGCTCAGTGAAAGGGGCACCTTTAGGAATCGGAACACCTTCAGGAACAATAAATCCTTCAAAGGCTACATTGACACGGTGAAGCCGAGGGTCTTTAGCCTTTATCACGCACTTGGGAGCTTGAAAGGCCGTGGAAATTGGTTTGTACTTAAGGATTATGTGCACTGCTCTCAGTTGGCCGTCAGATGGGTTCACATACACCTCGGATCGCAGGATTCTGTCTAAACTTTCCCTGTTAACCAATCTGAACTGAGGTCTGGTAGTGCGTTTGTCTGCAAAATCATTAAAACAGGAGAGAAATTGTCAAAAATAAAGGTAACATGAACTAAATAATACAATCCAAATTGCAGAAGCTTATAGCCCAAAAACCCCACCTGGTTTTCCCTCTTTAGTCGGACAGGGTAAACCATCATGCCATTCCCCAGAAAAAATAAGAAAATCATCTTTTAAGCCCTTATTCGATGTAGGGAGACACTGGATTAACCTTACTTCAGGGAACCTAGACTTAAGGTAGTATCCCTAACCCTTCAAGTGATTGAGATTGTATACCCAGTTCACATCGTGATGGGTCAGACTGAGGTTCATCCTCGCATTTAGGGCTTTTATACTCCCAAGCACCCTGAACATATTTGAGGCGCATTGTGTGGGAGATAACCTAAAGAACCTAAGATAACTTCTGGTAAGACTACCCATAGGGATAGTCATCCCTCCCTCTATAAAAGCGATCATAGGGATGACCACTTCCCCTGTTTTCCTATCGTTTAACCACGTTTCTGTGGAAGCATATCTCATACCTACTGTTGGGGGAATCCTATACTTAGCTCTAAATGTCTCTATTTGCTCCTCGGAGTCAACTAGATGCTTGAACCTACCCATTTCCTAAAAGTTGTGAAGAAAAATTAGCGAAAAAGATTGAAGGCTGATGAGAGGTGAAAAAGAGAGGCAGGTTCAATGAATACATGCTAAGACGGTGTGACTTTTGTAACTGAAAAGAGAGTTGATTTGAAAAGCTCTTTATAGTGGCGCAGAAATTGTAAGCGAAAAAAATCCCGCCCATAAATACTGAGGATCCTCCACCATTAGATTTGCATCTAGCCGTTGAACGTGGGGGACAAGGAAGCCGCCATCATTTAATAATGGCGTGCTCCTGACGCCGAAACGTCAGGAGCGTGCCTTGGGCAGGTAGAAAAGCGTTCTGAAGATTAAGGAAGCCCACAGAAGGGGTGAGGGAAAGATATCAAATCTCCCTTTTTCTGAGGTGACAAAAAGCGAGATTTTAAGGGGCTATTGTGGGGCCGGTTATCCGAAAGGATGATGTAGAAATTGCAGGAAATGGGCTTGTGGCCCAACGGCCCAGTCCAAGGACACTCACTTATCCGAGGATAGTTAAAGAGAGATATTGTGGAACTAATATAAGAAAAAGGGATGGAAGTCATATATAGTGGCCCAAGACACGTCCAAGGATGAAACTCACCTCGGATACTATGGTCCGAGGTGAATGTAACTATCTTACTATTCGGGGTACTCCGCAAAGTTGTATTAGGACTGGAAAGTGAATATAGAACAAAGAAGGAACTAGGAGCGGTAACAAATATCTTCTGAAGCTGCTACCTCCACATTAAATGTTTCCCAGCTAACTCTCTGGCCGCATTAATGTGGAGGTGATACCTGAACAGTAACCAAGCAGCCTTATGGCTGCTAAGCGAAGACTCCGGGAGGTGCTGGATGGGACAGAAAGAAGTCCTAAGAATAAAACCTACACGTGTACGGTGAAAAGAGAGAAACGGACGTAGTATATAACCTGAAAGCGGATGATAGTAAAGAGGACTTTTGGAAAAAAGAAAAAAGAAAAGGAAGGAGAAGAACGAGAGAACCCAGAAAGATACCCCTTGAAACCTAGCCGAGGAGAGTTTTTATCAGACAGTTAGCTTGAAATATCTTTTACTGCACAATCATCGTGACCTTTTCTACAAAATAGAACTAGTTCTTTCACCCACTCTCTAAAAATTTATTGTTTGGGCTTGTTGGGCTAGAAACCCATCCTTATTCTGGTTCCAACCCAATTTGAGTCCCTACAGCCACTATTTGTTATATACTTTGTTCACTGTTTTCTCATAAAATATGTTTTCTGCATTAATTAAAAATGTTCATTGTTTTCTCATAAAAATTGTTTACTGTTTTCTGCATAAACTATTTCTAGGATTTTGCATAAAATTATTTTCTGTTTAGCATTATTTAAAAAATTGTTCACTCTCTTTTCTGCATAAATTATTTTCTATTCACTTTTTAAAAAAATGTTCATTGTTTTCTCTTAAAACACCTCCTGAAATCGTGTTCTCTAAATTTAAAAGCCAAATTTGTATGCTTTTTCATGTTTAAATTTCATAATAATTGAATCTGTTTTTCTACATTGATAAATCTGTTTCTACATTAATAAAATTTGCTCTTTGCACGTCATGTTTACTGTATATTCAAATTTTCTTACTGCATTCATAAAATTTGTTTTTTGCATTAATTAAAACTATTCACTGTTTTCTCATAAAAATGTTCACTGTTTTCTACATAAACTGCTTTTAGCATTGGCGCGGTTATTACACTTAAATGGTTTTTGTGTTTTTTTAAATATGTAACCATATGAATAATGGACAAACTCCATGAAAGAAAAATGAATGATTCATATAAATCACATAATGGTAAATGCCTCGAATAATTCGAATTTGTAAAAAATTTCGAATTAGTTGAATGTAGAAATTCGGGAAAAATCGATGGAAAATTAATGAATGTACCAAATCGTGAAGGTGTACATAAGATGTACAGATAGTCTAGACTTGTTGAGAAATTTGGCTTCGTTGAAAGTATGAAATAATGAAAATTCAATGGAAAAGTATGTACATTAGATGTACAGATCATATGAATTTGTTTAAAATTTGAATTCGTTGAATATACAAAACCGTGAAAACTCAAGGAAAAATTGTGTACATTAGATGTACAAATAGTACGAATTTGTTGAAAAATTCAAATTCGTTGAGTGTGTAAAATCATGAAAATTGAACATACCAAATTGAGTAAACTCAATGGAAAATTAATTACATTAGATGTACAGATCGTCCAAATTTGTTTCCAAATTTGAAGTCGTCAAATGTACAAAATCGTGAAAATTCAATTTAAAACTGTGTACTAATGTAGTGATCATCTGAATTTGTTGAAAAATTCGAAATCGTTGAATGAACAAAATCGTGTAAAACTCAATGGAAAATCAAAGAACATACCAAATCATTGAGTAGCACATGCAGCACTGCGAACATCAGTGTAGCAATGGTGGACAGCTCACCCCCAAAATTGATGCATAAACTTTCCAAGGATGCTATGCATCCTTGAAAATGGTGCATTACAAAGGGTTGCATATCAATGTATTCACATGAGTGTGGATGTGTACTTCTAGTCAGGGCTCAACAGTACCGAGCTGTTGAGCAGCACATGTAGAACTGTTTGTTATCTTTCTTCATTTTCAAGGATGCTAGTCAAAACGCTCTTCCCATAATCCGTGACTATTGGTTAGAAGTAACTAGTAAATCTTACTTGGATAAAAACTTCAGTCTTTGATAAACTTGAAAACAAAGTGCATTACAAAGGGTTGCATATCAGTGTATTCACGTGAGTGTGGATGAGTACTTCTGGTCAGGGCTCAACAGTGCCGAGCTGTTGAGCAGCACATGTAGAACTGTTTGTTATCTTTCTTCATTTTCAAGGATGCTAGTCAAAACGCTCTTCCCATAATCTGTGACTATTGGTTAGAAGTAACTAGTAAATCTTACTTGGATAAAAACTTCAATCTTTGATAAACTTGAAAACAAACTGCTGTCTTTGATACAAGCTTGAAAATAAAACTCTCTGAAGAGAAAGGTTACAAGATTACAAGAGGGGGAGAGAGTACAAAAGTCTTCTTGAGGGAGAAGGAAGGCTATTACAAAAGGTTTTCTAAAACTTGGAACTTAAAAGCTTAGAATCTTAGAAGCTTAGAAATTTAGAAACTTGTCTTCTGTCTTCATAGTCCGTCTCTTTTATAGGTGAAATGAACCATGGTAAAGTAACCTGAGTAGGTAAATTTAACTCAAGTTAATCTGTTGGTGGTATGGAAATTAGTACTGATGAGTAGTAGTCTGTCCACCATTAGCTCCCATAATCAAAGGTATATGACCACGATGTTTGATCAAACAGTCGAGTAAATATGTATTCAAAATCTGTAGTGTAACAGTAATTTGCTACGACTACAAGAGATATTTCAGTGTTTCAAGCTATGGGGCTGCTTAATTTGTAAGAGTGATGGTTCTAAGAGCAAAGTGATGCTTTTAATGTACATATTTATGAGATGTGATTATTTGACAACTCAGTTTCAGGGTTCAAGATGGCTTTACCATGTGCTATTACTTCTAACTAGTAGTCACAGATTATGGGAAGAGCATTTTGACTAGCATCCTTGAAAATGACCAAAGATAATAAACAGTTCTACATGTGCTACTCAACAGCTCGGCATTGTTGAGCCCTGGCCAGCTTTTTGGATTGCATGAAAATGGTCCAATCGCCTTTGCATTTGATTGTTCTCTTATTCAAGACGAGCAAGTATGTTGGCAGGTTCATCTCTAGGTAACTCAGCTGAGCGTGCCTTAGGAACTTGTAACCCATGCCATTGACAATACACCTCCAACTCATACCTCTTCTCGTATAGGGTTGACCATGGTGGTTCTGCTACAGTGAACTCTATTGCGGTGGTATCTGTACTTAGTTTTGTAGGTTTGATGACCATGATGTGCTTGACGCTTCCAAGACTCTCGTACGTGTATATTGGCATATTAAGGAAATCTCTCTTCTTTCCAACCCATTTCCCTCTACAATGGTCTGTGTATGTCTGTAGTTGTTGATCTGCTGGAACTTGTGATAATCCATTTGTTGAAGTAGATCCAAACTTGTTTTGCCTTGCATGATTTGATGTTGAGGTGTTGCGACTCATAGCTTAGTCAATCTACGAAGTTAGTGGGGTAGAAATAAGATCATTATTGTGGTGCATTTATAACCTCATTTTATGTTTCAAGCATTATAATTTTAGTTATTAGAGCTTGTCATGTCAATACAGGCTAGAAAAACACTACATGAACAGGATTTTAAATGTTCCCAATGTCACAGTGAGATTTGAAGATGTGGGCGATAGTTGTAGTGTTCTTGAACAAAGCATCATATTTAATTGACACAGTGTTATGTCCCTCTCACCAGGGTACGATTATTCATATATTTAAGTATTCACATGAATGTGGATGATATGACTGGATAGTGTGTGAAATCGAGCTGAGCTATTGAGCAGCACATGTGAAACAGTGGCATCTGTTGGCGCGCATGTGGTTCGTATGACTACAGTTGGTGCTACAGCAGCGGGCTGGTGACGTGTCTTCAAAAAACTACTCATGCCACAGTTGGTGCTACATCATGTTTACTGTATATTCAAATCTGCTTACTGCATTCATAAAAATTGTTCACTATTTTCTGCATAAACTATTTTTAGCATTATGCATAAAATTATTTACTATTCAGCATTATTTGAAAAATTGTTCACTGTTTTTTCTACATAAATTATTCACTGTTCATTAGGTGTTTTATGATCCAGATGCTCTAATACCAATGACTACCCAGGAGAGAGCACAGTAGTAATATTGAAGCATAAACAATGATAAAATAGATAATAAAGAAGTAAATAGCAAAATAGATATATTCAAAATAAGGTTAAAATGAAGTATGGAATATGAAAATAGAAACTAGTAAAATCTTACTTGAATAAAAACTTCAGTCTTTGATAAACTTGAAAACAAACTGATGTCTTTGATACATGCTTGAAAATAAAACTGTCTGAACAGAAAGGTTACAAGATTACAAGATGGGGAGAGAGTACAAAAGTCTTTCTGAGGGAAAGGGAAGGCTATTACGAAAGGCTTTCTAAAACTTGGAACTTAAAAGCTTAGAATCTTAGAAACTTAGAAACTTGTCTTCTGTCTTCGTAGTCCGTCTCTTTTATAGGTAAAATGAACCATGGTAAAGTAACCTGAATAGGTAAATTTAACTCAAGTTAATCTGTCGGTGGTATGGAAATTAGTACTGATAAGTAATAGTCTGTCTGCGTCTTTCTGGGAATCTTTCAGATCTCGGGAATCTGTCGGTGGTTTCATTTTTGACACTTAACCCACTTGGATTTCACTCCGTTACTATTCCGTAACCCACCTCCCTATCAAAATTTTAAAACTTATATACATTCACCAATAGTCTTGCCATAGAATCTCTCTTTCACCCCACAGTTTTGTTTATTGTTTTTTTTTTTTTTTAGTTGCAACTTACGCATATGCAAGTAACAATAATATGCAAGTATTATAAAAGATTTAATTGCTTGAGTTCAAATCATCTCCTTCATTAATATATAAGCCATGATAAAAAATAAAAAAAATAGAAAGGTTTTTATTGATAATCTTAATTACAGATATTATATATAAGGACAAATATACAAAATTATGCATGTTATATTATAATAATCATTCATTTAGTTAGAAAATAATATTAAAATTATGTAATAATAACTCATTTAGTTATAATTTCTCAAAAATATATATAAAGAAAATTCAGGATTAAAGCCATGCAACGCATGGAACTTTCACTAGTATCTTTTATAAATTTAAGCATTATAAAACATTTCATCCACACTTTAAGGGTATCATTTGATTCATTTCTTTCAATTTAAATTTTTAACAAATCCTTCTCTATATATATGTATATAATCATTCTATTACATTCCTTCCAAAATGGCAAAATGATAGATAGTTTGATAGCCATCCAAACGCATCACAAAACAAATATCTTTTTTTTTTTTTTTTTTAATGAAAAACTAAAATCTTTAAACAAAAATCTTTTAAATATCATAGGACATTTCACTTTTGTTATGTTTTTAGTTGTTACCACTTCTATTTCTTGCAAAGTGACATTGTCTCCAAGTTCTTGTTCCACGTGTAATAGACAGTTTATTTAATTCAGTGTTAACTGCAGCTATGTATCTTGTTAGACTTTGTTTCATAAAATTGCTAAAGAAACATGACTTTTTCTATACCTCTTGTTTCAAATTTAATTGACTTTCCTCTACTAATGGTTACGTTCTAATGTCAACTCGTACTTTTGATTGGAAGATTACTGCATAAATTAAGCCTATGTGAGTGGACTTTGATTGGACCAAATATTGTGTCTTGTTCCCTATTCAGCAATCAGCTAGAAAATCTTTAGGTTTCTAAAGCATGGAAGCAATAGGCAGTAGAAATCTAAAAGAGACATTTAGCACTTGTGTTGCATTAAATTTTGTAGAAATACAATGTAGCTTAGTATGAAAATAATACACATGAAAAATACTTTAAAAAAATTATGAGAATGGCATAATAATGTAATTAAAAATGTGCAATTCCTAGTGTTTGTACAATGCAGTTGTGCAATACTAATGATTAGGTACCTAGGCCATGAGTATGAAAGAAGTGGCTGCACAATCTGCAAGCTGGCCAGCTTTAAAAGACTACAATGGGAGGTGTATGCATCCTTATAAAAGTAGATTTCTTACTTGCAAAGCTTGAAGGTAGGCAAATAGATGGACACAATCATTCAGCTGCTTGATGCTCTAGAAAGGTAGACTGTATGGCTAAAAGTAGATTTTATCAATGTAGAAAAATAGATTCAATTATTGTGAAATTCAAACATGAAAAAGCATTCAGATTTGGCGTTTAAATTTAGAAAATATGATTTCACTAGGTGTTTTATGAGAAAACAAGGAACAATTTTTTAAATAGTGAACAGAAAATAATTTATGCAAAAAAGAGAGTGAACAATTTTTTAAATAATGCTGAACAGAAAATAGTTTTATGCCAATTCTAAAAATAGTTTATGTAGAAAACAAAGAACAATTTTTATGAGAAAACAGTGAACAGTTTTACTTAATGCAAAAAATAGATTTTATGAATGCAGTAAGCAGATTCGAATATGCAGTAAGCATGATGTGCAGAGAGCAAATTTTATTAATGTAGTAATAGATTTTATCAATGCAGAAAAATAGATTTGATTATTGTGAAATTCAAACATGAAAAAGCATTCAAATTTGACGTTTAAATTTAGAAAACACGATTTCACTAGGTGTTTTATGAGAAAACAGGGAACAATTTTTTAAATAGTGAACAGAAAATAATTTACGTAGAAAAGAGAGTGAACAATTTTTTAAATAATGCTGAACAGAAAATAATTTTATGCCAATGCTAAAAACAGTTTATGCAGAAAACAACGAACAATTTTTATGAGAAAACAGTGAACAGTTTTACTTAATGCAGAAAACAGATTTTATGAATGCAGTAAGTAGATTCGAATATACAGTAAGCATGATGTGCAGAGAGCAAATTTTATTAATGTAGAAACAGATTTTATCAATGCAGAAAAATAGATTCAATTATTGTGAAATTCAAACATGAAAAAGCATTCAAATTTGGCGTTTAAATTTAGAAAACACTATTTCACTAGGTGTTTTATGAGAAAACAGTGAACAATTTTTTAAATAGTGAACAGAAAATAATTTACACAGAAAAGAGAGTGATTTTTTTTTTTTAAATAATGCTGAACAGAAAATAATTTTATGCAGAATGTTAGAAATAGTTTATGAAGAAAACAATGAACAATTTTTATGAGAAAACAGTGAACAGTTTTACTTAATGTAGAAATTAAATTCATATTTTGAAATTAAAATCTCTATATTTTACAATGCTGCTATTTAAATAAATAAGAACATAAAAAAAGCTACTCATTTTTGTGTTTATGTTTATTTGTCGATAATCCTAAAAAGAAAAAAAAGTTACAAGGTACTCAAGTTTACCAAGCTCAGGTACCTTGTAAATTTTTTTTTTTTTTTACGATTATCGACAAATAAAAGGTACTCGAGCCTGGTATACTCGAGTATTGTGTTGCATGGTACTCGAGTATACCATGCTCGAGTACCACATTATTTTTTTTTATTGCCCAATTTCCACATCAACCGTGTCACGGTGGAATAGAAAATACGGTACTCATGTGTCATGGACTCAAGTACTAGAAAAAGTGGTATATCGCCATTTATTTCCGAAACAGTGTTTTTTTGCTAAAAATTTCAAAAAAATGTGGTATTTGGCCATTTTGGCCATATTGAACCATTTAAACTAAAATGACTAAATTGTCCTTGAAAATAATTTCAAACACCCGCCATTTTTACTCTGCAAAACCAAAAACCAAAAACTTTTCATCTTTTCAAAATCAAATCTCGTTCTCTCTCTCTCTAGTTCTCATGCCTCCATAGCCCCAACTCTCTCTCAAACCTCAACCCTAACAGCCACTGCCCAGCTGCAGCATCTCTGACAGCACAACACTACCGAACATTGCAAGTTCTGACGAGACCAGCCTTTGTCTCATAAAAAGATCTCAATCTTCTTTTTCTAGCAAAACCATCCAACGCCAGAAACTTTCTTGCTCCTTCCAACACCCAACAACCACAAGAAGGTTTTTTTCTTTTTTTTTTCTCCTCTCTCCCTCTCTCTCTCTCTCTCTCTCTTTCTGTTTATTTTCTGTATTTTCACATCTTTTTTGTATGCTTTCTTCTTCCCAAAATTACAGATTTAAAAAAAGAAACTCCAAATGAATGTTTGTGTAGAAAGGAAATTTGTGTCTGTTTGATAAAATGTCTCAATGAATATGGATGCACTCCTCTGTTCTTAAACTATTATCAATCAATGGAATATACAATATACAATAATGGGTTGATCTTTTTTTTTTTTTTTTTCCAAATGTGCTTTTGAATCAGATTAAAGTTGGTTTTTTTTTCACTTTTTTTTTTTTTGGGTTATAGTTTCATATGTAGTTTTTGAGGAGAATATAAATCAATAGTTTTTGGTGGTAATGAAATATGATAATTACCTGATCAATTTCTTTTTTGTTTATGCCAAGGTGCAAAGGTTGCATATAGTATGAGAGACAATGATTGGATTCTACCTTGTGATGATGTTGCCTTCTAAAATGGTTAGATTTACATGATGATTAAGTTTGATGATACGGTGGTCTTGAACAAGTTCATTTGAAGTGTATGAATTCATTATAATATTTGGATTATAATATTAAGAGAAAAGCTCTTGAAGTGGGCTCTAGCATTCTCTTAATATTATAATGTTATTAATATTAAGAGATAATATTAAGAGACAATGTTATTACTTATTAGTTGATGGTTTTGATGTTCAGAAGCTTATTATTCGTAATTTACTCTTAGTGGTAATTTATCAAAAGCCTATGACAAAGCTCTTTTTTTTTTCCCTACTAAAGCTAATATTTAATGCAGAACAGGGACAACAACAACATGGAGGAAGATTATTTAAATTTTGAGATTCACCATGGGAGAAGGCTTAGGAATCTTAATGGGTTAATTCATGTTCAGGAATCTTAATGAGGCAAGGTTAGCTTTGTGCTCTTATGTTATTTTTATTTTTTAGGGGCGATTAATATTTTGATGCTTATGTATTTATTGTTTTGTGTGGTATAATGTAGGATACATTGTCTACCAATGGTCAGAAGACACCTACAAGGCTACAACAAGTACAGCAAGTGTTAGAGGTGGAATTACTACTACTACAAGTGTTGTTTTTGTAACTGAAACTACTACAAGGGCTGGAGAAGCAAGGGTTGCTGCTACAAGTGCTAGAGATTCAATAGCTGCTGCTACAAGAGCTAGAGATGCTGGAGATTCAATAGTTGCTGCTGTAAGTGCTGGAAATTCAAATTCAAAGGATGTAAGCCAAGAAAAAGAACAAACCTTGGAGGATTTGAGAACATATAACAATAATCTGTTTTATGTAATCCACATACATTTGGGGGTGATAATTTTGGAGCTTTAAGTGATATAGATTATGTAGTCGCAAATAATTCTGTAATTTTTTTTTTTTTTTTTTTTTTGTCCTTAATATAATTCTATAGCTTTAGGTGATAATTCTCACCTATTTATCCTGAATAAAGTTGCATTTTTACAGATTGCATATTTAGGTGATATACATGACTATGTTGCTACATCAATAGCATGGGAAACTCTTATGAGAATACCTATTATGTCATACTAGAAAACATGTCATTGCAAAATGAAATACTTCTGTCAAAGCTTGAGTAAGATTTTTTTTTTTTTTTTTTTTTCTAGACACAATTCTGGAATATAGATTATATATAGTGTGTTGTTGTTTGCCTCAATACCAATAATTTAGATTATATGAGACGCAACAGTGTTGTTTACTTGCCTTAATTAGTGGTGTTGGTGTTGTCTGTCTTTGGTACCTAATGATTATCAAAGTTAACAAAAAGCTAAACTTTCACTTAACTTCATAAACTCAACAAAAGGTAACATTAATCTACAATTGTCTTGTAAACTAAAAGCTAACATAAAGATACATTTTCTGATACACCACTACTATTGGCATCAATATTCAAAAAGTTACATCTAGGTAACAACATATAGGCTGCTTTTGTTTTGTCAGCATACATAAACACACCAAAACAAACTATTTTGATTGATACTTCAGAGCTTCAATTTATCCCACTGCTTCATATTGACATCTTCATTGCTTTAATGAAAAATCTTACATAGTTGACGACCCCCTACAATAATCCGACAAGAAACAAAATTTAATAATTAGTATAGCCAACAACAATACTGGATTTTTTTTTTTTTTTTTTTGATAGGTAAATAAATCTTCACTGCAATTATGATAAAAAGTACGAAGAAAAAGACAAAGCAGGCAATGTGCTAAGTTCATATTGCCATATGCACATGTAAGAAAGTATATAAATAATCAATGTGCTAAGAACTATAAAAATGGAAAACTAATATATAAGAAAGTATAATTATCTAGCTAATCTGGTAAGGAATTAAAAGCAAAAATATTTGAAGCATGCTTAGGTCACTCTTTGTGCTTACTGCCTCAGTTCAAATTGCCATATGCACACGTACGTTGAAATGAAGAATAAAATAATAGTTGGGTAAGAAGATGCAGTTATAGATTTGGAATTTAGTTTAGTGATTTGTAAATCATGTAGAAAATTTTAATCTGCGGGAATCAGTGAGGGGTGTGAAGCGAGAGCCTTCAGAACAAAATTAGGAAGAAAAATTACTTGAGAAAACACAAAATCCTTTCTCCACACGATTTGGAATTGAGGGAGAGACTGAATTCAATGTTTTCAATTTGGGGTAATTTTAGTCTTTGTGTTTTTTGGGACTAGGTCTGGGACTGAGGCTAGCAACTAATCTAGGATAGAGTATGCAACACAACTTCAAAGTACCTTCACCAGTAAACTCAACAAAAGCAATACAAAGTATGGGATTGGGGTCAACAACCTTCACACACGAAATCAACTTGTTCAAGACCAAAATTTCAACCACCATATCAGCAAACAATTAATTAAAAAAAAAATTCAATTGTCCCCAAATTGACAGGGGTGCAAGATTTTGTCAAACAAAGAAAGAAGCTTTATGTTTCTACATATGAAGCTATAACCAAAAAAAAAATGTGGAAAAAAAAAACCCCCAATTTGAATCTGATTCAAAAGAAAATTAAAAATGAAAAAAAGATTAACCCATTACTGTATATTGCATATTCCATTGATTGATAATAGTTTAAGAACAAAGGAGTGCATCCATATTCTTTGAGACATTTTATCAAACAGGTACAAATTTCCTTTCTACACAAACATTCATTTGGAGTTTCTTTTGTTGTTGTTGTTGTTGTTTTTTTTTTTTTTTTTTTTTTTTAATTTGTAATTTTGGGAAGAAAAAAGCATAACAAAAAGATGTGAAAATACAGAAAAGAAACAAAAAAACAAAGAGAGAAAAAAAAAAAAAAAAAAAAAAACCTTCTTATGAGTGTCAATTGTTGGAAGGAGCAAGAAAGCTTCCATCGTTGGATGGTTTTGCTAGAAAAAGAAGATTGAGGTTTTTTGACAAGACAAAGGCTGGTCTCGTGGGAAATTGCAATGTTTGGCAATGTTGTGTTGTCGAAGACGCTGTAGCTAGGCAGTGGCTTTCGAGGTTGGGGTTTGAGAGAGAGCATGAGATATGGTGGCGTGAGGATTGGAGAGAGAGAAAATGAGATTTGATTTTGAAAAGAGGAAAAATAATTGGTTTTTGGTTTTGTAAAGAGTAAATGGCGGGTGTTTGAAATTTTTTCAGGGAAAATTTTAGTCATTTTAATTTAAATGGCTCAATACACTGACATATCTTTTAGGCCAGGTGTCAATTTCTTATTGGGCTTAGAAACACCAACTGTATGCTGATTTGGAGATCCTGAAACATCATATACTTTCTCATTTACTTCATTATTCTTCATTTTTGGCCCAAAATAAGAATGACAACTAGATAGGATCAAAGCGGGTTTCTTTATGTCCAAATCTAAGCTTGTGGGCCCACCCCTGTTATCTGAACTCGTCCTGTTTAATAAACGGTTTTTTTAAAACCCCCAAACCCTCCCCCATGAGCCCCGTCTAGCCATGCCACTTCAAGGTCCAATTCGTAGCCCAAATCATGGCCCAATATATATATATATATATATATATATATATATATATATTGTAGGGATGAAGGGCCCAAATATAGATATTGGGCCGTGGGCCGCGTCCGAGGACAGATAAGTACTAGCAAAGGCAGATAGATTATTGGGCCAGGGAAGAGGTCTGCTCACGATGGGTAAGATGCTGTCCAAGGAGCAATCCCTCCTCGGCTGAGAAATTGGAGGCCTAATGTCCGACCACCCATCAAGAACTGGGCAGCATGCAACTGTGCTGTGAAGGATAAGCTTTAAAGAGGGATGAGTCAACAGAGAATTGATAAAAATCTGGGTAGAAAGCTACTACCACCACATTGAATGCTCTACATCTAACCTCCTGGCCACATTAATATGAAAGTGATACCTATACAGTAAGTTTCAACCTTACAGCAACCCACAAAGACTTCAAGAAGGTGTTGATAGGACAAGTCTCAAGACTGGAAATTTGATCTACACGTAGAGAGCTGAGATGACAGAGAGAAGGGAAATATAAAGGGGATGAACTCCCTTACAAGAAAGTGGAGGAAAACCAGAGAAAAATCATTGTGTAACCAGGAACTGTAATTTTTGTATAAATCTAAGAGAAATATATAAGAACAGACCTTCCTCGAACTTGACTGAGGAGAACTTTTCTTATTTAAACTTTTTATCTTGTTCATTCCAATGTTAACTAGCCTATTGTGATTAGTGTCATCCTAACTCATTGAACGTTCAATAGAAGGCCCACTCTCTAACAAATTCATTGTTTTGGGCTCATTGGGCCATTGTTCAAACCATTTGGGTTGGGCTGTGCAGCAACATACATCCTTACATATATATATATATATATATATATATACATATATATATTTTTAGGGGAAATAAATCACCTAGCTAAGATCACCATTTAATCATAAATCAATAAATCATAGCTAAGATCACCTGTTAAACATAAAAATAAAAGCTACAAATAAATCCCACAAGTCCAAATCTAAGACTATTATAACAAGTTCAAAAGGCTACAAAATAAATCCAAGAAGTTTAGGATAATTACAAACCAACAAGTTAATCTAACAAGTCTAAGAAATTAAAAAAAGCTACTAAATTAATCCAACAAGTCTAATCCTCCATAGCTACGACACAGCCTCTATCCTCTTCATTAGGCTCTACATCATCAAGAATTGTTTGAATTGTACAATCTCCTAGCATAGTTGAAGAACCTACAACAATAATGAATTAAAAAATGGAATAAATTTCATCAAATTATAACCAGAAAATATAAAAATACAATTTTGATTTCATTTTATAAATACAAAATATACAATTGCTCAACAGAATTTGTGTTTCTCAAAAAAAAAAAAAAAAAAAAAAGGATTTACCATCCATTGAATTTAAGACCAGCAAATATTCCAATCTTATGTTCTGATCTATGAAATTAAAAGCTGTTAGGTTCTAAATATTTAAGATTAAATTTTTAGATTCTTAATTTATGTATGTTAGCAAACCGAGAACAAAAATATGTTTAGATTAGGTGTTAGACATTGCTCAAGATTGTTCAAGTCAAGATTCAAGAACTGTCAAGCTATAGAAATACGAAGCAAGCTATTGCGAAGCTCAACTGATCGAAAGATCTGTTCGACCGATCGAAAATTATGTTTTGTAAATTTTAAATCAGGCCCAAGCCAGTGAAAACGTCTAGAGTTTCAGCCCAACACTACTAGGTATAAAAAGAAAACCCTAATTACATTTTAGAAGCTCTTGGAAGACTTGTGAGTTACTCCTGTTAGACCTGTGAGATTCTTGTAACCTTCTAACTCTACAAACATTTACTGGAACGAGATCTACAATCAAGAACTAGTGGAAACAAATTGCTTGTAAACACCACATTTTGTACCCGTTAATAAATTTTGGTCCCCGGCCCCAATGATGAGCTTGACATATGTCAACAAAGGGTAATTAAAGAGTTCACAATAGTTTGGAAGTAATCACAGCTCAAAAGTGTTCAAATTGCTTTAAAATCGATACTAAAAAATGATATTTGCTCACTATTTTGACCAGAACGTTTGATCCACAAAGTATATTTGAGTGAGGTTTATTTCATTAGAAAGTAGACTTCCTAGGTTTCAATGTGAACACAAATTTTGCCTAATTTGGACTTATATTGAGTGAGTTATGACTATTTCAGGTTGGGCTAACTGGACAGTCTGATTTTCTAGGTTTTAAAACTTCATTTTAAGGGCCCAAAACATAATGCTTTGATGTGGGCCGGCCCATGGACCCTTGAGAACGTCCAAAGATTATAAAAAAGTTTGAAAACCCTAATTTTAACTGATAAATTCTCATCTTATGCCTCCAATTAAAACCCTAACTAGAGAGAGTTATTTTTTAGCTTTCATCTTCTCTAAAACCCGAATTCTCCTTTCTAAAACTCACACACAACCCCTTAGCATGTTTTTTACAAATTAAAAACCTCTCTTTAGTTAGTTCTAAGGCAGAAACTATTTTCCAAAAATTGATTTCTCAAAACCTTTTTCAAATCTCTTGTTCTTGAGTTGTGATTACTAACTATTATTGTGTTCTTTTGATTATTCTTGTCCTCAATCTAATCTTTGTGTTGTAGGCACTGAGGGGTCGGTTAAACAACTTCAAATCTATGATTCTAAAGCAAGGTGAGCTTCTTTTCCATGGTTTCCCACTTTGCTTAACATGATTCACATGATTTTCTTGATATAGTTTCTCCATTTTTCATATTTGATTTGTTTGATGTTTTTAATTATGTTTAACTTGTTTTAATATGATTTTAGGTGGTTTATAAACTGTCCTTTTTGTTCTTTTGTTCTTATTTCAATTCCTAGGTTGGTTTGATATGTTTTAATGTAGTTTAGTATAATTGTTTGATTTGTTTCATGTTTTGTTGTATATGTTGATGCTTTATGTTTTTTGTTTTAGGCTAGTTTAATTTTTTTAGGGTTTCTAACATGCTTGTTTGAGCTCACATGTTATCTGTTTGTTTGATAAAATCTCTAAAAACGTAGTTTTTCGAATCTATATTAAAGGCTGCGTATGCATACTTGAGTATGCGCACGCATACCTCATGTATGCATACGCATACTTGTGCCCATAAATGCAGATTTAGGGTTCTTGCTTTTTCATTTTTTTTTTTGTGTTTTGATTAGTTTTAATCCTCTATTTAGGTCTTGTTGAGTTTAGTTTTCACATGTTTAGGTCTAAGGTTAGCAGAATAACATGATTCACATGCTTGAATTGATAGATTGATGATTAGGGTTTATGCTTTGATGAATCACATTAGCATTCATGATAATTTGAACATGCATTGATGCATAGGTGTTGAGATGTTATGGTGCAGCGAGGTAAGTGAGGTAAGGCATGCATTCATATGTACAAGCATTTGATTAAGATGTGGTATGTGAACTTGGAATATGTTTGTATTCTTGATGTTCTTGATACTCTCCAATAATTCTTTGATTCTGTCTTGTTTATTTGCTACCTTAGATGTGATAATATGAAATATGCATGTTAGATGTATGCTAGGTTTGATATGAGTTGCCATGATAGATGTATGTTAGGGTTTTAGGATGATTGATGTCATGTTTGTTAGGTCACAATCTAAATGACCCCTTGTGATTAACCCTAATTAATTAATTCAGCCAAGTAATTAATTAATCAATTAATCATGCAATTTTATGGAAGCACAAACAAATCACCAATTAACTAAATATGCAGCAGAAAATAAATAACACGGTGATTTGTTTACGAATGGGGAAAACCCTAATGGCAAAAACCCCATCGGGTGATTTTCAGGTCACCACTCCCGAAACTCCACTATTATCAAATCAAGCGGTTACAAGTAAAGGAATCCCAAGTACCTTACCAACCTACAGTTGAACCCTTACCCTAATACCCAATTGGACTTGATCTGTAGTGACAGTCTCCACCTTTGATGCACGGCTCCCAAGTACGTGACTAACCAATGCGCGGATCCAAGTACGCGACTTCAGAACACCAACTGAGGAAGAATGGTTGGCTGCAAAGTTCTTCAGTTCATCCACACGATGAATAGCAGGAAGATGCTTGGTTACAAAACCCTATGGTGCAAATACACAGCAACTTCTTGATGAAGGATGAACTAGGTCAAGAACTTCGTCTGTTGATCACAATTTGCTTAAACAGAGATTGCTCAATGATAATGCAACTTGTGTCACTCAAAACGGCTCTTAAAATAATCCTTTTATATGTTTAGGGTTAGAAGAAAAGAAATCCCAAAAACATATTCACGGATCCCAAGAAAATCAGATTTGGAATTCTGACTTTTTAAATCTCGACAGATAGCAGGTGTCGAGGTAGCTATCGAGAGATGTCGAGCTTTAAAAACTTTGCACTTCAGCTTGCTTTTTCTTGGACAGACTTGATGACTTCAACACTTGACCTTGAAACATTGTTTCTTGAAGTATTAAAAACACCTAGATTTACCCAATTACAAGCAGAGTGCGTTTTGTCAAAGGATTAGCCAATTTACATAACTAAGTGACATATGTTCTTAAACAAGTTAAAACATATATGTCCTAACAATCTCCCCCTTTGGCAATCCGTGACAAAACCACAACAACAAATGAGCATATGAGAGAAGTCATAAATCACTCAACTCATATTCACTTGTTGAATACAATAAAATCTATCCTAACACAAACTCTTGAAAAACTTTGCAAGAAGAGAGCTTATGATAAGTAGACTTTGACAACCTGTATTTCTGAAACACTTTAAACAAAACTCATCAAGGCATCTTGTGTGAAACAGAAATAAATAGATTGCATACAAGTATAAAGAACATGTGTATAAAGATAGAAAAGAAACAACACATGAAGAGAGAGGTGAAAGAAACATACATCAACATATATAAGAGAGAAGATAAGTACAATGTATGTAAGAATGGTCAAAGGACCTCATATACAAGAACAATGCATCTAAAAAGAATAGAAAAGAAAAGATACATCAAACCTCACTACATCCCTCAAAAGTATCAGCACTCCCCCTATCAAAAATGTCCTATACTAACTCTCCCCCTAAGATGACTACTCTCATAACCTAAAACTACTCCCCCTTTTTGTCACGAGTGACAAAGGGTAGAGTGTCATGTAGACATCTCATCGGCAGAGCTAGCATCTCCATCATCATCATCATCATCATCCTCATCCTTAGAATCTGAAGCTACTGGAGTAGGTGGTGAAGGAGTAGCCTCTGGAGCAAAACCACCCATGGTCGCCTGCCGTCGTGCAATACGACCCACACGAACATTCACCTGATACAACTCAGCAGAGAGTGTATCAAGACGAGTGTCCATGCGCTGCAACTGCGCCATGATATCACTAAGGGATACATCGCTCGAAGAGGAAGAAGGAGCAGATGTAGATGGAGCTGATCTGGATGGTGCTGAACGGGAGGGAGGAGTGGTACCTGGCTGTCTCGACCTGAACTACGCCTCACTACGTTTTACAGTAGCGGCATCTATGGCAGATATGTGTGTGAAATGGTCGGACACTGGAAAGGGAACGGAAAAATGGCGTAGAATCCGCGTGATAGCAGAAGGAAAGATGAGCTTATCACGGGAAGCCGAATCAAGATAAACCTCTATGATAGACCGAATGAAGTGAGAAGGGAAGTCTATGGTAAGATGCTCAAGTAGAGAGAGCAAAAATCGAGCACGAGGTTCTGTGATAGAGTTATAGTGAGATAGAGAATGGAGAACAAAAGTCATCACCATGTTCATGAATCTAGGACCTTTAGCAAAAAGCCTACATGATGTGAACTGATGCTCACCCCAATCAGCAGGACGCTGGTAGAAGGCAGAGATGAGCTCTTCTTTGGACACAGTCCTCAGACGCTCACAAGATGGGTAATCTGGAAACTCTATCCTAGGTACCCTAAGCACATCCGCAACAAGTTGCGGTGTGACAGGAATGCACATACCTCGAACGCGAGTGGAAAAATGAGATACTGAAAGATCAATCCCGTGTATGTTGGAGTAGAACTCCTGTATTAGCACGAGAGGGCAAGTGACCGGAATGTCACACAGTGACCCCCATCCCCTACTGTGAATGACAGAGGGAAGGTCAGTGTCGGCGAAGTCCGCCAAAATGACTTGGCGTTCCGAATGAACACCTTGTCTAGAAAAGTTCTCAGTAAATGCCTTTTGGGCATCTCCATCACAGAACCGAATGTTAAAAGGAGCAGAATCAGAAGATGAAGATGCTCTAGAACGCAGAGGGTTCCGAGCAGGAGTAGATTTACGTTTAGGTGCCATAGACACTACTAACGTAAAAGAATGAGAAAGAGATAGAGAGGGAGACACACAGAAAAGTCCCAAATCAGTTCAAATATGACAGATATATGAACAAAGAGAACGTATGCATGGGAATGCATGAACATGTGACATGCAAAACAGAAATATTATCATGGGCTCAGCCCAATCCAATCCCAATCAGCATATAAACAAAGTACTCATATCTAAATGCATGAAAATATCATTATAATGCACATGAAATGCAATGTATGACATTTTGAAATCATTTAAGTCCAAACCCAACCTAAAATTTCAATAAAAACTCAACACTTTTGAAAAACCCCAAATTTTTATGAAAAATCCCAAAAACTAGGTTTTCAAAACATGAAATGCATGAAAAAGGAAGAGAAAAGAGATCTTACCAAGTGATTGAAGCAAAGAATGAGCAAGAACCAAGAGGGTTAGAGGATTTGAGTGAAAGGAGAGTGAAAGGGAGATGAACAGACACGGAGAGATCGAGAGAGATCGAGTGAAATGAGTTCAGAATCGCGATCTGCACTTAAATAGGCACCTCAGTAAATCTCAACAGCTGAGGTGTCGAGAGGTGTCGAGGAATCTGTCGAGGAAGGTATCGAGGAAAATACCTTCGACAGATGCAGGTGTCGAGAAAGAAGACAAAAATAGCACAAGTGAATCTCGATCGATCCAACAGGTGTCGAGAATCTATCGAGAGGACAGAGACTTTCTCGATCGATCCACCAAGTGTCGAGGGAAGTGTCGAGATTGCGATAAGAAAAGCTTGAGAAGCTCAACAGATGACCAGGTGTCGAGAAGGTGTCGAGGAGGTGTCGAGCCTTCAGTGAAAAGCAGTTTTCCGAGAAGAGAAAAACACAGACATGAATGCAATTCAACTAACACCTCAACCATAGATCCAAACAACATGTTAAGCTCACAAAATCATCTCTCAAAAGAAGTTAAAAGCACATGGATCCTCAGAAACACACACACACACTAAACAAGTCTAACCAATTTTATATTTCAAAAAACAAGTCAAGACAGTTTAGTGAGCATACATTAGCATATGTAAACACTTGTGATGGCCAAATCACATTGTACCTGCACATGTATCAAGAGTAGCAAAGAATATTGCGTGTTGTGTGTGAAAAACATCGCAAGATTGCATATGTGTATACATGTTATGACGATCTGAGATATGAGAAAATAACTTTAACTCACACACAATCATAACTGTTTGATGGGGACTATCACCTTCAAGGTACATCCTATAACTCCCACATCTCCTAGAAAACACGCTTGCAATCATATTTAAAGCATCTTTAATCTTTTTGCTTTATATTTTCTTTGCATATTTTTTCTTTTAAGCATATCATGCATGGGCATAAAAAGAGAGAAAAGAAATACCCAAGATGTTAAGCATTTGACATCGCATTTTTGCTATGCCGAAGCATACGAATGTCTTTGACACTGCACTTTTGCTATGCCGAAGCATACAGGTGTCTATGACACTGCACTTTTGCTATGCCGAAGCATACAGGTGTCATACTATGATTGGCGGGTAACAGTGGTGAGATGGTTATTTATGCCTTTCTCTTAGGATTTTCTAGTCCTACCCGTCAAAAAGAGTGATATGAGTGTTAAGTTTAAGAGATAACTTAATCTTACTCATCACAAACAAGAGCCACAAAGCTCACTTGCTTAGTTGTGCATAGAGATGCTCATCTAAGCTACAAGAGATACAAAGTTTAGAAACTTTGTTTCAATAGCCATCCAAGGTACACAAATACCAAAGTACACATAACACACACTGTTTTTGTATTTTTCTGATTTTTCAATTTTTTTTTATTTTTTATTCTTTTATATTAAAAACAAAATGAACAAAACTAAAAAAAAAAACAAACAAAAACATGTTAAACAAAGCAAAGCAAAAACTAGATGCAAATGCATGAGGAAGAGGGATAAGAGAAGGAGATCAATCCATGGAGATGACACCAATGTTTTGACGAAGGAATTCAAAACGTTTGCTGTCAAGAGGTTTGGTGAACAAATCAGCCTTCTGATCATCAGTGTGGATGAACTCAAGAGTGAGAGTACCATCTTCGACAAGCTCCCTAATGAAGTGATGTCGAATCTCTATGTGTTTGGTTCGAGAATGTTGAACCGGATTCTTCGAGATATTGATGGCACTGGTATTGTCACAGTAAATAGTGAGATGCTCTTGACAAATACCATAATCATGGAGGAGTTTTTGCATCCAGAGGAGTTGGGTGCAACAGCTACCAGCAGCGATGTACTCAGCTTCTGCAGTGGATAAGGAGATGTGTTAGGTTCTAAGGTCTTAGGATTTTATGTATTTAGAACTCTAATTTGTAATGTTGGCAAACCATGATTAAAACATTGTATTTAGTCTTGTTTAGACTTGCTCAAAGTTGGTTTATTATTGTAAAGTTGGAATCGAGTGGCTGCAGAAGTACTTGGAACTTTTGGCCTGGCTCGATCGATCGAAGAATAGACTCGATCGATCGAAAATCGCACAGGTTGATTTTTCTGCAGAATTTCCAACTCAGCCCTACCTCATTAAACGTTTAGGGTTTTATGTTTTTACCCTAGGTATATAAACAAAACCCTAGCCACGTTTTTGATGGTTGTCCATATTGCTTTGTTGCTCATACATTGCTGTTTTGTGTGAATCTCTTGTGAGATCTTTGAGGAGCTTTCCTTTACACAAAACTTAGGGTTTTCAAGGTAGAGATGATTTCAACATCTTGAAGATCATTACCGTTGCAACCATTGGAACTTAAAAGAAAAGCAAGCGGGGAGCTTGTAGCTGATTGAGGAATTCAAGAAAGAAGTAGTCCGTGGATTCGGAGCCTGCGCGTGGTCGTGTCAGGAAGTTCTGCTGGTGGGTAGCATTAGGAAGTCGAGCGGGGAGCTTGTAGTCCTTTTGTAAGAACTTCAATTCTTTCATAGTGAATTCTGTTATGCCTTGAGGATCGGTGGGTCAAATCCTCCCCAGGTTTTTACCGTGTGGTTTCCTGGGTGATCATATCATTGTGTTATTTATTATTCCGCTGCTTTATATGTTTGATATGATTATTTGATTGTTTTAACCTAGAATTGCATAATTTGACTAAGTAACAACTTGGCTAATTAATCTAGACTACGCAATCTGGTTGTTTAAGGGGTCTAAATTTCCATCAAGTGGTATCAGAGCAGGTAGCTCTTTTTGTTTGAGATTTTTTATCTCTGAGCTGATCCTTGACCCCTGTTGTCATGGAGCATGGACACTCTCTGTTTGTTCCTCCTCACTTTGATGGGAACAACTATGCTTATTGGAAAGTAAGGATGAAAGCATTCCTGAAATCAATTGATGAGAGGGTTTGGAATTCCGTTGAATACGGATGGGAGAAGCCCACTACTCCTGTGAGTGAGTGGCAAACTTCTGAAAAAGAAGCAGCAGGCTTTAATAGCAAAGCTATGAATGCCATCTTTAATGCTGTTTCTTTGAAGGAATTGAAGAGGATCTCTAATGTTGAGGTTGCTCATATTGCTTGGAAAATCCTCCAAACTGTGCATGAAGGCACAAAGGCAGTTAAGATTAATAAATTGCAACAATTGACTTCTAGGTTTGAAAGTATTAGGATGTCTGATGATGAATCCTTTGATGAATTTTATGCCAAACTGAATGATATTGTCAATTCTGCTTTTAATTTGGGTGAAATCTATGATCAACCTAAAATTGTTAGGAAGATTCTTAGATATTTAACTGAAGACTTTAGACCAAAAGTGACTGCCATTACTGAAAGCAAGGATGTGGACTCCATCCCTGTAGATGAACTTGTAGGTTCTCTTCAATCCTATGAGTCTGACCTACCTAAAGTGAACAAATCCAAATCAATGGCTCTTAAGTCAGTTGATGATGTTGATGGTGGTGGATTTGATGATGAGCTCTCTGCTACAGAGATTGCCTATCTTGCCAAAAACTTTAAGAACTTTCTTAGAAATACCAATAGAAAGGCAAGAGGTACTTACACTGCTGAACCTAGAAATTTTAGGAAGAATGATCCCACTAAGGTTAACAATTTTGAAAAACCTAGAGAAAATTTTGGTCAATCTTCAAATAACTCTTTGGGTCCTCAGTGTTTTGGCTGTCAAGGGTATGGTCATGTGAAATCTGAATGTCCTACATTCTTGAGGAATAAGGGTAAAGCTATGGCTGTAACCCTTAGTGATAATGAGGTTTCTGATGATGAGTCCGGTGGTGACGAGGATGGAAACTTCATTGCTTTCACGGCTACTGCTATAGTCAATGAAAGCATATCTGCTGAGGAGAACCCTTCTGATGGGGAACTCTCTGAAGATGCAGATCTTCAAAAGGCCTATAACAAACTTTACAAAGTTGCTGCAAAGGATGCTATGAAAGTTGAACTTGGCCTAAAGAAAATTGATTCTCTTGAGCTTGAAAAGAGAAATTTGCTTGTTAAATTGTTTGATGCTAATGAGCTTTTGAATAATGTTAAATCTGAGAACATGCTTTTGCTTGATAAAGTTAGAACTTTGGAACATGATTTATCTGTTGCTAGATCTGCTAGTTCTAAACTTGATCACATGCTGAATGTTCAAAAGTATCCTTCTGATAAAACTGGGTTAGGATATGTTGAAAGCATCTTTGATTCTGCACCACATTCCACAAATTTTGTTCTTGCATCTTCTTCTGAACCTTCTGTGAGTGAGGTTGTGAGTGAAACTGTCAAACCACCTGTGAGTGAGGTAGTTAAACCTGTAGAAGTTTCACCACCTAAGAAGATTAGGGTAGACTTAAGTGAATCTAAACCTAAGGAGCCTACCAAATCTAAGGACAAGATGTATGGTAAACCTGCTTGGGTTTGTCATTATTGTGGTAAGTCTGGACACATTCGTCCTAACTGTTACAAGTTTCAAGCTGATAAGAGAGCAAATAAACCAAAAGTGCCTGTGCTTCAAGCACAAGATCCTATGGCATTAATTGGTGAATTGGTAAAGGTGTTAAACCTTTATTCCAATCCTGGAGTTGGGAATCACTCTAATGTGAATAAGAACTCCAATGCTCGTGGTGCATCTAAAAAGTCTTGGATGCAAAAGACTCGAACTAACTGAGTCTTTCTGACATGGTCCTTGTGCTTAATTGCTCTATTCTTTGGTGACCATTGTTCTTTGGTTTTTGTCTTTTTATTGTTTTTGTTCTAGGACTTGCATTGCATTACATTCATGCATTTCATTCTAGGATTTATTTGTTTTCTCTTTTAATAAAAAAAAATAAAAATAAAAAAGGGAAAAGGAGAAAGCAAAAATTATGTTAGACACTATTTTTCTTGATTTTTGAAAAACAAGGTTGGTCTATCTTTTGACACATGTCATGTTCTGTGTACCTTGTTTAACTTTGATGAACTTATTCATTGCACTTGACTAGTTGAAACTTTGTAGTGCAAGTTGTGTGGGAAAGATGTGTGTAATTTTTAATCACTTTGTCACATGTTATTTGACTGTCGGACTTGATCCTTTTGAGAAAGGCATAAATAACCATCTCACCACTGTTCACTAGTCAATCATGAACACCTTAGTGCATATCATAAGATTTTGTGCTCGAGAAAGTGTAGCACATGCACAAAAAGAATATAAGGTGAAGCCTCAATTAAAATAAAACTGGTGTGTACTATTAGGCTTGATGCCAATTCACTTAATTCAAACCGGTGTGTACTATTAGGCTTGATGCCATTTCACATAATATATTTCATATTCTAATGGGGCAAAAATACAAGAAACTTACATGATTGCAAGCTTTTGTTCAAGGAGATGTGGGAGTTATAGGATGTAACTCTTTAGGTGATAGTCTCTTTTAAATTCTATGTGATGAATTGTGTAGACTTTGTGTTTGATTGCTATTCACATATCACCTCACATGTATCTCAAGTTTTTGCTAGTATCACACACTACACAAGTTGCTCTTTGTTAAACACTGTACATGCTAGTGTGTGTGTTTTTGGTCTGACCAACCAAGTTTGAGAATATCTTGAGATTTGTGCACAACATATTTGTTGCTTGGGAAAATTCAATGGGAGAATGATTGAAATTTGTTTTGAGAAAATTGGGTTCAAAATTTTTGGGTTTTTGAAAAAGCATTCCATCTCATACTCATGCATTTTGTTTCTATACTTTAATGCTTTGAGGAGTTGTTTTTCAAAATTAGGTTTGTGTCTTTCAAAACTGTGATTTTTCTCAAAATTTAGTGAGCCTCTGCCCATTTCGATCGATCCAGTCTGATTTTCGATCAATCGAAAAAGTGCTTTCATTTGTCTCAAAATGACTTTGTGTTTCGATCAATCGAATATGATTTTCGATCAATCGAAAAAGTGCTTTCATTTGTCTCAAAATGACTGTGTGTTTTGATCAATCGAATCTGATTTTCGATCGATCGAACATCGTGAAAAAGTTTTTTAAAAGGTTCTTTTCTGACTTTTTCAAAGTTCCTATTCAAAACTTTTCAATTTTTTTTTTCTCTCTCTCCGCATTGGCAAGGCTCCACATAGAGATTTTTGTCGTTTTCCTCCGAAGTTTTTGCAAAGTCTTTCTTTCCTCAAGCCGGTAAGACTCTTTTGCCCTTCCTTTTGATTTTATTTTCATGTTTTCATGCATAAATCCATGCATTTGAGGGTGATTTTCGGACTTTGCATATTTGGGATTTTCTGTTGATTCAAGCCCTATTTTGTGAAATTGATCATTGGGTTTTTGTGGGGACACTTCATAAACATGATTCTTACCTGTTAATTTGATCAATTTTGAGTTTGGTGAAAAATTGAAAATTCTAGGGTTTGTTCTCGATCCGATTTGGGGTTTTTGTTAAATTGGGAAGAATTTGATGAAATTGGCTTGTTGTGTAGTTGTAATTAAGCATTATAATCTATGTAATGTGTTTTATAATGCTCAATTCATCTTTTTGGTTAAAAAATTTCAACAAGTGGTTTTCAATTTTTGGGATTTTTGATAGAAATTCCTTGATCAAGCCAATTTTGTCAATTAAATCTCAATTGAACTTATTTGTTTACTGCATTAGATCATGCATCACAACATTATTAATGTTCATGCATCATATAGATTTTTGTTCTATATTTTTTATTGTGCTAATTTGCAGTCTGCCCTTGGTTTTGTTTTTCTTGTGTTTCTTTTTGGTTTTCACTTTGTGTCTCTGTCCTTTCCTTAGCACTATGCCTAGGAAAACTAGAGCCCGTAGGACTATTCATTCTTCTTCTCCATCCCCTCCTTCCTTTGATCGTGAGAAATTTCCGAGTGAGAAAAACCAAGAGATTTTTGAGAAGCTAAACATTAGGAGAAAGATTTGGGCTGAGCGTTCTGTTCACTTAGATGAACTTGATCCTGCCATTAGGGCAAACTTTGAGCGTAGGGGCTGGTTACCCTTGGTGGATGTTTCTGATCCTCCTCCACCTTCTGCCTTGATTAGAGAGTTCTATTCGAACATCTCTATCCGCATCTATGATTCCAACACTCTAGTCAAGAGTTGGATACGAGGCGTAGAGTACTCCATTACTCCTCAGATAGTGGCTGATGCTCTAGGGGTACCATTGGTTCGGCATCCTGTCTATCCATATGACGTGTCTCCCGAGATTAGTGATGTCTTGTCTTACATCACTGGGACTACTGTCCAGTGGGGTTCTGATCCTCGGATCACTTCTGCTGAGCTCTCCGGGTTACATTATCTTTTCTTTAGGATAGCTTGCCATTCTATCTGGCCCATTTCCCATGTTCACACCATTCCTCTTGAGAGGTGTGTATTTTTGTACGCTTTGGTTACTGATGCTCCTATTAGTTTTCCCCATCTTTTTCTTCGTTCTTTGAACGATGTTTATAGGAGTTCATCCACTGCTCATGCTCTTGTACATCCTATTTTCATTCATAGGATTCTTCGTTATCTTGATATTTGTGGCTTTCCTTCCTTTGAGCCCGTTCATGTGATAGCTCCTATAGGTGCGTCTTTTCTTAGACAAAGGGCTGCTCATCTTCGAGCTGGTTCTAAACACCCTAGGTCTGAGCCCTCTAGTAGCGCACCTCCTCCTTCTTCTTCTGCAGGTCTTGCTGGTGAGGATGTTCCTGATCCAGTTGGTGATGATGCTGCTGCTGCTGATGTTCCTCCACCTCCTTCGGCCGACTTCGATGTTCGTCGTACTTTGGAGACTGTCATGACCGTTCAGGCGGCTCATGGTCAGATTTTGGTGGACTTACTAGACGAGATTCGTGCTCTCCGAGCCGATTTTGCGCGTCTTCATTCACCCTC
Organism: Quercus aquifolioides; assembly: GCA_019022515.1. NCBI lineage: Eukaryota > Viridiplantae > Streptophyta > Magnoliopsida > Fagales > Fagaceae > Quercus > Quercus aquifolioides. The sequence goes on from CM032326.1 coordinate 33,807,779, forward strand.
ACCACCTCCTTTTGATGGCGACTTGTGATTGCCCTTTGGCATTCCGTCACAAAAAGGGGGAGTGGAGTTTTGACTTGTAGAGGAGTTTTTGTAGTTAGGGGGAGACTTTTTGAGACTTTGTGTTTCTTTTTTTTGTTTTGAGGAGCTTGTGGAGTTTTTAGATTGTATCTAGGTGCTTCACTTTGTATATCATTTTTGGGGATATTCATGTTAGGGGGAGTAACATTGATTGATATACATGTTATTTTTATTGATTCTTGTTACTTTGTGATTCACTGCTTATTGATTTACATTTATGAGTTGATCATTCATATATGTCTTTATTTTGTGTTGTGTGAATCTTACAAGAATGTTATACCTGTTGTTTTACTCTTTTCTGTCACACATGCGTTTATGCGTTTGTTGAGTATTTCAGGAATATACAGGTTGATTCAACTAAGTTGCTGTCTACACTTGCAACCGATGGATAGTAGTTAGGATGAATTTGATTTTATGAGCATTACCTTTGTAAAGGGCTGTTTATGTGTAAAACTTTGAGCTGTTAATTAAGGTTTTGTCACGGATTGCCAAAGGGGGAGTTTGTTAGGTTCTAAGGTCTTAGGATTTTATGTATTTAGAACTCTAATTTGTAATGTTGGCAAACCATGATCAAAACATTGTATTTAGTCTTGTTTAGACTTGCTCAAAGTTGGTTTATTATTGTAAAGTTGGAATCGAGTGGCTGCAGAAGTACTTGGAACTTTTGGCCTGGCTCGATCGATCGAAGAATAGACTCGATCGATCGAAAATCGCACAGGTTGATTTTTCTGCAGAATTTCCAACTCAGCCCTACCTCATTAAACGTTTAGGGTTTTATGTTTTTACCCTAGGTATATAAACAAAACCCTAGCCACGTTTTTTATGGTTGTCCATATTGCTTTGTTGCTCATACATTGCTGTTTTGTGTGAATCTCTTGTGAGATCTTTGAGGAGCTTTCCTTTACACAAAACTTAGGGTTTTCAAGGTAGAGATGATTTCAACATCTTGAAGATCATTACCGTTGCAACCATTGGAACTTAAAAGAAAAGCAAGCGGGGAGCTTGTAGCTGATTGAGGAATTCAAGAAAGAAGTAGTCCGTGGATTCGGAGCCTGCGCGTGGTCGTGTCAGGAAGTTCTGCTAGTGGGTAGCATTAGGAAGTCGAGCGGGGAGCTTGTAGTCCTTTTGTAAGAACTTCAATTCTTTCATAGTGAATTTTGTTATGCCTTGAGGATCGGTGGGTCAAATCCTCCCCAGGTTTTTACCGTGTGGTTTCCTGGGTGATCATATCATTGTGTTATTTATTATTCCGCTGCTTTATATGTTTGATATGATTATTTGATTGTTTTAACCTAGAATTGCATAATTTGACTAAGTAACAACTTAGCTAATTAATCTAGGCTACGCAATCTGGTTGTTTAAGGGGTCTAAATTTCCATCAAGATGGAGTTCTGCTTTTTGCTCATCCAAGAGACAAGATTGTTACCCACATAAAAGCAACCCCCCGAGGTACTCTTTCTATCATCAGCATTACCAGCCCAATCGGCATCAGAGTACCCAGCTAAGACACCATTAGTGTCCTTGCTATACCACACACCGAACTCAGCAGTGGTTTTGACATACTTTATAATTCTTTTTAAAGCAGTCATGTGAGATTCTTTGGGGTTAGCCTGATATCTAGCACACACACCAACACTATAACTAATGTCAGGTCTACTAGCAGTAAGGTAAAGGAGACTACCTATCATGCTTCTATAGAGAGAAGGATCAACACTCTTGCCTAACAAGTCTACAGTGAGTTTAACATTAGGGCTCATAGGGGTTCTAACAGAACTAGCAGAATCCAAACCAAACTTTTTCACAAGATTCTTAGCATATTTAGATTGAGAAAGAAATATACCTGAGTCTTGTTGGCGAATCTGCAATCCAAGGAAGTGAGTTAGCTCTCCAATCATGCTCATCTCGAACTCGGCTTGCATGAGTTTTGAGAAGCCATGAGCCAGTTCATCCTTAGTCGACCCAAAGATGATATCATCAACATAGACTTGAGCAACTATCAACTCCCCATCTTCCCTTTTGATGAAGAGGGTTTGATCAGCCTTCCCTCTTGTGAACCCATGTGACACAAGATATTGTGTGAGTCTATCATACCAGGCTCTAGGAGCTTGCTTCAACCCATAAAGTGCCTTTTTAAGGTACAACACATGATCTGGAAAGTGTGGATCAATGAATCCTTTTGGTTGAGCCACATAGACATCCTCTTTGAGTAACCCATTCAGGAAGGCAGTCTTTACATCCATCTGATAGAGTTTGAATTTCAGTTGACATGCTAGGGCAAGAAGAATTCTGATTGACTCCATTTGGGCAACTGGGGCAAATGTCTCATCATAGTCTACTCCTTCCATTTGTGAGTATCCTTGAACCACAAGTCGAGCTTTGTTGCGAATCACATTTCCTTCTTCATCAGTCTTGTTGCGGAATATCCACTTTGTACCGATGATGTGTTCTCCTTCCGGTCTAGGCACTAGAGTCCAAACATCATTCCTCTGAAACTGGAGTAATTCATCATGCATTGCTTCAACCCAACTTTCATCTTGAAGTGCTTCCTCAACTTTCTTAGGTTCAACCTGTGACAAGTAGCAGGAATAAGATACAAAGTTAGCAACACATTTATCAACTGTACGTTTCCTTAATGTGAGTTCATTCATGTCTCCCACAATGACTTCTGGAGGATGATTTAATTTGATTCTAGATGAAGGTCCCTTCTTTTCTTGAGATTCAGACTCTGGTGAATTGGGTAAGTCTGCAGGTTCTTCCACAATACTGGGAGTACTGGGAGTACTTGGAGAAGCAGGTTCTTGTTCAGTAATGTCTTGAACTTCCCTAGTCTCAGAAGGAAGAATTTCCTTGGGGAGTCCCTCAGTGCCTTTCTCAGAACTTGACTCTGAAGACTCATCAATGACGACATTTACTGTCTCCATTACCTTCATAGTTCTTTTGTTGTACACTCGATAAGCCTTGCTTGTAGAAGAGTAACCCAGAAATATGCCTTCATCACTCCGGGAGTCAAACTTTCCCACATTCTCTCTATCCTTGAGAATGAAGCAGGTACTTCCAAAAATTCTAAAGTACTTCACATTAGGCTTCCTTCCTTTCCACAACTCATAGGGAGTCTTTTTGGTACCGGGTCTGAAGTATACCCTATTTACTGTATGACATGCAGTGTTTACAGCTTCTCCCCACAAGTTTCTAGCCACATCTTTGTTATGCAGCATGGCTCTAGCCATCTCTTGAATAACCCTGTTCTTCCTTTCTACCACACCATTTTGCTGAGGGGTAATAGGAGCAGAGAATTCTTGAGATATACCCGATGTTGTACAGAAGGATTCCATGTATGAGTTCTCGAATTCCTTCCCATGGTCACTTCGAATTCGATCAATCTTCAGGCTCTTTTCATTTTGCAGTCTTGTGCATAAAGCTTCAATGTGCTCAGGAGCATCAGACTTGGATCGTAGTAGAATGACCCAAGTGTATCTGGTGAAGTCGTCTACCACAACCATGATGTATCTCTTACCCCCAAGAGACTCAGTTCTGGTTGGACCCATAAGATCTAAGTGCAACAGCTCCAATGGTCTGGATGTAGTTGTCGTCTGAGTGCCTAGATGCTTAGCTTTTGTCTGTTTTCCAAGCTGACATGGTCCACACACCACATTGCTAATTCTACTAAGCTTTGGTATCCCCAATACTGATTCATGCTTAGATACAATAGATAGATGCTTGTAACTAGCATGTCCCATTCGTTGATGCCACAGATCTTCATTAGGCAAACGAATGCTATTACACACAATATCAGCATCAAGAACCAATCCATAGCAGTTGTCCAAAGTGCGAACCCCACTAATGAGCTTATTTCCAGACTCATCCATGACAAGGCACTTCCCTTTTGAGAATAGTACCATGAAGTCTTGATCACATATCTGACTAATGCTCAATAGGTTTACCCTTAGACCTTCTACATAAAGGACATTCGCAATGTCTGGCAGTCCTGGCAGAGATATAATCCCTTTCCCTTTAATTTGTGACTTGCTTCCATCACCAAAGGTAACATTGCCACCTTTCTTAGACTCAAAGATCTTGAAGAGAGATCTGTCTCCAGTCATGTGTCGTGAGCAACCACTGTCAAGATACCATAGACATGTGTCCATTACCTTGAATGCAGACTTCATCATGAAACATACTTCATGCTTAGATGATAAATCAGAGGGAATGGTTCTTTCTCTCAACTGCCTTTTATGAGCTAAGCCTATAACTTTCACTCTTCTCAGACGAACTCCTTTGCACATTTTCATTCTGAGACAGTCTAGTTTCTTCTTAGCAAAACTGAGATCTTTTCCAATAGTCATCATAAGAGAATTCAAATAACTTTTAGACTTGTATTTTCTGAGACACTCAAGCAAACAGTGATTAGAAAAACAAGATGTATTTGAAAACAAAGATCTCATCAAGCAGGTTACAGCCAATGACAACAGGGGTCAATGGATCAACACAGCAAAGATTAAATCCTAATCAGAGTGTGCCTGCTCTGATACCACTTGTTAGGTCACAATCTGAATGACCCCTTGTGATTAACCCTAATTAATTAATTCAGCCAAGTAATTAATTAATCAATTAATCATGCAATTTTATGGAAGCACAAACAAATCACCAATTAACTAAATATGCAGCGGAAAATAAATAACACGGTGATTTGTTTACGAATGGGGAAAACCCTAATGGCAAAAACCCCACCGGGTGATTTTCAGGTCACCACTCCCGAAACTCCACTATTATCAAATCAAGCGGTTACAAGTAAAGGAATCCCAAGTACCTTACCAACCTACAGTTGAACCCTTACCCCAATACCCAATTGGACTTGATCTGTAGTGGCAGTCTCCACCTTTGATGCACGGCTCCCAAGTACGTGACTAACCAATGCGCGGATCCAAGTACGCGACTTCAGAACACCAACTGAGGAAGAATGGTTGGCTGCAAAGTTCTTCAGTTCATCCACACGATGAATAGCAGGAAGATGCTTGGTTACAAAACCCTATGGTGCAAATACACAGCAACTTCTTGATGAAGGATGAACTAGGTCAAGAACTTCGTCTGTTGATCACAATTTGCTTAAACAGAGATTGCTCAATGATAATGCAACTTGTGTCACTCAAAACGGCTCTTAAAATAATCCTTTTATATGTTTAGGGTTAGAAGAAAAGAAGTCCCAAAAACATATTCACGGATCCCAAGAAAATCAGATTTGGAATTCTGACTTTTTAAATCTCGACAGATAGCAGGTGTCGAGGTAGTTATCGAGAGGTGTCGAGCTTTAAAAACTTTGCACTTCAGCTTGCTTTTTCTTGGACAGACTTGATGACTTCAACACTTGACCTTGAAACATTGTTTCTTGAAGTATTAAAAACACCTAGATCTACCCAATTACAAGCAGAGTGCGTTTTGTCAAAGGATTAGCCAATTTACATAACTAAGTGACATATGTTCTTAAACAAGTTAAAACATATATGTCCTAACAATGTTGATTGCTAGATGTATGATAGTGTGTGTGTGTGTGTAGATAACAATATTGAATGAGCCTTTAATGAGATTAAGACGTAAGATACAATGACTGGAATCCGACCTACGGGTTGAGTGGGGTTGGGTTCCTAACAACATCCCATCCCCATACCTAAACTCTGAACCGATACTCTTTTAGTAAGATCAATCCTTCCACATAAAGGGGCTATATTTATGGTTCTTAGACCTAATCTAGGTGGCGACTCCATCTTTTCTCCACACCAATCCACTCAGCCGAGGCGTACTCCCCTTTTCCTAAGGAGAAAACTATTGCCCCCACATTGCTGCATAAAGATTTAATACTAATGGTGATCTAAAACCTTTGAGTGGAATCTCAAAGTCACAAACGTGGGAGTTTGTGTTCAACAAATTCAAGATAGAAGAGTCCATGGGGTCGAAGCTGCACGTGGTCATGTTAATAAGTTCTACAAGAGGTAGCTTTAGATTTAGGGTTTAAATCTATTGTAAACTTCCATTCTATCATAGTGGATTTGTTTACCTTAAGGATAGCTAGGTTAAATCCTCCCCAGGTTTTTTACCTTGAAATGGTCTGTTTCATTAGTTTTCTTGGGTCATAATATTACCGTCTTCTTTACTTTTTTGCACTAAGTAATATGCTTGCATATGTTTAACCTAGATCTCATAATTAACCTATGTAACTACTTGGCTAATTCATTAGGTTAAACTAATTTGATTTATAGGGGGTCTAAACAAAACAAACAAAAGCAACAACAACAACAACAACAAAAATTCAAAGGACAAACCTAACCCATCAACAATCCAAATACAATTTTAAATAATAAACATGTTAATCAATAAACAATAACCAAAGATTTCATCAACCATAAACTATGTAACAAACCCAAAGTTATATTTAAAAAATAATAATAATAATTAATAATAACAGTGACAGAGCGACGAACTTGTGGAGAACGACGAACCAGTGGTAGAGCTTGAGGGGTATGGTCGGCGGTGAGAGCGAGTGAGGGTGAGACTTGAGAGTGAGTGAGAGTGAGTGAGAGTGAGTAAGAATGGCCGAGTGGGTGAGGGGCTGAGGGCTAAGGGAAGAAAGTAAGGGGCGGCTGTGAAATAAGAGGAAAGTCAGAGAGTGTGTTAGCTGTTAGGGTTAGACTAAGTTTTGTGTGTGTGTGTGTGTGTGTGTGTGTGTGTATTCAGGTTTTTTTTGGTAATTATGGTCTAAACGAGTCAGGTTTGGGTTTAAGTTTGGGGTAGGTATCACTAAAACCCGCACCTGGCCCAAACCTGTTTTGGGTTCAATTTTAAAAACCCAAACCCGACCCTACTGTTTCGCAAAAGTCGGGTCGGGTTGAGTACTCGCAAGTCGGGGTGGTTTTGCCATCCCTAGCCCAAGATACTATTTTATATTTAATTTTTAATATATGAGATAATACTTCAAAACATTCTTAATTACTTGGAAAATTAGATAAAAATAATGCCTAAAATTAATAAGTTTAATTAATAGTTCCTTAATTTTTTTTAAAATAATGATGTTTTTAATCAAGTTCAAATTCTCAATAATCAAATTATAAAATAAAATAAAAAATTATTTTCTAAATAGGTGTTAAGTTTAATTTAAAGTCATTGTCCGTCTTCCTTGTTTATTTGTTCTATTGTAAATAATAAAATCATATAAAAAATCCTTAATTAAACTTTGTATTTTAGCAAAGTATCTAACTTTGATACTCCACCCCTTCCCCGCTCTATTTTGAGCGAATTTTCTCAATCCCAAAAAGGTGACTATGTAGGGATGTGTTTGCTCACCCCAAAAAGCTAAAAACAACCCACTCGGCATGACCCACCCTGAATGTATATATTGATATTTTATTTAATATATATTTAACGTATTTATACACATATTGTATTTTTATTTTAATATATATCCTAGATATAACAATTTTTTTAAACATATTCTATTACTATCAAGATATTTGTTTATATTTCTCTCTTAGAAGTCTATTCTTTGATAAGTTTATATCTTAGAACTCCCACAATCTTCATTTCCCTTTATATTTCATCTTTATCGCATTAATATTGGAGCTATCTCATTAGGATTAGTAACACATTTCCAACCCATCCCAAACCTGACCAACCCTGCATGGGCCTTAAAAAGGTGACAAGGTGAGGACAAGGCACCCATAATTCAACTTCGTCCTACCCCATTGTCATCCCTTCAGTTGTGCATAACCCTTCTTAAAGCATTCACGTTAGATTTTGTGAAACTTTAGCCAAATTTGACTTAAACAGTACCCTTTTTTTTTTCTATTTAACTAACCCTTTTTAATATGGCCAGCATGAGATGCTTTAATTTTTTCTCCTTTTCTAATTAAATATTCTTATTTATTTTTTTTCTGTCTTTCCTTCTCTTTTTCATGTGAAATGATATCTTATTCTTGCTCTATACAACGTGAAGTCTCACAACATTTGGCCTCACCCACTACCCCACCCACTAGTGAGGCCCACATTTTGTGAGAGGCCCACTACATGTAGCAGATACAAGATATACCTTCTCCTTATGCCATGTGACATCATTTTTATTGGATAAACTAAACACCCATAGCAAGTTTAACGTAAAATATGAACCAAGTGGCTGTTGATGCAAATAGAATATAACTTCAAGGGGATAAAATCCAAATTCTAAAACTTCAAGGTGTAAAATCTAAAGGCTTCCAAATTTCAGGAGTGAAGTTTGCACTCTAGCCTTATTGGTTCATGCACCAAAGTGAGGAGACTTATAATAGTATTAGTTATGTATTTTTTAGGAAGTGCAAACACTTCATTTGAAGTATCGTACTCATGTCGAACACAAGACACTTTTGTATACATATCCCACCTGTGTCTTTTTCTTTTTTCTTTTTTTGTAAAAATTGTAAAACACTGCTGGGACACGGAATGGACACAACTTTATAAAATCGTATAAAGAAACTTTGTCGGGAAGAAAGTGTGGGCTAGAAAACGAGTAAGTTTACTACAACGATAATTTTTATAACTTTTGCCACAATTCACATAAGTGGTTAGTTGTAAGTGATAGAAAAAAGATGATAGGCTCATGTGGGTCCACAATTCCAATACTCACAAGTCACCATGTGAACAAATTGTGATAAAGTTATGGAAAATAGTTGTGGTGCTAAACTTACTCCTAGAGAACTCTTGCCACAACTATCCATGTGGTAGATTGTGAGTGATAAAGAAAAAGTTGTAAGTCCATGTGAAAGTGACATGTCGCCAATCACAATCTACCATGTAGGATAGTTGTGACAAAAGTTATAACTTTTTATGTGGTATTAAAATTACTCATATCTATGGCACAAAAAAAAAAAAAAAAAAAGAAGAAGAAGAAGAAGAAGAAGAAGAAGAAGCAAAATTTAGTGCAAGATTACATGATGACAATAGATGTCACTATTAGTTGAGCATTCACATCAGCTACATAAATTTTTTTCTAGAATATATATTTTTTTAATTTTACATATTTATTTTCAAAAGACACCATATTAGATTAATTATTTTACACTACATGTTATTAAAATATAATTTTTTTTAGTCTTTCTCTATTTTACACATAACAACCACCATCTGATCTCTTTCTTTGTCCACGGGACATATAAAGAATGAATACAAAATCAATACTATTAACGTAAATTTACACAATTATTATAGTAACAATGCATATTTACACCATTTTGACTTAAAATATGGATAATTTTTGGACAAAAAATTGTAAATATGACATTTTTTTTATCGTACACCTTCCGATGAGTCACGACCATAATGCCCAGTTTGTTTGTTTCTCTCAGTGCTACAAACTAGTAATTAAAGTCCTAATAGCTTTGCCTTATCATCTATTGACCAATTTTGTGTTGGGCTTTGTAGAGCCTAGTTGTGTTTGATCCGGTTGACGACCTAACCTGACCCGAAATAATGTTGCGTGGTTTTTATTAGGAGATTTTCTGAGGTTTAGGCCATGGAGCAGAGGCAAAATTGTATATCCACACTTTGTATTTTTCCCTGATAATAGTGAAATCCCTACAACTCCATAAACATAGGCAAATTGTCGAACCACGTAAATATTGTCTTGTGCGTGTGATTGTTTTTCTTTGGCGTGTGTTTTCTCTATTTTTTGTTTCTCACAGGTTGGGAATTTCGGTTTAATTCCCTACGTTTTGTCGGTGCTAATCTACTTCTTCAGGCAATATATATACCAATATAAATATAACCCATTTGGAGAAGTAGAAAACACTACTAGTTACAGCAAACACTGTAGCGACAAAGAGAGATAAATGGCAGGGCAAGAAATGGGTAACAGAGAAAGTAGGTGGTCTCTTCAAGGAATTGAAGTTCATGAATCATGATTACCATTACAAAAATTATATACTCTCTTTTGTAGTATCTAAACAATGAAATTTTTTTGGAGGCTGTTATCTCTCAAACCCCTCTCAGACGTATTGGAGAGCCAAAGGAGGTTTCTTCTTTGGTGGCATTCCTATACCTTCCTGTATCTTCTTACATAACTGGTCAGACTATTTATGTTGATGGAGGATTACTATTAATGGCTTAAGCTTCTCATGAGCAGCAGAAAATGATGTTCAGACACACCTCATTGGAATATGTTTTTGGTACTCCATCAAGGAATGTTTGTAAACCCAGGAATAAGGGCATGACTACAACTATTGTTAAGCAAAGTAAATAAATTAATATAGTTAACTAGTTCGGTTCATAATTTTGGGGGTGGGGGGGAAGGAATGTAGTAAGTGTGATGCACAAACCTCTCTCCTTGGCATTTTCTATAATTATTGTGTGGTATGTCCATCTAATTTCTTATCTTGTATTCTTAAATTTATAAATACAATGCATATATTTTCTTTTCTTTTTTCTTTTTTGAGAAGAACAATGCATATATGTTCCAAGTGAGCGAGTGACAAATTATTCAAACATAACTAATGCTTTTATTTGGTATCATATTCATTCAGTCCTTATGGCTTCCAACTCTTCCTCCTCCTCTTCATCCACTATCAATCCAATCAAAACCTTTCTAACTAATTAAGTGATTCAATACCATACTAGGTGTCATTTCGATTTAACTAAAAAGATAAAATATTTTAATACCAGTTAATATCAATGTATTTTTTTATAAATATATATATAATTTTATAAACGGAATATATAAACCTAATACATATATAATTATAAGTATTAGAAAAACGAATTTAGATAAACATTCCCCCAAAATAATACATATATATTATTTTGTCGTTTGCATTATCAATGTGCTGTTCTTTAGTAAATTATAGATTATATGCATGTTAAGGAATATGTTTTGATTTCTTAGTTTGGATTTGTTGTATTTTAGTTTGTTCTGAATAAAAAAGTTGAATTGATAAAATAAAAGATGCATTAATCTGATTGAATGTTGAAAAGTTTTTGGAATTGAGTTTATGTGATAGGCTGTCATGCCTAATAACCTGCGCTCATAACTTTATCCTTGTGTATGCAACCTAAACCCAAATTAGGCAAAATATATGTTTTAATGGTAAGGTTTGCTTGATTTCATGTTGTCCCATTTGATATGTGATTTTGTTGATTGTGAACCTCTAATATTAGGATTATAAATGATAAATTATTTCCCATGATGTAGTCCTTACTTTTCCATAATAACTTGATTTTTTTTTTTTTTGGTTGAGAATCCATAATAACTTGATTTGAATATGTTTAGAATAGGATTCTCACTAATGAATGAATGTTTTATTTGATTTGTTTCCAATTTGATAACAAATTTGACTTGGTAATTAGATTTTATTAACTTGTAACCCCATGCATATGCATATATATACTTAAGGCTCTACTTGGGAGAAGGGAATGGAATGGAATAAAAAGAAATAAAAAGAATAATTTTAGAATATTCTTCCCTTCTCTATATATATTCTCACTAAGAATAATAAAAATAAAAAGTTTTTCCTATTAATATATATATATATATATATATATATTCCTTTTGTGCTATGATATTTTTCTTATGTGATGTGTTTCATTAATGCACAATTGTGATAAGCCCATTAGGGGATTTCTCGATTGATTGAGACTATGGAACACAATGAGTGGAGGTTGGTCCATGGGTTAGGCAGGCTTAGGTGCATAACACTTTTCCAAGCTGTAACCAAATTTCAGATCTAGAATTCGGTGCATAGACCTCTATAAGAGCCCAAGTTGGTTTCTATACTTAAATTAGGTAGCAACTCTCAATTCTCTGCATTTTAGCCCACTTGGATGTGGCGTACTCCCAATGGCAACATCCCATGTATAAGGTAGTGAGCCCACGTTGACGCAACAGTTGATAAATAAATTTCTTAGTTAAATTTTTATCTTACATTTTATATGTTGATATATTATTTTATAAAGTAAATTAATTAAATTTATAGAATTCCTAATATCACTCAAATTTATGAATGATTGTGATGTGATGTGCTTTAACACCAAGCATGCCTTTGCCTCTGGAGTTTTGACCAACTTTTGGCGCAAATAACCAAAACAGAGTAGAATTGCATCATGGTTTAAAAAATTAGAATGGTCAAAGAATCGAAAAAAGGATGGGTTATCAGTTTTTTCGATTCTTGACCAATTTTTACTAGACCGATTTTGGATTTAGTTCACAGTTTAACTGGTTGAACCTGTTGGTTTGGTCTGAGTTTGAAAACAGTAATTTTAATTCAAAATTTGTATGATGACACAATATTTTTCATAATTTCTCTCGTAAAAAATAGTATAGCCTATAATAAATGATGCAGAATAAAATTGGTGTTAATGGTATGAAAGTTCAATTAGTGTGTAAAACACTAATGAATGGTTAGACCCCCAATTTTAACAATACCAACACAAGCTTATGCACAAACAATATATGTGGGGAATGATGTATATAAGCTATAATCAAATAGGTAAAACTCTCTAAATCATAATCAATCACAAACACAGCAGCAATTAAAGGTAAAGAGTAAGGAAAGAGAAATGCAAACACAAAGATAACACCGGCACGTGTTATCGAAGAGGAAACCGAAAAACTCGGTGAAAAGCTTTTCCGCCGCCCTCCAAGCGGTCAAATGATCCACTAAAGAATACAGTTGGGATACATGAATAGTAGAAGACCCTTCAAGCCTAATCTACTCAATGCACCTAAGCCCTTAAAGCTTCTTACTCCAACAGGGTTACACCTAACCTTGTCTTTTTTAGCTTCTCGGATCTCGCAATAAGCCCATTGTATCAACCAAGTAAATTGGTCATCTTTGAACTACTTCCCAAGCACCAAAATACCTCCTCACAGATATGGGTATGGTAAGATAAGGATTTGGCAAAATGTACCTCTCAAGGATATGTCAATGGAGAGGGTGAGAGTAAAAGAATTTGGAGAATCAAATGATGAAGATTGTGGATGAGTCAATCTTGTTTTCCTCTAGGATTTCTCTTTCAAAATTCTCTCTGGAAGCTCTCTATATTTCTTGAGTATAAAGGTATTTATAGTAGTGTATGTGAGTAATGTGAAAAGTCAGTTTTCATCAAAACAGGGCATTCTGGCGACTTAGCCTCGTGACTAGAACGAGTCGCGAATTTGAGTTGTGAGCTAACTGTCTGGCCAGACTGTACATTTTTGTCCTGTAGTGCTCCAGCTATTGTGACCATTAAGTTCCCTGCATGCTTCACACGTGTGCCACTTTGACAACTTGCCAATCACGAGATCCAGTCATGAGACTCCTTTGATTTGCACACATCTTGAATTTTTTTTACACTTACTCACACACAACCTTTACATAATTCCCACCTAAATACAGGGTATCTAATTGCTAAAATACAAATAAATTTGGTACGGAATAAAGTCAACACATGATTGAATAAATTCAACCTTACATGGTAAATCGAATCGTAAGTGATGTTCCACCTATATGTTTGACCATATGCATTCTACTTCTACATACACGTAAATACTATTGATTCAAAACTTTATCACGGGTGACAAAGGGAGAGATGTCTTCAGGCACCTCCTCCAACCAAAATTGAGATTTCAACAAACTTTTTGCTTTTTTTTTTTTGCTAACTGGTGAGATACTGAATTACCAAGCGTCTTAAATGAGAAAAAGAAATAAAACTAAAATCACTCGCTGCTAACCGAGAGTCTTCAATACCCCGCCAAACAGCATCCTTCGGAGTTAATAAAATCAGCGGCCCTTTCATACAGCAGTAGGTGGAACAATATATGTAAGTGGTAGGTCCCTGAGTGAAATATATATAATGGCGTCTTAATCTTCTTTTCCATTATTCTTCTCAAATAAAATAAAAAACTTTTCAATTATTGAGCAAAGATCTAAAAGTCAAAAGTACCGAATATCTTCATACAGATTTGATCATTGTGAATCTATGATATGACTAAAATGCTGGAAATCATTAACGCATATTCGTAAAAAGAAACTTAGTTGGGAACAAAGTGTAGACGTAAAAAAAAACTGGGTTGCCACTTGCCCTGTGGCCCTGCCCATGTGTCTCTCCATCAGTCCATTGTCTTGGCAAAACAGGAAAGACAAATTGAGTGGGAGGTTACAAGATGACAGTCTATGTCACACTAGCGGAGACATCCTTGATGCTCTGTTTGTTTGTTTGTTTCTTATCAAAAACTCCCCCCAATAGCTTTCCCTTATCAGTATCTATTGATATATTGGTATCGGTGTTCTACTTACTGGTTATTGCACAGAGAGAGAGAGAGAGAGAGAGAGAGAGAGAGAGAGAGATAAATGGCCCGGGAAGAAACTGGTAACAGAGGAAGCAGGTGGTCCCTTCAAGGAATGACAGCCCTTGTTACTGGTGGAACCAAAGGAATCGGGTTCTTTCTCTGCCTATGCTATTTTTTTCCTTCTGATTTTAGCTTAGAATTGCATTCTTATTGAATATTTCTAAATATAGATAAATAAATTATAAATGGCCACATTTGTAGAATTGTTGCAACTTTTTTAAAAAGTTGATTGGATGAAATAGATAGAAGAAGGCGGAAATTCTCATATATCTCTTTTTTTTAGTGTGAATCTTGAAAATCTAATAGTTGAATTTTATGTTCCCTATATTTTAAACATATATATCAAATTTTGTTCAAATCGAATGTTATTTACTATTCGATCAATAAACTTATTTTTTATACACAATTTTAGATCACAAAAATTTGAAATTTTAACATTTGTTTGATGGCAAAGCAATTGATCTTTGATCTTATTGAAATTTAGCAAGTATAAATTATATAATAAAAACATGCAATCTAACGGTATTATTTTCACTATGGTATTATTTTCATATTTTGGTTGGATTTTATGTTTGCATAATTGGTTTTGTAGCTTCAATTAAATCTTGCTTGTTTATTAGGATTAATTTGTTGTTTATTTATTTGGCTAAATATCCAACCTGTTATTAGGAAGGATGTCTGGATTATACCATTTATCTCTACAGTATGAGTTTATGACTTTGACCCAAAAAGATTTATGGGTAAAATAAAAAAGGATTCAGTTATCGAGTGCCCATAATCATAAGGAATTTGGTAATTGACTATTTTAGGAAAGTTTTAATATCACTTTTATGATAAATATTAAAAACTATTAAAAAATCAATTACTTTTTTCTTTTACCATAAAAAGTTTCTAAAAATACTTCCTAAACTATTGCCCTAAGATGTTTGTTAAACATTTTCCAATAAAAAATCACTCATTAAGTTTAGGGTAATTTAGACACTTAAGAGCATTCGCATCTGGGTATCTAAAACAATATCTATTTTACACATTAAAAAATTACTTTATCTATTTTACCATACCATTTTACAACCCACCATTCATTTCATTTCTTATTTTTCAACACTATTCACTTATTTATCCTTTCTCTCTCATCCTCTCCAACTCTTTCTCTCTCTTCCACTCCATTTTTATCTCTTCCTCTAAAACAAACCAAAAAACACAACAACACTCAACTAATCCACACCCAAACCAACAAGCAAGCCCACAACTGTTGAGCAACCCAAATCACACCACCCACCACCACAACTGATGGGACTGACGAAATCAAGCATAGACGAGACAAACTGTGATGACGAGACAGTCCCTTGATGACGAGTAACCACCTTACTGACGAGTAACCACTTCACTGACGAGGTTAAACATCTCATTGAATGCTGCCAATAAACTCCCCGGACGGTTACAGAGCCAGCTATACAGACCGTTGGAGGAAGTTAAAGCAACATTATGAGGCCATTGAAGCCACCATAACTGCCTCAACGGCTAGAAGCTGAATCAACATATATATATATATATATATAGCCCCCACACTGCCAAGGAGTAGGTACATTTCATACATACACACTAAGAGATTATTTTTGTTCTATTATCCTTATATTGCTCACTCTCTAAATAGCAATTGATACTGACTTTGGCATCGGAGGCTTTGTGGCAGGCACCACACCGGTGACCATTCTCGAGAACACACTACTTTGCAGACCGGAGCCCATTCTTGTCTGCACATTTTGACGGACGAATTTACGTTTCATCAGTTTGGCGCCGTCTGTGGGGAACGACATTTTCGTGTTCAAACTCGAAGAAATAGTTTCCACTCAGCAATCACTATCAGATGGAGTCCAATCAAGATTCCGCATCCTTGGCTCAGCAAGTTCAGGCTCTCGCAGCCACTGTAGAAGAACTGACTAGGCAAAATCAGGAAATGAAGTTACGACTTTAGCAAGAGGAGAATCGATCTAAAGGAAACCGAGACGACGAGGGAGATAGCCACAAAAGAAGTGACCATCAAAGGCCCGCTACTCCAACCGAGCACAACTCAAATCTTCTTCAAGAGATGAGGAGGGAGATGGACGAACTTAGGACCGCCATCAGGGAGAAAACAGAGAGGAGTGTAGATCGACTAGTAAGGGCGACGGATTCGCCATTCACTCCAGCGGTCCTTGATTGTCCGGTACCGTTAAAGTTTCAGTTGCCCCAGCTTGAACCATTCGATGGCTTAAAGGACCCTCAGGATCATCTTAACACCTTCAAGACGACCCTAGGGCTCCAACAACCCCCAGACGAAATACTGTGTCGCTCTTTCCCAACTACCCTCAAAGGAGCTGCAAGGGAGTGGTTCACGAAGTTGCCAACGTCGTCAATCGACAACTTCGAGCAATTAAGCAACGCCTTCCTACGTCACTTCATTGGAGGACAGCGTCCTAAGAGAACCGCGGACCACTTACTTACCATCAGGCAAGGAGAAAAGGAAACTCTAAGGTCGTACGTGAAACGCTTTACTCGTGAAACACTAGAGGTAGACGAAGCAGATGATAAAGTGCAACTGACGACCTTTAAAGCAGGGCTGAGGTCCAGAGACCTCGTTGCATCACTCGCAAATAATCCCCCAAAAACGATGGCCGAGATGCTCATTAAAGCACAAAAGTACATGAACGCTGAAGACGCATTAGTAGCCATCAAGGATTCAGGAAGGCCAGGGGACAAAGAAAGGAAAGATGACGATCGTAGGGGGCAAAAGTGGGAGCGCCCGAACCGTCGATCTAGTGACGGGATCAGGAGGAAAGACGATAAGGGATTGCAAATGGTAAAATTTACCCCTCTTGTTATGCCTATTGATAAAATTTTAATGCAGATTAAGGACGAGAATTACCTTAAATGGCCGCGACCGCTGCACTCATCTCCCGGCGTCCGTGACAAGAATAAGTACTGCCGATTCCACAAGGATCACGGCCATTATACCGAAGATTGTCGAGACCTCAAAGAGCAGATAGAGGAATTGATACAGAAGGGGAAGTTACAGAAGTTTGTGAAGAAAGGGGAATTCAGGAGGTTCCAAGGTGGAAACAAGGGGCAGCACGAATCTACATCTGGGGGCAATGACCGTCAGATACAACCTCCCCAAAATGTGGTCGGGGAAATACAGACGATCACAGGGGGACCCGTCACAGGAGGCTCGTTCAAGTCCCTTCAAAAAGCCTGCCAACGTCAGGTGAACAGCGTCCACACGACTCCCCCGTTGAAGCAGAGACGAACCAAGCAAGACATGACTTTCAATGAAAACGACGCCAGGGGAGTGAAGCAGCCCCACAACGACCCCCTGGTCATAATGCTTACCATAGAAGGGTTCAACACCAAAAGGATCCTTGTGGAGAATGGTAGCTCTGCTGACATCATTTACTTCCCTGCATTTCAACAATTGAAGCTAGACCCCAGAAGGCTACGTCCTTTTGATTCCCCCCTCGTTAGTTTCAGTGGTGACAGGGTCTATCCCAAGGGCATAGTGACGTTGACAGTGACAGTGGGGACATACCCGAAGCAACTGACCCGTCAGCTGGACTTCTTGGTGGTGGATTGCCCTTCCTCCTACAATGTCATCATTGGAAGACCTGCCCTCAACAAGTGGAAGGCGTCCACATCTACCAACTACCTAAAGGTAAAGTTCCCAGTGGAGAACGGGGTTGGTGAAGTTAAGGGAGACCAAGTCTTAGCTCGAGAATGCTACCAGGCCGTGTTGGCCGCGAAGGAAAACCACACCTGGATAATTGAAGAAAATGAGGAAGAAAATGTGGAGGCTCTAGAAACAGTGCAACTAACTGAGGGAGAAACAACCAAGACGACTAGGATAGGGACGACCTTAAGCCCTGAGATGAGGACAAAGCTCGTCCAGTTTCTTAAGCAAAACCTGGACATCTTCACCTGGAGCCATGACGACATGCCAGGTATATCCCCGGAAATCATCCAACACAGGTTGAATGTAGACCCAGAGAAGAAGCCCGTCAAGCAAAGACGAAGAGTCTTCGCACCAGAAAGAGATCAAGCAGTCGCTGACGAAGTGAAGAAGCTCTTGACTGCAGGTTTCATCAGGGAAGTGTACTATCCAGACTGGCTGGCCAACATTGTTCTGGTAAAGAAAGCAAATGGGAAGTGGAGGATGTGCGTAGATTTCACGGACCTAAACAGGGCCTACCCGAAGGACAGTTTCCCCCTTCCAAGAATAGACCAGCTTGTAGACTCCACAATCGGACACAAGCTATTGACGTTCATGGATGCTTTCTCAGGATACAACCAGATAAAAATGGCTGACAAGGATGAGGAGAAAATGGCCTTCATCACCAGCCAAGGCCTCTATTGCTATAAGGTAATGCCTTTCGGACTAAAGAATGCAGGCGCTACTTATCAGAGATTAGTGAACAGAATGTTCGGCAAGCAGATAGGCAGAAATATGGAGGTCTACGTGGATGACATGCTCGTCAAGAGTAAAGAAGAGCTTACCCATCTGGACGACCTCAAGGAAACATTCGCTACTCTCAAACAATACCAAATGAAGCTGAATCCAAGTAAGTGCGTTTTTGGTGTGGCCTCAGGGAAGTTCCTGGGATTCATGGTATCCCAGAGAGGAATAGAAGCAAATCCGGAGAAGGTTCAGGCCATAATCAACATGGCGTCACCTAAGACCGTCAAGGAAGTCCAAAAGCTCACAGGACGGATCGCTGCCCTCAACAGATTCGTCTCTAGAGCAACGGACAAATGCCTCCCCTTCTTTAAGACTCTGAAGCAAGCCTTTGCCTGGACCGACGAATGTGAAGCAGCTTTCCAAGAGCTTAAACGCTACTTGAGCAATCCACCTCTCCTAAGCCCGTTAAAAGAAGGCGAGAACTTGTATCTGTACCTAGCCGTTTCGTCTATAGCCGTCAGCGCAGCTCTGATCCAGGAAGAAAACAGGATACAACTCCCAGTTTATTATATCAGCCAAGCCTTTCAGGGGGCTAAGTCTAGGTACCCAAAAATCGAGAAAATCACGTTCGCGTTGATAATAGCCTCATGCAAGCTCAGGCAGTATTTCCAGGAAAATCCGATCTGGGTGATGACGGACCAGCCTATTAAGAAGTCCATGAGCAAACCAGAGGCAGCGGAGAGAATGGTCCAAAGGGCAATCGAACTCAGCTAATTCGATGTTGAATATCATCCTAGGACGGCAATTAAAGCACAGGCTTTGGCAGACTTCATCGCAGAATTTACCCCCTCAGACGAAGAGGAATTCACTGACGAAGAAGGCCAATGGACAGTACAGACCGACGATCGTCAGCCCAAAAGAGGGGGGGAGTAGGGGTCGTCATAACCACCCCCGAAGGAGATGTACTAAAGTATGGAGTCCAGCTGAAATTTCCTGCCACCAATAACGAGGCCGAATACGAAGGAGTTCTGACCGGTTTGAGGCTCAGAAAAGAGCTTAGAGCCAAGAACCTGTTGGTCCAAAGCGATTCAAAAATGGTAATTGGGCAGATGAGGGGAGAATACGAAGCAAAAGAAGAAAGAATGCAGAAGTACCTCAAACTGGCAAAACACCTGGCTCGAGAGTTCGAAAAGGTGGAGTTCGTGCAGATTCCCAGAAGTCAGAATGCAATAGCAGACGAAGTCTCAAAGATAGCCTCGTCCGATGGAGGAGAATTGGACGAAGGCCTGACGATGGAAATCCAGAAGAACCCTAGCATTGAGGAAGTTCTGACATTCGTAATCCAGAGCACAAACAGCTGGATGACACCCATCATATCTTTCCTTCAGGACGGGCACCTCCCACAGAGTACAGAAGAAGCCAGGAAGATCAAAAAAAGAGCAGCCAGATTCATAATCCTCAACGACGCCCTATACAAGAGGGGCTTCTCCATGCCTTACCTAAAGTGCGTTGACGAGGAAGAAGCAAAGTACATTCTGCGAGAGGTCCACGAAGGTATTTGCGGGGATCATGCTGGTCCCAGATCCCTGGCAAGTAAGATAATTCGAACAGGCTATTTCTGGCCCACTATGCAGGCAGACGCGGCTGATTTCGTCAAGAGATGTGACAAATGCCAACGGTTCGGAAATGTTCAGCGACTTCCAGCAGAAAAACTGACGACAATTGCATCGCCATGGCCGTTTGTACAATGGGGAATCGACATCGTCGGCCCACTGCCCCAGGGTAAAGGTCAGGTAAAATTCTTACTTGTTGCCATTGATTACTTTACAAAATGGGTTGAAGCAAAGGCACTAGCCACCATAACCGAAGCAAAAATACAGAGCTTTGTATGGAAGAACATCATTTGCAGGTTCGAGATTCCAAGGACGATCATATCAGACAACGGACGACAATTCGACAGTCAAGGCTTCAGAGAATTTTGCTCAGGCCTAGGCATCAAGAACCATTTCTCATCCCCAGGCCACCCACAAGCGAACGGACAGACGGAGGTGACGAATCGAACGTTGCTCAATATTATTAAAACGAAGTTGGACAATGCGAAGGGAGCCTGGCCGGAAGAATTGCCCAATGTCTTGTGGGCGTACAAGACAACAGCGAGAACGCCAACAGGAGAGACCCTCTTCAGACTCACCTACGACACTGAAGCAGTGATCCCGGTCGAAGTAGGGGTAACCAGCATCAGGCGAGAAGCATTCATTGAAGAAGACAATGACGACCATTTGCGAGTCAATCTGGATTTCCTAGACGAAGTAAGAAATAAAGCCTGTAGCAGGATGGTGGAGTATCAACAGAAGATGACAGACTACTACAACAAGAGAGTAAAGCTCAGGCAACTTGATATTGGTGACCTCGTCCTTCGCAAAGTAACCCCAGCAAACAAGGACTCTTCTCAAGGGAAACTCGGCCCCACATGGGAAGGACCCTACCGGGTAATTCATTACTCCAGGAAGGGCAGCTATCACCTGGAGACCATAGACGGACAAAGGCTCCCCAGACCATGGAATATCGAACACTTGAAGAAATACCATCAATAAACACAATCATGACATGTATTCATTATTCATTGTTGAAACTAATAAATGAGTTATTCAGATGATGTTTTTCTAAGAGCAGGCATATCCGATTACAAAAAGCCAAAAATGGCTAAGTAGCAAGAGTCCGCTCTGACGGACGTAAGCTACTGACGATGACAAAATCCTTGAAAGGAAAGGTGTAAGTCACAAAAAGCCAAAAATGGCTAAGTAGCAAAAGTCCGCTCTGACGGACGTAAGCTACTGACGATGACAAAATCCTTGAAAAGAAAGGTGTAAGTCACAAAAAGCCAAAAATGGCTAAGTAGCAAGAGTCCGCTCTGACGGACGTAAGCTAATGACGATGGCAAGATCCTTGAAAAGAAAGGTGTAAGTCACAAAAAATCAAAAATGGCTAAGCAGCAAGAGTCCGCTCTGACGGACGTAAGCTACTGACGATGACAAGATCCTTAAAAAAAAAAAAAAAAAAAAAAAAGGGTGTAAGTCATAAAAAGTCAGAAAGAACAAGGGGCTGAATAGCGAAATTTTGCTATAAAGAAGAAGATATAAAAGCTTCACCAAGCACATCACATAGGCAGTTAAAAGTATGCAAGTTACAGACGCAGGTAAATGCAAAAAGGAAGTTAGAGCCAAGAGCGTGCAAACAAAATTACCATTATTTTTACAAACCCATAAACACCGGGTTAAGACATTGATCCCACAAAAAAAAAAAAAAAAAAAAAAAAAAAAAAAAAAAAAAAAAGTCTCAAAATAAGATTTACAAAAAGGCCACGACGGGCCATGATCAAAAACATATGCTGTTAAGAACTTAAGTGCCAGGTTCAGGCTTCCGAAGCAGGAGGGGCGTCAACAGATGCAGCAGCGTCAACAGATGCAGCATCGTCAGCAGGAGCAGTTTCTGGAGCGTCACCAGAGGGAACCACGGAGCGAGCAGCTTCATCAGCTGCCATCTCTTTGTCCACTTCTTCCAAATCCAGGTTTTCAAGATCGACGCCAGTTGGATGCTTGACCAGGTACCTTCGAATAAGCTCAAAGCCTTTAAAGTACCAACTGAAGAGCACAGTGTTGTACTCGTCAGTAGTCTGAAAAGCTTCAACAGACCTGGCCGCGATCGTCTTCAACGATTCCTTGGTACTCTGGAGTTGCTCGTCCTTTTCCAAGTTCAGCTGGCGCTCCACCCTAAGGTCGTTGCCCAGCACCTTGACCTTCTCCTTCAGTGCATTAGCCTCGTCCATTGAATCGGTGAGGTTCTTCTTCAGCTTTAAATTCTCAGCCTCCAAGGCTTGCACTCTTGACGAAAGAGATGCCAACTTGGCCTCTTGAGTAAGATACTCAGAGGCAATATGCAAGCTCTCTCCTAGTGCCTAAAAAGAAGTATCAAGTCATGATAATAATAATAAAATAAAAAAAAATAAAAAAAAAATAAAAAAATAAGGTTTGCTCTTGAAAGGAGTAGAAACAATTTACCTGCACAAGTTTGTGGACGTAACCACCAGCGACGGTGTTAAACAGAACCCCAGAAAAAGCCTTCAGGTCATCAGCCGTCACGATGCTGTGGGCCCTTTCAACTGCCAACCTCTCGTCCTCCCAGACAGTAGAGCGACGAGAATCCCCTTTTTCCTTCTCCTTCTCCGTCAGGCGCGGCCTCTTAGAGATGGGTGTAGGAAGCTCCTCCACTGAAGTAGACGGGGAAGCAGTCCTCGTCGTCTCAGTGCCAGAGACAAGGGGAGTGACGGAGGCCGGTGGAGTGGCAGAAGGACCCTTCCCTGTCACACGCACATTCTTTTTACCTATG
Organism: Quercus aquifolioides; assembly: GCA_019022515.1. Lineage (NCBI taxonomy): Eukaryota > Viridiplantae > Streptophyta > Magnoliopsida > Fagales > Fagaceae > Quercus > Quercus aquifolioides. The sequence continues at coordinate 33,831,007 of CM032326.1, forward strand.
CTCGACAAGGGTTCGTCTTTCTTTGCCCTCATCTTCGCATACATGTCCTTGTTGAATTTGGACATCATTTCTGTCAAAAGAAGAACATTAGTTCCAAATAAAAATACAAGAAAGCAAGGACGATGAAAAGTACTGACGAAGTTCGAACTTACTTCTCTTTCCGTCTATGTCGAGGTTTCGCAAGACGAAGGCAGAAGGTTCTGGCCCGAGGCAGTAAAACGCAAGAGTCCTGGGATTAACGAGGTCGTCCCAACTCTCGATTGTTTGCGCGTACACAATTGCCTTCTGCACCCGCTCTATGTACCTACTCTTAAGCTTGGGTCGTTTCTTGACTGCAAAAAAAAAAAAAAAAAAAAAAATTTTAGCAGCCATAAGTGTAAACACAACAGAATCCGAAAAGCGAGGAGGAAAATATTGACGCACCTAAAGTCGGGGTTTCCCACCGACGACGTAACCTGGGGAGATCACCCCAAAACTCGCCCGAGGGTGTCTCAAAATCGTCCCCAGACACAAAGAAGAACCTCGACTTCCAGTACCTGAAAGAGGACGGTAAACCCTTGACGATCCTGGTCCTTCTCTCCCAGGGCACCAGTTCGTAGTACCCATGCTCCTTAGATGCTCTCAGATGGTAAAGGTAAACAAGCTCGTCAACCCTGAGCATGTCCCCGTCATTGGCAGCCAACCAGATCCCCATACAGCTCACCAGGATCCTCCACGAGTTGGGCATGAGCTGCCCGGGAGCAATACCAAAATGGTCCAAAAGCTCCATAATGAAAGGATGAACCGGGAACCTCAATCCACAGACGAAGGCAGATTCATAGAAGCATACCTCCCCGGGAAAGTGGTGACAAGCCCGTTCCCCCTCACTGGGCAGACGAACCCTAACCTGATCTGGGAATTGAAATCTATCCCTAAATCTACCCAGAGTATCCGCGTCCAAGCCACACTCCTCTTCCAGACCATAAAAAGCCCTAACCTCTCGGGGATTGGAAAAGGCTGTATCCTCGTCCACTGGGTTACCGCTAGATGATAACCCAGTCTCAAGCTCACTGGATCTAACTTCTGACATCGTCCTGCCCTCCTTCACTAAATTGTCAAACCAATCAAGCGATTGACGCAACAGAGGCAGTAAATCCGCCAATACCACAGCCAAACTACTACCCTCGTGAATAAAGTTTTCGAGATAAGGAAAATTCCCTAATGACCCTCCTAGTCGAGCAAAAAGAAATGAAATTGAAGGGCAATCTAGTTTGGCCTCAGCACCACTGCTCATGGGAGACTAGAAACCACAAAAATCTATACCCCAAAACCAAAAAGAAGCAAAAAAGAAAACGACAAGGAAAGAAGAAATGGAAAATCAGAGAGTTGCTACAGTACATATAAACCAAATGAAAAAGAGTAGAAGGAAGAACATACCTTGAACAAAGGAAAACTATTGCGCTACACACCAGTCGGAAAGTAAAAATTACAGGAAGGAAGGGTAGAGAAGAAGAAGATCGAAAGGTTTTTTGAAAAAAGTAAGAAAGAAAAAAGAAAGGAGGAAGTTTTAAACCAAAGGTTGGAAAGCTAAAAACCAGCGGGAAGATCAATAAAAACCCATCGTACGGAGCATTAACTCCCCTAATCAAAGTGTGCCACGTAGGCCATGCCGTAACGCATTTAATGCGGCTTAGAAAACCCAACCGCTTGCAATTCAGAAACTTTTCACCTTCCCTGGTCAACATGACATGTCACAACGACCAAGGAATCCGGAGGCAACTGATGGGACTGACGAAATCAAGCATAGAAGAGACAAACTGTGATGAGGAGACAGTCCCTTGATGACGAGTAACCACCTTACTGACGAGTAACCACTTCACTGACGAGGTTAAACATCTCATTGAATGCTGCCAGTAAACTCCCCGGACGGTTACAGAGCCAGCTATACAGACCGTTGGAGGAAGTTAAAGCAACATTATGAGGCCATTGAAGCCACCATAACTGCCTCAACGGCTAGAAGCTGAATCAACATATATATATAGCCCCCACACTGCCAAGGAGTAGGTACATTTCATACATACACACTAAGAGATTATTTTTGTTCTATTATCCTTATATTGCTCACTCTCTAAATAGCAATTGATACTGACTTTGGCATCAGAGGCTTTGTGGCAGGCACCACACCGGTGACCATTCTCGAGAACACACTACTTTGCAGACCGGAGCCCATTCTTGTCTGCACATTTTGACTGACGAATTTACGTTTCATCAACAACCACCGATTCAAACTAAAACTTAAACCCAAAACCCAAACTACCTGCCCTTGCGAACAAAACCCAAAACTCCCAAAAATTGAAACTCAAACAAACTCAACAACCACCAAAACCAAGCCCAGCACCACCAGTTTAACCACTAATTCAAACTTAACACGCCGATTTAAACCCATAAACCACTGATTCAAACCTAACCCATCAATTTAAACCCATAAACCACCGATTCAAACCTAACCCACCGATTTAAACCCATAAACCATTGATTCAGCCACCTATTCAAAACAAACCCACCGATTTAAATCCATGAACCACCGATTCAGACACACCCTACAATCGCAAGCAAAACCTAGTTGATCCATCATCGTTACCGCCACCATGCTTTCACCTTTGGTCCTAGAAGCTGCCGCCTACTATACTAGAAAGAGACCAAGATTTTGGTTTGGTCAGAGAAGCAAGAGAGAGAGTTCGCCTAGAGAAATGTGAGAGACTGAAGAGAGAGATGAGATGTTTTTAATTTATTTAGGAAGAGAGAGAGAATAAAATAATATATATCTGAATACAAACACAACTAAAATAATTCTTATCTTTAAGAAGTTATTGATCCCGGTTGCTAAAAAACTTTTGTAATAGCCATCGAGGTATACTAGGTTTTAGGGGGGGGGGGGGGGGGGGGGGAGTATCCACATTATCCCTTAAACACAATCTGCATCTAACTTTGTTCGAGCTCTTTTTTTCAAAAACTAATTTTATCACAAATCACAATGAAATTTCACAGTAATTTTATTGTGGCAATTATAAGCACAAGGTAATGTCTAGATAATAAATAGTTAATAAATAACAATCGAGGATGAAAAAGAAAGTAGAAGAAGATTTGAAGGAGCATGAGAAAGTTCAAACAATATTAAATGTGGTTTGTCCCTAGGGAACAAATTAGATATTTATGAAGAGTTTGGGTAATGTTGCATTAGTCTAATCCTATTGGATGAGTTTTGAATTTTATCCAAGACCTATTTATTTTCTCATTCAAAAATAAAAAGAATAATACATTCTTGATAGATCAACAACAAGGGAATCACTTTTAAACACTCCGAATATTGTCATAATCATTCTCGATCAGCTAGTAAGTTAATGTATTGCAATGAATTATAACCTTTAGTTTTGCCAATAATTTAATGATACAAAAAAAATAAAAAATAAAAAATCCTCTTAGTAAGGTTTGTGTCCAAGTTTAGTCTCTCTATCTTACACTTAGTAAGAAATACAGTAACCAAATCATATTAACCTAAAATAGTTAAACACAAAAATTCATCAATCTAAAGAATTAAATATCCACTAAAAGAAAGAATATATATATATATATATATATATATAGAGAGAGAGAGAGAGAGAGAGTATTCACCTTTTTGTGTGAGCAAAATATTGATTGAGTGGAAGAGAAAATAACAAATTTTTATAGTAAAACAATTGAGAGAAGAAGAGTGAAAATAAAAGGAAGATGAAGGGATAAAAAAGTTGTAAGGTTAGGGTATAAAGTAGAGGGGAGATAAAAAGGTAAAAGTAAGTAAATGTTCGAGAATGTGTAATTGTAAAGTGGTAAATTAATAAGGAGAAAAATATTTAAAAATGAGAGAGAAAATATTGAAAATAGGTTGATGATATGGCGCTGATGTGGCTTAACAGGAGTACAACAACATTAAACACTAAGCTTCAGCTTTTAGATATATATAAATATAGATTTTGTCAAATTCTGCTATGAAAGTTAATTATACCGAGCCCAATCCATGCCCTTCATTTTGTACAACATAATCGTTAAATACAATACTTTGAACTAATATATTGTTGGGCTATGTGGAATTTGGTTTGTGTTCAATTCGGTATTTGACCCTGCACAAGTTGGAAGCGTTACGACTTTAAATGAGACATTTTCTAAGACTTAGTCCAAGGAGTGGAGGTTTGCTCAATTTGACCCTATTATTTTGGGGTATTTATAGGTCACTACAAATTAGGTTTAATAATTGTATTGAAAACCATCCTTTATAGTCACTGTGGGGCCTAATAATCTGGTAGCCCCGGTCCATCTTACATCCGGCCCAAGGCCCATGCCGAGGATCAAGAAACGTCCGAGGAGGAACGCACGTAGCCCAAGCCGAGGATGATGTTGTCCTCGGCGAGCCGAGAACGTTGAAGGGAGAAGTGACGAGCCACCAGGAGCGGCCCTCTTGAGCATCCCAAGGGAAAGGGGCAAGTACAACGTGTCAGCAATGGGAGCATGGTGGAGGAGTAAGTCCAGGATGAACTGTCACCTCCACATTAAATGCCCACAACTAACGTCATGGCCGCATTAATGAGGAAAGGACCCCTGAACAGTGTTGACTTGGTCGCCGCAACCCACTGGAAACATGGGAAGGCGGCTGATGGGACAAGCACACAAGTAACTGCCTGGTTGATCAACAAATGTAAGGCTAGGATCAGTTGGGAGAGTGGTATATATATGTAAGGGATCCCTCTGTAAAAAGGGACGGGAAATCTGAACTAAGGAGTACTGTAGCAATCTGTATTCTCTTAGAAAACCTTGTAATCAGTCTTCAAAGAAATAATAAGAACTCCAAACTCCGGAGAGCAAGTCCGAGGAGCATTATTGCACATCCCAATTCACGTTCAAGTTATTAAACCCACATGCAACCATGCATGGCCGTTGCATCCCTCATTAGGGCCTAGTTCTTGAACCCGCTCTCTACAAATTCATTGTAATGGGCTAACTAGGCTTGAGTCCACTCTCTCAATAGCAGAAGTGCTCAAACTCGGTCCCTACAGTCACCTTTATATTTTTTTCTCCTTGCTGCAACTCTGTGGACATAGGCACATTATCGAATCACGTATATCTTGTGTCATGTGATAGTTTTCTTGGTGCATATTTTTCCTTTGTTTTTCATTTCTCACAAGTTGAGGAATAATTAGGTTAAATTCCTAACATATATTGATGAAACCAAATTAATTTTGAACTCTCTCTTAGTGGTTTGTAAGCCATACTTTTAGGAAGGTTAAATTTGTTAACCACGATATAGTTAAATGTGTACTTTTGTTTGGTCTTGAGATAGAGAAGTCCCTCCCTCTGTAATTTGTTTCTAATTCTCTGCTTTCATTGAATATTACATGTTTACCTAGAAAACAAATCACTAAATACAATAGAATACACATTATTCAGTTTTTCTTTTTATTTGCTATTATTTACTACTGTGTTGTGACTAAATATACTGTTGTTGAGGAATTGGCAAGCCTAGGGGCGACCGTACATACATGCTCTCGAAATGAGGCCCAACTCAATGAATGTTTACCTGAGTGGAAGATGAAGGGATTTCGAGTCACTGGTTCAGTCTGTGATGTGGTGTCTAGAACCCAACGAGAGGAGCTAATGAGCAGAGTCTCCTATATGTTTAATGGCAAACTGAACATCCTTGTAAGTGCTTTATTTCCTCTACGTCACTGCGTTTTGCGTGGCATTTGAAAGCATACACCAAAGATGATGAATTGCAAATGATCATTTACATTCTTTTCTATACTTAAATCTTCAATTTCATTTTTAGAAGATCAATCTTTGATCAATAATTTAAATGGCATTGGAATATTACTTGGCCAGAGCCACTTCATTTGTGCTTTTGCAGTTGATACATTCAATTTATAGTTAATCTAATACGGTTTTAGATAAACAATGTGGGAACAACCACATCGAAACCAACCTTGGAGTACAAATCTGAAGATTTCTCATATCTCATGTCTACGAATCTTGAATCTGCATACCATATGTGCCAACTGGCTTATCCTCTTCTGAAAGCTTCGGAAGCAGGAAGCATTGTTTTTGTTTCTTCGGTTGCTGGTGTAGTAGCCATAAATACTGGAGGATCTATATATAGTGCAGCGAAAGGTAATTTCTTTGTGCTATTTAACTTTTTAATGCAAGCTTATGGGTTATAAATTTTAGCTGTGACATCGAATAATGCGATCAACTTTTGTCTGATATTTATTTGAAGGAGCGGTGAATCAACTTTCAAAAAATTTGGCATGTGAGTGGGCAAAGGATAACATTAGGAGCAACTCTGTCGCACCACGGTATATCAGAACCCCCCTGACTGTTACTGTAAGTGTGATAGTGCTTGAAGATTGTTAAAATCTGGTCATTGTTGAATGTCTTAGGGAGAAAATAAGACATATGACGCATTTAGAGTAACGCACACTCTCAATAAACAACATTTGTAACAAATAATCCTGTTTTGATTTTTTCATGTGCTAAGAAATGAGAACAATTTACTAAATTTATTCTTCCTGCAGTATTCTAATATCTTGGCTCCTTCAGAGAGGTCATTATCTGAGTTAGGTTCCAACCTAAAAGGGAAGAACTTCATGAATCATGATAACCATGACAATTTATATTGTCTTCTTTGCAGTATCTAAGCAATGAAAAAGTAGTGGAGGTTGTTATCTCTCAAACCCCTCTTGGACGTGTAGGAGAGCCAAAGGAGGTTTCTTCCTCGGTGGCATTCCTATGCCTACCTGCAGCTTCTTACATAACCGGTCAGACTGTTTGTGTTGACGGAGGGACAACTGTAAATGGCTTCAGCTTCCCATGAGCAGCAGAAAATGACGTTCAGACACTCCTTATTGGAATATGTTTTTGGTACTGCAAGGAAAAATAAATAAATATAGTTTACTAGTTCTGTCAGTAATTGGAAGGAAAAAAGAAAAAGGATTGTTGCAAATGAGAGGCACAAACCTTTCTGTCCTTGGCATTTTCTAAAATTATTGTTTATCTATCTAAATCATTGTCTTGCATTCTTAAATTTATAAATATAATGCATATATGTGTTGGAATATTTATGTGTGAGTCACTGGTGGAGCCAGGGAGGGGCCGGGGGCTATGGCCCCTCACTTTTCAAATTTTCCATTTATAATATTGAAAAAAAAAAAAAGTTTATGAAAATCAACTTACCAGACCTCCTAGGATTTTGAGATTAGAAAAAAAATCCAAAAAAAAATCCAATCAACTGAAACAACCCAATGAAATACAAAAATCTGGCCTATTCTTGGTCATATACTCTTTTAAATCCAAATCCAAGGACCAAAAATCTATGACAAAATTTCCAAATTTAACTCCATACAAAAAACCCAAATCAACAATATAAGGAAAATGAATCCCTTCCAAATTAGGATTCCTCTAGGACTCTTCCGAATACGAAAAAGAAAAAATATTTCTAATTAAAAAAAAAAAAAAAAAATCCCTTACGCCTTTGCCATTGTCTCCACGATATTACGTTTCGACACTTTGCCTCCACAAGTCACTATTTTGCCACCTCAACTCTGGCTGAGCCATGGCTGGACTCACAATGTGCCCAGTGGTATTACTCTCTGTTGGTTTGTTTGGGCCCTTTGGGGTTTCGTGGTTAGTTTAGGATTTTATGTTTAGTTGTTTATTGAGTACTTTATTCTCAAACTGTTTTTCATGACATTGACACGTTGTTGATATTTGTAATATATTGATATATTTTATTATGTTTATTATATGCAAAATATTAATGAGCGGTTAGCAGCTAGCATTTTTTATGACATACAATTATTGGTGTTTTCAACACATATATTTAGAGTCCAAATTCTCATCCTCCAACTATCGAATTAGCAAATTATAAAGAATCAATTATAAATTATTTTGATATAACGCCAAAAAACATTAGATAAAACTTTAGAATTAATGTTAATTTATGAATTTTTTTTTTTTTTAGTTATGAAAGTTTTTTACATGCTTAGCTTGGCCTCCCCTAAGAAAAATTTCTGGTTTCGCCACTAGTGTGAGTAGTGTGATTTTTTTTTTTAAAGATAATTACAACATGCTACTAACCCCACAGCTCGAACCCTTGGGGAGATGCCAATTCAGCTACAAGGCATTTGGCTTGTGAGTAGTGTGATTGATTAAGTACTAAAGTCTCACATTGGATACTAATGAGAAGAATGAGTTATTAATATAACATAATTGAAATCAAAACTCATAAGCTCAAGCCTTTTGGGTCAAAAGGTGTTCCATACTTACGCATAGGAATGATGAATTGTAATGGTGCTATTGATGTTAGCTTAAGTTATAAAACATATAGGATATTAGTTCGACTAGGACATTTGGAGGTACTAAAATAATTTTTTCTTGTAATTTTAATGATATTGGTTATGCCAAGTTTCTTATTACATTGCTATTATGTATATAATTTTGAAAATCACTATTAGATACTACATATACAATATCAATTCACAATCACTATCCATGAAATTCTACTTGTTAGGTTCTAAGGATTTAGGATCTAAATGTATTAGAACTTCAGTGTGTAATGTTGGCAAACCATGATCAAAACTTAGAGTCTAGAATTAGGCTGCTCAAAGTATGTTTATTATAAAATTGGAATCGAGTAATTGCAAAAAATTACTATTCACTTTTTGCAAGGCTCGATCGATCGAAAATTAGACTCAATCGATCGAAACTCGTGCAAAATATTTTTCTGCAAAATTTTCCAACTCAGCCCAAGCCCGTATGACATGTAGGGTTTTATGTTTTGCCTTAAGTATAAAAGGAAAAACCCTAGCCACATTTTATTGTTGTTGTTTATGTTGTGTGTATGAATCTCTTGTAAGATCTAGAGGTATTTGCCTTCATACATACTTAGGGTTATCAAGATCAAGATTGATGTCGAGAGCTTGGTGATCGCTTCAGTTGTTGCATAAAGAGCTTAAAGAAAAACACAAGTGGAAGTACTTGTGGTTGCTGTGAATCTAAGAAAGAAGTAGTCCGTGGACTTGGAGCTGTCACGTGGTCGTGGTAGTAAGTTTTCTACTCGAGGTAGCAATAGGATGTTAGTGGTCTAAGTCGCTATTGTAAAACTTCAATTCTTTCATAGTGGATCTGTTTTACCTTAAGGATAGCTAGGTTAAATCATTCCCAAGTTTTTTACCAGTTTGGTTTTCCTGGATTATCATATCGTTGTGTTCTTTATTTTTTGCACTGTTTCAATGATATGATTTACTTGTGTTAACCTAGATTTGAATAATTTACCTAAGTTAATCACTTAGCTAAATAACTAGGTTAATCTGTTTGTATTTAAAGGGTCTAAAAACGTACACTACTGAATACAACACAAAATAAAAAGAATAAAATGGTCCAATATTATCTCCTAAATTGAATGGGGATAGGTGCATGGGATCGTTCAGCTCAATTAACTCAATTACAATTTGTTACATTCAAGATCCTGGCATACAAAATATCTGAATAGAAATAGTATAAAAAATATATGCTCATTAGTTCAAAGAAAAAAAAAATAGCAGAAATCTAAACAATTTAGTAATGGATCGTATATAATCATGGTGTGTGTGTGTACACACACACACACACACACACACATATATATATATATATATATATCTGATTAGGTTTTTATGATTTACTTATATTGAACTCCTTGTTTTCTATATTGAATTAACTCACTTGGCACAAAAATTAAAAAACTTATATTAGATGAAATACGTGGTGTAAAATTAAACTTTAATTGAATTCCAATTTGTATACTGAATTAATTAACTTGGCATAAAAATTTAAAAAGTTAGATTAGATGAAACACGTGGCGCAAAATTAGACTCTAATTAAATTCAATTTGAAATCTAATTAGATATCTCTCAATTTAATTTGCCTATATATATATATATATACTAGCTTGTAACCCTATGCATATGCATGGATATACTTAAAAGATACACATTAAGATGCATAGTATAATTCTTACATATATAATTTAAGTATTATTGATAATCATTCTTATATTTTTTTTTTAACTCTTTAAAAAGTCTTGTAAGAATGTTATTAGGTAGAAAATGTAAATTGTCAAATTTTTAAATATTTTTATGTTCATTAATTGTAGACTCTTTGGTTTTTGTACAAAATAACTCACTTGAATGGATATTTATGATATGGTTCCACATTTGATTCCAAAATTAAGAAATAAAACCCTCTCTAAAAATAAATAATTTAGGACACATGACGCAAAATTGAACTTCAATTGAAGAATCTAATTGGATTTTCTTTAAACTTTACCTATTAATATATATATATATATATGACTTATAAATTTGAATTGTTTTTAGTTATACAAAAAAAATGCTCATAAATATAAAATCATTCAAACTCTCTCTTCCTCTAATTTTATATGTAGTGTTAGATGATTTTGCATTCAGTTGAGTAAAAAAGTGCTCTCGAGCATCTAGGCCCGTGGAAGCAGAGAACGTCCCACAGTCACTTGTGGGAGTAGTGTGACCTTTTGCCTCTTCGGGTGGTAAGGTCAGGGTTGGGGTCGGGGAAAGAATGGCGAAAGAGCTCGAGACATTATGGCATAAACTCAAAGTTACTGATGAAGAGGAGGTGAGCATTTCTCTTGGAGGTGAATGCACTAGAGCAGCAAATGAGAAAGGAAGGAACTATCTGTTTATGAAGGTGCTGTCAAGGAAGGGTATTATGCTAGAGGCGCTGAGGAAAAACATAAGGATGCTATGGAAACCAAATAAAAGCCTTTAGCTCTCAGTGATCGAAGAAGAGCTATTCCTGGTAAAGTTTGAAGATAAGCGCAACAAGAGACAAGTCATGGATATGAGGCCTGGCACTATGAGAAACAACTAGTGCTTCTTCAAGAGTTTAAAGGAGAACAGAACCCAAAGGACATTGAGCTGAAATGGTCTCCGTTTTGGGTGCAAATATACAACCTTGATAACGCATTAAAATGTGTACTTGTTATATATTTATGTGGGCGTTATCTCCTTATTACTATGCTTAATTTGTATAATTAAGCCATGATTTGCATTAGTCCCTATTATTTATCTTTACATAATTTCTTGAACAAGATGCTATTTATTGTATGTAATTTTCTACTTTCAAGAAATCATGTAAGAAAGATAAGTTTACAGGAATTTGTGAGAGAATGGAGGCCAAACTAGAATTAAAGTGGAGCTAAAGGTGTTAGGGTGTGTGCCCTAAAATCCAATTTATTAGCATGTCATGAATAATTAAGTTGTTTAATTATAAGAGACTATTTATGAACTAGTGGGATATTATCTTAGTCCATGAGATGCATAGTATGTGATTTATGTGAAAAGTCACAGAAAGATATAAATCACAAGTTCTTTGTAAACTTAGAATTTTAGTTCGTAGTCGGTGATGAAATTGGGCATTTCATCTGCGAAGACTATAACATATCAACTAAGATGATTTGTCTTGATCATGGAAGTGGAGACTTCTAGTTGGTATGTTGATATGTTTTAAGAGTTAAGACATATTGAACTGGACCGCTGTGAGATTTATTATTCTCCTAAAGACTGTCAAATGAATAATAAAGCTCACGACTTCTATTTACATCAACTCTAAATCCTGAGAGAATAATGGACCTGATCATGAGATGTAGGTTGCTTTGATATATCAGGAGTGAGATCTATAAGTTATGGTCAAAACCTCAGTATGTTGGGCAGCCGCATTTAGTGTTGATGGAACATGTATTCTCAAGACGGAATTCATAATCTCTTAACGGAGATATAAAATATTCCCTTGAGATAATTTTAATGGGTTTGGTTATTCAGAGTGTTGGGCTCAACCACTTTAGTAAAAAGTTACTAAAGTATATATTTATGGAATTGGATTTCATAAATATATTATGAATAACATAAAGGATTAAACCGGGTACTCAAGGATTAAGATGTAGTAATCTTCAAAGTGGCAGTCAATATTAATGACTTTGTATTACTACGAATATTTTAATGAAGGGGTTGCATGTGTAATAAAGTCTTGGGATATAATTTATAGATAAGACCTAGAGTGCAACTATTTTTATATAGTGGTATTAAAAATAGTTAATGGTAACTTTGGACTTGTCAAGAGTTGACAGAAAAGCCCAAGGCCCATTGGAGCTAGTGTCTTATTGGTCCCTTTTGGTCCCACTCCAAGCCACACACTTAAGCCCAATTGGGAAGGCCCAAAAGGCCAGCCCAATTAGTTAAATTGGTTAGATACAAAGGGAAAAACGTTCAGATTTTTCAGTGAGTGAAAAATAACATTGAAATGGTGTGCATGTGAGTTTTTGTCACTCACAAGTTATCCCTTTGTTACCAATTGAGAGACCACACATCTTGGGCGTTAGTGGAATTGGAGTGAAGATTAAAAGTATTCCCAAGTGATTCAATCTTCAGTTTTGAAATTCACCGCTTCAAGGTACGATCTCTTGTTCTCAAAATTCTGAAATTTACTTAGTACGTGTTATCAATATCGAATGAAGTAGATCCGTTTAAAATTTATTTTCCGCTGCACTCATCTCTTATTTCCAACAAATGGTATCAGAGCGGTCTTCAATTTCGTATTGTTTAACATGTTTTGTGAGTTTTAGAATTAGAGATGATAGTTTCATATTGTTAGAAGATTATGTTTCTTAATTTTCTGCATGTTGTTGAAACTATGATTTGATGAAGACTGAAATTGATGTTATGATGTTGTTTAAATTTAAATCTAAGTATGTTAAATTGAATCTTAAGGCATTAGCATCAATGAATTTCAGTTGTGACATCAATCTCTGACTGTAATGTTCATATGTTGAATGTTTGTTCATGAAAAGCGAAGAAAACTGCCTTAGGAAAAATTCTGGAAATTTGAGTTTCGCGATTTTCGATCGATCGAATGTCATTTTCGATTGATCGAATGAGACAGTGATCAGACTCTTTAGAACGATAGATTTTCGATTGTTAGTCGATCGATCGAATTTGTTTTTCGATCGATCGAGAGGCAATCGAGTATCAATCGAAAGAGTCAGAGGATCAAGTTTGAATTTCTTAATTTTTTCGATCAATCGAGGGGCACGTTCGATCGATCGAAAGAAAGAAAATCAGAAATTTTTTCTAAGTGTTTTCAAGTTTTTTAAGAGCAAAGTTAATGTGTGATTAGATTACACATGGTTCTAACTAAAAGACCTAATGAGATCAAAGGTATTAGTTAAATAGAACTCTTAGTCCTAAATAGTTTAGGACTTGTCTTTTAAGAAACATTCTAATGAGATTAGAATTGTTGTATGATTAAAAGTCTTTAACTTAATTTATTTTAATTAGAAGTTTTAATGAGATTAAAGCTTAATTAAAAGGTATGTAGTTTCTAATGAGACTAGAATGCTTAATCAAATAAGTTAAGAATAGAGTTCTATATAACTAATTTTTGATTCATTAGTGTTTAAGGAATCCTAAATAGTTTAGGACTTCCATTTTAGTTAGTGATTCTAATAAGATTAGAGTCTTCAACAAGTGCAAGGTTATTAGTTGTGATGGGATCAAAATTATTTAAGAAAAACCCAAATAATAAGTGGGAGTTCTTGAAATAACCCTTTTGTTAAGTTTATTGTAATGTGAGTAGATACCTCGTCTTGACTTCGAGTCTTGCATTCCATGCGGAGGGTATTTACTTCACGGATTACAAGGTTAAACTTTTTTTTGTGATAACGCAAATGTTCGTTACACTATTGTGACGTGACATAGTTACATCACATTGGATTTAAACAATTAAACACATTTAATGTGTAGGGTTAAAATTGTGATTAGATCACAATGATTTCAAGACAATCCACTTGTTTTAAAATTTCTAGTGGGAGAGAGATACAAGGGTTGGATCTCACGGCCTCCATTGTTGGTTCATAGTGGTGTGGGGTAAACATCTCGTCTTGGCCTCGAGCCTTGCGTTCCATGCGAAGGATGTTTATTTCATGGTACTACAAGATTGAATTTCCTGGTTTATAGTGGTTTGATCAAACACCTTGTCTTAGCCTCGAGCTTTGCATTCCATGCGGAGGGTGTTTTTATCATGGTACTACAAAATAAGCCTGTTAAAGGGATGAAATGTGGCTACACATGATTCTAGACAATGGTGTACACTAGACTAAGTTTGATAGCATCATATATGCTGAGTTCTTGCTATTATTACTTAGAGGCCAAAGGAAGAGCGGCAAATTATTTTTGTTTGGTAAGAGTTACCATGATAGCATTAATAAAGAGAATAATTCTCGCCTGATCATAGTGATTGGTATTCACTCTATGCTGAGGAATATTAATTGCGGGATTAGGTTGTCGTTGCTCCTAATATAGTATGGTTTTTGGGTTTCATACTATATGGTAATGGATGCAAAATGATAATGACCTGGTAATTAAGTTCATGGTCTCAATATAAAGTTGTCATAAATTTTGTCCTCTAGCTACTATTTTAATTGAATCACATTAACTAAGAAATAATTTTGGACATGATGCTTAAAGGAGCTGATGTACACATTAATGTTTCGATTCAGCATTGTCATAATTTTCTATACATGATGCATTTATGGAAGATAGCTTATGATATGATCATAGTCTCCATTGAAATGCTAAAATGTTTCATTGGCTTCTATCTCATTTGTGCTATAGCATGAGATGCAAGAGTTAGTACTAGATTTAGACTTTATATTAAGTCTAAATGAGATGTTTGGTATGAATCATATTGAGTGCTAAGAAAAGCTTAAGGAGTTCCAATTCTATGTCATTTTATGAAAATATTTTATTTTAAAAATGAATTGGAACTCTTGGATGTTGAGATTAAATGTTAATCTCATGTGGATATGATCCACAAGTCCTTGTTAGATTCATTTGATCAATTCAGATTGTTTTGAAAATAAATTCTTTTTATATTATCTGAATTGATGAGTGAGTTCTACGCAACGGAAGACATCCTAAAAGCTAAGGCTAGGATCAATATGATTTAATTCTAATTCTTAACCTAAACCGAAAGGTAAGGGTGATAAAAAGAAGAATTATAATACCAAACAGTTTGGCAAGCAAGTTGCCTTAGTAGTTGCCAAAAGGAAATTAGACTTAAAAGTATGACCAAAAGAAAGTGTTTCTGGTTTGGTTAAACTAAGCTTTGTCCATGATTGTTTTCTAGATGGATATTTATATGTTTTACTTTTTAAAGAGAAAGTTTTCCATCCTTTGGTGTTGTATGTTTTGGTATTTAAGTCTAGATCTTATTAATCTAAATTGTATTCAAGATTGGTGAAAGATGGGCTTTTAAAATCATTATTTTGTAATATTCCCAATCTATGAATTCTATTTAGAGGATAATATGATCTAGGACTCCTTTATTGTAAAGGAATATAGTATTAATGACTTTTTTAAGTCAGTGCATACATGAAGGAGGAATAAGACTCTTTTAGAAATAGTAAAGTACATGATAAGTATTTCCATTTGCTTATTTCTTTTGGAGATATACTCTAGTTATTACTATGCATTTTCTAAATTTGATTTCAAAAGTTTGTTCCTAGGACACTTGTCAAATTGTGGATTGGGTGAAAACCTAGTATATGATACTTCCACTTTTCGAGATGTCCGGCACTTGTGCTAGAAAGGAAGTCTGACAAATTGAAATCAAAAGGTAGAAAAATGTGTGATTATAATAAGTATCCAAAAGGATTTTCAGAAGATTGTTTTGGTAGTCATAAAGATGACAAGATGTTTGTAAAGTGCAAATACAAAATTCTTATAAGATGTTTGTAATGTACAAATACAAAGTTCTTGATGATGACTATGTGAATAATCTTAAAGAATTGTTCTAGAAGATAAGTCAGAATTTGTTGTAGGACAACTATAAAATACATTTTGAAATGAAATGGTTGTATTAGATACACCACAAGACATTATTCTAGATATATAGCTAATACACTAGTACAACATCGTAGTGGGAGGATTACCAAATAAATTCATACTTTTGGGATAAACTTTTGAAGTCATTCCATAATGATATGAATTTGATCCTCGGTCCTACGTAAAGGCAATAGATGATATGAATATGAATTACTGATTCAAGGTTATGAGAATAGAATTAGATTCTAGTTACAAGTCTAGAACTTGTAGAGGCGCTTAATTGCATTAAGCCTATTGTTTTCAAATTGGTCTACAAGTAAATGAGATTGATAGATTTGAAGGTGCAAACCTTCAAAGTCAAGACTAGTGGCGAAAAGATTTATTCAAAAGGAAATGATTCGATTATGAAAAGATTTTTTCACCAATAGTCAAGTTTGACACTATCTAGATTCTCTCATCCATTATATTTCATTTGGATGAAATATGGCAATGGATATCAAGAAAGCTTCTTTTAGTAGCAATCTTGAGGAAGACATCTATATGATGTAACTAGACTTGTTCATAGCAAAGAATCAGTAGTGTTTAGTATGCAAGTTGCTTAAAGTCCATTTATGGACTAAAGCAAGCATCTAAATCATAAAATATCATACTTGATCAAGCAATCAAATTGTTTGATTTTGATCAAGTATTACAAGGCCTTAAGTGTGTAAAAGTTATATAGAATAATAAATTTCTTAATGTATATTGATGACATTCTAATCATTTAGAATGATATAGAGTTATTGTCATCAATAGAGTTTTGGTTGTCTAGTCTAGTTTGATATAAAAGTACTTGAGAAAGACTAGTCACATCCTAAGAATTAAAACTTTGTTAAAATTCAGAAATTAGGATGTTGGGTCTATCTCAAACTGCTTAAATAGATTAGATTCTAGCCAAGTATAGCATGTAATACTTTAAGAAAGGATTCTTTCCTTTTAAGTTTGAAGTTCCTTTATATAGGACTATGGTTCTAAGAAATATAAAGGAAGAGCATATAAGACGGTTCCTTATATCAAATCGATAGGAAGTCTTTATGCTATGCTAAATACTAGGCTAAATGTCTATTTAGCGGTGGGCATAGTAAGCAAATATCAAGTGAATCAAAGATCACTTAATTTAGTGGGAGTAAAGCATATACTCAAATATCTTAGGAGAATGAGGGATTATATGCTTGTCCACAAAAGTGAGGTTTTGATAGATACTGGATATACAAATATTGACTTGTAATTTGATTGTGATTCATGAAGTTGGACTTCAAGATATGTGTTCATCCTAGGTAGTGAAGATACACATCAAGCGTAAGTATCATCTCATTAGAGAAGATATGAGTACATGAAAAGTAGTAGTAGTAGAAAAGATAATTTATGCAATAAATCTGGCTGAAACTTGTTTCCAAGCCTTGCCTTAGAGTGACTGTGAATTACTCTATAGGGAGATAAGTGTCGGATATGTGGTAAATTGTCTTTGAGGGCAAGTGGGAGATTGTTAGGGTTTGTGCCCTAAAATCCAATTTATTGGCATGTCATGAATAATTAAGTTGTTTAATTATAAGAGACTATTTATGAACTAGTGGGACATTATCTTAGTCCATGAGATGCATAGTATGTGATTTATGTGAAAAGTCACAGAAAGATATAAATCACAAGTTCTTTGTAAACTCAGAATTTTAGTTCGTAGTCGGTGATGAAATTGGGCATTTCATCTGCGAAGACTATAACATATCAACTAAGATGATTTGTCTTGATCATGGAAGTGGAGACTTCTAGTTGGTATGTTGATATGTTTTAAGAGTTAAGACATATTGAACTGGACCGCTGTGAGATTTATTATTCTCCTAAAGACTGTCAAATGAATAATAAAGCTCACGACTTCTATTTACATCAACTCTAAATCCCGAGAGAATAATGGACCTGATCATGAGATGTAGGTTGCTTTGATATATCAGGAGTGAGATCTATAAGTTATGGTCAAAACCTCAGTATGTTGGGCAGCCGCATTTAGTGTTGATGGAACATGTATTCTCAAGACGGAATTCATAATCTCTTAACGGAGATATAAAATATTCCCTTGAGATAAGTTTAATGGGTTTGGTTATTCAGAGTGTTGGGCCCAACCACTTTAGTAAAGAGTTACTAAAGTATATATTTATGGAATTGGATTTCATAAATATATTATGAATAACATAAAGGATTAAACCGGGTACTCAAGGATTAAGATGTAGTAATCTTCAAAGTGGCAGTCAATATTAATGACTTTGTATTACTACGAATATTTTAATGAAGGGGTTGCATGTGTAATAAAGTCTTGGGATATAATTTATAGATAAGACCTAGAGTGCAACTATTTTTATATAGTGGTATTAAAAATAGTTAATGGTAACTTTGGACTTGTCAAGAGTTGACAGAAAAGCCCAAGGCCCATTGGAGCTAGTGTCTTATTGGTCCCTTTTGGTCCCACTCCAAGCCACACACTTAAGCCCAATTGGGAAGTGACAGGTTATTTAGACCCCTAAAACAACCAAATTGCGTAGCCTAGATTAATTAGCCAAGTTGTTACTTAGTCAAATTAAGCAATTCTAGGTTAAAGCAATTTAACAATCATATCATGTATATAAAACAAATAAAGCAGCGGAAATAATAAAGAACACAATGATATGATCACCCAGGAAACCACACGGTAAAAACCTGGGGAGGATTTGACCCACCGATCCTCAAGGCATAACAGAATTCACTATGAAAGAATTGAAGTTCTTACAGAAGGACTACAAGCTCCCCGCTCGACTTCCTAATGCTACCCACCAGTACGAACTTCCTGACACGACCACGCGCAGGCTCCGAATCCACGGACTACTTCTTTCTTGAATTCTTCAATCAGCTACAAGCTCCCCGCTTGCTTTTCTTTTAAGATCCAATGGTTGCAACTATGTTGATCATCAAGATATTGACAACCCTAAGTTTATGTGAAGGAAAGCTCCTCAAAGATCTCACAAGAGATTCACCTAAACCGCAAATATGAGCAACAAAGACCTAGAGAGGTTTGGGTTCAAAACCCTAATAAAAGGAGGCACAAGAGGCACTCTAATCTCTCATCCAAAAGTCCCAAAAACGTTCTAGGGTTTTCCTTATATATAGGAGTGTTTTACTTGAACCCCAAGACGTTTAAATAGAGTTTGGGCTGAGCTGGAACTCTGCAGAAAACGCATCTGACCCGAGATTCGATCGATCGAGCCTAAGCTTCGATCGATCGAGCCAGGCCGAAATGCTCCAGTACATCTGCAGCCACTCGATTCCAACTTTACAATATTTAATCAACTTTGAGCAAGCCTAAACAAGACTAAATACAATGTTTTGATCATGGTTTGCCAACATTACAAATTAGAGTTCTAAATACATAAAATCCTAAGACCTTAGAACCTAACAAACTCCCCCTTTGGCAATCCGTGACAAAACACAAATTAAAAGCTCAAAGTTTACAAGTAAACAGCCCATTACAAAAATAATGCTCATAACAACAAATCCAACCTAACTACTATCCATCAGTTGCAAGTATAGACAGCAGCTCAATTGAATCAACCTGTATATTTCCTGAAACACTAAACAAAATGCATAAACGCATGTGTGACAGAAAAGAGTAAAACAACAGGTATAACATTCTTGTAAGATTCACACAACACAAAATAAAGACATATATGAATGAACAACTCATAAATATAAGTCAATAAGCAGTGAATCACAAAGCAACAAGAATCAATGAATATAACATGTATATCAATCAATAACTCCCCCTAACATGAATATCAACATGATTCCCATAAATCAATAATTTCTCCCCCTTTTTGTCACGTATTGACAAAGACAACTCATACAAAGAGTAAACAGTCAACATACGCAATAAAGGATAAGAGAAAATAGAGAATCAAGAGGAACACAAAACAATCCAACTCTATAGAAAATAGAGACAGCTCCCCCTATGAACAACACAGGTTAAAAAAAACTTTTCTCCCCCTATAAAAATAGGAAAAACAAAACAAGTTTTGGGAAAAACAGTTTTGGGGAAAAATAGAGGGGGGGGGGGGGATCAGCAGCATCACCAACAGGATCAAAGTTAAAAACACATAATCCAAAGTTAAAAACTTAAGGTGAGGATACACATGAAGAAAAAATATTCTCTCTTTCAATAAAATGCAAACATAGCATTATGTGACCCATAAACAGTTGCATAAGTAGAGAAAATATTTGCACATTGATTATCCATCATATGTCTTAAGAAAAATATTTTCTACAGTTCACACATAAGAAATAGCATATACTAGAATGTACAAAACTCAAAAATTAATCAATCAATTTTTAAATCAAGTTGAGTACCCAATGTAGCAAAGTGTATGCATGTTATGTGTGAAAACAAAGAGAGTACTAATGCAGTGAGCAATTAAGTTCAATTGAGATTAAATTGACAAAATTGGTTTGAGCATAGAGTTTCTAACAAAAACCCCAAAAATTTGAAAACCACTTGTTGAATTTTTAAACAAATTGATGAATTGAGCATCACATAACACAACTCACAGAGTATAATGCTTAATTACATCCAAACAACAAGCCAATTTCATCAAATTCAACTCAATTTCAGGAAAGCCCCAATTCGGATCAAGAACAAATTTTTTTTTTAAAAACCTGATTCGCGACTTTCGATTGATCGAAAAATACATTCGATCGATCGAATGAAACAGTCATTTTTAAACAAATTAAAGCACTTTTTCGATCGATCGAAAATCAGACTGGATCGATCGAACTGGGCAGAGGCTCACTAAATTTTGAGAAAAAACACAGTTTTGAAAGACACAAACCTAATTTTGAAAAACAACTCCTCAAAGCACATTGTTTTATAAAAAATGCATGAGTATGAGACGAAAAGTTTTTCAAAAACACTTGAATTTAACACAGATCTTCCAAATTAAGATTTTCAATCAATTTGTCCTCAAAGCGCAAACATTATACACATTTTGCATTAAAATCAAGGAACTTTTAATCTTGGATGGCCACAACAAATTCACACACAATATAATGTACCAAGTTTAACAAAGAGTAACTTGTGTAGTGTGTGCAACTAGCAAAAGCTTGAGATACATGTGAGGTGATATGTGAATAGCAATCAATCACAAAGTCTACAAAATTCATCACATAGAATTTAAAAGAGACTATCACCTAAAGAGTTACATCCTATAACTCTCACATCTCCTAGAACATAAGCTTGCAATCATGTAAGTTTCTTGAATTTTGCCCCATTATTAGGTGAAATTTGGCATCAAGCCTAATAGTACACACCAATTTTAATTATGTGATTTGGCATCAAGCCTAATAGTACACACCAATTTTAAGCATTTAGCAATTAATAGAGGCTACACCTTATGTTCTTTTTGTGCATGTGCTACACTTTCTCGAGCACAAAATCTTATGATATGCACTAAGGTGTTCATGATTGGCTAGTGAACAGTGGTGAGATGGTTATTTATGCCTTTCTCAAAAGGATCAAGTCCGACAGTCAAATAACATGTGACTTCAAGATTAAGACAAAGTGATAAACACCATATACATCTTTCCCACACAACATGCACTACAAAGCTTTAACTAGTCAAGTGCAATATTTAAGCTCATCAAAGCTAAACAAGGTACATAAACTAGTTATGTAAAGATAATATGGCCAATCCTTGATTATAAATCCAAGATATATACTACAAAACACAAAAATCTTTTTGGTTTTAACAAACTTTATAACCACTTGTTGAGATTAAAAAAAATGGCCAAAGACAAAAAGCACATATTATGCTAAATGAACAATGCAAAAACAATGCATGATAGTGCAAAACTAAGCTATAGAGGGTACACAAACAAGAAATATCAATTTCTTAATTAACCCTTGAGTACATGTACAAACTAGTACATACTCACACAAAATCAGAAATAGCTTAGCACAAACTATTCAAGTTTCTCCACAATGTCAAGCATATTCTAAATCAAGAGAGAGATATCATAACTCATGTAATCCTCAAGAAAAATAAACCAAGACACAAAATAAAATATTTTTGTCTTTTTGAAATTTTTCAATGTTTTTGGATTTTTATTTATTTATTTATTTAAAAAAAACAACCTAAAAAACAAAACAACCAAAAACAAAAACAAAACATGTCCACAATTAATTGAAAGAATTAAATCAGGGACAAGTTAGCAACACTCACCTTAAAGGATCTTTTCTCACCCATATAGCACGATTCTTCGGCTTTGTAGGTGAAAATCCATGTGAAGCAGAGTGTATTTGAGGGATTACACCAATCTTCTGAGAAAGACTAAAATCCTGCAAATTCCTTTCACAAGCCAACAAGCTCAAATTTTTCAAAAGAATATGAAACAATTTATATGGACTTATGGCAGGAGAAATATCATCACATATCCTAGATTGACATACATAATGCTTAAATTTCAATTTATGACAATTAGGACGAATGTGACCAGAGACACCACAAAAGTGACAAACAGGAACAAATTTAGGAACATCAGTATTCCTAACAGCAAATCTATTCTCAGATTTTGGTTTTTGCCTCAACAAAGAACAATTTGGTCTAATATGACCAACAACACCACAACGGTGACAAGTAGGCACAAAAACAAAATTCTTATGCTCTCTAACAGTAGGTTTAGACTTAGGTGTAGAAACTTCAGCGTCTACATCAGAACTTTTACCTTTGTCTAACCTAGCAAAATAAGCCTTTTCATTATTATTCCTCTTGAAAGGAGGGATATAAACTTTCTCAGTTTTAGGCTTAAAAGAAACAGAAACACTTCTGTTATCATCAGCAAGTTTGGTATTAGACAAATTTTCCAATTTAGCTTCAGCCTCAGCTAACTTTTGTTCCAAACTTTTCATCTTCTCATCTTGAGAGGAAATTTGATTTCTCAAAAAATCATTCTTTTTATTAGACTCATCTAATCTAACAAGCAATTCCTCTTTTTCAAGATTAGTCAATTTTAACTCTTCTTTGAATTTCTTAGCAATTTTCAAAGATTTAGATAATTCTTTACGAAGAGTTTCAAAAGCATCAAAAAAATCAGCAGAAACAATAGTGTCCTTTTTATTCAAAACATCACAGGCATCAATAAAATCAGTAGAAGCATGAGCAGAAACATGATCAGAAAGACACTTCAAATTATCCATGACAACAGGGGTCAAGGATCAGCTCAGAGATCAAAAGATCTCAAACAGAAGAGCTACTTGCTCTGATACCACTTGACAGGTTATTTAGACCCCTAAAACAACCAAATTGCGTAGCCTAGATTAATTAGCCAAGTTGTTACTTAGTCAAATTAAGCAATTCTAGGTTAAAGCAATTCAACAATCATATCAAGTATATAAAACAAATAAAGCAGCGGAAATAATAAAGAACACAAGATATGATCACCCAGGAAACCACACGGTAAAAACCTGGGGAGGATTTGACCCACCGATCCTCAAGGCAAACCAGAATTCACTATGAAAGAATTGAAGTTCTTACAGAAGGACTACAAGCTCCCCGCTCGACTTCCTAATGCTACCCACCAGTACGAACTTCCTGACACGACCACGCGCAGGCTCCGAATCCACGGACTACTTCTTTCTTGAATCCTTCAATCAGCTACAAGCTCCCCGCTTGCTTTTCTTTTAAGTTCCAATGGTTGCAACTATGTTGATCATCAAGATATTGACAACCCTAAGTTTATGTGAAGGAAAGCTCCTCAAAGATCTCACAAGAGATTCACATAAACCGCAAATATGAGCAACAAAGACCTAGAGAGGTTTGGATACAAAACCCTAATAAAAGGAGGCACAAGAGGCACTCTAATCTCTCATCCAAAAGTCCCAAAAACGTTCTAGGGTTTTCCTTATATATAGGAGTGTTTTACTTGAACCCCAAGACGTTTAAATAGAGTTTGGGCTGAGCTGGAACTCTGCAGAAAACGCATCTGACCCGAGATTCGATCGATCGAGCCTAAGCTTCGATCGATCGAGCCAGGCCGAAATGCTCCAGTACATCTGCAGCCACTCGATTCCAACTTTACAATATTTAATCAACTTTGAGCAAGCCTAAACAAGACTAAATACAATGTTTTGATCATGGTTTGCCAACATTACAAATTAGAGTTCTAAATACATAAAATCCTAAGACCTTAGAACCTAACAGGAAGGCCCAAAAGGCCAACCCAATTAGTTAAATTGGTTAGATACAAAGGGAAAAACGTTCAGATTTTTCAGTGAGTGAAAAATAACATTGAAATGGTGTGCATGTGAGTTTTTGTCACTCACAAGTTATCCCTTTGTTACCAATTGAGAGACCACACATCTTGGGCGTTAGTGGAATTGGAGTGAAGATTAAAAGTATTCCCAAGTGATTCAATCTTCAGTTTTGAAATTCACCGCTTCAAGGTACGATCTCTTGTTCTCAAAATTCTGAAATTTACTTAGTACGTGTTATCAATATCGAATGAAGTAGATCCGTTTAAAATTTATTTTCCGCTGCACTCATCTCTTATTTCCAACAAAAGGACCATGCTTAAATGTCTAAGGAGGTGCAGCTGGAGTGCTTAGATCGTCTACCATGATTGGAAGCTTCAAATAAGGAAAGAAATCAAAGAGGCAGAATCTGAAAAGGAAAAATCTGATTTGAGCACTGATCAGTATTTTGGGCGTATCTCTCTCCTCAAAAATTCAATTGACACAAGGCAAGATGGGTTGGAACTGTGACTTAAATATCTACAACTTTTCTGTTTTGAATTTTTCCAAATTCTCAACTTTGGAAGGCCGAAATTAACTCATAAGTTACTGCTGTAAACCTAGACGGAAATTAAAATAGTAAAAGTTTTATTTTCTTTGGACACTTAGACATTAGGGTTGGGAAGGGAGGCTGTGTAGAACGAATTTTTGGCAGAGAAAACCTTGTATTTTCCTTTCTCTAATGGCAGCCTAAACTCTTTGCAAGGGCTAGGGGTTATGTTTCTTCTATACGGTATGAACATTCAATGTGATTCTTTCTAGGATTTTATCAACGACATATTTGATTGTTCAATTAGATTTCTTTTGATGTATTAGTTCTTCCATGCTTTCAATAAGTTCAATCATGTTTTTCTTATTATTTAGACGAATTTCTAATGGTTTCAAATAGAAATCAGGTTTTAAAGTGAATGGGTTTTTCTGAAAACTTTTCTAACCGCATTATTAATCGAGGTGATCATGCGTTCTTGAATTGTCTCAGTTCAACCGAATCATAAGTTTTTAATTGTATAAGAACAATCAATTATGAAATATATAATTTCTTAGATCACAATGAATTTCATATCGATATAGGGAAACACCCCGATGCCCTAGTATTTACATTATTGATTTAAATCAGTTTTTATTATTATTCTTGTTAAAAATCACCAAGCAAAAGTATTTTTCTTCTTTACCCAAATTGTTGTTTAATTATATTGTCTTTGAATATACCCTGCTCCTTGTGGTTCGACCTCGGTACTCCGAGAATTATATTGCTACGATCTCCTGCACTTGGGAGTGAGCAAGCAATTTTGGCACCATTGCCGGGGAGTTGCTACGTGTTCAGAGGCAATTTTTGGGAGCAAAGCACAACCAGTGGAAATTCTTCTATTGGTAACTTCGTTCCAATTTTTCCCTTATTTTGTTTTTATTTTTCTGTTTGTTTTTAATTTATTTTATTTGATTGGCATTCATTGTTGAATGAGCATTTGGGTTAGAAACAGGAGAGGTAGACTAGAAAGTTTTGAAACTTACTTTGGTAATCTTTTTGACACACCTTCACCTTCACCTTCTTCATCAATCATGGGTGATGCCAAAGAGTTTTTTAAGAAACATTTTCCTCCCCACAAAGTCCAGCAAGTAAAAAGAAGAATAGCTAGTTTTATCCAAGGAGAAAATGAGACCTTATACCAAGCTTGGGAAAGGTACAAAGATCTTTTGAATTTCTGCCTAACTCATGGGTATGAAGATTGGAGATTAGTTAGCTATTTTTATGAAGGACTTACACCTAGGGACCGACAGTTTGTTCAACTCTCATGCGGAAGGGACTTTTTACAAAAAGAACCCGAAGGTGCAATGGATTATCTTGATGAGATAGCTGAAAACTCTAACACATGGACTGGACCTAGCCCTATGGACTCCACTGATAGGACTAGAACTAACACTACCACTTCTAGTGGAAGTGTTTTCAAGTTGAGGGAAGATGATAACATGAGTGCAAAAATTAGCATGTTAACTAAAGAAATTGAGGCACTCAAAATGAAAGGAAGTAGAAGTGTTAATGCTACCTTTAGAGAGGACCCAATGGAGGTGTGTAAAATCTGTCATGAGATAAACCATGCAACAAATGAATGTGCATCACTTTCATCATTCTTAAATGTGCCAGAAGAACATGTACATGCATTTAATTCATATTGGCCAAATAATTCTTCATATTCTAACAATTATAACCCAAATATGCGAAACCATCCGTATTTGAGTTATAAGAGTGACAATGTGTTGAATCCTCCTGCTCCAAGGAATTTTAATTCACCACATGCATCATTATCATCATCATCATCTAGAACTTCCTTGGAGGATGCACTTAGTACTTTCATTCAAAAGCAAAATGAGCAAAATCAAAAGTTTGAATCCATGCTCACTAGGCTAGATGAAGAGGTAAGAGAGACCAAGAGTCATATAACTAGGCTTACAAATTCATTGAGTGGGATAGAGAGAGGGAAGCTTCCTTCCCAAACTCAACCCAATCCCATCAATCAAAATCTAAAAATTGGCTCTAAGGATAAACATGAGGAAGTAAAAGCTATGACCACTTTGAGGAGTGGTAAAGAGATTGATAAAAGTTCTCCTTTGGTAACTAAGAAATCTAAGGAGACCCCATTTGAAAAGGAGAAAGATGAAACTGAGTCACTTGGATTTGGTGAAATTGAACAATGCCCAATCCTCCACCATTTCCACAAGCCTTAAAATTACCTAGGAAATTGGACACCACATCTGAGATATTAGAGCATTTACATCAAGTCAAGATAAATTTTCCATTATTGCATGTTATCAAGCAAGTGCCTACATATGCCAAGGTAATTAAGGATCTATGCACCATCAAGAGAAAGCGTCATGTGAAGAAGACTGCATTCCTAACAAAACAGGTAAGTGCAGTTATCCAACATAAGACCCCACCAAAGTATAAGGATCTAGGTTGTCCTACGATCTCTTGTACTATTGGAGATTACATCATGGAGCATGCATTGCTAGATCTTGGGGCAAGTGTTAATTTGATCCCTTTCAGTGTATATCAAAAACTTGGACTTGGTGAGTTGAAACCTACTACAATAACTTTACAGCTGGCTGATCACTCTGTAAGGGAACCGAGAGGGATTGTTGAGGATGTGTTGGTGAAAATTGAACAATTTTATTATCCAGTTGATTTTATTGTTCTAGATTACCAACCTGTTTTACATCCTAGTGTTCATACCCCTATTATTTTGGGTAGACATTTTCTTGCCACAGCTAATGCTTTAATTAATTGCAGGAATGGAAGGATGCAACTCACTTTTGGTTCCATGACTTTGGAGCTAAACATATTTCATGTGGCTAAACAAGCACATGAGGATAATGACTGTGCTTATGTGAACCTCATTGGGGCGGTGGTTCAAGAAGAGTTTAATAAGAATTGTTTTTCTGATCCTCTTGAAACTCTTCTTAATAATTATGTTGGTTCTTATGATTTAGAATGTGATATTCATGTATCTGAAAATTTTTCTTTGTTGGATTCCTCACAGGTTTTGGAAGAACAATAGATGATGGCAATTAATAAAGGATGGAAGCCTTGCTTTGAGGAGCTATTAGAAAATGAAAAAAAGCACATGCATTCAAGTGAAGAGGCACCACAACTGGAGCTTAAGCCGCTACCCAGTGGTCTTAAATATGCATATTTAGGCCCAGGTAAGTTAAAACCTAGGTGGGATGACCCTTTCATTGTAAGGAAAGTGTTTAACCATGGAGCTGTAGTAGTTGAGGACCTTAGAGATGGTAGGATTTTGAAAATAAATGGACAAAGGTTAAAACCATTCTTAGGAGGAGTTATATCCGAGGAGGAGACTATGTCACTGGAGATCCCTGCCTATTGGGATGCTACATGAACTTTGAAAAAGCCTTCTAAAGTTGTACCATATTTGTTTTATTTTTTTTTTTCCTTTTGTTTTTGTTTTTGTTTTTGTTTTTTGTTTTTTGTTTTGTTATTATTTTTCTTTTGTGAGCTAACATTTGCAGGTGTGAAAGAAATTAAAAAAAAATAAAAAATTTAATGCTTAAGGTAACTTCTTCCCTTTATACTTGAATTTATTTTGGCTTTGATACATTGAGGATAATGCAATATTTTAGTTGGGGGGGAGAGGTCTACACATTTTGCTGCACCTTGCATGATTTTTTTTTTTTTCTCTCTCTCTCTCTTTTTGGTTGCAACTTTTCAATTCTAAAAAAAAAAAAAACCTTCAATTTGAATGCAGAAGAGTTATAAGCTTTATTTTTATATCATGTGATAGAATGAATAATGCTGAGTTGGTTATACTATTTGTTATATTAACACTCTTTCATGAAGAGCACAATTGGAAACTTTTGAGCACAATAGCCAGGTTAGCGGACGGTTGGATGTTGGATATGCATGGATCATGAACAAGCTAGATATAAGCTAAAACTCAACCCATATGGAGAGTTCTTGAGCCTTACTTTTCTTTGTGAGAGTATATCTTTGTTTGAACTCTTAAATTTCTCTCATATGCTTCAGTTTTTGTAAAAGATCTCTATATTTTTTTGGTTGACTACTGGAAACATTATGGGGAGATATACCATGACCTTACTTATTTTTGTCCTTAGGCATGCTGGTTTATATGAAATTTTAGGAGATAAGAGCCTAAGACCACCAATTTTTTGTCACCAGCGAAACAAATATTCAGCCTACCTTTACATTAACCATTGTCACCATCATTTGAGCAATAAGAAATACTTCTACAATACCACAAAACATTTTTGTTTATGAGTGTTCTCTTGGGGGTTCAAGTTTTGAGTAATTGATATGTTTAGATACCACCATTGTCTCTCTTTTCTACCAAAAAAAAAAATCAAAAAGAAGAAGAAAAAAAAAAAGAAGAAAAAAAAAAGAGAAAAAGAAAAAGAAAGAGGAGACATACATAATCAATCAATAAATCATTGGTGTCTTACACATCTTTCATGTATTTCAGAAGGGTTATATGGTTGAGTGAAGGTTATTTTGATTCAAGTTGGTTGTTACTACTATGGGTTGGGTTTGGCTTGAATTTTCTGCATTTGATTCATATACCTCATATTTCGAAGAGAGTAGTTTGCCTTTACCTAACCATAAGATTATACTACCACTGAGCTTAAAGTCCTACTTGATCCTAAAGGTCCATGGCTGGTATGTGTTTGGGACAAAAACTAGGGATGAGAATGGTATTAACCTCATGTTTCTAGGAATCAACATCCTTTCCAAGAGATCCTTTTCCGTTGTTTTAGCGGCTGTTTTTGTATACACATGTTATATTCTTAAAACTTCTTTCCTTTTTGTTCACATGTGATTTGAAGAGAGAAACCATTACTTCTATGTGTGTTCTTTCAGAGTGTTGATGACTTAAGAGAGGTTTTAGAGTAGAGGCTCTAATCTAGATTATTCTTGGTCTATGCATGTTTGGAAAAGCCGGTTTGATTGGATGGGCTATGCACACACACACTCCAAAAGTGAAGCTAGTGAAAGCTCTTTAATATGATGAATAGTATCCCAACTCAAAATTGAAAGTTCATTTGTATGATATAATGATAAAGCAGACTAACATTTGCTGCAGGAATTTTCAGGAAACCTTTGACTTTTATGGGTATAGTCACTGCAAACTCTCACGAGAGTAAACTCATCCACTAGGGTGACCTAGGGGTTCAAAGACTTGCTGCACATGGGAAGTGCAGTCGTGTAGCCTACGAAAGTGGCATGTATTTTAGTTTTAATTTTTCACTTTTAGTAGACATGGGTGCTTTGTGGATTGCTAGGGACTAGCAAGATTTAAGTTGGGGGCTGTGATAACGCCTTAAAATGTGTACTTGTTATATATTTATGTGGGCGTTATCTCCTTATTACTATGCTTAATTTGTATAATTAAGCCATGATTTGCATTAGTCCCTATTATTTATCTTTACATAATTTCTTGAATAAGATGCTATTCATTGTGTGTAATTTTCTACTTTCAGGAAATCATGTGAGAAAGATAAGTTTACAGGAATTTGTGAGAGAATGGAGGCCAAACTAGAATTAAAGTGAAGCTAAAGGACCATGCTTAAATGTCTAAGGAGGTGCAGCTGGAGTGCTTGGATCGTCTACCATGATTGGAAGCTTCAAATAAGGAAAGAAATCAAAGAAGCAGAATCTGAAAAGGAAAAATCTGATTTGAGCACTGATCAGTATTTTGGGCGTATCTCTCTCCTCAAAAATTAAATTGACACAAGGCCAAATGGGCTGGAACCGTGACTTAAATATCTACAACTTTCCAGTTTTGAGTTTTTCCAAATTATCAACTTTGGAAGGCCGAAATTAACTCACAAGTTACTGCTGTAAACCTGAACGGAAATTAAAATAGTAAAAGTTTTATTTTCTTTGGACACTTAGACATTAGGGTTGGGAAGGGAGGCTGTGTAGAACGAATTTTTGGTAGAGAAAACCTTGTATTTTCCTTTCTCTAATGGCAGCCTAAACTCTTTGCTAGGGCTAGGGGTTATGTTTCTTTTATACGGTATGAACATTCAATGTGATTCTTTCTAGGATTTTATCAACGACATATTTGATTGTTCAATTAGATTTCTTTTGATGTATTAGTTCTTCCATGCTTTCAATAAGTTCAATCATGTTTTTCTTATTGTTTAGACGAATTTCTAATAGTTTCAAATAGAAATCAGGTTTTAAAGTGAATAGGTTTTCCTGAAAACTTTTCTAACCGCATTATTAATCGAGGTTATCATGCATTCTTGAATTGTCTCAGTTCAACCGAATCATAAGTTTTTAATTGTATAAGAACAATCAATTATGAAATATATAATTTCTTAGATCACAAAGAATTTCATATCGATATAGGGAAACACCCCAATGTCCTAGTATTTACATTATTGATTTAAATCAGTTTTTATTATTATTCTTGTCAACAATCACCAAGCAAAAGTATTTTTCTTCTTTACCCAAATTGTTGTTTAATTATATTGTCTTTGAATATACCCTACTCCTTGTAGTTCGACCTCGGTACTCCGAGAATTATATTGCTACGATCTCCTGCACTTAGGAGTGAGCAAGCAAACCTCCCCTTAAAGAGTTGAACAAGGGAAATGAGGAAAGCCATTGGAGCCAGCCTGGGGAAGGTCATCGATGTCGATGTGGCTGACACCCGAGTGCAGTGGGGAACATGTTTAAGGGTTTGGGTTGTTATATACGTTACATGAAAACTAATTAGAGGTCGAAAGATTAACTTTGAGGAAGGGGAAACAAGGTGGGTACACTTCAAATATGAGTGCCTTCCGAACTTTTGCTATAGGTGTGGGCTTTTAGAACATGACTTGAAGGACTGCTTGGAAAGTATGGGAAACGATAAGGCAGAGGAGAGGGGCGATCTCCAATATAGGGCCTGGCTGAAAGGAGAACCAATAAGAAGGGGAGGTTGGGAGTTTGGCTTTGCAAAGAAGAAGGAGGGTGGCGAAATGAAAAACAGAGCAAAGGTTGTTGTGGATGGTGAGTAGAATGAGATGGTTGAGCTGAGTGAGAGGGTGGCGCATGATGAACATAGGATCGAAGAAATTTGCCTCGGGGAGGGTACGTAGGAGCAGTAGATGAAAAATTCTGTTGGGAGTGAGGTGACTACTGACGAAAATCATGAAAAGGGTAAGGCAGAGAACATTGGTGGAAGCCCAAAAGTAGTGTTAGCTAATTTAGGGAAGGAAAATTGGGAAAAAGAGAAAGGGAGTGGCGGGAATGGGGCGAGTCAACAAGGGATGACAATGACACAACAAAACGTTTTCCCAAAGTTTGAATTCTTGCAAGCACAGGAAACCCCAACTCATGACTGCCATGTGGGCCTGGGCTTAGGGGAAAATGAGGAAGGCCCAATGGCCATGTCTTACGAACCAGATAGGGGCTGGGTTGCAAATACATTAGGCCCGACTAGTGGCCACTGGACGAGGACGGCTCGGGCTGGGCCGGATGATGGAATAAAGGAAGAATTAGGCCCAATTTAGAGGAAAAGAGAGGGGTCTATACCACTGAGTGAGCTTGATCAGAACGTTAAAGGGACAAAATGCAGAAAATGTGAGGCGCTGGGTAAGGAAAATGTAGGGGAGGAATCTACCACTGATGGCGGTGTGGCGGTTGCTGCAAGGAAGCAACGTTGAGCCAAATGACAACATTAGCATGGAACTGGCGAGGAATGGGATCAGCTCCGGTGGTTCGTGCACTCACCGACGAGGTGAAAATTTGTGATCCGATTTTGGTCTTTCTAGTAGAGACCAAAGCCAACCAAAACAAAATTAAGGGACTACAAAGCAAGCTCGATCTAACACAAGGAATAACTTGGCAATGCTGTGGAAGGAAGGAGCTGAGGTGCGATTTAAAAGCTACTCAAACACGCACATTGATGTGGCTGTGTGCGAGGGTAACGGAGCAAAGCCGTGGCGAGCTACGGGGTTTTACGTCCACCCCGATGCAGGTATGAGACCTATCTCATGGAATTTATTGGAATCCTTACATAGGCAGTGCCAAATGCCATGGGTTGTGTTTGGGGACTTTAATGAAATTTTGAGCTTTGATGAAAAATTAGAATGGTTGGATAGGGATGCTAGGCAGATGGAAAGATTTAGAGAGTGTTTGAGTAATTGTGGGCTGTTTGATTTGGGATTTGTGGGTCAGAGGTTCACTTGGTGTAATGGCAAAATTGGATAACAACGAACTCTGGTTAGGTTGGATAGAATGGTAGCTAATAAGGAGTGGTTAAACATGTTTCCTGAAGCGAAAGTGGTTCACAAATCAATGGCGGCTTCTGATCACTGTTTACTATCTCTGTCGCTTAGAATGAGAGAGCCGAGAAGGGTAGCTCGGAAAAGATTCATGTTTGAAGAGATGTGGACCAGGGAGGAGGGCTGTAGAGAGGTGGTTGAATGGGCATGGGATCCGTTGGACTACAACTCAGAGTTGTCGATTCAAAAACATTTAAAAAGCTACCAGGTTCATCTTCAGAACTAGAACCATAGAGAGTTTGGAAATGTTAACAAAGTTCTGAAGCAGAAACAAAGCCATCTACAGAAACTGGAAGAGCTTAATCTACTTCATGAGTCAGCGGAGGAAGTTCAAGGCTTGAAAAAGGAAATAAACGAAGTTATGCTTAGGGAGGAAATAATGTAGAACCAGAGATCAAGGGCGCTTTGGATTAAATACGGTAACCGGAATACAAAGTTCTTTCATGCAACAGCCAACAATAGACAAAGAAAGAACAGGATTGAGGGAATCAGTGATCCAGAGGGTAGGTGGAGAAAGGGTAGAGAGGAGGTTGAAGATGTTATCTTGAAGTATTTCACAGAGATTTATAGCACGACCTTTCCAACTGAGTTTGAAGCGAGCCTTGGAGCAGTTGATAGGAGAGTGTCAGAAGCCATGAATGCCAAGCTCCTAAAAGAATTTAAAGAAGAAGAAGTGTGGCAAGCCCTTATGCAAATGCACCCATCAAAGTCCTTAGGCCCGGATGGTATGTCCCCTATATTTTACCAAAATTATTGGGATGTGGTTGGTCCTCAGGTAGTTCAAAGTGTCATCCTTACTCTTAGATCAAGTATTATGCCAAATGGAGTAAATGATACATACATTTGTCTGATCCCCAAAGTTAAATGCCCTCAAAAGATTATAGAATATCGCCTAATTAGCTTATGTAATGTGATATATAAACTTGTATCCAAAGTACTTGCCAACAGGTTGAAAGGAGTCCTCCTAGAAGTGGTTGATGATGCTCAAAGCGCATTTGTACCAAGAAGGCAAATCACAGATAATGTCATAGTAGCTTTCGAAGTCATGCATTGCATTAATCAAAGGAGGAAGGGGAGAGAAGGGCTAATGGCAATCAAACTTGATATGAGCAGGGCATATGACTGGGTGGAATGGGGGTACTTGGAGGTGATGATGCGAAAAATGGGATTCCAGGAAAGGTAGATATCTTTAATGATGATGTGCATGACTACGGTCTCATACTCAGTGTTAATCAATGGGGAGCCTAAAGGTAGGATTGTTCCTACTAGAGGACTTAGGCAAGGAGACCCTATTTCTCCTTACCTATTTTTGTTATGTGCAGAAGGCCTCTCGGCCATGTTGCAAAGAAATGAGGGTGGGGAAGTCTTGAGGGGTGTTCGAGTGTGTAGAAGGGTGCCAAGGGTCTCTCATCTCCTTTTTGCGGATGACTGCATAGTTTTTTGCAAGGCATCAACGGAAGAAGGGCTTAAAGTCACCAAAATCCTGGAAGATTATGAAAGAGAGTCTGGGCAAAAGCTATATAAACAGAAGACATCCATCTTCTTTAGCAAGAATGCGACGGAGGAGGTCAAAGAAGCAGTGAAAGAAATGTTTAGGGCTCAAATAATTCACCAACATGAGAGGTACTTGGGGCTACCCCCGTTGGTAGGGAAGGGTAAAAAGAAAGCATTCAATCGCATAAAGGATCAAGTTGGGCGCAAAATAGCAAGTTGGAAAGGAAAGTTGCTGTCTACTATAGGCCGAGAAATCTTGATAAAGGCAATTGCCCAAGCTACTCTGATGTATACAATGAACTGCTTTAAACTCCCCGATTCCCTTTGCAGCGAGCTGAATTCTTTGGTTAGTAATTTCTGGTGGGGATAACGTGACAAAGAAAAGAAGCTAGCTTGGATCGCTTGGGAGAAAATGTGTATGCCAAAAGTTGATGGGAGGATGGG
This sequence comes from Quercus aquifolioides, assembly GCA_019022515.1. Taxonomy (NCBI): domain Eukaryota; kingdom Viridiplantae; phylum Streptophyta; class Magnoliopsida; order Fagales; family Fagaceae; genus Quercus; species Quercus aquifolioides. The sequence goes on from CM032326.1 coordinate 33,866,047, forward strand.
ATTTAAAGATCTAAAGGCCTTTAATCTAGCCTTGCTTGCAAAACAAGGGTGGCAACTCATCCAAAACCCGGGTTCTCTTGCACATAGAGTTCTGAAAGTGAGGTATTTCCCTGAAAGCAATTTCATGACGGCATAGCTAGGCAAGAAGCCGTCATACACATGGAGGAGTTTAATGGCAGCGAGAGAAGTCTTGGATTGGGGGTTGCGATGGAGCATAGGAAATGGGCAAAGTGTGAGAATTTGGGCTGACAAATGGTTGCCAACCCTACACTCTTTCAAGGTGATAAGCCCTAGGCCACAAGTGAGTGAAGGTGAATTGGTGGAATCTCTCCTAAACCGGGTTAAGGGTGGTTGGAAAAAAAACTTAGTGCTAAGTACTTTCCTTCCCCACGAAGCGGAGGCTATTTTAAGCATCCCAATAAGCCATACTTTCCCTGAGGATGCACTGACCTGGGCTTGGACTCCAAATGGGAGGTTTACGGTTAGTAGTGCATATAATGTTGCATGTAGTTGGCTGCGAGAAAGGAGGAACAAGGCTGATGGGGGCGAGGTGTCATATCCAAAAAAGAGGGGTAAGTTCTGGAATTTTATTTGGCAATTGAATTGCCCAAGTAAGATTAAACAGTTTATGTGGAGGGCGTGTAAGAACATCCTCCCTACGAACTACTGCCTTAAGCTTAGAAAAATACCCATGGAGGATGAGCGTGGGGCGTGTGGAAAGGTGGAGTCTTTGGGGCATGCTTTTTGGGATTGTGAGGTGGCCGAGGCTGTTTGGAGGGAGTCAAAACTGTCCTTGCCTAATTTTCGAAGCCCGTTACGTGATTTCATGGATGTTGTATGGAAGATCTGGGAAGATAAAAGGGAGATCAACTGGGAGAGTTTTGCTACTACAGCATGGTGCATCTGGAAGAATAGGAACTCCATAAAGTTCGAAGGCCGAGGCAAGGCAATGAAGGCAATCGACAAAGAAGCCGAACTGCTGGTGGAGGAATTTAGCTCAGTGAATGCAACAGTAAAACAACCTGTGCCGCCAAGAACTCAGGGATGAAGTCCTCCAAGCTAGGGGTGGTACAAAGTTAACATGGATGGGGTGGTGTTTAGGGAGTCTAGCAGCTGTGGGATTGGGGTCGTATTCAGAAATGACCAAGGCCAGATCATGGGTGCTATGAGTAAAAAGCTGAATCTACCTTTAGGGGCTATGGAAGTGGAAGCTAAAGCGTTCGAGGAAGGCTTACTGCTAGCAGGGGATCTCGGGCTCAAGCAAGTGATTTTGGAAGGAGATGCTCAGATTGTCACCAATGCTCTGTTGGGTAAATGCTTGCCTCCAATTTCAATCCAAATGATTATAACTAGAGCTAGGCGATGGAGGCAGATGGTCCAAGACTGGAAGATCAGCTATGTCCATAGAACAGGAAACTGTGCAGCTCACCTTATGGCTCGGAATGCCAAACTCATGTCTAATTGTGTAGTGTGGGTAGAAGATTCCCCACCAATTATTCTATGCCAAGTGCATAGAGATGTACTTCTATTGAACCAGTGTTCAAATTAATGAAATATATTTGAGATTGACTATAAAAATATATATATATATATATATATGTATATATAGTGTTAGATATATGATTATGTTTTTTTTATGATTTATTTATATTGGACTCTTGGTTTTCTACACTAAATTAACTTATTTGGCACAAAAACTAAAATTTTTGATTAGATGGGACATATATATATATATATATATATGTGTGTGTGTGTGTGTGTGTGTGTGTGTAAGGCCTAATAATCTGGCAACCCCGGCCCATCTTATATCCGGCCCAAGGCCCATGTCAAGGATAAAGAAACGTCCGAGGAGGATCACAGATAGCCCAAGCTGCCAGGAAACATTGCCGAGGACGATGTTGTCCTCGGCCAGCCGAGACCGTTGAAAGGGGAAGTAACGAGCCACCAGGAGCAGCCTTCCTAAGCATCCAAAGAGAAAGAGCAAGTACAATGTGTCAGCCATGGAGGTATGGTGGAGGAGCAAGTCCAGGATGAACTGTCACCTCCACATTAAATGCCCACAACTAACGTCCTGGCCGCATTAATGAGGAGATGGCCCCTGAACAGTGCTGCCTTGGTTGCTGCAACCCACAGGAAGAATGGGAAGGCGGCTGATGGGACAAGCACTCAAGTAGCGGCCTGGTTGATCAACAAATGTAGGGCTAAGATCAATTGAGAGGGGGGTATATAATGTAAGGAATCCCTCTGGAAAAAGGGACGAAAATCTGAAATAGAGGATACTGTAGCAACCTGTATCCTCCCAGAAACCCTTGTAACTAATCACTAAAGAAGTAATAAGAACTGCAAGCTCCCGAGAGAAGGGCCGAGGAGCACCATTGCGCATTTTAACCCATGTTCATGCTATTCAATCCACATGCAACCATGCCTGGTCATTGGATCCCTAACTAGGGCCTAGTTCTTGAACCCGCTCTCTACAAATTCATTGTTTGGGCTAGCTGGGCTTGAGTCCACTCTTTCAACCGCAGAAGTGTTTAAACCCATTCCCCCTACAATTGGCGCCGTCTGTGGGAAGAACTTGTGCGTTAGTAAGGGCAATGATCAAGCATGGTGTTAGGAATGCTATAAGCATATGGATAATAATTGGTGTATTGAGATTTAGTTAGTTAGTTACAATTCTAAACATGTTAATCACATTTAGCATATGTTGGAATTATTAATGCACATGGGAAATAATAGAACCAATAGGATGAGGCATGTTAATCACATTTAGCACATGTTGGAATTATTAATGCACATGGGGAATAATAGAACCAATAGAATGAGGCCATGTGGGCCAATGAGATTAGAGCTAGTCTCCTATAAATACATGATTGTAATCCAATATGAGTATCAATGAAGAATAAACCAATTTGTTAGTGCATTAGTGCATATCTCTCTCTCTCTCTTAATCTCTCTATTTCTCTATGGAGGGTGACTACCTCGAATTAAGTCAATTTCCCTACAATCCCCATCCATTCCCTTATAATTCATACTCATCCCCATTAGGAACCTCTAGGTTCCTAACACATGGTAGGATCAGGCCCTCATCAAGCAGGCCCCCATCAGCCTGAACCGATCAAATCCCAGCACCAGGGTAACTTCGGCAACCCTGAGCATGATCGAAATGAAGAGAATGGAAGATTCCGAGAGGGAAGTGTACATACCACTCAAACCAGCAGTAGCTACTCGCGTGGGGATAGTCATGTGCCACAGAGACAAAACAACAACCGGGTCATACAACCAAAGAAGGTTGGGAGCCACGTGACCCAAGGGCAGAACGATGAGCAGGCCATGCAGCGAGAGATAGATGACTTGAAGAGGAGGCTGCGCCATGCACAACGAAGGCGATCTCAACCTAGCCCCGACCTGCCCTCTGATGATGAGAGCGACGATGAATATAGGCAAAGATCGAGAACTCCTCCAAGCGAGACCTTTTCTCATGAAGAATAGCACTACCGGAAGCGCAAGCGTAAAAGCCCATCCCCTAGGGGCTTTGGGTACAATGCCATGAGCAGGGCACTGGATCAACTGTCCAAATCGCCCTTCACACGCCATATAGAAGGGGCTGCACTTCCTCGGCAGTTCCAGTAGCCAATCTTCTCCATCTATAACGGCAAAACGGACCCCGTGGATCATGTGAGCCAGTTCAACCAGAGGATGGCTGTTCATTCTAAGAACGAGGCATTTATGTGCAAGGTTTTCCCCTCTAGCTTAGGTCCAGTGGCGATGAGGTGGTTCAATGGCTTGAGGATGGATTCCATAAGTTCGTACAGACAGCTGACCCAAGCCTTTGGCTCCCGCTTCGTTACAAACAGCATAGAGCCTCGGCCCTTAAGCGCACTACTGTCTCTGTCCATGCATGATGGAGACTCTAAAGGCCTACTCGGGCCGATACTGGGAGATGTACAATGAACTGGAGGGCAATTTTGACGATGTCGCCATCAGCACCTTCAAAAATGGTCTCCCAACTGGACATGGCCTAAGGAAGTCCCTGACAGGCAAGCCTACCACCAGTGTGCGCCAACTGATGGATCGGATCGACAAGTACAAACGGGTGGAGGAAGACCAGCTGCAGGGCAGAGGAAAAGAGAAGGCCATCCCTCAAGAGATGAGGGATTCTAGGCCGGACCGATACAACAACACCCGCTCGAGGAGGGACTTTGCGGGGCAATCTGGAGCGGCCGACACACAAGCTGTCCACGCCGCATTCTGAGAGCCAGTACATAGGGTGTTGGAGAAAATCGAGAACGAACCATACTTTAGGTGGCTGAATAAGATGGTGGGAGAATCCACGAAGCGCAATTAGAACCTTTATTGCCAGTACCATAGGGACCACGGACATACCACGGAGAACTGCAGGAATCTTCAGAGCTATCTGGACCAGCTGGTCCGAGAAAAAAGGCTGAAGCACCTTCTACATCACCCCGGTGACCATCAAGGCCGGACCCATCAGGAGCCCCAGAGAGATAACGCCCTAAGGGTGCCCGCAGGGACGATCAATGTAATCTTGGCTGCACCAGGGAGAACAGGCACGCGCCCTTCACGAGTATTGTCTGTAGCCCAGCTGCTTGCCGAGGAGTCCCAGCTAGAGCCGAAAAGGGCTAGGAGAAATTTTCACCCGACTTAGAGCTTCTTGGAGGAAGACAAGATCGGGACCACCCAGCCCTATGATGACGCTCTGGTGGTCACACTCAGAATTGGGGACTACGATGTGAGAAGAGTGATGATGAATGGTGGCAGCGCGGCCAAGGTCATGTACCCAGACCTCTATAAGGGGCTAGGGCTAAAGCTGGAAGACTTAACGCCCTATAGCTCTCCCTTAATAAGCTTCGATGGGACACTCGTCATCCCAAAGGGCATGATCAGGCTGCCCATCCAGACCGGCCCAGAAGTGGTAGAGGTGAACTTTATAATAGTGGACACCTATTCCCCTTACACAGCCATCGTAGGAAGGCCCTGGCTCCACACCTTGGGGTGTTGCCTCCTTCCTGCACCAAAAGGTGAAATTCCCGTCAGGGGACCAAGTTCTTAAGATCCGTGGTTGCCAGCCCATAGCGAGGCAGTGCATGGTGGCCGCCATATCACATCGGCTCGACGCACAGTCCTCAGCCACGGCTGAAGAGAGCTTATAGCAATCAAAGACCCCGACAACGTCTCCTGATACAGCCGCCAAGGAAGCAAAATGTGAGGATCTGGAGAAAGTGGTAATTGGTGACGATCCGAAGAAGTTCTTTCGAGTCGAAGCTCGGCTGCCTTCCAAAGAGCAGGAGGAGCTAGTTGAGTTCCTCAAAAGCAATATTGACGTGTTTGCATGGGATACTTGTGATGCCCCAGGGATTGATCTGTCCTTCATCTGTCACCATCTCAACGTCAATCCGTCCATAGTGCCCAAGAAACAGCCGCACCGGCGCCCATCGAGAGAGCATGCTGATGCAATTAGGGAAGAGGCAAATAAGTTTAAGCGTGCAGGGGCTATTAAAGAGGTCTTTTACCCTGAATGGTTGGCCAACACTGTGGTGATAAAAAAGAAAAGCGAAAAGTGAAGGGTCTGTGTGGACTTCACCGACCTGAATAGGGCATGTCCAAAAGACCCGTTCCCCATGCCTCGGATAGACCAGCTGGTTGATGCAACCACGGGCCATCCTCGGATGAGCTTCCTAGATGCCTTCCAAGGCTATCATCAAATACCACTAGCCCTAGAAGATTAGGAGAAGGCAACCTTTGTGACGCCCGTCGGGAACTACCACTACAAAGTAATGCCGTTCGGTCTGAAGAACGCAAGGTCCACCTATCAATGGATGATGACGAGAATGTTCGAGCCGATGCTGGGCAAGAGCGTCGAAGTCTATGTTGATGATATGGTGGTAAAGAGTAAAGTGGTGTCTGAACATTTGGGGGACCTCGGCCGCACCTTTGACATCCTGAGAAAGCACAAGCTGCACCTGAATGCTTCCAAATGCTCGTTTGGCATAGGCTCTGGCAAGTTTTTGGGGTACATGATCACCCACAGGGGAATCGAGGTCGATCCTGACCAAATCAAGGCTATTCATAATCTAAAGCCTTCGCAAAACCCCAAGGAGGTCCAGAAGCTTACTGGAATGATCGCGGCCCTGAATCAGTTTATTTCCAGGTCGGCTAATAGGTCCAGGCCCTTCTATCTCCTGATCAACAAGTGGAAGAGATTTGAGTGGTCCGAGGACTGTGTTGTGGCCTTCCAGCAACTCAAGGAATACCTATCCCGGCCGCCTATCATGTCCAATCCCGAGGCTGACGAGGTCATATACGCATACATTGCTGTAGCGCTCCACGCTGTGAGCCTGGTACTGATACGGGATGACAATGGCATTCAAAAGCCAGTCTATTATGTTAGCAAGTCGCTGCATGAAGCTGAGGTCAAGTACCTACCCTTAGAGAATGCCATACTAGCTGTGGTCCACGCTACACCAAAGCTCCCCCATTATTTCCAAGCTCACACAGTGGTTGTCCTAACTCGATTACCCTTGAAGTCTGTACTCCGAACCGCTGATTACACAGGAAGGATCGCCAAGTGGAACATAATTCTAGGGGCTTTCGACGTCAAATACATGCCTCGGACCTCCATAAAGGGCCAGGTTCTGGCTGATTTGATGGCCGAGTTCACTGAACTAACAGTAGAGGTGGCAGCCGAGGAGAGAAGCATTGACGAAAAATTAGTTGGAGCAGTCTCCATCCCGGGGTCACCATGTTGGAAGGTCTAGGAGCAGTAGTGCCTGCATACCTGAGGGACTTGAGCCTTGAGGGCAGCCTCAGTCTTAACCACTCCTTCAATGAAGGCCTCTTCCTCAGCTTGCTCTTTAGAACTCTCGGCCTCTGTCCGCGCAGACTCAGCCTCTGCTTTGGCTCTCAAAGCCTCATCCCTGGCATGCGCGGCAACGCCCCTAGCGCCCACCACCTCGGCCAACCTCTACTTTAAGTCAGTGATGTGGTCCTTAGCAATTTCCAGTTGGCCCTCAGTATCTTGAAGGCACCTCGTCTGGTCGGCGGCCTGCTTTTGAGCGCCAGCCAAGCCTGACACCGCGCTATCTCTGGCCTTCGTCGCCTCCTTTAGAGCCTCTCTCGCCTTCTTGAGGTCACCTTTGGATTTGTTAAGGACCCGCGTGGCATCCAGGCAGTTGTCACGCTCCTGCTCCAGGGCCCTGCTCTGTTTATTGGCCTCCTCTTCTAGCCTGTAAGTGGCCTGGATAGCTTGCAAATTGAAACAAACAAACGATAAGTATGGGAACCGAGGGGTAAAATCAGCAAACTCTCAAGCAGTAGATGGCTTACCATGCCCAAGTACCTCTTCATGCTGAGGATGACCTCCTGCCTCTTCAGGCCTCCAATTGAGCCATATCGGCAGGAAGCAGCAGGGATCTCTCAAGCGCATCAGCCACATATGCGCCTTCACCCCCTCTGAAGTCCCTGAGGGAGGCATTACCCATTAAAGGCTCCCCATGGAGCATAGGAGCAAGGAGCCATGCCTGGGCCTCGGACTGCATAACCACCTCTCTTCCTTGGCCTTGGTGCCCAGTTTTCTGTTGCTTAAGAGGGCGATGAGCCTCAGCCTCCTCGGGGGAAGAAGGAGTCCTCTCAACTCCCATAGGCCCTTTGCCCTTAGGGTCCTTCTTACACTTAGGATCAGCAAGCTCGGGCCTCGGTGGCAAGCTCGGCTGAGGTGGGGGAGGTGGAAGCTTAGACTGGGCAGAAGACGACCTAGTCCGAGTAGACTGAGACTTGGACAGCGAAGGAAGAAGCTTGGGTTAGGACTTCCCCGGCTCGTCCCTCCCTGGCTGACCCTCAAGCAGGTCAAATAGGCTGGTTTGGGGTTGCCTCTTGAAACCCATCTCGGCCTGGGGAGAAGTCCTCGCAGAGAAAAGGTTTGCCTCGGTCAAATTAGGGTCACCAAGGTCACCAGAGGGATCCTCGGACTTGTGGACTTGGTCAAATACGCCAAATTCGTCCTCAGATGGACCCGAATCAACGAATTCTTCCTCTCCTCCTAGCTCTTTTCCCTCGGCTTCCGCAGCTTAGGTAGAAGTAAAGGGTCCTGCCAATGGAGTACCTTCAGGAAACAAAAACCCTTGCTCCACTACAGTTATCTTGCGAAGCCGTGGATCACCAGCTTTGATCACGTGCTTCGGAGCCAGAAACGACTTCTAGAGCGGCTTATACCCGAGGATCTTGTGGGCGGCTCTAACTTGGTTATTGGCCTCATTCAGAAAGATCTCCCCCTAAGAACAGCTTCCAAGTCTTCCTTGTTGACCAAGTTAAAATGATGCTCGAAGGCATACGGATCTGCCAGAAAGAAAAACAAACTCCTGTCATCAACCGAACAAAACAGATTTACAACAAAGAAAAAAAAGAGAAAAAAGCTAGACCCTCTCCTACTCTGAGTACGCCACCTGATGTCCCCTCCTCCGTCGGGCAGTGAAGGCCATCGTGCCGCTCCCTGGACACGATGAGAAAGTCTTTGTTTAGACCCTTGCTGGACTCGGAAAGACACTGGATAAGCCAGACCTTAACGTCCCGCATCTTCATGTAGTAAGACTTACCCTTTAGCTGTTGGAGGTTGTAGCACCAATTTACATCATGATGGGTTAACCTCAACCCCATCCTCTCATTTAAGGCGTCCACACTACCCAAGATCCTGAACACGTTGGTGGCGCACTGAGTGGGGGCCAATCTAAAGTACCTAAGGTAGCCCCTCGTTACCGGCCCCATGGGGATTCTCATACCGCCTTCAAGGAAGGCGATCATGGGAATGACGACCTCCCCCTCCTTCCTCCGAATGCGCCATTCCCCTTCCGCACAGTACCTCAAACCCACGTTGCTGGGTATCCCATAATCGGCGATAAATTTCTCCATCGCCTCTTCAAACTCAACTAATTTCTTAAATCTACCCATCCCTAACAACGACTAAGAAACTCAGGAAAGGGCTAGGAAAAGAAAGGAGTCAGAGAAGAAGTTTGAGCTAGAGAGAAGAAAACTTACAGAAATGAGAAAAAGCTCCTCGGACAGGCTTTTTGTGCTGAAAAATGTGTGGGTGTAGTTGGGGATTTGACCGAATTCAGTGAACGCGCGTGAGAACCCTTGAATGCCAAAATGAAAAGGCCAATCGATTCGAATGGGTATTTATATCCCCAATTAAAGGTAACCGTGCGAGTTTCCTTGCTCATCAAGTTGAAGAAAGCCCAGCCGTCAGATTAGCATCACACCGTTGAACGTGGGGAGCACAGAACCGCCAGAATTTAATGAGGGCACGCTCCGTGTACCGAAGCGCCAGGAACGTGCCTTGGACAGATGAAGAGACTCTGGCGCTAACGGAAGACAAGACGTGACAAGCCATAATAAGGGCCCGAGGACATCGAAATCCTCCTCCCCGTCCGAGGAGCCGGACAGCAGGATTTCGAGGGGCTATTGTGGGGCCTAATAATCTGGCAACCCCGGCCCAAGGCCTATGCCGAGAATAAAGAAACGTCCGAGGAGGATCGCAGATAGCCCAAGCTGCCAGGAAACATCGCCGAGGACGATGTTGTCCTCGGCTAGCCGAGACCATTGAAAGGGGAAGTAATGAGCCACTAGGAGCAGCCTTCCTGAGCATCCAAAGAGAAAGAGCAAGTACAACGTGTCAGCCATGGAGGCATGATGGAGGAGCAAGTCCAGGATGAACTGTCACCTCCACATTAAATGCCCACAACTAACGTCCTGGCCGCATTAATGAGGAGATGACCCCTGAACAGTGTTACCTTGGTTGCTGCAACCCACAGGAAGAATGGGAAGGCGGCTGATGGGACAAGCACTCAAGTAGCGGCCTGGTTAATCAACAAATGTAGGGCTAAGATCAATTGAGAAGGGGGTATATAATGTAAGGAATCCCTCTGGAAAGAGGGACGAAAATCTGAAATAGAGGATACTGTAGCAACCTGTATCCTCCCAGAAAACCCTTGTAACCAATCACTAAAGAAGTAATAAGAACTGCAAGCTCCCGAGAGAAAGGCCGAGGAGCACCATTGCGCATTTTAACCCACGTTCATGCTATTCAATCCACATGCAACCATGCCTGGTCATTGGATCCCTAACTAAGGCCTAGTTCTTGAACCCGCTCTCTACAAATTCATTGTTTGGGCTAGTTGGGCTTGAATCCACTCTCTCAACCGCAGAAGTGCTCAAACCCATTCCCCCTACAATATATATATAAATGACTTATAAACTTGAATTGTTTTTGCTTCTATAGAAAAAAGGCTCATAAATATAAAATCATTCAAAAATTATGTTTTTTTATGATTTACTTACATTGGATTTCTCATTTTTTACACTAAATTAACTCATTTGGCACAAAAATTTACAAACTTAGATTAGATGGGACACATGTCGCAAAATTAAACTCTAATTCAAATCCAATTTTTACATTGAATTAACTCATTTCGCACAAAAATTTAAAAACTTAAATTAGATGGGACACGTGGCACAAAATTAGACTTTAATTGAATTTCAATTTGAAATCTAATTGGATTTTCTCTTAACTTTACCTATTATTATTATATATAGACTAGTTTGTAACCCCAGATATACAATAAGATGCATAATATAATTCATATATATATATATATATATATATTAAATACTATTGATAGTCATTTTTATATTTTGTTAACTCTTTAAAAAAATTTGTAAGGATATTATTAGGTATAAAATGTGAATTGTCCATTTTTTTTTTTAATTATTGTGAAGCACTCTTTTTTTTTTTTTTACGATTCATTTATTCTAGACTTTTTGGTTTTTGTACTTAATAACTCACTTGGATGAATATTTATGATGAGGTCCCACATTTGATTCTAAACTTAAGAAATAAAACTCTTTAAGAATAAATAATTTACGACACATGACGCAAAATTGGAACTCTAATTTAGAATTTTAATTTGAGTTTCTCTCAGCTTCACCTATTATTATATATACAGATTACTAAGTTGGAGGCTCCCCAAGGTGTTCTTTTCCCAACAAGTGGTATCAAAGCCTATGGTGGTGTGTAAGAAAAGTGGCAAGGTGTTCAACGTCCCTTTCGCAGATGGAGTGGGGAGAAGGCAAGCCTAAAAAAAGGCTCACACAAACGATCTTGAAATAAGTCCCAATAAAAAGAGTATTTTCAGTGGTGTTAGACCTTGATGAGGTGTGAGGTTCCCATGGATAGGTTATATGGGGTTTACACATGGTTCCCATAGATAATGTGCTGAAGAAGGAAAAGCTCATAAGCAAGGGGGAACAAGGAAGATGCCCATGTTCACTTACCCATGGTTGAGTAAAGGGTTATACTATGTGTGTGTTGGTGACTTCCATAGTTGTGCAAGAAAGACTCCCATATTCGCCCCATCCATAATGAGAAAACGGAACGCTATTGGTGATGGTAATGCATGACAAACGAAACAATGATGGAATTTAGCTAGCCCAATGTGAGATGATATCTTGAATTTCACATGCAAAATTTAGTTGGACTAGATGAATTGTTAGGCCAATGCTAATCCTCTAATTGGATTGTGGTTTAAACTTAACATTTAACAAACGAAACAAGGACGGAATTACATGTAACTTATATCTATTAAAAATTCTGAGTCCCACCCCCCAAAAAAAAACTAGTCTTTTAATGCACTAAAAGAACTTTAAAATAAATAGTAATATCTCATTAAAAAAATATGATAAGATTACTAATATATTATACAAATTTTATATAATCTCCACTCAAAATCGTAATTTTTGTGAAACTTAATAATACATGATAATTCTTTAGAGGTTTTATACAATTATATTTAAGACATGCAAAGAAAATTTAATGTCAAATTCAAAGAAAAATTACTTAATTGGCATGAGTAGTAAAATGTTGTGTGAGTTTTAGGCATTGTTATATGTATTTAATATGCTTAATTTTTCTAATTTTTTTTAGTAATCAAATTTTTACTTGTTCTATGTTATTTTGTTAATATTTGGAATAAGAGAAGAGTGCAAAATCTCATGAAACATCAATTGGGAATTTCCCCAAAAAAAAAAACAAAAACAAAAAGATATCGAAGATCCTGAATTTTAAAAGATTGATTGGAATAATACTTTTCTAAAATGATTCTTGATCTGTGTATTTCTTTGTTATTTATGGATCAAATAATTGTTATTATATATGATAGTGTAGTGTATTCCACAAATTTGTAGGTATTGTGGCTGGTAAATGAAATAAATTTTCGATGCAAAAATTCAAACGTTTTAGAGGCTGTAAGTAATTATTTCATAACACGTAAATAAAGATAAAAATATATTACAAATATCGTATAAATACCTGTAAGGACCAGATTTGAATTCTCAGCCCACTACGTGGATGGACTTAGGCCCAAAAAACCCAAAACAATGAATTTATAGAAAATGGGTTGGAAAACTGGGTTTAGTTAATCAAACAAACACTAGAATGGGTTCAGATGATAAGAGAATGTAAGGAAGAAAAATTGTACTGAAGAAAATTAGTCCTCAGCAAAAGTCCGAGGATGTCTATTCTTATATATTGTTCTCAATTTTGGTTACAAATTTGGTTCCTGGAAACTACAGTATTTTTCTCTTCAATCCCAATCCCCCAATCTTGTTGCCTCCTTCTCCATTTATACCCCCTTCCTTTTCATTTCCACCTTCCACATGCAAGTTAGATGGTTGGTATGGATACTTGTCCCATCATCACCTCCCATAAGTCTTCATGTAGTAGCTGTAAGGCTAAAATCTACTGTTCAGGTATCACCTCCATATTAATGTGGTCAGGGTGTTAGCTGCAATGCATTTAATGCGGAAGTAGAAGCTTTCTCTTTAGATATTTTAGGTCATTGCCCTATTCACTACTCTTACAATGCTTATCAACACTGACGAGACTTCTTGGAATATCATCCTGAGTGACAAACAACCTTTTTGGACCTCGGCATTGGTTAGCCGAGGATGAATTTATCCTCGGCCTACTCCTTGAGCCATTATGGTCAAAGTTGACTTCTATTCACTAACACAACCTTGTCTAGCAAAGATTTCTCCTCATCGGATAAACCCTCGTCCTTGGATTGGGCCATAAGCCCATAACACAAACAAACGACGGACTCCCAGGCCCAATATCCCCACAATACCAATTTGAATTCAAAGTTTTATATAAAATTTATAAATTCTTTAATTACTCAATAAGATAAAACTAATTCAGTTCAAATGAAAGCAAAAAACAAAAACTTAGTCCATATATTTTGAGATCAACAATGAATTCTCAATTGTATATGGAATATCGATGCTAAAATACCTTTGCATCAAGATGAATCTCCCTTGGATATGCGTGGGCGATTTCAATGGAATAGTTAAGTCGAAAGAAAAAATGGGAGGTGCTCCTAGACGAGAAAGACAGATGATGGAGTTTAGGGAAGCTTTGGATTTTTGTGGTTTTCATGACTTGGGGTTTGTGGGTGCACCTTATACTTGGTGCAACAACCGTATTGATGAGGGGGTAACCTTCATGGTCCCATTTATTTCTTACGGTTAGGGTTCACCATGTGGCAAGTTAGTTATCAGATCATTGCCTTTTGTGGTTAAGCTCAGATGATGAGAATGCTCAATTTTATAAAAGGAATAGGCATTTTTGCTTTGAAGCTGTCTGGTTGAAAGGTGATAGTTATGAAGGGGTAATCAAAGAAGCGTGGTCAAGGAAAAACCTAGGAGACACTATTCAAAGGGTAATGTCGAAGATTGATGCATGACACACAAGCCTTTAGAGTTGGAGCCGTTTGTCTTTTGGGAATATTAGACGAATGCTTGAAAAAAAACAAAAAAACAAAACAAAACAAAACAAAAACAAACAAACAAACAAACAGTTGGTACAAGCAAAGGCATTGTCAATGAGGGGTGGCAATCATAAACAGGTATGGATACTTAAAGGCGAAGTTTATGACCTCATGGTTAAAGAAGATTGTATGTGGCATCAGAGGTCATGGGTTGAGTGGCTGAAAAGTGGGGATATGAACACTACCTCTTTTCATAGTCGAGCAACTCAACATAACAAGAGAAATTTCATCTCTAGGCTGGTGATGGAGGATGGCTTAGTTATTGAAGAAGAAAAAATTATTGGGGAGGCACTGGTGAATTATTTTAAAGACATTTTTACTTCAACATCACCTTTAGATTTTGAGCCAATACTCAAAGGAATTGAGGAAAAAATCACCCCTATCATGAATGCAAAATTGACCAGAGATTTTACTTCTGTTGAGGTGGAAGAAGCTTTGAAATAGATGAAGCCTTTATCTGCTCCTGGACTTAATGGTATGTCACCAATATTTTATAAATCTTGTTGGAATTTTGTTGGGCAGGATATTATTGTAGCTTCTCTATCTGTCCTTAATTCAAGTACCATGCCAGAAAATCTAAACCACACTTTCATCTCCCTCATCCCGAAGACAAAATCACCAGAAAAAGCAAAAGACTATAGACCCATAAGCCTTTGCAATGTCCTATACAAAATCATTTCCAAGTCCATTGCAAACTAATTAAAAAAACTCCTTCCCAATCTGGTTTCCGAAACACAAAGTGCCTTTATGTCTAATAGACTGATCTCAGATAATATCCTGGTAGCCTATGAAACAGTACATCACCTAAAAAATAAGCGGAAGGGAAAATCGGGACTTATGGCTTTAAAGCTTGACATGAGTAAGGCATATGACAGAGTAGAATGGGTTTTTCTAGAAAAATTGTTGGAGAAATTGGGTTTTGATAGTAGGTGGATTTCTCTCATAAGCTCATGTATTCACTTTGTTTCATTCTCCGTTTTGGTAAATGGTGAACCATATGGTCATTTTACCCCTAATAGAGGCCTCTGCCAAGGGAACCCCTTATCCCCTTATTTATTTCAATTATGTGCAGAAGGCCTTCACTCTCTTATCCAGCAAGCTGAAGTCTCTGGGTCACTCCAAGGTGTCACCCTATGCAAGGCCGGCTCTAAGGTGTCTCACCTGCTTTTGGCTAATGACAGCTTGCTTTTTTGAAGAGCAAATCAACAAAACTGTAACACAATCCTGGATATTTTACGTCTTTATGAGACAGCCTCGGGTCAACAAATAAACAGAGACAAAACTCAATTGTTCTTTAGTTCCAATACACATCAAGTAATGAAAGATCACATCAAAGCTTCACTGGGTGTTACGACAACTAACCACATTGAATCTTACCTTGGCGTACCATCCATTGTTGGAAGTGAAAAAAAAACAGAGTTTTAGTTATATCAAAGAGAGGATTTGGCACAAGATACAAGGCTGGAAGGAGAAATTACTTTCACAGGGGGGTAAGGAAATTTTGATAAAAGCGGTTCTTCAAGCCATGCCAACTTACACCATGGGCTATTTTATGCTACCAAAGTCTTTCTGTAAGGATATTGAGTCCTTAATTCGAAAATTCTGGTGGGGGTATAAGGGGAAATCAAGAAAAATTCATTGGGTAGGATGGGAAAAGCTTTGCTTGCCAAAATGCCAAGGGGGATTAGGTTTTAAGGACATTGAAAATTTCAATTTAGCTTTGTTGGGTAAACAGGTGTGGAGGCTCCTTCATAACACTGATTCACTCTTTTACAAAGATTTCAAATCTAAATACTTCCCCAGCTGCTCAATCTTGGATGAAGAAGTGAAGCTAAAAGGGTCGTATGCCTGGCAAAGCATTCTAAAAGCTAGGCGGGTTGTGATTTTGGGTTCAAGGTGGAGAATTGGTAATGGTAGATCAGTGATTATTCGGAAGGACAAATGGCTTCCAAATCAACACACTAGCTGCATCATTTCACCTTAGAAAAATTTGCCAAACAACACACGGGTTGGTGCACTTATTGATGAAGAAAATTCATGTTGGTAAGGGGATCAGATACATTATGAATTTCTCCCTCATGAAGCGAGTTCAATCCTTGGTTTGCCCCTCTGTCATTGTAGAACTACTGACAAACTGATCTGGTCAACCAATAAAAATGGCATTTATTCAACCAAAACAGCTTATCAGCTCCTCGGCAATGCGGCAAAAAATGCTGAATTGGGTTCCTCAAATCTAAATGCTCACAGGTCTTTTTGGCAGCAAGTTTGGTCACTCAACGTCCCAGGCAAAATTCGACATTTCATTTGGAGGGCTTGCATCGATTCTCTTCCAGCGAAACATAATCTTTTCAAGCGAATATCTATCCCTAGTGCTCTGTATGATCGCTGTTGCAATGAGGTGGAGAACATAATGCATGCATTATGGGGCTACCAATTGCTAAAGGAAATATGGTGGGAGGTCGAGACGTGGCGAAGTTTTTTGTTGGAGAGATTTACAAATTTTAGGGATTTATTCCATGAAATTTTGCTACTCAATGGGAATAACCTTACTGAATCAGTGGCCTGCATTGCGTGGAGCATTTGGTTCAATCGAAACGCCATGAGAATGGGCAATCCATCACTGCCGATAACTCAAATTCATCGTGATGCAAAGGAGCGACTCACTGAGTTTTAGAATGTCTCCAAACCTCCACTGCTACTACCTATCTCTGTAGAATCTCACCCAACACACTAACTTCCACCTGTGCCACTTCAGTTTAAGTCAAATTGTGATGGAGCAATCTTTCATGACACAAACTGTGCAGGTTTGGAAGTGGTAATCTGAAACTCGGAAGGCTTGGTCATTATTGCACTAGTAAAACAGATCCCTCTGCCTCCATCAATGGATGATTTAGAGGCTATGGCTTGGAGAAGATCAGTAAGTGTAAAGTTGTGATTTACAACTATGTTTCATGTTGGCTTTATTCCATGACAAAAAGTGTTGTAATTGCTTTAATTTTGTTCCTTGTATTTTGTGAGATTTTATTGTATTGGGTTTAGTGTTAAGTTAATGAAGAATCAAGCATGAAATGAAGAATCAGTGCAATTTCGTGATTGGCTCGCGAGTAGCTCACGAGAAGGGTTCCCGCGAAAAGGGCACGTGAGAAGCACATGTTGGAAGCTGAAGAGTCATGCCAGCCTGGAGGATTTCGTGAGTGCCTCGCGAGTAAGTCCTTCTCACGAGATACTTGCAAAACTCTCTACCTAGAGGATTTTAAGTATGACCTTCTTACCCTTCACCCATACTATATATACCCTCATTAGCCACAAAAGTATGAGAGGCCATTTAGAGAGAAAAACCCTAAATAGGTTTTCTACAACACATACACCCATCTTTTAGAGAGAGCTATTCATCCTTAGTGAGAAATCATTATAGCATCTTCTCCTTCCTTCTCCCATTGTCATACCTTGAGAGGAGGTTTGTACCCAAACATAACCCACACATTTTCAGAGTGTAGAGAGTGTTTTGGAGCTTGGGAAGTTTTAGGGATTTGCCAAAAGAAATCGGTGAGGTTTGGCGGATGCAATTGGGCGTATTGTGGGATCCGGAAAGTTAGAGAAGACATGACTCCAAGAACTCCATTGGTAGCAAGAGCTTGGAGGGCTCAAGTACATTGGATAGACTAGGCATGGAGGGTCTTTTGTTATTCGTGTACTCCAACTTTATTCTCTAGTAGATCGATTACCGCTTGGAGGGCGGCGGAGAGGTTTTTCACCGAGTTCTTCGGTTTCCTCTTCGATAACACGTCTTGATATTATCTTGTGGTTGCATCTCTCTTCCCTTGCTCTTGTGCTTTACTTTTATTGTTTGTTATTCATGTTTGTGCACTAGAGTAGTTATCGGTTTATTGCGTTTCATTTACTCTTGTTCCGCACTTAGATAAGTTAGAGTAAAAGTAATCTAGCTGTAATTTTTTAATTGGGGGGTCTAAACAAGCTCTTGTGTTTTCACACAAATCCAAGCTTTCAAGTAGTATCAGAGCGGACACACTTGTTTTGGTTTCATTACCTAAGTGTGATCCTTGACCCCTTGTGTATTTTGCCATGGATAGTGTTTTGTATGCTTCTATGAATGTTTTAGATGTTGTTGAGTGTAACATGCCACGTGTTTGTGAAAATGTTTCTATGAGTGTTAATCCTCATAATTATGATGACATGTTACATGATTCTATGGGTGTTGTTGATATTCCAAATGTCCAATTCTTAAAGAAAAAGGCTAAGAATTTTCATGAGAATTTAAGCAAGTTCTTTTGTGAGAATGATGATTTGATTGCTAAGCTCAATGAATCCAACAAATTGGTTGAAAAGTATAAGAAACTTGCTAAAAATTCTCTTGAAAAACTAAAGGAGTTTAAGTGTTTGAATGTAGACTTGAATTCTAAACTTGTTTTGTCTAACAAGCTTGTTGATGAGCTAAAATGTGAAAATGAATCTCTTAAGATGCATGCCAAATGTTTGATTGCTGAACCTACTGCTAAAAACGATGAAAATATTTGTTACAATTATGTTGTGGTACCCGATTTTGTGCCTATTGTGTGTTCTACTTCAAAGGACAAATCAGTGTACATTCTTCCACACAAAAGAAATCAAAAGGTGGAGAGAAAGGCTTTTAAGCCAAAGCCTTCATTTAGGTCTCAATCTATAGTTTTGGATGGTTCCAAATTTGTTCCAACTTGTCACCATTGTGGTGTGATTGGCCATATAAGACCTCAATGTCCAAAGTTGAGAGAACAAAACCATGTTATTAGATCCCTTCCCAAGAAGCCTAGTGGACTTAAACACATTGTTTGTCACCATTGTGGTGCCCTTGGTCATCTAAGACCTCATTACTCTAAGTTTCAAGCTCTTAAAAGAATCAAAAGAAAAGAGAAACTTGAGCTTCTTGGAAGTTGTGCTTTGCAAGCTAAACCGATTTTGGGGGAAAATAGTAAGTTATTGAAAAAAGTTTTTGACGTTCTTACCTCCTTGTCTATGTGCATCTCTAGCTCTCATTCTTCCCACCATCGTTTCACTTCTCATGAGACACTCATTCCAAACAATTATTTTGTTTGGATGAAGAAGGGTTTCTATGGTTGAGTTTTTACTCTTTTGGTCCTTGATCTAATTCTTTCGATCTTTGTAAGACCCTTCATGCATTAGACGCTTCATTATCATGCATTTATGCATCATGCATTTCTTTATATGCATTGTTTTTGTTGTTTTTGCATTTAATCTAACTTTTATGCTTTTGTTTTTGTGTGTGTAAAAATCCAAATACACATAAAAAGTGAAAAATTCAAAAAGTTTGATTGTATATATTTCAACATTTATCACATGTGAGTTTAGCCTAGTACCTTCGTACTAATGGCGTAATACATTTACAAGCTTAGCTTGTTATGTATGCACATTTTCTAAGTTTAAGCAACATCTAGAAATCTATGTTTGATTGTTGTAAATGGATCTTCAAGCTTATCATGAATGATTGGTCAATAGACTTGCTTGATCTTGATTCATGTGTAGACTTGTGCCTATATATCTCCTCACATTTTTTTTTTCTTTTTCAAGAGTTCTACAAATGTCAATCTCGAAAAGAGAATTTTGAGCTGAAAAAGCCATCGCACATACTAGTATTTGACTAGGAAAAAGGGAAAGCAATTTATTTTAAATTGTATGATTCCAAAAGCCAAAAGCTAAATTGTTAAAGTTATCTTAAATTGTTTATGGCATCGCTTCTCAAAATTTTAAGTTGTTTTGATCAAAAGTATGTAAAATGGAAGCAAATCAAAAAGCTTTCAATCAAGTGTAATCACATTAGTGAGGGGTCATATATGTTCATTTCTACAAATGAGATAGGTCACTTGACTTCGTATTAGTCGTGTATGATTTGATTGAATTGATCATTGAAACTTCATACTAGACTTTAGACTAGTTCATACTTGATCCACACACAACACACAAGTCTATTGTTCAACGAATGCTTATTTCATTTGTGTGATTGTACATATTCAAATGTGATGTGTGTGTGCTCAACCATATATAAATCAAACCAAAATGATTTTTGTTCTTTTTGTTTGCTTTTGGAAGTGATTTGTATCACCCATGTTTTTCAAAGTTTTTCAAGTTGATTTTGTGTGTGAAAAACATGTTTTCTAAGTGTTTTTGCGAGTAAGCTTAGTCACGAAGTTTGGACAGAACGTTTCGCGAGTAAGGCTTACGAGCGAAAATTCCCAACTTCCCACGAAAATTTCCAAATCAGGTTTTTAAATGGAATTTCGTGGGACATTTGTTTTAAACTTCTCTCATCTTCTTCCAAACCCCTATTCTAATGTTTCTACATCAAAACCCAACTAAATTCAACTGTTTTTCATTCCATTAACATCTCTAAGGTAATCTTTAACTCTTTTCATTGATTTTGATCCTTAAATTATGGTTTTGGGGGTTTTATGTTCATAGTTGGGAATTTCTCAAATGGGGGTTGGAAAACTTAATTTTGTCAATCTTTTTTATTGGATTTTGTTTTAAATGATGATTTGTTTTGAATGTTGGCTCTTTATGGCAAAAATAACATGTATTTAGGCAAGATTTTCATATGTCCA
The DNA here is from genome assembly GCA_019022515.1 of Quercus aquifolioides. NCBI lineage: Eukaryota > Viridiplantae > Streptophyta > Magnoliopsida > Fagales > Fagaceae > Quercus > Quercus aquifolioides. The sequence goes on from CM032326.1 coordinate 33,886,553, forward strand.
TGCATTGTTTAACATACATGTGTAGTGTGTGCACTCTAAGTGTTTGATAAAATGCCCAAATGGCATTTTCTCGTTGTTTTGGACTCCGATGAGTACCAATTTTTGGGGATTATCATGATTATGCATGTTTATCATGTCTTGATCATTGGTTGTGTGTTTTATACACTTTGCCCTGTGAGTGCTTGCTCATGCATTGGTCATGCATCTCACATGCACACTAGATGCACCTTTGCTGCACACACTCTAACACTTGACATGTTTTGCATTCACTCATACTAATTAAGTCTTTTTAGACCTTTTAGCACATATAACATGTTCTTGTGTCTATGTCATGCCTTGGTCTATATTTTTGTTCTATCATCCTTAGCATGTCATGTTTACTTTATGCTTTGTAGCATATTTAAATGTTTTTGTCTTTCGTTTGAACTTCATTTTCTCATTCATCTTGCACCCTTCATGCATCATCTTTTACCCTTATTCATACATGTTCTTGTGTCTTTGTCATGCCTTGGTCTATACTTAGTTCCATCATCCTTAGCATGTCATGTTTACTTTATGCTTTGTAGCATTTTTAAATGTTTTTGTCTTTCGTTTGAACTTCATTTTCTCATTCATCTTGCACCCCTCATACATCATCTTTTACCCTTATTCATATCTTCTTTTCTTTCCCTCCTTCCTCTTGATTCATTTTTTTATTCATGACAAAAAGGGAAATAGTATACTAGAGAGTATACCGATGTGTATCGTCATTTCCATATGACTCATATGCATATTCTTAAGGGGAGAAATTCTACCTCGTGCACATTCGTAGAGGGAGAGCCATAAGGGAGATGCATATACTAAAGGGGGGAAGACATCTTTTATGAGAAAGCCTTGTTTTGTCTTGTTTTACCTTATGCTTGTTTTCTCATTACTTTATGGTACTTTGAGTTACATTTAGTATCTATGCTTTGTTGCTCTCATCGTATCGTGTTTATGTGTTAGACATGCATACATCCTTATGCTATTGTGCTTTATTAGTTGCATGTTCGAATGATCATTTGCTTTGCTATATAATCATTGTAGTCATTTCCATATAACTGTTTTATGTTTGATCAAGTTACTCATATATTTCACAACATGTTTACTTGATCGTTTTTTACTTATTACATTATACTTGTCCTTTTATCACTTGATTTACCTTGAGGGTCTAATGCGTTTTGTGCAAGTGTTTCAGGTTACAAGTATTTTGTTCCAAGTTCATCACAGACTATAGACTTAGATGTGAGTGAGTTTTTCCATTGTTCTCAAACTCGCGTTTAAGTCTAGAGTCTATTATAGAGTGTTTTGCCACGAAATAGCCAAAGGGGGAGATTGTAAAGTTGTGATTTACAACTATGTTTTATGTTGGCTTTATTCCATGACAAAAAGTATTGTAATTACTTTAATTTTGTTTTTTATATTTTGTAAGATTTTATTGTATTGAATTTAGTATTAAGTTGGTGAAGAATCAAGCATAAAATGAAGAATCAGTGCAATTTCGTGATTGGCTCGCGAGTAACTCGCAAGAAGGGTTTCCGCGAAAAGGACATGTGAGAAGCACATGTTGAAAGCTGAAGAGTCATGCCAGCGTAGAGGATTTCACGAGTGTCTCGCGGGTAAGGCCTTCTCGCAAGATACCCGCGAAACTCTCTACCTGAAGGATTTTAAGTGACCTTCTTACCCTTCACCTATACTATATATACCCTCATTAGCCACAAAAGTATGAGAAGTCATTCAGAGAGAAAAATCTTATATAAGTTTTATACAACACGCACACCCATCTTTTAGAGAAAGAGCTACTCATCCTTAATGAGAAATTATTATAGCCTCTTCTCCTTCCCTTTCCCATTGTCATACCTTTAGAAGATATTTGTATCCAAACACAACTCACACATTTTCAGAGTGTAGAGAGTGTTTTGGACCTTGGGAAGTTTTGAGGATTTTCCAAAATAAGCTGGTGAGGCTTGGTGGATGCAATCAAACGTATTGCAAGATCCGAAAAGCTAAAGAAGACATGACTCCAAGAAGTCCGTTGGTAGCAAGAGGTTGGAGGGCTCAATTACATTGGGTAGACTAGGCTTAGAGGGTCTTTTGTTATTCATGTACTCCAACTTTATTCTCTAGTGAATCGATTACCGCTTGGAGGGCGGCAGAAAGGTTTTTCGCCGAGTTCTTCGGTTTCTTCTTTGATAACACGTCTTGGTGTTATCTTGTGGTTGCATCTCTCTTCCCTTACTCTTATACTTTACTTTTATTGTTTGTTATTCATGTTTGTGCACTAGAGTAGTTATTGGTTTATTGCGCTTCATATACTCTTGTTCCGCACTTAGATAAGTTAGAGTAAAAGCAATCTAACCGTAATTTTTTAATTTGGGGTCTAAACAAGCTCTTGTATTTTCACACAAATTCGAACTGCTCGTAAGATTTGCCATTGAAATTGGACTTCAAGATGTCATGTTTGAGGGAGACTCAGAAGTAATGTTTAAGCACCTTACTGCTACCTCGACGAGCTTCACTCCATTTGGCTACATAACAGACGAGACCAAAGCTTTAACTTCAAATTTGCGTGTCGCCTATTTCTCCCATGTCAAACGTAGTGGTAATGCTGTAGCTGACAAGCTTGCCAAAATAGCAAAGAATTTTTCGGATCCACATGTTTGGATCGAAAACATCCATAGCGATGCAAACAATCTTGTAATACTTGACAGAAGGTTTCTATCCAATTAATAAAAAGCCTCAGCTGTTTTCACCACAAAAAATATATATATATATATATATATATGGAATATATATATAAAATAAAATAAAATAAAAAAATCTAAGAAATCGAATCAAGAATTTCCCTGTAATATTAGTTTAGTCATCTTTTGCAAAGTACAAAAATTTTTATTAAACACATATATACCTACATGTATGTCTATATATGTGTGTGTGAGAGTGTGTGTCTATATATCCTTTTTTTTTTTTCTCCCATTGGCAAGATAATTAGATCAGGAGGGTTACAAATTTACTTCTCACCCTCATCCAATTCAAATTGGATGGAATTTAAAATGCCACTTTTACAAACCAGAAGTAAGAACACACAACAAAGAAGAGAACATATGGAAATCTCTCATTTAAAAATCATAAGGAGATTGACCTTTATTGTCAATCATGTTTTGGGAGGAAGCCATTCACTGTCACCCCTCCATCCACACAAATAATCTGCCTGCTTATGTAAGAGGATGCAGGTAGGCAAAGGAATGCCACAAGGGACCAAACCTTCTCGTTTACCGATTTCAAAAATTGCTCATCATTGAGAGCCTGCAATAGTAACGAGAAGTCGCATAAAGGACTTATTTCATATCATGAATACAGAATTATTTTTAACTTAGTGAGCTGTCCAAGTCTGAGCAACATCCTAACTTCTTCAAAAAAAAAATTTGAGAATTAAAGCCTAGTGAGCCGTCCAAGCCCACACATTTCTGTCATCTTTTAACTCTACATATGACTCGCATGTGGCCCAAATAAATAGAACATGATAAAGATTAACTACACATAGAACAGTGAAAAACACATTCAATGAATGCACAAGCATGGTGAAAGGGTGCTACAGCCTTACAGCTTCCACCAAGGGGGTTCTGATAAACCAAGGTGCTACACAATTACTCCTAATATTGTCTTTCGCCCACTCACATGCCAAATCTTTAGTTAGTGGGTTTATTGCTCCTGCATAGAGAGAAAAAAAGAGACCAGAGTCAGAATTTAAAAGTTTACAAATCTATAAGGTTTGAATAATATGCACATTGTTTTAACAGATCAAATCTAAAAAATAAAAATTTAAATTACATAAGTAAATTACCTTTACTTGCACCATAAATAGATCCAACATTTAGTGCCACCACACCAGCAGTAGAAGAAATACAAACAATGCTTCCTACTCCTGATGCTTTCAAAAGAGGATGTGCCAGCTAGCATAAATGGTAAGCAGATCCAAGATTGGTAGTCATAACAGTAGAGAATTCTTCAGCTGTGTAATCTATAGTCGGTTTCCAGATGTTTGTCCCCACATTGTTTGTCTAGGATAAAACATTTAGTAAGAACAGGATTTTAAAGGTTCACAAGAAGGAAAGCCATTCCAAGAGTAGCTGTGAACATTTCTATAAGAAACATTGGTATGAGAAACTCCATTGGAGGATTTACAAATATGATGTTTTCTAAATTTAATTTATGCAACTAGCTAAGCAAAAAACTATCCTGCTCCTGGGTTCAGGCTACCAGAATTAGGATGTAAAGAATGATTGAAGATATGCATTTGCAATTTATTTATACCAGAACCCTGGATGGTCCTTTTTTCTTCTCAAACTAAAAACAATGATATTGATGGTATAGTAAATGCTTTTATTTTATTGGTAAGTTACACACATACCCAATGACGATGAGTATTGAACCCATAACCTTACCCTCCACCTAGCACTTGCAAAGGGAGAAGCTGCCAGTTGAGTTAGAGCTCATTGGCGATGGCATAGTGGAGGCTGGTTAAACAATTATTTATAAATATGACGTTCAAAATACACAAAGCCATATACAAGCTACAAATATGGGGAAGCCCAAATAACATAACATGGAACAATTACCTCAGTAAATACATAAATGTCACACGCAGCGCACCAGGCTCCCACCTTTACGAGGTCTAAGGAGGTCAATGGTAGGCAACTTTACCCCCAATTTTAGCAAGAAAATAACAGAGGAAACTACAATTCGATGCTAATTCACATTAGACTCTGCTATGTTCTAATGTGGCAAGTGATGATTTCGATGTCCTCACTATCTTTATTGGGGGGGGGGGGGGGGGGGGCGCTGAATACTGGGTTTTTATTGTACATAAGAGGCTGCTAAGTCCAAGCTAGAAAGATACAGGAAAAGGATTTCTCATCTTTCAGAAAAGTAACTTCATTATGATCTGGGAATCCCTCCCTATAACCAGCTTCCAGAATTATCTACTCACTTCAAATTCCTCAAGTCTGGCAATTCGTTTGTTTCAAAAATGACTTGTTTTCTTGTGTTGTTGCAACTCTGAAAATGATCCAAATAACATTTTAAGTCATTTACCTCACACAGAAAATATTATTATTTCATTTAGGCACGGTGGTGATGGAGGTGGTGGGGATTGCAGAAGAGGTGGTGCAACAATGAGGGTAGTGGCAGAGGTGTCAGCAGCGATAGTGTGATGGCAATGGTAGCGGCGATGGTGGTATTGGTAATGGAATAGGAGAGGGCACAATGGAATGGCAGAAAAATAAAAGACATTTAACAATATCTGGAACCTATTTTCTGTTGCAATCCCATTTGTGTCTGTCACGGTTGTCCAGAATAATTGCACTTAATGAATTCCATCGATAACCTCACTTCTATTCCAGTCCCACAACAGCAGTAATGATTCATTGTTACATTACAATCTTGTGATGCTAAAATTGCTATGTAGAATGCAATGAATTAAACTAAACACATAAAAAATAAATAAATAAATAAACTGAACTGAATTGAGACTTACAAGTATATTAAGCCTCCTGCTAAACACTGACGATACTGTGTGCATCAGCTTGACTCATTCACCACGAGACATCACATCACAAACTGAACCTGTGACTTGGAAACCCTTTATCTCCCAATCATGTAAGCATGCATTGAGATGGGCTTCATTCCTTGGGCATGTATGTACTTTCACACCTAGCCTTGCCAATTCCTCCACAACAGCATGCCTGAGACAATTACAAAACATTGCAATAAGCCTTTACTAGTTTTTATAAGATTAGTACTCTGTAGCCACCGGCCCCATAGAGGCAGAGTCCTTCAAAAACAAACATCCATGAAGCAATTAACTTGAGAGAGAGAGAGAGAAAGAGACCCAATTCCTTGTGTTCCACCAGTAACAAGAGCAGTCATTCCCAGAAGTGACCATCTATCATCTCTGCACCTACTCTCTGCCTGCATCATGCTATCCCCCATCTTAATCTCTCCTTGATCTATTGATTTCAATGTACTTCCAGTAGCTCAAATGAGTTATAGAGTAATGATTACAATGTTTTCTCCCCCTCCATTGATTAAACCTAAGAAATTCAGCCCAGTGCAATTACTCAAAACAGAAAAAAACAAAAAGTTAGAATGTTAGATAAAAGCAATAAATATAAATTTTAGCATAAGCCAAAAAAAGGTCAGAAGGAGTTAGCTAGGTATATATAAATTTAAATTGTTGATGTACCTTCCCTCCAAGCATTTCAAGTGATTGTTAACTTAGAAAGTGCATATATATATAATCTTCTTTATAGTAATACAAACAAAATAAATAAATAAAATTCTTCAACTAGCCGATCTGATCTTACAATTTCTTCTCTCTTGTCAGTTCGAATCACTTCATAATTACAAAAATATTGTAATAAAACAACTGGGAAAGGTCAAAGACTAATGCAGCTGTTAGAAGGACAGAAAAAAAAAATTTATTAAATATACAAAGAACAATAATTAGGAAGAAAAAAAAAAGTTCAATTGCAGCACTCCAAAAGACAAGCAAGGGAATGCCAAGGTTATGTCATTTATAGTGGAGGTTAGACTGAATGGGGTCAAAGAATAGCAAGAGCGGATGAGGAATATGGCTAAGTTGCCACGTCTAATCATGTCTAGGGTAGAAACCATTTACACACATCCCTCCGTCAACACAAACAATCTGCCCAGTGATGTAGGATGGTGCAGGTAAGCAAAGGAATGCTACAAGAGATGAGACCTCCTTTGGATCTCCAAGATGCCAAAGAGGAGTGTAAGAATACACCTCTTCTAGGTATTCTTTGTTGCTGAGCACCTACAACATATAAAGACTCAAGGTCAACTTTGATTGTTTTGCTGAACTGGACTTAAGCCTTTATAAGTTCCAAACATCAATTAGTGCAAGTACTAATGTTTTTAACTTTGAACCTACTAAGGTGCAGATGCCATGCATATGATGACAGACAAGCTTAAGTATTGAACATAATTTTAAAATGTGGAGACTAACAGTGCAATTTCTGTTTGGTAACCTAGAACTTTAACACAGTAGAGCTTAGGCAGCAAATCTAATAAGAAATGCTTCTTTTCAATTATATTTTACTCCCCTTAAATGATTGTAGTTAGGGGGGGTGTTTGAGTCGGTGATGGTTGTGGGAGTGTGGGGGATAACTTCCATGGAGAAATTAAGGCAACGGCCCTTGCCAACATGATGTAGCACACAATTAATGGTCACATAACAATCTGGAGTTACCTGCTCCACCATTGAGGTTCTGATGTACCAAGGTGCAACTGCATTACTTCTTATATTGTCTTTCGCCCACTCACAAGCCAAAGTTTTAGTAAGTTGATTAATTGCTCCTGGAATCACAAATATACAAAATTTCTTTATAAGCTTCTTGAGTTTAAAATTAACAGGAACATGGATACATTCATCTGATAGGTAAATTACCTTTGGTAGCTCCCTGAACAGACATAGACTTAGTGAAACAAAAACCGATACAGAGGAGGTGAATACAATGCTTCCCACTCCTGATGCTTTGAGAGGTGGATAAGCAAGTTGAGACATGGAAAACAGATTCAAAATTGGTTGCCATGAGAGTAGAAAATCCTGCAGCTGTGAAATCCACTACCGATTTCGGTATGTTTCTCCCGACAATATTTATCTACGGATCCAAAACAAGCCAGTCTTCCAGTACAGTAAACAGGAAAAGCAGTTAAAAACTTCAAATTTTAACATTTTAAAACTCAAAATGGGAACACAAACAGATGCAATACATAATATTTTGAAATCCAATAAGGGAAACGCAAAATTCAATGTTTTTGTACGTAAAAAATGAGGAAATGAAGAAGCTTACGAGGATGTTGAGCTTCCCATCAAACAAAGTGGACACAGTGCTCATAAGCTCCTCTCTCTGAGCTCAAACTGACACGTCACAGACTGACCCAGTAACCCCAAAACCCAAATTATCCCATTCACTCAGATTATCCCATTCACTCAAATTATCCCAATCACTCATTCCGACAGCACGTGTGCACTCTGGCTCCAAACCCCACCAATTCCTCCACAATAGCATGCCTAAAAGGTAGAAAAACCAAAACCCAATTCCCAGTTCACAATATAATTAATTTCTCAATTCTCACAAACCAAAGAGGAAAAGAAAATAAATTCCAAGACTTCTTTTTATCTATGTATGTAAAAATATGTACCCGATTCCGCGAGTGCCACCGGTGACGAAAGGTGGGGTTTGAGAAGAATGGAGAGGGTGGGTTTAGGAGATTAGACTTTTCAGAGAGAGTAGAAGAAGAGAGTGAAGGTGGAATGAGAGTCTGAGACATTCCAGCAGCGGCCAACCCAGTTCCAAGCAGGCAGCAGTGTAATAAGTCCGACGGGTATAGTTTAGTTGGAAATTGCAAGTTTTCTGATGGGATTTTTTTTTTTTCTAAATAACCAAATCTCCCGAACAATTTAGCAAGGTTACGAAACTATTTAGCAATCTAACAAATCGAGTCCCTTAGACTCAATTTTGCTCTTTGAAATCGAGCCAAGAGGAGTTGAGTTTCAGTTGAAAATCGAGTGTTTCACACTCGAATTTCATACTCGAAAGTGAAACACTCGAGTTCCATATTGAAACCAGCAAGGCAGAAACTCACGCAACAACAAAGATCCCACAAACCCAGTTCCCACACAAATCCAAAGCAAGGCGGAAACAAACTTCCTACACGAACCCAGATCCCACGCCCTGCTCTGAACCCAAATCTCCCTACAGTAGCAAACCCACACCCTCTGATCTTCAGAAAAAACACCAAACCTAAACCCAGGCGAATCCAAAGGGACACCATATTTCCGAGAGTTGAGAGAATACTTTTCGGTTTGTGAAGGTTCCAAGAAGCAGCGGCAATGCTCCTTTTTCCTCATGCATTTGGTTTTCGCGTTTGGTTTCCTCCATCTCTATGTTTTTCCTCTAATTCGTTGTTTTTCTTGTCTGAGTCTTTGGATTTGATGATGCTTCGTTGTTTTTCTTGTTCTTTGGTCTAATGATGTTCTACCCTCGTAGGGAAATCGAGTCTCAAAGACTCGAGTTCCATGGAACTCGACCTCTTCACACCCGATTTAGCACAACAAAATTGAGTTCTCTGCACTCGAGATGCTAGTTTGCTAAATTGTTTTGAAAATGTGTTAACTAACGAAATTGTTTGAGATTCAGGGTTATTTTGAAAAAAAATCCCTTTTGATGTTCAAGAGATTTTTTTTTTTTTTTTAAATTGATAGAATATCACAATTATGGTGTCTACTTCATTATTCTTTATTTTTTTGGCCCAAAATAAGAATGGCAACGGTTAGGTTCAGAGCGGGTTTCTTTATGTCCAAATCTCAGCCCGCGGGCCCACCCCTGTTATCCGAACCCGTCTCGTTTAATAAATGGTTTTTTTAAAACCCCCAAACCCACCCCCATGGGCCCCATCTAGCCATGCCACTTCAGGGCCCAATTCATAGTCCAAACCATTGCCCTATATATATATATATATATAAGGGTAAATGCCAAATCAATCCAAATCATACGACCATTACAAACCTGTTAATTATAAATCAATAAATCACCTATTAATCATAAATCATAGCTAAGATAATAAATTAATAAATCACCTAATTTTTTTTTTAGGGGAAATAAATCACCTAGCTAAGATCAACATTTAATCATAAATCAATAAATCATAGCTAAGATCACCTGTTAAACATAAAAATAAAAGCTACAAAATGAATCCACAAGTCCAAATCTAAGACTATTATAACAAATTCAAAAAGCTACAAAATAAATCCCAGAAGTTTAGGATAATTACAAACCAACAAGTTAATCTAACAAGTCCAAGAAATTTAAAAAAGCTACTAAATTAATCCAACAAGTCTAATCCTCCACAACTGCGACACAACTTCTATCCTCTTCATTAGGCTCTACATCATCAAGAATTGTTTGAATTGTACAATCTCCTAGCATAGTTGAAGAACCTACAACAACAATAAATTAAAAAATGGAATAAATTTCATCAAATTATAACCAGCAAATATAAAAATACAATTTTGATTTCATTTTATAAATACAAATTATACAATTGCTCAACAGAATTTGTGTTTCTCAAAAAAAAAAAAAAAAAAAGATTAATTGTCCATTGAATTTAAGCCTACCAAATATTCCAATCTTATGTTCTGATCTATGAACTTAAAAGCTATTAGGTTCTAAATATTTAGAATTAAATGTTTAGATTCTTAATTTATGTATGTTAGCAAACCGAGAACAAAAATATGTTTAGATTAGGTGTTAGACATTGCTCAAGATTGTTCAAGTCAAGATTCAAGAACTGTCAAGTTACAGAAATATGAAGCAAGCTACTGTGAAGCTCGACCGATCGAAAGATATGTTTGACCAATCGAAAATTGTGTTCTGCAAATTTTAAATCAGGTCCAAGCCCGCAAAAACGTCTAGGGTTTCAATCCAACACTACTAGGTATAAAAAGAAAACCCTAATTACATTTTAGAAGCTCTTGGAAGACTTGTGAGTTGCTCCTGTGAGATCTGTGAGGTTTCTATAACCTTCTAACTCTACAAGCGTTTATTGGAACGAGATCTACAATCAAGAACTGGTGGAAACAAATTGCTTGTAGACACCACATTTTGTACCCCTTAATAAATTTTGGTCCCCGACCCCAATGATGAGCTTGACATATGTCAACAAAGAGTAATTAAAGAGTTCACAATAGTTTGGAAGTAATCACAACTCAAAAGTGTTCAAATCGCTTTGAAATAAATACTAAAAAATGACATTTGCCCACTATTTTGAGCATAACGTTTGATTCACAAAGAATATTTGAGTTAGATTTATTTCATTGAAAAGTAGACTTCCTGGGCTTCAAATTGAACACAAATTTTGCCTAATTTGGACTTATATTGAGTGAGTTATGACTGTTTCAAGTTAGGCTAACTGGGCAGTCCGAATTTCTAGGTTTTAAAACTTCATTTTAGGGGCCCAAAACATAATGCTTTGATTTGGACCAGCCCATGGACCCTTGAGAACATCCAAAGATCATTAAAAAGTCTGAAACCCCTAATTTTAACTAATAAATACTCATCTTATGCCTCCAATTAAAACCCTAGCTAGAGAGAGTTATTTTTTAGCTTTCATCTTCTCTAAAACCCTAATTCTCCTTTCTAAAACTCACACACAGCCCCTTAGCATGTTTTTTACAAATTAAAAACCTCTCTTTAGTTAGTTCTAAGGCAGAAACTATTTTCCAAAAATTGATTTCTCAAAACCTTTTTCAAATCTATTGTTCTTGAGTTGCGATTACTAGCTATTGTTATGTTCTTTTTATTATTCTTGTCCTCGATCTAATCTTTGTGCTGTAGGCATTGAGAGATCGGTTAAACAACTTCAAATCTGTGATTCTAAAGCAAGGTGAGCTTCTTTTCCTTGGTTTCCTTCTTTGCTTAACATGATTCACATGATTTTCCTGATATAGTTTCTCCATTTGTTATATTTGATTTGTTTGATGTTTTTAATTATGTTTAACATGTTTTAATATGATTTTAGGTGGTTTATAAACTGTTCTTTTTATTCTTTAATTCTTATTTCAAGTCCTAGGTTGGTTTGATATGTTTTAATGTAGTTTAGTTTAATTGTGTGTTTTGTTGTATATGTTGATGCTTTATGTTTTTTTTTTTTTTAGGCTAGTTTAATTTTTTTAGGGTTTCTAACATGCTTGTTTGATCTCACATGTGTTGACACCCCATTTTACAACCCGCATTTAACCTCACATGGAGGGTAAAAGGGTAATTTCACCTTGAAAATATGCATCTTGATTCTGGTCACTAGATCCTTAATCTCATTTCACCAAAATGATCTTGATATTGTAACGATCAAATCGACTGGTCATAAGCCCTAATCAGACCATCAGATTGAAAGTTATCATCAAATTAAGTTTTAATGGCCGAGATACACTATCACAAATTGAGTCCAACTATATGTGATTATGAACAATTGATTTAAATTGGTTATAATTATATTCAATTTGGGATTAATGATGTGTCATAATTTGATTGGTTAGGACTACATTTTATAGTGAGGTTGCATACACCTAATTAATTAGATAGATAAATATCAATTATTTAATGAGTAATTTGTGCAATTATTTTTTAATTAGGGTAAATTTGGAACTAATTAAGTCTAAAATGGGAGTGATTAGAGCCATTTAATGTTAATTGGGAGCTAATTTGGGACTTATTAATGTTAATTGTGCTGAAATCATTTTCTAACAAATGACCTCTGCTCACCATTTCGTTAATATATCTCCAAATATTTTGAATCTGTGAATGAGGTTAATTTTTCCAGAAACTAGACATCTGGGGCTTCAATTGGAGCATAAGAACGAGACAATTCCGATCAAAATTGAGTAAGATATGATTTTTTAAAGTTGGCTTTACAGGTTGTTACAGTAGCTACAAGAAAACCGAATTTTGCCTTGCTCCTCACTCCCACCAATCTCTATATTTAATGCACCAGATTTCCCCCAAGGATAAAATGAGGTCTAGGTTCATGATTCTTTGTCAACCTTCATTAAATGGTCTTCTATTCATATTTCCTCCACCACTACTATATAAATCTCCTCTCTCTTTCATTCCAAGGCACACAAAAACTCACTCTCTTCTCCTCTCTTGAGTTCTAGGAGGTTGAGTAGTTTTGTCATATCTTGATCTTCTTGAGACTTAAGGTATTGAGTGAGACTCACTCTTCCTCTCCTAACTCTTCTTTTCCTCCACCTTTAGGACATCTCTCAAGAGTCTCCTCCTCCACCATATGAATCTTGCATAAAGGTATAATCCATTTTCCTAATTGTTTTTTTATATTGACATGATGAGAATTTAAGATTAAAGTATGATAGTAATTATTTAAATTCCCTTGAATATATTTGAATGTTCTTATGTGTTCTTCACATGTTCTTGGTTATTCATCACATGTTCATACATAACACTAGTTTTAATCTTAAATCCACATAAAAAATATGAAAAACATGTTTGTTTTATAATTCTTTCAAATTCTTGAATCTAGAATATCGCCATCCACACACATTAAATTCAACATGAAAATTGATTGATAACATATTGGATGATGTGATATGAATGTTGGCCACCATAGTCTAGAAGACCGGTTTCATCGGGCAAGGTGGGAGCCTAACACCTTCCCACCTTGTAACATAGCCTCCGAACTTAGATTAAGGGTTGATAAACCAATGTTTATCCTTGTAATTTTCAATTTCTAGATTGTAACTAGGAAACAAAGTTATGTACTTTTATCTTAGATTATATCTAGGACCAAAGCCATGAAATTTTCCTATGATCAATGTAAATTCAATTGTAAATTAATAAAATGATGAATTTTTCAATTTTGGTTTTCTTATTTATTCCAATAATTAAATAAGTGGTGACTCCATTGTAAAACCATTAATCTAAAGGGGAAAATATAACTAGTCGAACCTCCATTTTGAGAGGCAATAACACGACTTCACCCACTCACGTGGGTTTGGCCCAACATCATAAAAGAGGGCCACGGGCGCTGTCTCTCACAACAAGTTATCTGTTTGTTTGATTAAATCTGTAAAAATGTAGTTTTTCAAATCTGCATTAAAGGCTGCATATGCATAGTTGTGCCCAGAAACGCAAATTTAGAGTTCTTGCTTTTTTTGTGTGTTTTGATTAGTTTTAATCCTCTGTTTAGGTCTTGTTGAGTTTAGTTTTCAAATGTTTAGGTCTAAGGTTAGCAAAATAACATGATTCACATGCTTGAATTGATAGATTAATGATTAGGGTTTGTGCTTTGATGAATCACATGAGCATGCATGAGAATTTGAACATGCATTAATGCATAGGTGTTGAGGTGTTATAGTGCAGTGAGGTAAGTGAGGTAAGACATGCATTTGATTGGAATATGTTTGTGTTCTTGATGTTCTTGATACTCTCCAATAATTCTTTGGTTCTGTCTTGTTTATTTGTTGCCTTAGATGTGATAATATGAAATATGCATGTTAGATGTATGTTGGGTTTGATCTGAGTTGTCATGATAGATGTATGTTAGGGTTTTGGGATGATTGACGTCATGTTGATTGCTAGATGTATGCTAGTGTGTGTGTGTAGATAAAAATATTGAATAAGCCTTTAATAAGATTAAGACGTAAAACACAATGACTAGAAGCCGACCCACGAGTTGGGTGTCTAACACCTTCCCATCCCTATACCTAAACTCCAAACTGATACTCCAGTAGTAAGATCAGTCCTTCCACATAAAGGGGCTATATTTATGGTTCCTAGACCTAATCTAGGTGGTGACTCATCTTTTCTTCACATCAGTCCACTTAGCCAAGGCATACTCCCCTTTTACTAAGGAGAAAACCGTTGCGCCCACATTGCTGCATAAAGATTTACTATTGATGGTGATCTGAAACCTTTGAGTGGGATCTCAAAGTCACAAATGTGGGAGTTTATGTTCAGTAAATTCAAGATAGAAGAGTCCATAGGGTCGAAGCTGCACGTGGTCATGTTAATAAGTTCTACAAGAGGTAGCTTTAGATTTAGAGTTTAAATCTATTGTAAACTTCTATTCTATCATAGTGGATTTGTTTACCTTGAGGATAACTAGGTTAAATCCTCCCCAGGTTTTTTACCTTGAAATGGTCAGTTTTATTAGTTTTCCCGAGTCATCATATTACCGTCTTCTTTACTTTTTCGCACTAAGTAATATGCTTGCATGTGTTTAACCTAGATCTCATAATTAACCTAAGTAACTACTTGGCTAATTCATTAGGTTAAACTAATCTGGTTTATAGGGGTCTAAACAGAACAAACAAAAGCAACCAAAAAAAAAAAATCCAAAGGACAAACCTAACCCATCAACAATCCAAATACAATTTAAAATAATAAACATGTTAATCAATAAACAATAACCAAAGATTTCATCAACCATAAACTATGTAACAAACCCAAAGTTATATAAAAAAAATAATAATAATAACAGTGACAGAGTGACAAACTTGTGGAGAACAAAGAACCGGTGGTAGAGCTTGAGGGGTATGGTCGGCGGTGAGAGTGAGTGAGGGTGAGACTTGAGAGTGAGTGAGAGTGAGTAAGAGTGGCCGAGTGGGTGAGGGGCTGAGGGTAGAAAGTAAGGGGCGACTGTGAAATAAGAGAGTCAGAGAGTGTGTTAGCTGTTAGGGTTAGACTAAGTTGTGTGTGTATGTGTGTGTCTATCTATCTATCTATTTATCTATCTATCTATCTATCTATATATATATACATATATGTATGTATGTATGTATGTATGTAGGTAGGTATGTATGTATGTATATTCAGGTTTTTTGGTAATTGTGGTCTAAACGGGTCAGGTCTAGGTTCGAGTTTGGGGCAGGTATCACTAAAACCCGCACCTGACCCAAACCCGCTTCGGGTTTAATTTTAAAAACGCAAACCCAACCCTACTGTTTCGCAGGTTGGGTTGGGTCGAGCACTAGGTCGGTTGGTTTTGCCATCCCTAGCCCAAGATACTATTTTATATTTAATTTTTAATATATGAGATAATACTTCAAAACATTCTTAATTACTTGGAAAATTAGACAAAAAAAATAATGCCTAAAATTAATAAGTTTAATTAATAGTTGGTGCTGATCTAAAATAATGCCTAAAAATAATGCCTAAATTTTGTTGGAGCTGATCTACTTCTTCAGGCAATATATATACACCAATATAAATATAACCCATTCGGAGAAGTGGAAAACACTACTAGTTACAGCAAACACTGTAGCGATAAAGAGAGATAAATGGCAGGGCAAGAAATGGGTAACAGAGAAAGCAGGCGGTCTCTTCAAGGAATTGAAGTTCAAGAATCATGATTACCATGACAAAAATTATATTCTCTCTTTTGTAGTATCTAAGCAATGAAATATTTTTGGAGGTTGTTATCTCTCAAACCCCTCTCGGACGTATTGGAGAGCCAAAGGAGGTTTCTTCCTTGGTGGCATTCCTATGCCTACCTGTATCTTCTTACATAACTGGTCAGACTATTTGTGTTGATGGAGGGATTACTGTGAATGGCTTCATCTTCCCATGAGCAGCAGAAAATGATGTTCAGACACACCTCATTGGAATATGTTTTTGGTACTGCATCAAGGAATGTTTGTAAACCCAGGAATAAGGGCATGACTACAACTATTGTTAAGCAAAGTAAATAAATTAATATAGTTAACTAGTTCTGTTCATAATTGGGGGAAAAAAGGATTATAGTAAGTGGGATGCTCAAACCTCTCTCCTTGGCATTTTCTAAAATTATTGTGTGGTATTTCCATCTAAATTCTTATCTTGTATACTTAAATTTATAAATACAATGTATATATGTTCCTTTGAGAAGAACAATGCATATATGTTCCAAGTGAGTGAGTGACAATTTATTCAAACATAACTATTGCTTTTATTTGGTATCATATTCATTCGGTCCTTATAGCTTCCAACTCTTCCTCTGGCCTCCTCTTCATCCACTATCAATCCAATTGAAACCTTTCTAATTAAGCGAGTCAATACCATACTAGATGTCATTTCGATTTACTAAAAAGACAAAATATTTCAATACCAGTTAATGTCAATGTATTTTTTATAAATATATATAATTTTATAGACTGCATATATACCTAATACATATATAATTATAAGCATTTGAACAACGATTTTAGTTTGTCGTTTGCATCATCAATGTGTTGTTCTTTAGTAAATTATAGATTATATGCATGTTAAGGAATATGTTTTGATTTCTTAGTTTGAATTGGTTGTATTTTAGTTTGTTCTGAATAAAGAAGTTGAATTGATAAATTAAAAGATGTATTAATCTGGTTGAATGTTGAAAAGTTTTTGGAATTGAGTTTATGTGATAGGTTGTGCACTTAGAATCAAGGGTTACGCATGCCTGATAACCTGCGGTCATAACTTCATCCTTGTGTATGCAACCTAAACCCAAATTAGGCAAAATATGTGTTTTAATGGCAAGGTTTGCTAGATTTCATGTTGTCCCATGTGATATGTGATTTTGTTGATTGTGAACCTCTAAGATTAGGGTTATATGAAAGTTCAATATGGGTATGAAACACCCTTGAACGTTTAGACCTCCAAATACAAAAATACCAATACAAGCTATATAACAAACAACGTATGTGCGGAAAATGATAAATAGCTTATACCAGAATTGAGAAACAATCTAAACCATAAATAATCACACACACAACAGTAATTAAATGGTAAAGATAAAGGGAAGAGAAATGCAAACACAAGGACAACACTCGATATGTTATCGAAGAGGAAACCGAAGCCCTTGGCGTAAAACCTCTCCACCACCCTCCAAGCGGTCAATAATCCACTAGAAAATGTAGTTGGGATACATGAACAGCAATAGACCCTCCAAGCCTAATCTACCCAGGTACCTAAGCCCTCCAAGCTTCCTGCTCCAACGAGGTTGCGACGAACCTTTTTCTTTTCTAACTTACCGGATTCCGCTATAGCCCATAGCATCAACCAATCACCATTGGTTTCTTCCCAAACTGCTTCCTTAAGCACCAAATGGACCTTCTCACAGACGTGGGTGTGGTGAGATAAGGATTTGGTAAATAACCTCTCAAGGGTATGACAATGGAGAGGAAGAGAGTAGAGGAATTTGTAGAGTCTCTTAGATGAAGATTGGGGATGAGGCAATCTTGTTTTTCTCTAGGGTTTTCTCTCACAAAATTCTCTCTGAAAGCTCTCACAATTTAGTGGGTATAAGGGTCTATATATAGTGGTGTGTATTTTGGAATACGAAGAATCAGTTTTTGTCAAACAGGGTAAACTGGCGGCTTGACCTCGCGGCTTGTCCAAGTCGCGAGTTCAAGTCGCGGCCTAATGGCCTGGCCAGCCTGGGACTTTTGTCCTGTAGTGCGACAACTAGCGCAACCCTTCAGCTTCCCCTCGTGCATCTCACGTGCCAGCAATTGGCGACTTGCAGCCGCGAGCCACCCGCGAGTCCTAGCCGCGAAACTCTGCCTTCTTGCACATATTTAAGCTTTTCTTCACATCTCCTCACACACTACCCTTACAATAATCCCACCTAAATACAGGGTTACTAAATGCTTAAATTACAAGCAAATTGGCACGGAATAAAGCCAACAAGATGGTTGATAAATTTTTCAACCGTACAATCTCCCCCTTTGGCTATTCCGTGACAAAACCCTAAAACAAACTCTAGACTTAACGCGTGAGTTGGGAACAGTTGGAAAACTCACTCACAGCTAACTCTAGAATCTGCGAAGCTTTAGAACCATAAGAACAAGTAACTCCTGAAACACAACAACACAATAAGTTCATTGTAAACAGAAACTTGTAATTCAGATGAAGCAAGCACAATGCGATCATGCACAATGGAATGGATCAATAAACCAAGGCAAGACAAAAAACAGGTAATCACTATAACCAAGTGATCACAATGCTCATTCACACTTGGAATGAACATCTGGACATTCAAGATGACAAACACAATGCAAATCACTTGAATGGCCAACACTCAACCAATGCACAATACAAGAAGCATGTACATCTAGGAAAAATCCTACAAGGGCACAAGAGTGACAGTACTTAGAAGAAAATGCATAACATTTGGTTGGAAGTACTGATTTAAAAAGGCACAAAGGCTGCATAAAGCATGGCACAAACCACAAAGGCCTACAAATGTGCAAAGAAACAAAACAAACCCTTAAATCTTACATAAGCAACATGGGTACAAACCACAACATACAGTGCTGAATGATATAAGATGGATACAGAACTATGATAAAAACTAAAGATAAACAAAAGCAGTAAACAAAAATCTGTTAGCTGAAATCTCCCCCTTTCGTTGAGCTCTCCCCCTGCCAACAGCATCTCCCCCTTTTTGTCATGGAATAGCTAGTCGTCATTATCTTCTAGCTTTCATGGAATTTCATCCAATTGAGTTTGAATCGAAGTAAACTTTGTATCCCATCGAAAGTTGAGATGATGCAAGATGGAAGTAAGATCAGACATCTTTGAACTCAGCTCATGAACAGAAGCTACAAAAAGTCTAGCTTTTCGTCAGCGGGGAGTGAACTGGAGCGCGAGCCACTGTGGGACGCGGAAGCTTCTGTTTTGATTCCCTTCTTGCTATGACCAATGCTAGCGTTGAATGTGCGCATGTTGATTGGACATGGTTTTGTGCAGGGAACTTCATTCTCAGACGGGTGGAGCCCTTTACGCTTCAGAATCCGTGAGATGAGACAGCAAAATGGGATGCACATCCTTGATTCTGTTCTTAGAACAGTTTTGCGAAGGATATGAAAGATATGAGCACAAATGTCAATCTCGACATCAGAAATCAGATCATGAAGAAATAGTGCACGCCCGAGATTCATATACCCTATGCTGGATAGGGGATACAGGTTGTGAAACATGACGATCGTGAGCACCCTCAATTTTGGAGGAAGAGATGAAACACTGACTGAGTTCCCATTTGAGAAAAATTCCAGATTGTCCCCAAGAGCTGCTTTAAGTAGTTCTTCATCCAGATGAAGATCATCATAGACCGGTGAGATCCCAAGTATTGGCCTGTTGATGTGAAGAATCTCTGCTAGATATGCAGGAGAGACCGAGAAACTTTTTCCTCTAACCCAGCACTTAAGTTCATCTCCTTCAACAATTGCATTGGCATAAAACTCTTTTACCAGATCTTCAAATGCATCATCAAGGTCAGAGAGGAGATAATTCCAATCCTTGCGAGCAAACCATTGAGGAATGTTGGTATCAAACAGAGAATGTTGGTCAAAGACTCTTTCAATCAGAGGTGTCGCCTTTTTGAAGTAATTGTCATGAGTCTGAAAGGCAGCATACGATCGAAACCTGTTGGGATCGAACACACCAGATGGGGAACGAGCCCGCTTTGGTCTAGGAGAGAAATCATCAATTTCAATGACATGTTCCTTCCCTTTGCTGCTTCCTCCTTTCACAGCTGATCTCTTGAATGGAGACATTTTCACTCTGCACTATGATTTAATACACACACAAACACCAAACAAGACAGCAAACATTATTAGCAATGTGTCAGTGCCATACCATGGATAATGAAGGAAACCCTAAACACTTGAAATTGAGGTTCAAAACATGACAATGAGTGTGTGTAAACAACCAACACCACAATAAGTACACAAGATAGAGATGATCAGTGTATGGACCAGCACAAACATACAGTATAATCCGAAAATCAGAAACCCATGTTCGAACATGATAAATCACAATTCACAACAACATCTTCACAGAACGAAAAAAATTGCCCAAATCAGGAAGTATGAAGGGTAAGGAAGAAAACCCATACCTTTTTGTTGAAGATTTGAGAGAAAATGATGCAGAAATGGAAGATTTTCAACGAGAAACTCGGAGTGTTTGTGAGAGTAAAATGAGGAAGACAATGAACAATCACACAAGTACAAGGGAAGACTGAAAAATAATTTTAAAATTGTCTTTAAAACGCAAAACACGCGTTTTTCGCGACTGGATCAAGTCGCCAGTAAGTCGCCAGGTTAAGCCGCGAAACACTGTGAAGAAAAGAAACTTGAGAATTTCTCTAAGTGTTTTTCGCGACTAGAAGGTCTACCCGCGAGATAGTCGCGATATGAGCCGCGAAATTCCCTGAGTACCTCTCGCGACTGGACCTTCCAACCGCGAACCAATCGCCACACTGACCCGCGAAAACTGGAAAACTCAAAATTTGGAAAAATTTTCTAAGTCTTTTTCGCGATTTGAGCATTTACTCGCAAGTTAGCCGCGACAAGTTTCTGAATGATCTCGCGACTGGGACAACTTGCGACTTAGTCACCAAAACAGGGCAACACTGTTTTTGAAAAATTTGACATTTTTGTAAAAGCAAAGTACTTTCCAAAAACAAAACAAAACACTCAAAAATCTTTTTGTGTTTGACCAACAAAGGTTGAGCATGTGAGAACACATTTAATCAAGTACAATCACACAAATGAATATGGCATTCATTGAACATAGACTTGTGTGTTGTGTGTGGATATCAAAAATGAGATAGTCCTTAGTCCAATGTGAAGCTTCAATGATCAATTCAATCAAGGCATACACAACTAGCACTAGATAATGTGACCTATCTCAATTATAGAAGCATGCATATATGACCTCCCACAAGAACTTGATAACAATTCTTTGAAGCTTTTCATTTGGCTCCATATTCAACATATCATTTGCCATTTTTGAGCAAAGAAAATCTCATTGTGAGATAGATGCCTGAAATTTTTGATATTTCAATTAATGAGTTAGCCTTTGGCTTTTTAGGCATCTTTCATACATTTTATTGTAGTCGCTTTCCCTTTTTCCTAGTCAAATACTAGTATGTGCGACAGGTTTTTGCAGCTCTATATCTCTTTTCATTTGGAGATTTACATTTAAAGAGCTCTTTTAAAGCATAAAAATAAAAAGTGGGAAGATATATAGGCATAAGTCTATGCATGTCTCAAGATCAACAAAACCATTCACTAATCATTCATGACAAGGTTGAAGATCTATTTACAACAATCACATAGATTTCAGAATTTCTTCCACAATGATATGAGTGCATGAGAGACAAGCTAAGCTCGTTAAATGCACAAAGCCATTAGTACAAAGGTACATGGCTAAACATGCTTTGAGACAAAACTCAACAAAGTGATCAAACTTTTTGGATTTTCAACTTTTTATGTGTTTTTAGATTTTTGACACAAAACAAATTTGACAAAAAAAATCAACAAAAAGAAGACAAACAAAAGACACACAAAGCAACTAAAAACACAATAAGATATCATGGAGGATTGAGTTTAAGGAATGATACCGACACCAATTGTCTTACGCAAGGATTCAAACCTTGGGCCATCAAGAGGTTTGGTGAATATGTCTACTTTTTGATTGTCAGTATTGATGAATTCTAGACATACTGTCTTGTCTTCTACCAAGTCCCGAATGAAGTGATATCGGATCTCGATATGCTTTGATTTGGAGTGCTGAACCGGATTCTTTGACAAGTTTATGGCACTCGTATTATCACAGAACACACACATAGTGTCTTGAGAAATGTCATAGTCATGCAATAGCTTTCGCATCCATAACAATTGTGCACAACAACTTCCTGCTGCAATGTATTCGGCTTCAGCCGTTGACAGAGATACTGAATTCTGCTTTTTGCTCATCCATGAAACCAAGTTATTTCCAAGATAGAAGCACCCACCAGAAGTACTTTTTCTATCATCAATGCACCCTGCCCAGTCAGCATCTGAATATCCTGCCAAACACTCATTCGAATCTTTTGTATACTATATCCCATAGTCAGATGTGCCATTTACATAGCGAATGATTCGCTTAACTGCTGTTAAGTGGGATTCTTTAGGAGCGGCTTGAAACCTTGCACAGACTCCGACACTGAATGCAATATCTGGCCTACTTGCTGTGAGATAGAGAAGACTGCCAATCATACTCCGATAAAGGGTTGGATCAACGTCAACACCGGCTGCATCTATGCTCAACTTTGCTGAGGAACTCATGGGAGTAGAGGTATGTTTCTTGGAGTCCAAACCAAATCTTTTGACAAGATTTTTGGCATACTTTTCTTGAGAAATAAATATTCCATCTCTCTGTTGTTTCACTTGAAGTCCAAGGAAGTAGTTCAACTCTCCCACCATACTCATTTCAAATTCCCTTTTCATTTCTTCCGAGAACTCATGAGCTAGTTTATCAATTGTGGATCTAAATACGATATCATCCACGTACACTTGAGCGACAAGAAGGGATTTTTCATCTCTTTTAACAAACAATGTGCGATCTGCTTGACCTCTCTTGAACCCACGATCCAATAGGTAAGTAGTGAGACGGTCATACCGTGCTCTTGGCGCCTGCTTCAACCCATACAAAGCTTTCTTCAATCTCAGTACATGACCCGGGAAGTGAGGATCTTCAAACCCCTTTGGTTGTTCAACGAAAACTTCTTCATTCAGAAAGCCGTTTAAGAAGGCACTCTTTACATCCATTTGGTACAACTTGAAATCCATGATGCATGCTATGGATAAAAGAATCCAAATGGATTCTAATCTTGCTACCGGAGCAAAAGATTCATCAAAATCTATGCCTTCCACCTGAGTATACCCTTGAGCCACCAATCTAAACGTATTTCTGATAACTTCACCATCTTCATCTGTTTTGTTCTTAAAAATCCACTTGGTGCCGATCACATGTGCATCTTCAGGCCTTGGAACCAATTCCCACACATCATTTCTAACAAATTGGTGTAGCTCCTGGTGCATAGACTCTACCCAATTCTCATCTTTCAGTGTTTCTTCTACCTTTTTGGGTTTAAATTGAGCAAGATAGCAGTTATATGTTACATGGTTAGCAGTATACTTTAGCCCTTTTCTCAAACGAAGTCCTTCGTTCACATCCCCAATAATATTACTTGATGGGTGATTAAGTGTCACTCTTGATGAAGGTTTCTTGGAAGTTGAGAGTTCCTCATCACGAGAAATTGGGGTTTGAATTTCTAGAGGAGTGAGTGGACTTGAGACTTCTTGTGTTGATCTAGTCTCTCTTCTTGATACAGGGGGTGTGGTCTCCTTTTCGGGTGTTACTTTCTCAGCATCATCACTTAAAGGCATATCATCATCATCCTCATTCTCCTTGAGTTTGAGCCCCTTTCCATCATCATCAATTTCCTTTTCAGATATGGTGTCGTCTATGACCACATTGATTGACTCCATCACCGTCTTAGTGCGCTTGTTGTACACTCTATAAGCTCGGCTATTTGTGGAGTATCCTAGGAGTATTCCTTCATCACTCTTAGCATCAAATTTCCCGGATTTTCCCTGTCATTTAGAATATAGCATGTGCTCCCAAATACTCTGAAATACTTCACCTTGGGTTTCTTTTCTCTCCATATTTCATATGACATCTTCTTTGTCCCCGCTCGGAAATAAATTCTGTTACAAATGTGACAAGATGTGTTCACAGCTTCAGCCCAGAACCTTTGAGGTATGTTTTTGTTGGGTAGCATGACTCTAGCCATCTCTTGGATCACCCGGTTCTTTCTTTCAACCACCCCATTTTGTTGTAGAGTCTTTGGAGCTGAAAATTCCTTCTTGATACCATGCTCTTGACAAAATTATTCAAATTTAGCATTCTCGAATTCCTTCCAATGATCACTTCTGATTTTGCCTATGGGAACTCCTTTTTCATTTTGCAATCTCTTGCATAATCTTTGCATTTTATCACATGCTTCAGACTTCTCTCTAAGGAATTCCACCCAAGAGTACCTTGAGAAATCATCAACTATCACCATAATGTATCTCTTTCCTCCTAGGCTTTCAGTCCTTGTAGGCCCCATTAGATCTACGTGAAGAAGTTCCAAACACCGTGAGGTAGCAATCACATTCACCTTGGGATGGTTTGCTTTTGTTTGTTTCCCCATTTGACATGCTCCACATATAGTCTTCTCCACCTTTCCAAACTTTGGAAGTCCCTCAACGGCCTCAAGTTTAGAGACTTTACATGCTTGTTTGAAGTTTGCATGTCCAAACCTGTGATGCCAAAGTTTCAGCATATCAACACGAGCACTTCTACACGAAATAGGTGCCATAGGCACTACTCCATAGCAATTATCAGTAGTCCTATTTCCCTCCAAGACTTGAATCCCTTTCTCATCAATGATTATGCACCTCTTCTTTGAGAATTGAACAAGAAAATCTTCATCACATATTTGAGTAATACTTAGGAGATTTGCCTTCAATCCTTTGATGTATAGTACTTCTTTCAACAAAGGTAATCCCGGTATTTCAACCGTCCCTTTCCTGAGAACTTGAGCATGACTCCCATCACCAAAAGTCACATAATCACATGCTTTCTCTTTAAGAGTCTTAAACAATGATTTATCTCCTGTCATATGACGAGAACATCCACTGTCAAGGTACCATAAGCATGAATTAAATACCTTCAATGAGGTGTGCACAAACATACAAGCATGAGACAAGCATTCTTGACCATCAAACAAAAATTCATTGTTATTCTCCATGCTTATTCCAGATTGAATTTTCTTTTTCAGATTATCAACCTTTTCACACAATGATCTATTTCTTCTTTTGTATTTCTCAATCAAAGAGTTAGACTCACATAGACTATTGTGAAGAATGTGGTTCTTGCTTTCAAAATATTTCAGCATGTGAATGAACATCCTAGCATGTTTCCTGGATTTAATTAGCTCTAAGAGTTCATTTTTAGAGTATCCCTCAAGTATACTCATAGAGTTATTATCACAAACACTTGAACGTGTAGACCCTCAAATACAAAAATACCAATACAAGCTATATAACAAACAATGTATGTGCGGAAAATGATAAATAGCTTATACCAGAATTGAGAAACAATCTAAACCATAAATAATCACACACACAGTAGTAATTAAATGGTTAAGATAAAGGGAAGAGAAATGCAAACACAAGGACAACACTCGATGTGTTATCGAAGAGGAAACCGAAGCCCTCGGCGTAAAACCTCTCCACCGCCCTCCAAGCGGTCAATAAACCACTAGAAAATGTAGTTGGGATACATGAACAGCAATAGACCCTCCAAGCCTAATCTAGCCATGTACCTAAGCCCTCCAAGCTTCCTGCTCCAACGAGGTTGCGCCGAACCTTTTTCTTTTCTAGCTTACCGGATTCCGCTATAGCCCATAGCATCAACCAATCACCATTGGTTTCTTCCCAAACTGCTTCCCTAAGCACCAAATGGACCTTCTCACAGACGTGGGTGTGGTGAGATAAGGATTTGGTAAATAACCTCTCAAGGGTATGACAATGGAGAGGAAGAGAGTAGAGGAATTTGTAGAGTCTCTTAGATGAAGATTGGGGATGAGGCAATCTTGTTTTTCTCTAGGGTTTTCTCTCACAAAATTCTCTCTGAAAGCTCTCACAATTTAGTGGGTATAAGGGTCTATATATAGTGGTGTGTATTTTGGAATACGAAGAATCAGTTTTTGCCAAACAGGGTAAACTGGTGGCTTGACCTCGCGGCTTGTCCAAGTCGCGAGTTCAAGTCGCGGCCTAACAGCCTTGCCAGCCTGGGACTTTTGTCCTGTAGTGCGACAGCTGGCGCGACCCTTCAGCTTCCCCTCGTGCATCTCACGTGCCAGCAGTTGGCGACTTGCAGCCGCGAGCCACTCGCGAGTCCTAGCCGCGAAACTCTGCCTTCTTGCACATATTTGAGTTTTTCTTCACATCTCCTCACACACTACCCTTACAATAATCCCACCTAAATACAGGGTTACTAAATGCTTAAATTACAAGCAAATTGGCACGGAATAAAGCCAACAAGATGGTTGATAAATTTTTCAACCTTACATTATAAATGATAAATTATTTCACATGATTTAGTCCTTACTTTTCCATAATAACATGATTTGAATAAGTTTAGAATAGGATTCTCACTTATGAATGTATGTTTTATTTGATTTGTTTCCAATTTGATAACAAATTTGACTTGGTAATTAGGTTTAATTTGTTTACAAAGTAAAATTTTTCCTTTTGTGCTATGATATTTTCTTATGAGATGTGTTTCATTAATGCACAATTGTGATAAGCTCATTAGGGGATTTCTCGATTGATTTAGGCTATGGAACACAATGAGTGGAGATTGGTCCACGGGCTAGGCAGCCTTAGGTGCATAACACTTTCCCAAGCTGTAACCAAATTTCGGATCTAGAATTGGTGTATAGCAATGAAGTCAGTACCGTACCGTATCGGCTGGTACAACTGAAATTTACCACACCGGTGGGTAGGCCAGTACAGAAATTCTCTTATTTCATCTCGGATTAAATATTGGCCATACTGCTGTTATTCCGACCATACCCTGATAAATACTAGATTCCGACCGGTAAATAGATTTCGAGCGAAACAAAAACATTTACCGACTTACCTTCTATACATTTTTGTTTTCACCTGATAATGCTTCTTTCTATTATCTTGTTCTCTCTTCTTCTTCTCCCTTTTCTTCATATTTTCTTTGTTTGTGACTTTCCTGTTTTCCACTTTTTCCAGTTTTCTTCCACTTTTCATTCTTCAGTTCTTTCTTCAAATCACTCTCTTAGCATTTGAGCGTCTATGTTTGTTTTTTCCTTTCCGTTTGTATTTTTAAAGCTTTTTTTTTCTTAGTTTTGTGTGGCCACGTGAAGAGGTAGAGGAGTTCTTCAACCAAGAAAAGAAAAAGTAATGTAATGCATTAAATGTGATAAGACTTATCTTGAAAAGTGAGAGTGAAAAAAAGATTTTAAAAATAATAATAAAAGATACTAAAGATAGAGGAAGAGAATAAAAACTAAAAAAAGTAGTAACAAATGTTGGCAGGTATACCTTGGCTTGTACATGTGCAACAACTTCGGATTTGAGTAAAAAAGAGATCTAGAATTTGCCTTATAATTTTTTTTTTTAAATGTCTAGTCAATTAAACAAAAATTCGCATTTATTGTTAATTATATATATATATATATATATATATATATAATAGCAATAAACTCGAAACGGTATATCGGTATTGACTAGTACCCGAAGTATATCGTATCGATGACCAAACCGTTACAGCCTTCAGTACGGTATTGATTTTCTTGGTGCATAGATCTCTGTAAGGGGCCCAAGTTGGTTTTTAGACCTAAATCAGGTAGCAACTCTCAACTCTTTGTGTTTTAGCCCACTTGGATATGGCATACTTCCAATGGCAACATCCCATGTATAAGGTAGTGAGCTCACATTGATGTAACAGTCAGTAAATAAATTTCGTAGTTGATTTTTTATCTTACATTTATATGTGGATATATTATTTTATAAAGTAAAGTAATTAAATTTATAGGATTCCTAATATCACTCAAATTTATGAATGATTGCGATGTGATGTGCTTTAACACCAGCATCCCTTTACCTCTGGAGTTTTGACCAACTTTTGGTGCAAATAACCAAAATAGAAATGAATTTGCATCATTGTTTTAAAAATCAGAATGGTCAAAAAGTCGAAAAAATGACAGGTTATCAGTTTTTTTGATTCTTGACCGATTTTTACCATATCGATTCTGGATTCAGTTCCTAGTTCAACTAGTTGAACTTGTTGGTCTAGTATGATTTTTAAAACAGTAATTTGGATTCAAAATTTGTATGATGACATAATATTTTTCACAATTTCTCTCATGTTCCACCTATATGTTTGGCCATATGCATTCTAATTCTACGTAACCCTTTTTTTTTTAGAATTAAGACTGTAAATATTATTGAATCAAAACTTTATCACGGGTGACAAAAGGAGAGAGAGGCCTTCAAGCACCTCCTCCAACCAAAATTGAGATTCCAACAAACCCTTTGCATTTTTCGCTAACTAGTGAGCTACTGAATTACCAAGGGGTTGTTTGGATTTCATGTTTTCCATCACTTATCACTCTGTTTTCATCACCCATAACTCAAAATTGGTGGGTCCCACGACAGAATGGTGTGTTTGGATTTGTGTTCAGTTTTTGTTTTCATCACTCAATTCTCTAATTTTTGAGTGATGAGTTAGTAAAACTAAAAACAACTTTTGGGTGTTTTCAAGTTATGGAAACTGAGTTATGATGGCATTTTGATAAATACACACATATTTGAGGGACCCACTATCAGAGAGTAGTCAAATCTGGTTAGACCTTCGGAGTTAATAAAATCAGTGGCCCTTTCCTTCTTCTTCTTCTTTTATTTTATTTTATTTTATGGGATTAGTGGTCCTTTCCTACAGCATGTCAAAAGATTCAGAGAATACACACACACACACACAACAAAGAAATATAAGAGAAAGATGTGTTACTATCAAAAGAATAATTCAGATGTTAAAACTTTTAAAAGACTAAAAAATATTAAAGAATCATAAGATTTACTTCCTATAAATTATTGAAAAAAAAATGTATTTGATTACACAATAGAGAAATATAAAAGAAACATTGATTACCTTCAAAAAAATAATACATGGTATCGTCATTGAAATCTTTTAAACATGTTCAAATATTGCAAAAACTAACACAAATTCAGATGTTAAAACTTCCTAAATGCCAAAAAAGATATATAATTAAAGAATAAGTTATTGAAACAATTCAAAAGAGAAATATAAGAAAAATAAAAAAGTACACGAATCCATAAAACAATAAGTTTTAAATTTTAAACAATCTAAACTTTAAACAATGAAAAACCATAAAATAAATTTTTTTTTTAAATACATGAAAACCCATAAAATAAATTTTTTTTTTTTTTTTTAAACAAAGTAGAGGAGAAGAAAATAACAGAAGAAGGGCTCATACCTATACTCGGCTTTAAAAAAAAAATATTGGAGTTTGCACTGCCTTTATAGTGTTCATGATTAACCTTACAAATTTGGAGATAAATGATCAATGTTTGAGTTTGAATTTAAGTTTGACTCTCTCTCTTATGTATTTGTGTATAAAAGAATACACAAATTTGTATGATTCAAGGAAAAGATGTAGATTACAAAGAAAGTATCAAAATATTCTCACAAAACCCAAACTCTAAATACACACTCAAAAGAGCTCTCTTACCACAAGGAGAAACCTTAATTTTCCCAAAGTAAATTGCCTCAGCTTGAACTCTATTACATTACAAAACCAATGTTGAGGCACAAAACATGTGTGTGTATATATATATATATATATATATATATCCGTGGAGCCTAATTATGGAATCCAAGTAGGACTTTTTTGATATGCATCCAGTTAGGACTTGAATTGCTTAAGTCGGCAAAAGTATTTTATATGGATTTCTAGTAACTTTGTTTCAAAAGGGTTTTAGTATGTAATGAAATTTCACACCAAAAAAAAAGTTAATTAATTTTTTTTAAATAAAATGATAATTTTATTTAAATATTGTGCTGGCATAAAAAATTTATATTATATTTAAATATTGTAACCGTGAAAAATTGTGAAAATTTCAGAAGTTTCGATTTTATATATTTGATAAGTGGTAGGACTGGAGTGAAATATATATAATGGCGTCTTAATCTTCTTTTTCATTATTTATCTCAAATAAAATAAAAAACTTTTCAATTATTGAGCAAAGATCTAAAAGTCAAAAGTACCAAATATCTTAATACAGATTTGATCATTGTGAATCTTTGATATGACTAAAATGCTGGAAATCAATAACGTATATTCGTAAAAAGAAATATTGTTGGGAAAAGTCTTGACCAAAAAAATATATATATTGTTGGGAAAAAAGTGTGGACGTAAAAAAACTGGGTTGCCACTTGCCCTGTGGCCCTGCCCATGTGTCTCTCCATCCGTCCATTGTCTTGGCAAAACAGGAAAGACAAATTGAGTGGGAGGTTACAAGATGACAGTCTATGTCACACTAGCTGAGACATCCTTGATGCTCAGTTTGTTTGTTTGTTTCTCTCAGTGTCAAGAACTCCTCCCAATAGCTTTCCCTTATCAGTATCTATTGATATATTGGTATCGGTGTTCTACTTACTGGTTATTGCACAGAGAGACACAGAAAGAGAGATAAATGGCCCGGGTAGAAACTGGTAACAGAGGAAGCAGGTGGTCCCTTCAAGGAATGACAGCCCTTGTTACTGGTGGAACCAAAGGAATCGGGTTCTAATTTCTCTGCCTATGCCTTTCTTTTTCCTTCTGTTTTTGTTTTTGTTTTTTGTTTTTTTTTTTTTTTTTTTTTTTGAGGGGGATTCTGTTTTTATAGCTTGGAATTGCATTCTTATTGAATATTTCTAGATATAGATAAATAAATTATAAATAGCCACATTTATAGAATTGTTGCAACTTTTAAAAAAAGTTTGATTGGATGAAAAAGAGAGAAGAAGGCGAAGCTTCTCATCTATCTCTTTTTTTTTTTGTGAAATTTGAAAATCTAATAGTTTAATTTCATGTTATCTATATTTTAAACATACATATCAAATTTCGTTCAAATCGAATGTTATTTACTATTCGATCAATAAACTTATTTTTTATACACAATTTTAGATCACAAAAATTTGAAATTTTAACATTTGTTTGATGGCAAAGCAATTGATATTTGATATTATTGAAATTTTGCAAGTATGAAAGATATAATAAAAACATGCAATCTAACGATATTATTTTCACTATAATATTATTTTCATATTTTGGTTGGATTTTATGTTTGCATAATTGGTTTTGTAGCTTCAATTAAAGCTTGCTGTTTCTCAAAAAAAAAAAAATTAAAGCTTGCTTGTTTATTAGGATTAATTTGTTGTTTATTTATTTGGCTAAATATCCAACCTGTTATTAGGAAGGACGTCTGGATTATACCATTTATCTCTACAGTATGAGTTTATGACTTTGACCCAAAAAGATTTATGGGTAAAATAAAAAAGGATCCAGTTATTGAGTGTCTATAATCATAAGGCATTTATTAATTGACTATTTTAGGAAAGTTTTAATATCACTTTTATGATAAATATTAAAACTATTAAAAAATCAATTACTTGTTTCTTTTATCATAAAAAGTTTCTAAAAATACTCCATAAACTAATGCCCTAAGATATTTGTTAACATTTTCCAATAAAAAATCACTCATTAAGTTTGGGGTAATTTTAGACACTTAAGAGCATTCGCATCTAGGTATCTAAAACAATATCTATTTTACATATTAAAAAATTACTTTATCTATTTTATTATACCATTTTACAACTCACCATACATTTCATTTCTTATTTTTCAACACTATTCACTTATTTATCATTTCTCTCTCATCCTCTCCAACTCTCTCTCTCTCTTCCACTCCGTTTTTATCTCTTCCTCTAAAACAAACCAAACAACACAACAACACTTAGCTAACCCACACCCAAACCAACAAGCAAGCCCACCACCGTTGAGAAACCCAAATCACACCACCCACCACCACAACCACTGATTCAAATTGAAACTTGAACCCAAAACCCAAACTACCTGGCCCCGCGAACAAAACCCAAAACTCCCAAAAATTGAAACTCAAACAAACCCCTAGTAGCAACCAAAACTCAAAAAATCACTGGAACAAGCCCAACAACCACCAAAACCAAGCCCAGCACCACCAATTCAAACCCAACCCACCAATTTAACCACTAATTCAAACCTAACACACCGATTTAAACCTATAAACCACTAATTCAAACCTAACCCACCGATTTAAACCCACAAACCACCGATTCAAACCTAACCCACCAATTTAAATCCATAAACCACCGATTCAAACACATCCTACAATCGCAAGCAAAACCTAGCCGATCCATCATCGTTACCACCACCACGCTTTCACCTTTGGTCCTAGAAGCTGCCGCCTACTATACTAGAGAGAGATCAAGATTTTAGTTTGGTTAGAGAAGCAATAGAGAGAGAAGATTGAGACTGGTTTGAGAGAGAGAGAGAGAAAGAGAGAGTTGGCCTAGAGAAATGTGAGAGACTAAAGAGAGAGATGAGATATTTTAATTTATTTGGAAAGAGAAAGAGAATAAAATAATATATATATCAGAATACAAACACAACTAAAATAATTCTTATCTTTAAGAAGTTATTGATCACGGTTGCTAAAAAACTTTAGTAATAGCCACCGAGGTAAACTAGGTTTTGGACGTGTGGATCTAAAATAGCAATTTGGGGGAGGGTTTTACCTCCCCCCTCCTCCCCAAATGCTAATGCTCTAACATAGAAT
This sequence comes from Quercus aquifolioides, assembly GCA_019022515.1. Taxonomy (NCBI): domain Eukaryota; kingdom Viridiplantae; phylum Streptophyta; class Magnoliopsida; order Fagales; family Fagaceae; genus Quercus; species Quercus aquifolioides. The sequence continues at coordinate 33,919,425 of CM032326.1, forward strand.
TTTCAAAAGCATCCACATTATCCCTTAAACACAAACTACACCTAACTTTGTTCGAGCTCATTTTCTCAAAAACTAATTTATGGTCGAATTAAGAAATAATTATCACAAATCACAATAAAATTTCACAGTAATTGTATTGAGGCAATTATAAGCACAAGATAATGTCTAGATAATAAATAGTTAATAAATAACAATCGAGGATGAAAAAGAAAGTAGAAGAAGATTTGAAGGAGCATGAGAAAGTTCAAACAATATTAAATGTGGTTTGTCCTTAGGGAAAAAATTAGATATTTATGAAGAGTTTGGGTAATGTTGCATTAGTCTAATCCTATTGAGTGAGTTTTGAATTTTACCCAAGATTTATTTATTTTCTCATCCGAAAATAAAAAGAATAATACACTCTTGGTAGATCAACAACAAGGAAATTATTTTTGAACACTCTAAATATTGTCATAATCATGCTCAGCTAGTAAGTTAATGTATTGCAATGAATTATAAGCTTTAGTTTTGCCAAAAATTTAATGATAAAAAAAAAAATTCCTTTCTGTAAGGTTTGTGTCTAAGTTTAGTCTCTCTATCTTACAATTAGTAAGAAATACAGTAACCAAATCATATCAACCTAAAGTAGTTAAACATAAAAATTCATCAATCTAAAGAATTAAACATCCACCAAAAGAAAGAATATATATATATATATATATATATATATATAGAGAGAGAGAGAGAGAGAGTATTGATCATTTTGTGTGAGCAAAATATGGATTGAATGGAAGAGAAAATAACAAATTTTTATAGTAAAACAATGGAGAGAAGGAGAGTCAAAATGAAAGGAAGATGAAGGGATAGAGAAATTGTAAAGTTAAGGTATAAAGTAGTGGGGAGATAAAAAGATAAAAGTAAGTAATTGTTGGAGAATGTGTAATTGTAAAGTGACAAAGTAATAAGGAGAAAAATAATTAAAAAGGAGAGAGAAAATATTGAAAATAGGTTGATGATATGGCGCTGATGTGACTCAACAAGAACGCAGCAACATTAAACGCTACGCTTTAGCTTTTAGATATATATAGATATAGATTTTGTGAAATTATGCTATGAAAGTTAATTATACCAAGCCCAATCCATGCCCTTCAGTTTGTACAACATAATTGTTAAATACAATACTTTGAACTAATATATTGTTGGGCTATGTGGAGTCTGGTTTATGTTCGATTCGGTATTTGACCCTGCCCAAATTAGAAGCATTATGACTTTAAATGAGACATTTTCTGAGACTTAGTCCAAGGAGTGGAGGTTTGCCCAAATTGACCCTATTGTTTTGGGGTATTTATAGGTCACTACAAATTAGGTTAGATGATTGTATTGAAAACCATCCCTTACGGTCGCCTTTATATTTTTTTCTCCTCGCTGCAACTCTGTGAACATAGGCACATTATCGAATCACGTATATCTTGTGTCATGTGATAGTTTTCTTGGCGCATATTTTTCCTCTATTTTTCATTTCTCACAAATTGAGGAATAATTAGGTTAAATTCCTAACATATATTGATGAAACCAAATTAATTTTGAACTCTTTCTCTTAGTGGTTTGTAAGCCATACTTTTAGGAAGGTTAATTTTGTTAACCATGATATAGTTAAATGTGTTCTTTTGTTTGGTCTTGAGATAGAGAAGGGACCATCCCTCCCCCTGTATTTTGTTTCTAATTCTCTGCTTTCATTGAATATTACATGTTTACCTAGAAAAAAAATCACTAAATACAATAGAATACACATTATTTAGTTTTTCTTTTTATTTGCTATTATTTACTACTACGTGTTGTGACTAGATATGCTGTTGTTGAGGAATTGGCAAGCCTGGGGGCGACTGTACATACATGCTCTCGAAATGAGGCCCAACTCAATGAATGTTTACATGAGTGGAAGATGAAGGGATTTCGAGTCACTGGTTCAGTCTGTGATGTGGTGTCTCGAACCCAACGAGAGGAGCTAATGAGCACTGTCTCCTACATGTTTAATGGCAAACTCAACATCCTTGTAAGTACTTTATTTCCTCTACATCACTGCGTTTTGCGTGGCATTTGAAAGCATACTCCAAAGATGATGAATTTTAAATGATCATTTTACATTCTTTTCTATACTAAAATCTTCGATTTCATTTTTAGAAGATCAATCTTTGATCAACAATTTAAATGGCATTGGAATATTACTTGGCCAGAGCCGCTTCATTTGTGCTTTTGCAGTTGATACATTCAATTTATAGTTAATCTAATACGGTTTTAGATAAACAATGTGGGAACAACCACATCGAAACCAACCTTGGAGTACAAATCTGAAGATTTCTCATATCTCATGTCTACGAATCTTGAATCTGCATACCATATGTGCCAACTGGCTTATCCTCTTCTGAAAGCTTCGGAAGCAGGAAGCATTGTTTTCGTTTCTTCGGTTGCTGGCGTAGTTGCCACAAGTGCTGGAGGATCTATATATAGTGCAGCTAAAGGTAATTTCTTTCTGCTATTTAACTTTTTATTGCAAGCTTATGGGTTATGAATTTTAGCTGTGACATCGAATAATGCGATCAGCTTCTGTCTGATATCTATTTGAAGGAGCGGTGAATCAACTTGCAAAAAATTTGGCATGTGAGTGGGCAAAGGATAACATAAGGAGTAACTCTGTTGCGCCATGGTTTATCAAAACTCCCCTGGCTGAAACTGTAAGTGTGCTAGTGCTTGAAGATTGTTAAAATCTGGTCATTGTTGAATGTCTTCGGGAGATAATAAGACATATGACACATTTAGTGTAATGCACACTCTCAGTAAACAACATTTGTAACAAGTAATCCTCTTTTGATTTTTTCATGTGCTAAGAAATGGGAACAATTTACCGAATTTATCCTTACTGCAGTATTCTAATATCTTGACTCCTTCAGAGAGGTCATTATCTGAGTTAGGTTCCATGAATCATGATAACCATGACAATTTATATTATCTTCTTTGCAGTATCTAAGCAATGAAAAATTATTGGAGGCTATTATCTCTCAAACCCCTCTTGGACGTGTAGGAGAGCCAAAGGAGGTTTCTTCCTTGGTGGCATTCCTATGCCTCCCTGCAGCTTCTTACATAACCGGTCAGACTGTTTGTGTTGACGGAGGGACAACTGTAAACGGCTTCAGCTTCCCATGAGCAGCAGAAAATGATGTTCAGACACTCCTTATTGGAATATGTTTTTGGTACTGCAAGGAAAAATAAATAAATACAGTTTACTAGTTCTGTCAGTAATTGGAAGAAAAAAAAAAATGATTGTAGCAAATGGGATGCACAAACCTCTCTCCTTGGCATTTTCTAAAATTATTGTATATCTATCTAAATCGTTGTCTTGTATTCTTACTTTTATAGATACTAGGTGGGGCCAAACGTGCGGGCTTTAGTAAAAAAACAAAGGTAATTAAGTTTAAATTTTAATTATATTTTCAACATTAAGGCAAAATATAAATCAATTGATTTTTAAAGTAATTTTTAAAATGCATATGTATTTTATCATCAAAAGGGACATTACATTGATTGCATCCGAAAGAAATACAAAGATTATAATAGCTAATATAATACATCATAACATAATTTATTAACAAAGTTCAAATATATACATGTGCTTTGAAATGCACCATAGTATAAGTATATAGGTTGTACATACTTCAAATATATACATGTTCTTTGGAAAGCACCATATGATAAATATATATGATGTGCAAAAAGAAACCCAAAATGTTGATTTCTAATAATAGACACATAATGGAGTAACAAAAATGAAGTAATGTTTTGATGACTTCATTTAGTTATATGAAAAGACAAAGTGATACATTATATATGAATAATGTATCTATTTGTCTTTTGTATGTGCCTATTTTTTTTTTTACACAGTTCCCAAAGGAGATGTCTTGCATTACATAGTTCTTTTTGAACTTCATTTTCATGGATTTTCTTGAGGTGAATCATGAATGGCAACGATGTTGAACTTATAGCGCGGTTCTGCAGGGGTGTCCAACTTTATTGCTCTCACTTGGATGAGAAAGTTCTTATCGGTGGAGAGCTTGACAAAGCTTTCAATATTTTTGATTCCATCCTATAACCAAATAAGTACACTTAATTAAACTAAAATAAGGATTTGATCAAACTTAAATTTAGAGACTCAAGTTCTCTCTACCACAAATCACAGAATGTAGGAAGAAAATGCAGGAAGAAATCACAGAATGCAGCAAGCAGAAAATGCAGCAACACGCAGGAAGAAATCACAGTATGTAGCAAGCAGAAGATGCGCAGCAAGCAGAAAATGCGTAGCAAGCAGAAAATGTAGCAACCCAGAAACCAGAAAATGCAGCAACCCAGAAAAGAAAACTCAACACAGACCAACGTAGAAACCCAGAACAACACAGAACAGTAACCCAGAAAACACAAGCAGACCAACCAGAAAAGAAAAAAACCTAGAACATCAACCCAGAAAACACTAACAGACCCAGAAAACACAAACCCACAACAGAAAATATTTTGGGATGGCTTTTATAGTTATTTTCAAAAAAAAATCCTAAAATTAGCCATACAAAGCGCAAATGAAAGAGTTTTTTGTAATTTATGCTTAAATGTTTCTATTGTGTCATAGGTTGTTTTCTTGATATATTAAACCATCATTCTCCATATACACTGCCTATTTCACAAAGAATGCTACTAGTTTGGCACCTAAAAAAAAAAAAATTATGAATCACAATGTTTGCAATTAAGACAAACCAAGAAATACCCATACAGCCAAAGTTTGGTCAAATTAAGGTTATAACAAAGACTAATCTCACACACTATACAATTATATGTACAATTTTCATAGACTTATACAATGGAATTTGTATGGATTACTCATTAACACCAAGAATACAATAACAGTTGTAGAAAGCTGTTTATAGATCTTACACACAATAGAAAGCTATCGCACACAAATCATATGTATTGATAATTTTCATAGACTTAAACAATGGAATTTGTATGGATTACATTTATTATTCTTATAAAGAGCCAAAAGGTCAAATCATAAATGATTTTTTTTTTTTTTTAAAAGAAAAAAGAAAAAAGAAAAACGGATAATGTCTTAAACCTTGTCTGGTTTGAGAAGCATAAATTATAATTTGACGATTTGTACTTCGATACTTTTGCAATTCCTTTCTATGCTCTCCAAGTAATAATGGGATGGAGATATTTGAGTACTTAGGTACTTTGGTTGGTAAAGAATCCGGATATGGATTGTTTAGTTGTTTTGGAGGACTTGCCATGGTGGATGGAAACAAAGGCAAGATGTAGGTTTGGAATGTGGCTGAGCAGCTTTGTAAGGATTTCAAGGGTCAAGAAGAGTGGGGGCTTGGACACTGACGGAGAGACCTGGGAGGAAACAAATAGACTTACCTGTAGGACTTGCTCGCCACTGTTTTTTTTTTTTTTTTTTAAATGAGTTTTTTAAGGGGTTTTTTAATTTTTTTTAAATCTTAATGAATTATTTATCTAAAATATGATCTGTTAATTTTTTTTAATTACTGATGTGGCACTATGCCAAATCAATTAAGAAGATGTCATGTCACTATTCCATTAGCCACATAGACAATTGTTAGGTTCTAAGGTCTTAGGATTTTATGTATTTAGAACTCTAATTTGTAATGTTGGCAAACCATGATCAAAACATTGTATTTAGTCTTGTTTAGGCTTGCTCAAAGTTGGTTTATTATTGTACAGTTGGAATCGAGTGGCTGCAGAAGTACTTGTGACTTTTGGCCTGGCTCGATCGATCGAAGAATAGACTCGATCAATCGAAAATCGCACAGGTTGAATTTTCTACAGAATTTCCAACTCAACCCTACTTCATTAAACGTTTAGGGTTTTATGTTTTTACCCTAGGTATATAAACAAAACCCTAGCCACGTTTTTGGAGGTTGTCCATATTGTATTGTTGCTCATATTTTCTGTTTGTGTGAATCTCTTGTGAGATCTTCGAGGAGCTTTCCTTCACATAAACTTAGGGTTGTCAATCTCTTGATGATCAACTTAGTTGCAACCATTGGAACTTAAAAGAAAAGCAAGCGGGGAGCTTGTAGCTGATTGAAGAATTCAAGAAAGAAGTAGTCCGTGGATTCGGAGCCTGCGCGTGGTCGTGTCAGGAAGTTCGTACTGGTGGGTAGCATTAGGAAGTCGAGCGGGGAGCTTGTAGTCCTTCTGTAAGAACTTCAATTCTTTCATAGTGAATTCTGTTATGCCTTGAGGATCGGTGGGTCAAATCCTCCCCAGGTTTTTACCGTGTGGTTTCCTGGGTGATCATATCTTGTGTTCTTTATTATTTCCGCTGCTTTATTTGTTTTATATACATGATATGATTATTTGATTGTTTTAACCTAGAATTGCTTAATTTGACTAAGTAACAACTTGGCTAATTAATCTAGGCTACGCAATTTGGTTGTTTTAGGGGTCTAAATAACCTATCAACAATAATACTAACGACAGTTAATAAAGGACTAACAATGCTCATTATTGAAACTTAAGAGACCAATAGCACTTACTTAAAACTTAAAGGACCAATTGTGCTTAATGGTTAAACTCATATTTTGTTATAAAAAGTAAAAAATTTATCTTTTAAATTTTCTGTCATGTTTGTATGTGAAAGTGAATAAACTATTTATTTAAAGATTAGCTATGATTGTTTATTACCTCTGTAGTCTCCTTCATTAGCTTAATTGCTGAGCATGATAAAAACTTTTTAGCCTCATCTCCAAATAGAGTTGCCATTAAATGTCCAGTTGCATCGTCCAACTTAACTTCAAGTCGACATCTAGAAGTTGGACAACGAAATTAATAATCAATTGGATACAAATATAAATTTAAGATTAACTGATTTTTTTTATCCATATCATTAGTGTTACAAAGGGGTTTTTAGTAGTGTACATACCGTGGATTTGCAACAGCCTTTTCCTTGCAATATAAGCATGAAAATTCTTCATTATAGTCCACACCAGTGGCTTTGTGACACTTACTGCAAGCCATGTACCAAAAATGTTGGTCCAACTTTGTAATGGATATTGTTGCATTTATCCAAAAGTTGGATCGTTGCATCAATTGATTGTTACAAATTTCCATTGTTTAGTTGATAGTTTTTTTTTTTTTTTAATCTAGACGAAAGAAACTATAGTAAGAGGTAGAAATAGATATCACCGTTTGAACCAAAGTTGCTATTAAAGCAATCTCGGTAATATTTTCTATTATTGGTGCTAGGGAGCTTGATGAAGCTGTGAGATAGTGCTTTTCAATGATTATCTCATTTAGCTGTTTTTCCTTTTCAATAGCCCTATGAAAAATAAAAATGCATATATTGCAAGGATTATAACAGTAAACGAATAGTACTGTTCCAATGACTAAAATGTTTTAAATTCTGATGTTAATTTCCATTGTATTCTATATAGAGGAAGAAGTTGTAATCAAATGAACTGCAACACAAGAGGCAACATTTATGAAAATAACACTGTGAACTTACAAATAAAATATAAAATAAATAAATAGAATGCACACACACATAAACAAAGGATAAACAAAACATAACAACAAGAAAAATGCATCATCTAAAAACTGATTATATTTCTTCACAAAAGACTTGCATCATTGCTCTGGCAATTGAAACCTTGATGCTACAAGCAAATCACATTGCTCTGGCAATTGAAAATTGAACAAGCAAAAATAAATGATTCAAAGTTTCTTGATTCCTTATCTCTATAAAATAGAAGCTGAAGATATACTTTGTCTTTTGTGTAGTGAGTAGAGCATTTTGAACCAGTTTCAACAAGACCGCTAATGGTGAAATTAAGAAGTTAGTTAAATTTCATGAATTAGATTACAAACAGCATAATCAAAACTTATTTTCTATACTAATAAATACATTAACATTGGCCATTTGAGTTTAAGCCAAAAAAATAAATAATTTTGTAACTCCATACAATTACTATTAACGTTCCCATTAAATTTCTAAGGTATAGCCAATTATGCACCTTGTTTACAAGGTATAGCAGGTGATAGCATAGCAATATTATCACAAATTATATTGAAAATTCGACAGGTAGCTAATCTATATTATACACATCAAGAATTAAACTTTCTACAAATCCACAAAGGAAAAAAAAAATCATACAAAGATCTAGAATGAACCAATAAGCAATACAAAGCATAAAAATTAGACACTTGGCAAAATTGTATTTATTAAAAAAAGAAATCTTGAAAATATAAATCAGAATTGAACAATTTGACTTCATTACCTCTGAAAACTCCAAGAAATTCACAATAACAATAGAGGTAAAGATATAATATTTTTATATTGATTAATATTTTTATATAGAAGGTTTCCATTAGTATTACAGATAAGCCTCATGGCCTTTAACTGTCATGTGAAGTTAGAGAAACATTATATAATTAGTAATGATTTAAGATAGGCTTGTAAATGCAAAAAAACAAATAAAGTAAAGCAAATATATAACATAATCGAATGATGATTTTCAATTAGTTGGAGATTTTTAAAAGTATGATATACACAAGGTGTTTGGTTGTGTATAGAGGTAAAAAAATAAAAAGGGAAAAAATGAGTCTATTTGTTTTAGTAGATTGTTGATGCACATCAGTCCTAAAGTTTGCTAAAGACTAATGCATTTGTAAATTGAATTGAAGTCATTTTGCTCAATGCTTTAAAAGTGGATATTAATCACTTATATGAAGTAGTAAAGAATTTAAAAGAGATGCATAATGTACCAGGTTTGTAATGCAGTTGCTTCAGGAATGTGTGGATCAATGATGAAGGAACTTGATGATCTTGTTGAGAGAGACAAACCTGTGATAGATAAAAATGTTAGGGTAATGAGCAATTACTAAGCCAATATTTTCTTCTTTTTTGAAAAGACTTCACCATTGTGGGAAACAACTTTTAATCTGATTGCCATAATAATAGGTCTAGTAGTGATAATCTGTGCAATGGCAGCTAATTCATTGGTAACAAATTGATCCCACATTGTCAGAATTATTGGTTTCAGCCTGTAATGTATATACCAATTGATAGCAGTCAAAATTTTCTTTTTCCTTATAAAATAATCAAAATTTTAAATGGAATAAAATTATACACATGATATACCATGATTAGTGAAGTATAAAATGCAAATAAAAAGTGAGACAGAATATTTGAATTGATATAATATGAACATTATAATATATTTCAAATATATACTTTTTTTAATAGATAGATAGTGAGAGAGGAGAAGGCAAGTTTTAAACCATAGACAGGATCAATACAAAATATATTATTACCATTGAGCTATCACTTGAATTCTTATAGTTTAGATGCATACATTTGCTTTAAAAGGTACATCATAAAGCTAAGTATACATGCTGTCAAAAAAGCTTCCATCTTTGAATCATGAATCGCTACTTTATGGCTCTATCTAAAACTTTTTCTTTCCTTATCTTTCCTTTGTGTGTGTTTGTATGTAGATAATTTGGTGGAAGTAGTGCTACATTAGCAAACCATGTTGCATGCAACTAAAATGAAACTTCTGTTATTTTCTTTATTCACATCATGATAAACCTTTCTAGGAAAAATCTTGAAACTTAGCATAGCACCATGTGCAAAAGAAAACACCAAGAGCCAGAAACATTCCCTTTTATTCTCTACTGTGTTGAGTGAGAAAATTGTTATTCCTCCATTTATCAATCTTGAAAAAACTCACAAACAATCCTCCATTTATCAATCTGAGTCTTAATTAATCCGTATATTTCCATATAAAATAATTTTTTGTTGTCATCCACGTTCCCCTAAAAAAACTATGTATTAGTATAAATAACATTGTTTGAGATTGCATATATTGCAATCGTTGGAAAACCAAAACAACATAAATCTCCATACAAACAATGTCCACCAATAAGGAGAATAAATTCTAACAATGCCATGGTTTTTTTACCAATTAAATAAGATTATTCAGGTAGTTCATAATTTTCAAATAATAAAGTACTTTGGCTTTCAGTTACTTATCAAAAAGAAAAGTACGTACATTTCAGTTGCCCTTTTCAACTCACACCTAAATCATCATATGTCATTAATGAATTCTCTAATTTAGCATCTTACATAACCCATGAAGTACAAAAGGCACATACTTTTGAAAAATTTGCGATTATAAGTTTTTGCTTTCTTTTGTTTCATATAAATATGTTCTTTGATTTAAATGTTATAGCATAAAAATAATGGTATTCATCATATGTCATTAATGAATTCTCTAATTCAGCATATTACATAACCCATGAAGTACAAAAGGCACATACTTTTGAAAATTTTGCGATTATAAGTTTTTGCTTTCTTTTGTTTCATATAAATAAGTTCTTTGATTTAAAAGTTATAGCATAAAAATAATGGTATTCGACACTGCAAATACAGAAAATCAGTGAGTACTCAGTAAACACATTTTGAAAATAATAATTTGATGGAAAAATGCATGTGCGCAGCGGAAAATTAACGGATCTACATCGTTCAAAATTGATAACATGCACTAAGTAAAATTCAGAATTTGAGAACAAGAGAGTGTACCTTGGTGTGGTGAACTTCAAAACAAAGATTGTAAGCACTTGGGAATACTTTTAATCTTCACTCCAATTCCACTAACGCCCAAGATGTGTGGTCTCTCAATCAATTATATGAAATGTTCAAGAGAGAATTTGAGAGTGTCCAACACTCACATACATCTGTATGTTTCTCTCCTTATAACTAATTATCTAATTAGGCTAGCCTTTTGGGCTTTTCCAATTGGGCTCTAGTATGTGGCTTGGAGTGGGACCAAAAGGGACCAATAAGACACTAGCTCCAATGGGCCCTAGGCTTTTCTATCAACTCTTGACAAGTCCAAAGTTACCATTAACTATATTTAATACCACTATATAAATATAGTTGCACTCTAGGCCTTATCTATAAATTATATCCCAAGACTTTATTGTACATACAACCCCTTCATAAAATATTCGTAATAATACAAAGTCATAAATGTAGACTGCCACTTTGTAAATTACTACATCTTAATCCTTAAGTACCCAGTTTAATCCTGTTCGATTTTTAGACCCCTTAACCCAACCAGATTAACTTAGTTAATTAGCCAAGTGATTAACTTAGTCAAATTATGCAATTCTAGGTTATCACAATCAAACAATCATATGAAGTATATATAAAGCAGCGGAAAAGTAAATAACACAATGATATGATGACCCAGGAAACCACACGGTAAAAACCTGGGGAGGATTTGACCTAGCTATCCTCAAGGTAAACTTGAATCCACTATCTTGAAAGAATCAAAGTTCATACAATAAGACTTACAAGCCCCCACGCTCGACTTCTTATTGCTACCCACTAGTAGAACTTACTGACACGACCACGTGCAAGCTCCGAATCCACGGACTCCTTCTTTCTTGGATTCACCACCAGTTACAAGCACCCACGCTTGTTTTTCTTTAAGCTTCAATGGCAGCAACTGAATTGATCATCAAGGTGTAGATAACATATCCTCCTTGAAAACCCTAAGCTTTGTGTAAAGGAAAGCTCCTCTACATCTCAAAAGAGATTTACACAAAATAGCAATATGAGCAACAAAGAGCTTAGAGAGGTTTGGGTACAAAACCCTAGATACAAAAGAGGCACTCTCTTCTCTCTCTAAAAAGTCTCAAAAACGTTTTAGGGTTTCTCTTATATATAGGAGTGTTTTACTTGAACCCCAAGACGTTTAAGTAGAGTTTGGGCTGAGCTGGAACTTTGCAGAAAATGCATTTTGCCCAAGATTCGATTGATCGAGCCTAAACTTCGATCGATCGAGCCAGGCCGAAATGCACTAATACTTCTGCAGCCACTTGATTTCAACTTTACATAAAAGACACAACTTTAAGCAAGTCTAAACAAGACTAAACAACCTATTTTGATCATGGTTTGCCAACAATACAAAGTAGAGTTCTAAATACATAAGTTCCTAAGTCTTTAGAACCTAACAAACTCCCCATTTGGCAATCCGTGACAAAACACAAACTAAAAGCTCAAAGTTTACAAAGTAAAAGCCCTTTACAAAAAACATGCTCATAACAACAAATCCAATCCTAACTACTATCTATCAGCTGCAAGTGTAGATAGCAGTAAAATTGAATCAACCTGTATATTTCCTGAAATACTAAACAAAACGTATAAACGCATGTGTGACAGAAAAACAGTAAATCAAAATTAAATTCTTGACCTCACAAAACACAAAACAAAGAAATATATCATGAATAATTCATAAATATAAATCAATGAGCAGTGAAACAAGAAAAAAAATATATCAAAATAAATTCTAACTTTCCCCCTAAGTTAGATACATCAAAAAGTTTTTATATTCTCCCCCTAGACAAAACAAACTGGTCATCTATGTCTCCCCCTTTTTGTCACGTATTGACAAAGACTACCTAATCAGAAGGTAGACAGAAAACATACGCAACAGAGTAAGAGAAAATAGAGACAACTCCCCCTATGAAGAGCAACAACTCCCCCTAAGAACCACAAAGGTTAAAAAAAAATTTCTCCCCCTATAAAAATAGGAAAAACAAAACAAGTTTTGGGAAAAACAATTTTGGGAAAAAATAAAGGGGGTGGGGATAAATAAAAAGACACAAACCAAGTTTTTTTTTAAAAAAAAACTAAGTTGATGATACACATGAAGAAAAAATTTTCTCTTTTTCAATAAAATGTAAACATGGCACTATGTGACCCATAAACAGTTGCATGAGTAGAGAAAATATTTACACATTGATTATCCATCATATCTCTTAAGAAAAATATTTTCTACAGTTCACACATAAAAAAGGCATATACTAGAAAGTACATAGCTCAAAAATTAATCAATCAATTTTTTGATCAAGTTGAGTACCCAATGTAGCAAAGTGTATGCATGTTATGTGTGAAAATAATGAGAGATATGACTGCAAAACTGCAAGATGGATACAAAAACAATGCAATGCATGTGAATCCTAAACACAAATGATGCATGAAAAAAAATTTGGTCAAAAACATAGAAACTGAAAATTTTTCAGTTACGATCGATCGAACATCAATCGAGTCAGGCAAACTCAAACCAAAAATTTTAATCTCAATTTCGATTGATCGAAAAACAGGTTCGATCGATCGAAAGTCTGGAAAAATCAGATATTTGAAAAACAGAGCATTTTAATGCAGAAACTCCTCAAAGCACATTGTTTTAAAAAAAAATGCATGAGTATGAGACGAAAAGTTTTTCAAAAACACTTGAATTCAACCCAGATCTTCCAAAATCAAGATTTTCAATCAATTTGTCCTCAAAGCGCAAACATTAAACACATTTTGCATTAAAATCAAGTAACTTTTAATCTTGGATGGCCACAACAAAATCACACACAATATAATGTACCAAGTTTAGCAAAGAGTAACTTGTGTAGTGTGTGCAACTAGCAAAAGCTTGAGATACATGTGAAGTGATATGTGAATAGCAATCAATCACAAAGTCTACAAAATTCATCACATAGAATTTGAAAGAAACTATCACCTAAAGAGTTACATCATATAACTCCCACATCTCCTAGAACATAAGCTTGCAATCATGTAAGTTTCTTGAATTTTGCCTCATATTATACACACAAATTTTAGTTGTTCAGAAACTTATTAAAAAGCCAGGATAATGTACACACCAATTTTAATTATGTGATTTGGCATCAAGCCTAATAGTACACACCAATTTTAAGCATTAAGCAATTAAACCGAGGCTACACCTTATGTTCTTTTTGTGCATGTGCTACACTTTCTCGAGCACAAAATCTTACGATATACACTAAGGTGTTCATGATTGGCTAGTGAACAGTGGTGAGATGGTTATTTATGCCTTTCTCATAAGGATCAAGTCCGACAGTCAAATAACATGTGACTTCAAGATTAAGACAAAGTGATAAACACCATAAACATCTTTCCCACACAACATGCAATACAAAGCTCAAACTAGTAAAGTGAAATAAATAAGCTCATCAAAACTAAGCAAGGTACATAAACATGTTATGTAAAGATAATATGGCCAATCCTTGATTATAAATCCAAGATGTGAAATACAAAACACAAAAATCTTTTTGGTTTTTTTAAAAAAATTATGACCAAAAACAAAAAGCACACATTATGCTAAATGAACAATGCAAATGCAAAACATGACAGTGCTTAACTGAGTTATAGAGGGTACAAAAACAAGAAATATCAGTTTCTTAATTAACCCTTGAGTACAAGTACAAACTAGTACATACTCACATAAATTCAGAAATAGCTTAACACAAACTATTCAAGTTTCTCCACAATATCAAGCATGTTCTAAATCAAGAGAGAGATATCATAATTCATGTAATCCTAAAAAAAAAAAAACAAGACACAAAATAAAATATTTTTTTCTTTTTTGAAATTTTTCAATGTTTTTGGATTTAAAAAAAAAAAACTAAAAAACAAAACAACCAAAAACAAAAACAAAACATGTCCACAAACAATTGAAAGAATTAAATCAGGGACAAGTTAGCAAGACTCACCTTGGAGAATCTTTTCTCACCCATATAGCACGAGTCTTCGGCTTTGTAGGTGAAAATCCATGTGAAGCAGAGTGTATTTGAGGGATTACACCAATCTTCTGAGAAAGACTGAAATCCTGCAAATTTCTTTCATAAGCCAACAAGCTCAAATTTTTCAAAAGCATATGAAACAATTTATTTGGACTTATGGCAGGAGAAATATCATCACATATCCTAGATTGAAATACAGAATGTTTAAATTTCAATTTATGACAATTAGGACGAATGTGACCGGAAACACCATAAAAGTGACAAACAGGAACAAATTTAGGAACATCAATATTCCTAACAACAAATCTAGTCTCAGATTTCGATTTTTGGCTCAACAAAGAACAATTTGGTCTAATATGACCAACAACACCACAACGGTGACAGGTAGGCACAAAAACAGATTTATTATGCTCTTTAACAATAGGTTTAGACATAGGTTTAGAAACTTCAGCGTCTACATCAGAACTTTTACCTTTGTCTAACCTAGCAAAATAATCCTTTTCTTTATTATTTCTCTTGAAATGAGGGATATAAACTTTCTCAGTTTTAGGCTTAAGAGAAACAGAAACACTTCTGTTATCAACACCAGGCTTGGTACTAGTCAAATTTTCAATTTTAACTTTAAATTCAACTACCTCTTGTTCCAAGCTTTTCATCTTCTCATCTTGAGAGGAAATTTGATTTCTCAAAAATTCATTCTTTTTGTTAGATTCATCTAATCTAACAATCAATTCCTCTATTTCAAGATTAGCCAATTTTAACTCTTCTTTAAATTTCTTAGAAATTTTCAAAGATTTAGATAATTCCTTACGAAGAGTTTCACAGACATCAATAAAATCAACAGAAACAACAGTGTCCTTTTTATTCAAATCATCACAAACATGAGCAGAAAGACACTTTAAATTATCCATGATAACAGGGGTCAAAGATCAGCTCTTAGATCAAAAGATCTAAAAAAGAAGAGCTACCCGCTCTGATACCACTTGTTCGATTTTTAGACCCCTTAACCCAACCAGATTAACCTAGTTAATTAGCCAAGTGATTAACTTAGTCAAATTATGCAATTCTAGGTTATCACAATCAAACAATCATATCAAGTATATATAAAGCAGCAGAAAAGTAAATAACACAATGATATGATGACCCAGGAAATCACACGGTAAAAACCTGGGGAGGATTTGACCTAGCTATCCTCAAGGTAAACTTGAATCCACTATCTTGAAAGAATTGAAGTTCATACAATAAGACTTACAAGCCCCCACGCTCGACTTCTTATTACTACCCACCAGTAGAACTTACTGACATGACCACGTGCAAACTCCGAATCTACGGACTCCTTCTTTCTTGGATTCACCACCAGTTACAAGCACCCACGCTTATTTTTCTTTAAGCTTCAATGGCAGCAACTGAATTGATCATCAAGGTGTAGATAACATATCCTCCTTGAAAACCCTAAGTTTTGTATAAAAGAAAGCTCCTCTAAATCTCACAAGAGATTTACACAAAACAGCAATATGAGCAACAAAGAGCTTAGAAAGGTTTAGGTACAAAACCCTATAACAAAAGAGGCACTCTCTTCTCTCTTTAAAAAGTCTCAAAAACGTTTTAGGGTTTCCCTTATATATAGGAGTGTTTTACTTGAACCCCAAGACGTTTAAGTAGAGTTTAGGCTGAGCTGGAACTCTGCAGAAAACGCATTCTGCCCGAGATTCGATTGATCGAGCCTAAGCTTCGATCGATCGAGCCAGGCCGAAATGCACTAATACTTCTGCAACCACTTGATTCCGACTTTACATAAAAGACACAACTTTGAACAAGTCTAAACAAGACTAAACAACCTATTTTGATCATGGTTTGCCAACAATACAAATTAGAGTTCTAAATACATAAGTTTCTAAGTCTTTAGAACCTAACAAATCCTTTTAAGTTATTCATCATATATTTATGAAATCCAATTCCATAAATATATACTTTAGTAATTTCTTACTAAAGTGGTTAGGCCTAACTCTCTGAATAACAAACCCATTAAACTTATCTCAATGGAATATTTTGTATCTCTATTAAGAGACTATGAATTCCATCTTGAGAATATGTGTTCCATCAATACTAAATGTGGCTGCCCAACATATTGAGATTTTGACCGTTACTTTAGACCTCACTCCTAATTTATCAAAGCAACCTACACTTATGATTAGGTCCACTATTCTCTCAGGATTAAGAGTTCATGCAAATATAAGTCGTGAGATTTATTATTCATTTAACAGTCTTTTGGAGAATAATAAATCTCACAGCGGTCCAGTTCAATATGTCTTAACTCTTAAAACATATCAACACATCAACTAGAAGTCTCCACTTCCATGATCAAGACAAATCATCTTAGTTGATATGTTATAGTCTTCGCAGATGAAATGCCCAATTTCATCATCGACTACGAACTAAAATTATGAGTTTACAAAGAACTTGTGACTTATATCTTCTGTTACTAAATCACATAAATCACATACTATGCATCTCATGGACTATATGATAATGTTCAAATATTCACGTTACCATTATTTCAGATAATAATAAAACAAATTTATTAATAATAATATTAAGTCATACATAATGTCATACATAATATCACACTTAATATCATACATAGCATCATACAATAGGATTTAAGGGCACTAATCCTAACATAATTCCCAAGCAAACTGTGATAGCAGAACATTTCCTCAAACGCTTGGTGGGCACATACACAAGAAGTATCTTTCAAATTTAACCAGAGGTATATATATATATATATATACATATATTATAAATTCCTCAATTAGAGGTATATTAAAACCCTCAAAATAAATTTAAAGTTCTTGAATGCATTTTATTTTGTTATTATGTGAAAGAACAGTTTAAAAGTGTTGGTTTATACATGTCTTTTTATTAATAACATTAGTAGCTGATTTAGATTGGCTAGGTATAAAAATTTGAATCAAAAAGAAATCCATTGTGAGAAAAGATAGAAGAAATTAGTAAATCTTACAATTGGTCAGTTAGAATGACTTCCTGGATCATTGATGAGCCATTTCTAGTTTGTAGTTGTTGAGCTGGGCACACATCAATTGCAACAGCAATAACATCTGAAATAAATAAATGTCATATTATTGTTGGTTAATATTAAACTAAAGAAGAGGTATGAGAATTAATCTTGCAATTAATTTTTTTGATAAGTAAATTAAATTAATATTCCAATTCTTAATGACAAGTGCAGAGTAATCCATATGTTTATGGAGCTCGGCAAAAGGAACAAAGCCAAAGGAAGGTGCAGGAAGTGATGAATCATCATTCGATATTTCTTCAATCAACATAGTTGGATTGATTGTCCATTGATAAACATTATCAACAATTCGATGCTCTGGTTTGATTGTTTTGACAACTGCATTATGGATGTAGTATGTCCTTGTTATGTGTAACAGATGGTCAAACATGTCAATCTCACGTTGATTAAAGATAACAGCCTGTACTTTATTTCCCTATATAAGTAGAATTGTTAGATGTGAGAGGGTGAAAATCAGCATCTATCTTACAAGCACTATTACATAAAATTTTAAAAATAGATTGTTAATTTACCTGGCTATCAGCCAATATGAGCCTCAAATATTTGGTTGGGCTTTGCATTGATGTATGTGCCATTGTCTTTTTAGCAACAACAACCTTCACCTTCCAATTTCTAGTTTTTGGATTAATGTCTTTAATAGAATTATATAGTTTGCGCATCCTATTGAGTTAACAATGGAAATAAGAAAAACAATCATTAGCTATAGTTAATAGTACAATATTTAATAAGAATGATCTGGATGTTGATCAAAATGATAAGTACCAAGCAAAAACATATAAGGAGATGCAAATGTAATAAAAGCAAATTAAGGAAAGAGAGAGAGAGAGAGAAGCTAAGCAAATTACTTGGTTTATTTGAAATAGCTTTCAAATATGAAAATCAATTTACCAGCACTAATAATTCTCTATAGACAATGTTCTTTGTGCAAGTGT
This sequence comes from Quercus aquifolioides, assembly GCA_019022515.1. Lineage (NCBI taxonomy): Eukaryota > Viridiplantae > Streptophyta > Magnoliopsida > Fagales > Fagaceae > Quercus > Quercus aquifolioides. The sequence goes on from CM032326.1 coordinate 33,938,121, forward strand.
CATTAGAATCATCAATAGAAGTTGGTCGAATAAGAACTTTAACGGAATTTGCAGTTTTTGCTCTAGATAATGCTACATAGAGTTGTCCATGAGAAAAAACTGGTTGAGGTAAATATATTCCCACATAATCTAGCATTTGTCCCTGGGCTTTATTTATTGTCATAGCAAAACTTAGTCTAATGGGAAACTGGGTTCTTTTGAATGGAAATGGTTGCTTTTCATTTTGAAGAGGCAAAAATGGAATCCTTGGCAGAAAAACTCTTTTACCACGATAATGACCTACAACAATTTCTGCATCAATTACATTTGGTTTAAATTGACAACAAATCAATCGTGTTCCATTGCATAATCCTTGAGAGGGATCAATGTTTCTAAGCAATATGACAGGGCAATTTGGTTTAAGCATTAATTCATGTGGAGGGAGTCCACTTGGTGTTAAACTATTTAAGAAGTTTTCTTGTAGACCTTGTTCAGTTCTATCTATGGTCTCATCAAAGCTATAATATCGGGTAACCTCACCCGGAAACTTTTTTATTAGCAAGTTATTTATCTCATCAACACAATCATTTTTTGGTGTTAAAATAGCTCTATTAATCATAAGGTTTAAATTTCTTGGATAGTCATTTATATTTAAAAATATAGCATCTATCAAAGCAGCTAAAGAAGTCATGTCATCTATGTATGGTATAATCATGGTAGTTGGGAGATTTATTGTATCATCAGTAACTATTTGTTCTGTTTCATTTCCTACTCGTAACAAGTAATCTGAAAATGTAGGATCTAATTGTGCTCTCATGTTTTCAGTTAATTTGATCTTTTCTAATGTAGGCCATAAGTATGACTTGACTAAGCTAGCATCAATTGTTTCTTGTCTTGATGCTTTTGGAACAACAGGTAAGACCTGACGGAAGTCACCTCCAAATACAACTTCTTTGCCCCCAAATGGTAACTCAGATTCATTTATATCTTGTAGCATCTTATCTAGAGCTTCTACTGTTTGCCTTCTTGACATTGGTGCTTCATCCCATATAATTAACTTTGAAGCTTGTAGAAGTTTGGCTAGTCCACTTTGCTTGCTAACACAACAAGTTATACTGTTCTCAACGTCGAGAGGAATCTTAAATCGTGAATGTGCTGTTCGACCCCCATGTAGTATGGAAGCAGCCACTCCTGATGATGCAGTTGCAAGAGCCATAAGGTGTTTTGATCTTATTGTGGCAAGAAGAGTTCTGTAAAGAAAAGTCTTTCCTGTTCCACCAGGCCCATCAATAAAAAATGCCCCAGCTGTATTTGAGAAAACCTTTTGTAATATTCTTTCATATGCATATTTCTGTTTTGCATTTAGTGATTCAGCTGCAAGTAGATCTTCTTCTGAAATTGTTATCTTTATTTCATCATGAATCTCCCTTGATCCCATTTGATCTTCATCAAAAGTAACCTTAAAATCAACCAAGTTATAACTATTTATATCTTTTCCCATTGATTCAAGTGTGGAAGCAATACTTTGTAAGACTTTTGTTCTAACATTGAGTACAACACCATTGAGTTGTCTAAAGTCCTCAAACATCACTTGTTCTATAATAATTTGGGGTTGCTTGGATTACAGTAGACTAATATTGTAGCAAACGAACGCCTCAAACTATATGGCATTTGATACATAGATGCTTCTTCCAAGAACTTCTCTATACTATTGTCAGCTTCTAGCAGTCCACATAGCAAAGCAGCTTCACGAAATGTTGAAGCTACGACACCACCAATAGTTTTTAAGTCTTCAAATGATGTTGGTCCTCTCATGTGATTCAACAACAATCACAAATAATATCTTTCACCTTCAACAGGATTTACTGCAACAATTCTACCAATCACATTTTTCTTTTTTCTTGGAGTCCATATTTTATCTCATTGATTCCATACAAATTGCTCAGGAAATTCTTTATACAATAGCTTACGTGCATTTTCATCTATCTTATTTCTACAAAAAAATTCAGCCAGCATTGATCTTGAAGAGGAATCATCTCTTAGAACACGACTAAGATTATCATATTTTCTAAAAGTAACAAAGTGTTGGTCTTCAAGATGTAATTGTAAAATATAGACTGAGGGATACATCTCATTTAATTCAAAACCATAAATTCTCCACATTGCTTCAGGGGGAGTTATCCAACATGCTGATTGAAATCTTTCAATTTCATCTATATCTTGTGAATTATCTTCTGGAGTAACATGGAAAGCAACACGATCATTCCCCTTATATATATATATATATATATATATATATTTGTATAGATATTTAACCGCTTTGATTGTTGATGAACATATCTCTACATTTATATGGCAATCAAATTTTGCAAGCAGGTAAGCATTATATGGTACAACTCAATGGTTATCTAAATCTTTTCCCCTGACCTTAATGCTTGCACCATCATCTCGGCGTCTATATTTGGGGAATGAATCATTGCCTACAGTAGTTTGCTCACAAAAATCTCTTGGATAATGGTTCTTGCACCAACCAGTTTTTTTCATACAAATGTTCTCCGGATTAAGAGCACCACAAGGACCATGCATCATGTTCTTCATAACAGCTGAATATAGGTGTGGGTTTTTATCTTTGTTTGGAAGTTCTACTAATACAATATTATCAAATGTTTCAGGCGCAATAATTTCCAATCTTTCTTTAATATGATTAAGAAATACGCATGTGGAAGTCCTCTTTTTTGATTCTCAATTACATATACATATGCAGCAACCACTCCAAATACTTATTTCTTAAATAATTCAATTTTCAGCTCCTCTAATTTTGCTCTAAAGACTCGGGTAATCAAATCAGGTCGATTTTGTGCTTCTTCTCCTAATCGTAATTCTTGTTTAATTTTTGGCCAATTTGGGTTGCATGTCATAGTGAGAAAAATATCTGGTTTTCCAAAGCACTGCACCAATGCCATTGCATCCATGTACCTCTTTCGCATATCCCTTGGTCCACCTATGAATGAAGCTGGCAAAATTATTCTAGGTCCAACTTTTGAACCACGCGTTTCACCCACATGAATGCTATCAATAATGCCTTGATAGGCCTCAGCTCGAATCTCATCTTGCTTGTTTAAAAAGTAATCTAATCTAGTTGTTTCAATTTTGATATACATGTCAACAACATATTGTTGAAAGACCTGAATGCAATAAGATTGATTTGATGAAAACTCTTATTTGTAATTTATAGCAATAATATTCATGACATGAGACCACACCTCTTTTCTTCTTCTTCTCTAGTACTGAAAATATAGTTGCATAATGTTAGAAGCTAAATAATCCTATATGTTACGTTATAAGCAACAACACTAATATTTAAGATAATGTTTACCTTTCATTTCCTTGTTAATCAGTTCTGTGGTAAAGCTTGATTCACATGGACTAATTAATTCTTCAACTTGAGAAGGCAAATATTTCTTTCCCTTTTCAACTCTTTGTATTCCTTGATGCCAACCAGTATCTCCATAGGGGAATAACAAAGGAAACTGTAAAGGGTCATAACAACCAAAGTAGTATTGTACCCTATGACTACTCCCAGAATGACTATAAACAATAATGTCCCGACTACTATAGTCTCTTGAACTATCTTCTTCAACCCATATTGCAGCTACTTGTGAAGCTGAAGGAGTATTATAGACATGTTGGTCTAATGCAGCATTTGATCTTATATAAATATGGAGATCTTTCAAAGTTGGTATATTCTTAAGAGAACGTAAGAATGCACAATATGGGTTTACTTTTAATATATCTATTATTTAGGTCAGAATGGATGGGTTTAATCGATCTGAATTATATAGTCTGTTTTGTACTTCATGTTCAGTATCATAGAAATATAGTTGCAAGTATGAAGGATGATCATCTAATGGTAGCAAGTCATTTATATAATGGTACACTTGGCCTTGAACCCTGAATGTGTATATGCCCTTGTTTCTTTTACAAAAATTTTGGTCATATTTCACACCAAAGGATGTGCATGCAAATATGTTATTGTAAGTGCGAATATATTTGAGGAACTCTATTGATTCTTCTGAATTAGAAGTGAACAGCCTGTGGAGATCGTCGGGAATACTGTTGGAGACCAAGCAAATCACTCCATCAGAACAGCAAAATCCTTTAGGCTCATGATAGAACCTTTTTGCTTGACAATGCATACATGCTAATACGGGTAACAAAGTATCTGCTTGGAAGGGTATACTTTGCAAGACAAATCTAAGATTTTTGCAACTTCGAATTTTTCTAACTGCAGAACAAAGAAGATAGACACCAAGAGTAACAAGAACCTATTAATTCAAGTTTAGCTGTAAACTAATAGAAATCTAAAATCTTTAGAAGGACAAGTATCTAAAACGTATAGCCTAGTAGGGGTAGTATTTTTTATCTATGAGGTATCGTACCTGTGCAACTTTGCACTAATTTTGTTGGAATCGAACTGGTTACTCCATTAGAGCATGATCCTATTTTGAATGACATTTTATTATTCAAAACTTTAATCCAAATCTCATAGAAATATGGAAGACTTAAACTATTTGACTAACACTCACCAACTTCAAAGATGTTGTACTCACTAATTTGCTTCTTTCCTCTATCAGATAAATTTAGCATCATCATGTGGCAATGTCAGTTTTCTAAAAGTTCAAATCAGGGGAATAGTTGGTATTTTAGGATATTAAGATGCCACATCTATGGCTAGAATAATATTTTTAGTAGTCAATTCTTACCTATATTCGTTTGAGAATCTTCATTGATCAGTATACCATGATTGCTAACCAGGACAAACTTTCTACAACTATGACTTTCAACAGCACATATCTTAGATTTTTTCTTAAGCATTTTTTCATTTCTATCATCAACTGTTGCAACACATTGCTTTCTTTTCATCCTACATCCCCATTTACTGATATCTTCTTCTACTAAAATGTGCATTCTGGGACCATCAACTTCTTTAGAAGTTTTCATACTTGCAATCGAATTGATTTGAGCATTCTTAATAGCTTCTTTTGCAAGAGCTGTTCTTTGTGCATCTGCTTCCTTCATTATCTTGCAAATTTCTCTTTTTCTCTCCTCAGATAATGCACTATATGAATACCAATACTCTACTCTCTTTTGTTGTCCTCTAACACCTTTATTCATATTAGGTAACAGCAAATTAACACCACATGTCTAGATCAAATGAAAAGTGTACTATTTTACATATATAAACTTACAATGATTGTTTGTGATTGCTTCTTTTGCAAGAGCTTTCTTTTGTGCATATGCTTCTCTCCTTTTCTTGCATAAATCTTTTTTTTTGTTCGTCAAATAATGTACCATACCAATATTTTTTTCTCTTAGGACCTTTTCTAATACCTTTATATTTATAAAAGGCGACAAAAAATTAGCACCATGTTTAAAATTCAATCTAAAAGACTATTGTTTTCATATACTTAAACTTACCTTTTTTTTTTGAAGTAGTAACTAAGGGATCTGCTGGATTTGTAATGATTGTATCATTATTGTTATAGTTTATCACTTCATCAGATGTTGATTTGCTTTTCCTTTTTTGGCTAGAACGATAGGAATTCCTCTTAATTGAGGTATCATCTAAATCTTCACTCTCCATGTAATTCTAGGCTACCATGTTTTGATTCAAAAAAAAAAAAAAAAACACAGAAATTAAAAGGGCAATAAATGATAATAAAGTTAGGAACAAACAATAACAACGAAATCAATGACAAAGATAAAACAAATATCCACAAATTTTGAATTAGAAAAGAAAAAAGCAATATACAAAAAGAAAAAAATAACATATAATAGTAAACGATAAACAATAGAATCATTATACATTCCAAAGAGAAAGTTCACAAATTGAGAACAATTTCATGTAATTTGAAGCGTTAATTGTACTTACTTGTTGCTTTGGAGATCAAGTACTATCACAATCTAGAGAGTAAAGTACCAAATGAACAACAACACAAGAGGCAACATTTATGAAGATAACACCATGAACTTACAAATAATATATAAAATAAATTAAAAAAAAAAAAAAAAAAAAGCACACACACATAAACAAAGGATAAACAAAACATAACAACCAGAAAAATGCATCATCTAAAAACTAATTATATTTCTTCACAAAAAGCTTGCATCATTTTTTAGATTAACTTCAGCAACAAGCATTCCTTGACATGTATAAGTCCACCATATGCCATATTCAACCATCTCTTTAGGTAATATAGATTATCTTTCAAACACAGCTTTGTTTCTAAAAACCCAAATAATCAAAATAAGGCAAGGAATAAGACACCTTTCATCAAAACTACAAAGAAGTAATTATTAAAATCATGTTCAAAATAATTGGTAATCGCTAAAAAGTTATTGAGGTTGCAACAAATCAAACCTTGATACTACAAGCAAACCACATTGCTTTGGCAATTGAAAATTGAACAAGCAAAATAAATGATTCAAAGTTTCTTGATTCTCTATCTCTATAAAACACAAGCTGAAGATATACTTTGTCTTTTGTGTAGTGAGTAGAGCATTTTGAACCAGTTTCAATAAAACCGCTAATGGTGAAATTGAGAAGGTAGTCAAATTTCATGAATTAGATTGCAAAAGGCATAATCAAAACTTATTTTCTATACTGATAAATACATTAACATTGGCCATTTATTAACATTGGCCATTTGAGCTTAAGCCAAAAAAATATAATTTTGTAACTCCATACAATTACTATTAACGTTCCCTTTAAATTTCTAAAGTATAGCCAATTATGTACCTTGTTTACAAGGCATAGCAAGTGAAAGCACAACAATATTATCACAAATTGTATTGAAAATTCGACAGGTAGCTAATCTATATTATACACATCAAGAATTAAACTTTCTACAAATCCACAAAGGAAAAAAAATAATAATCATACAAAGATCTAGAATGAACCAATAAGCAATACAAAGTATAAAAATTAGACACTTGGCAAAATTGTATTTATTATAAAAAAAATCTTGAAAATATAAATCAGAATTGAACAATTTAACCTTATTACCTCTGAAAACTCCGAAAAAATCACAAGAACAATAGAAAAACAATATTCCACCATTTACAAACTAAAACAATCAAACCTCTAAAATTAGCCATACAAAGTGCAAATGAAAGAGTTATTTTGTAATTTATGCTTAAATGTTGCTATTGTGTCATAGGTTGTTTTCTTGATATATTAAATCATCATTCTCCATATACACTGCCTATTTCACAAAGAATGCTACTGGTTTGGCATTTTAAAAAAAATTATGAATCAAAACACTTGCAATTAAGACAAACCAAGAGATACACATACAGTCAAAGTTTGGCCAAATTAAGTTATAAGAAAGACTAATCTCACACACTACACAATTAACACCAAGAATACAATAACAGTTGTAGAAAGCTGTTTATAGAACTTACACACAATAGAAAACTATCACACACAAATCATATGTATAGACAATTTTCATAGACTTAAACAATGGAATTTGTATGGTTTACTCATTAACAACTGCCAAAAATTAATAATCTCTAAGAACTATTGAGCAAAATAATAACATGATGAGTTTATGACTTTTATAATTGAGCAAAACATGCATATTTCTCTTACATTTTTCACAAATGAGCAAGATTTCCTAATTCAGCAGGCTGAGCTCCAATTAAACTGACATCCTTTAGCTAGCTGTCATACCAGATAAAAAATATATATGAAACAATAATACAAAATATTTGTTTTAAAAAAAAAATATCACCAAATTGAAAACAAAATTAAACGGAAGAGAGATATAAAATACCAAAGGCCACTAATTTTTTAATATTGTTGAAAAATGAATTAATATGTTGTAGGCTCCAAATTAATAGAAGAAGGGGAAAACAAAGTATGATGAATATATACTATTAGTTTTACTCATCCCAATTTGGTCGCTTTACATCCCAAATTCCAAAGCAAACACTATCAGAAAACAAAGCTGACTTTAATAACATGCATGTATAAAAATAAATATTCAACAACCACTCCATATTTCTTCATCAAATGTTTAACGGAACTAAAATAAAATGATAATCAATCTTTTGAAAATCAACCAACCCATAGACTCCATATTTCTTCATCAAATATTTAATCAAAAATGAAGCAACAGAAGTAAAGGAGAATGATAAATCAGTCTTTAAGAAATCAATCAACCCATAGAGAAGAGAACGGAACAAAAAAAGAATGATAAATCAGTCTTAAAAAAATCAATCAAGCCATAGAGAAGAGAACTTTAGAGAGAGATACATGTATTGTGATTAGTTGAGAATGCTGAACCACTAAATAGTAAAAAGTTTTATCTGATCTTCCACTCCTCCCTCTCAACTTCCAAGAAACCCATACACATCAACAATCTCCACCAACAATTTCAACTTTCAAGAAAAGCACATAACCCACGGCCATCCTTTAAACCACACAATCCTCTACCCCTACAAACCTACAGCCCTCTGTCTTTGAGCCTTATCTCCCCAAATATGTATGGATTGCAACAAAACCACACACGTACGTAGCTAAGCTTATCTCTCTGTCAGAGTTTGCCAGAAGAAGAACATATTTTTTCCCACTTTTGCCCGCCAAACTTGCTTTTTGTTCCCAGACAAAATCGTTTGGTGAACAATTAGAGATATAGAAGAGATGTGGCCGTGGGTTATGTGCTTTTCTTTTAATTAAGCCCATATAAGCCCAATTAAAACAATGATAAGCCCAAATAAAACAATGACAAGATAAAGACAAAGAAATAGAGTGTAAGGCTGTTCAGGATCCGACCGGCAAGAGAGTGGGTTTGAGAGAGGCAAGGAAGAAAGACATATACGGCACTAGAGAAATCTTAAGAGCGTTAGGGTTTTTTATAGATTTTATTTTTTATATATGCTAGGTTCTAGGTACTTAGAAACTAATGTATTAGAACTCTAATTTGTATTGTTGGCAAACCATGATCAAAACAGGTTGTTAGTCTTGTTTTACACTTGCTCAAAGTATGTCGTTTATGTAAAGTTGGAATCGAGTTAACTGCAGAATTGAGTGTGCAATTCTGGCTAACTCGATCGATCGAAAGTCATGCAGATTGTTTTTTCTGCAGAATTTCCAACTCAGCCCTAAGCCCATATGACGTGTAGGGTTTTATGTTTTGCCCTAGGTATAAAAGGCAAACCCTAGCCACGTTTTAGAGGTTGCTCTATTTGCTGCATGTGTGAATCTCTTGTGAGATTTGAGAGGTGGTTGCCTTCACATATGCTTAGGATTATCAAGAAGAAGATTTCATTGAGAGCTTGATGATCATTCAGTTGCTGCACTAAGGAGCTTAAAGATACGCAAGCAGGAGTGCTTGTACTTTCTGGAGAATCCAAGAAAGAAAGAGTCCGTGGTCTCGGAGCTTGCACGTGGTTGTGTCAGAAAGTTTTCTACTGGTGGGTAGCAATAGGATGTTAGTGGTCTAAGTCGCTATTCTAAAACTTCGATTCTTTCATAGTGGATTCAGGTTTACCTTGAGAATAGCTAGGTTAAATCCTCACCAAGTTTTTTACCAGTTTGGTTTTCCTGGGTCATCATATCTTTGTGTTCTTTATATTCCGCACTTTACATTGATATGATTATATGATTGTGTTAACCTAGATCTGAAATTTGGACTAAGTAATAACTTGGCTAATTAACTAGGTTAATCCGGTTGTGTTGTAAGGGGTCTAAAAACAAACAATATATATATACTCTAATACCAAAACGACATGTTTTGGATCTGACATTAAGTTTAATATTAGTTCCAAAACTACGTCGTTTTGGTATTAGCTTAAAATAAAAAATAAAAAATAAAACAACACAAAAAAAAAAAAACAAAACGACAGCATCATAATTTTAATCCCTAGAATTACTTAGATACCCACCTCCTCACTCTCTCATCAGCTGCCGAAGCCCCAAACTCTCCTTCTCCCATAAATGTCTACCTCCTCTCTCTTTCTCTCTCCTCACTTCTCTGCCTCCACCTCCACTGCTTGCTACTTGCTACCACCATATTCTGCCCCTTAATATCACAATTCTTGGAGTGTCACTCTTTCCTATGTTGTTTTCGCTATTCTCAGGAAGTTTTATAGAAGATTTCAAATTTACAATGCTTTCTTTGAGGTTTGTTTATGTATTTTATTCTCAATGGTTTTGAATGATCTTTTATGGATTCAGTTTAGTTTTTTTTTTTTTTTTAAATGGGTTTTTTGTGGATTCAGATTAGTTTTTTTTTTTTTTTTTAAATGGTTTTTTTGTGATTTGAAATAAGATATTTTTGAGAGAAAGATTGTGAATTTGTTTGTGTTTGTGTGTTTTCTTTTGTTTCTTTTTTCTTTTTATGGTATATTTGGCTTTTTGAATGATTATGATGGGGTTTGAGTTGTTAACTACGTTGTGTTTGATTTTGGGCAGTGATTGACGAAACCAGATTTTTATATAGTTAATAGATATGGATTCAGTTTATTTTTTATTTTATTTTTTTCTTAAATGGGTTTTTTGTGGATTCAATTTAGTTTTTTTTTTTTTTTTTAATGGGTTTTTTGTGATTTGAAATAAGATATTTTTGAGAGAAAGATTGTGAATTTGTTTGTGTTTGTGTGTTTTCTTTTGTTTCTTTTTTCTTTTTATGGTATATTTGGCTTTTTGAATGATTATGATGGGGTTTGAGTTGTTAACTACATTGTGTTTGATTTTGGCCAGTGATTAACGAAACCAAATTTTTATATAGTTAATAGATATGGATTCAGTTTAGTTTTTTTTTTTTTTTTTTTTTTTTAAATGGGTTTTTTGTGATTTGAAATAAGATATTTTTGAGAGAAAGATCGTGAATTTGTTTGTGTTTGTGTGTTTTCTTTTGTTTCTTTTTTCTTTTTATGGTATATTTGGCTTTTTGAATGATTATGATGGGGTTTGAGTTGTTAACTACATTGTGTTTGATTTTGGCCAGTGATTAACGAAACCAGATTTTTATATAGCTAATAGATATGGATTCAGTTTAGTTTTTATTTTATTTTTTTATTTTATTTTTTTAAAATGGGTTTTTTGTGATTTGAAATAAGATATTTTTGAGAGAAAGATCGTGAATTTGTTTGTGTTTGTGTGTTTTCTTTTGTTTCTTTTTTCTTTTTATGGTATATTTGGCTTTTTGAATGATTATGATGGGGTTTGAATTTTTAACTACATTGTGTTTGATTTTGGGCAGTGATTGACGAAACCAGAAATTCTTGAGCCGATTTGGTCCTCTCATCCTGAGATGATAGAGAAGAGATACAGAGAGTTCTTCCAGAGAGAAAAGAGAGAAAGAAGATATCCGGAGAGTTCCAGATCTCCTTTGGCCTCTCTCCCTTTCATTGTTTTATATATTCAGCCAAAACGCATTGTTTAGCCCTCCACAAACGGACAAAAAATTAGGACTCACGAAACCAAAGTGCAGCCAAAACGAATCGTTTGGCACTCCACAAACGGACAAAATAGAGGGACTCACCAAAATTGCACTGTAGATGAACAGTGTTTTAACACTGAATGCACAATACCAAAGCACTGTAGCGACATAGCTGCTTTCTATATAGTTAATAGATAATGCATATATGTGTTGGAATATTTACGTGTGAGTCATTGGCAGAGTCAGGGAGGGCCCCCTCACTTTTCAAATTTTCCATTTATAATATTGATAAAATGGAAAAAAAAAAATGAAAGTTTAGGAAAATTAACTTACCGGCCCCCCTAGGATTTTGAGATTAGAAAAAATCCAAAAAACAAGTCAAATCAACTAAAACAAACCAATGAAATACAAAAATCTGGCCTATTCTTGGGCATATACTCTTTCAAATCCAAATCAAAGGACCAAAAATCTATGACAAATTCCCAAATTTAACTCCATACAAAAAACCCAAATCAACAATATAAGGAAAGAGAATCCCTTTCAAATTAGGATTCCTCTAGGATGAGGACTCATCCAAATACGAAAAATAAAAAATATTTCTAATTAAAAAAAAAAAATCTCTTTCGCCTTTGCCATTGTCTCCACGCTACAATGTTTCGACACTTTGCCTCCACAAGTCACTATGGTGGTGTATGAGAAAAGTGGCAAGGTGTTCAATGTTCGTAGATGGAGCGGGGACAAGGCAAGCCTAAAAAAATGCTCACACAAACGATCTTGAAATAAGTCCCAACAAAAAGAGTATTGTCAATGGTGTTAGACCTCAATGAGGTGTGAGGCTCCCACAGATGGGATGTGTGGGGTTTACACATGGTTCCCATAGATAATGTGAAAAAGAAGGAAAAGCCCATAAGCAAGGGGGAGCAAGGAAGATTACCATGTTCACTTACCCATGGTTGAGTAAAGGGTTCTACTATGTGTGTGTTGGTGACTTCCAAAGTTATGCAAGAAAGACTCCCATATTCGCCCCATTCATAGTTAAGTAAACAGAACGTTATTAGTGATGGTAATGCATGACAAACGAAACAATGATGGAATTTAGCTAGCCCAATCTAAGATGATTTCTTGAATTTCACATGCAAAATTTAGTTGGACTAGATGAATTATTAGGCCAATGCTAATCCTCTAATTGGATTGTGGTTTAAGCTTAACATTTAACAAACGAAACAAGGACAGAATTACATAATCCTTTACCCCCCACTCAAAATCGTAATTTTTGTGAAACTTAATAATACGTGATAATTCTTTAGAGGTCTTTATACAATTATATTTAAGACATGCAACTAAAGAAAATTCAATGTCAAATTAAAAAAAAAAATTAAAAAATTAATTAATTGGTATGAGTAGTAAAATGTTGTGTGAGTTTTAGGCATTGTTATATGTATTTAATATGCTTAATTTTTCTAATTTTCTTTAGTAATCAAATATTTACTTGTTCTATGTTATTTTGTTAATATTTGGAATAAGAAAAGAGTGCAAAATCCCATGAAACATCAATTGAGAATTTCCCAAAAAGGGAAAATAATAATAATAATAATAAAATAAAAAAGATATCGAAGATCCTGTATATTAAAAGATTGATTGAAATGATACTTTTCTAAAATGATTCTTGATCTGTGTATTTCTTTGTTATTTATGGATCAAATAATTGTTATATATGATAGTGTGTATTTCACAAATTTGTAGGTATTGCTGGTAAATGAAATAAATTTTCGATGTAAAAATTCAAATGTTTTAGAGGCTAAAAGTAATTATTTCATAACACGTGAATAAAGATAAAAATATATTACAAATACCGAATACATGCCAATTTGAATTCAAAGTTTTATATAAAATTTATAAATTCTTTAATTACTCAATAGAATAAAACTAATTCAGTTCAGATGAAAGCAAAAAACAAAAACTTTAGTCCATATAATTTGAGATCAACAATGAATTCTCAATTTTATATGGAATATAGTATAAAAATCTAAGAAATCGAATCAAGAATTTCCCTGAAATATTGGTTTAGTCATCTTTTGCAAAGTATGAAAAATATTGGTTTAGTCATCTTTTGCAAAGTATGAAAATTTTTATTAAACGCATATATACCTACATGTATATGTCTATATATGCGTGTGTGAGAGTGAGATTTTGAAATTCATCCAATTGCATTTTAGGACTACAGGTCCACAAAAGTTCTTGGTTCCGTCCTTGCTAATGAAGCGAAGCCCAAACCTGAAGGATATACAGACTTAGTGCCTATTTGGTTTGGTGCTTTTTTCTTTCAAAAATAACAATTACAAGAAACTGAACCAAACTCACCTTAAGACATGATGTTAGAGGACCCTTTGAAATTCACAAAACCACATGGAAGGAAAGCTTTGCATTTTATCCCTTTTTTTTTCTCCCATTGCCAAGATAATTAGATCAGGACGGTTACAAATTTACCTCTCAACCTCATCCAGTTCACATTGGATGGAATTTAAAATACCACTTTTACAAAACAGAAGTAAGAACACACAACACAGAAGAGAATATATGGAAATGTCTCATTTAAAAATCATAACGAGATTGATGTTTATTATCAGTCATGTTTTGGGAGGAAGCCACTCACTGCCACCCCTCCATCCATGCAAATAATCTGCCCGGTTATGTAAGAGGATGCAGGTAGGCAAAGGAATGCCACAAGGGACGAAACCTCCTTTGGCTCTCCAGGGCGTCCAAGAGGAGTTCTTGCGTTTACCGATTTCAAAAATTGCTCATCATTGAGAGCCTGCAATAATAACGAGAAGTCGCATAAAGGACTTATTTCATATCATATAAATGAATACGAAATTATTTTTAACTTAGTGAGCTGTCCAAGTCTCAGCAACATCCTAACTTCTTCAAAAAATGTTTTTGAGAATTAAAGCCTAGGAGTTCCATTTCTATTTCAGGTGTAAATGTCGTGCACTGTTGCCCGCATGCACATGCACGCCCACACATTTCTGTTATCTTTTAACTCTACATATGACTTGCATGTGGCCCAAATAAATAGAACATGATAAAGATTAACTGCACACAGAATAGTGAAAAACACATTCAATGAATGCACAAGCATGGTGAAAGGGCGCTACAGCCTTACAGCTTCAACCAAGGGGGTTCTGATAAACCAAGGTGCTACACAATTACTCGTAATATTGTCTTTCGCCCACTCGCATGCCAAATCTTTAGTTAGTTGGTTTATTGCTCCTGCATAGAGAGAAAAAAATAGACTAGAGTCAGAATTTAAAAGTTTACAAATCTATAAGGTTTGAATAATATGCATATTGTTTTAACAGATCAAATCGAAAAAATAAAAATTTAAATTACATAAGTAAGTTACCTTTACTTGCACCATAAATAGATCCAACATTTAGTGCCACCACACCAGCAATAGAAGAAATACAAACAATGCTTCCTACTCCTGATGCTTTCAAAAGAGGATGTGCCAGCTAGCATAAATGGTAAGCAGATTCAAGATTGGTAGTCATAACAGTAGAGAATTCTTCAGCTGTGTAATCTACAGTCGGTTTCCAGATGTTTGTCCCCACATTGTTTATCTAGGATAAAAAACTTAGTAAGAACAGGATTTTAAAGGTTCACAAGAAGGAAAGCCATTCCAAGAGTAGCTGTGAACATTTCTATAAGAAACATTGGTATGAGAAACTCCTTTGGAGGATTCACAAATATAAAGTTTTCTAAATTTAATTTATGCAACTAGCTAAGCGAAAAACTATCCTGCTCCTGGGTTCAGGCTACCAGAATTAGGATGTAAAGAATGATTGAAGATATGCATTTGCAATTTGTTTATACCAGAACGCTGGATGGTCCTTTTTTCTTATCAAACTAAAAACAATGATATTGATGGTATAGTAAATGCTTTTATTTTATTGGTAAGTTACGCACATACCCAATGACTATGAGTATTGAACCCATAACCTTACCCTCCACCTAGCACTTGCAAAGGAAGGAGCTGCCAGTTGAGCTAGAGCTCATTGGCGATGGCATAATGGAGGCTGGTTAAACAATTATTTATAAATATGATGTTCAAAATACACAAAGCCATATACAAGCTACAAATTTGGGGAAGCCCAAATAACATTACATGGAACAATTATTTTAGTAAATACATATATGTCACACGCAGCGCACCAGGCTCCCACCTTTACAAGGTCTAAGGAGGTCAATGGTAGGCAATTTTACCCCCAATTTTAGCAAGAATATAACAGAGGAAACTACAATTCGATGCTAATTCACATTAGACTCCACTATGTTCTAATGTGGCAAGTGATGATTTTGATGTCTAAACTATCTTTAAATATTGTTATAGATAAGCTCAATTTTTTTTTTTTTTTTTGTGGCCGAATATTGGGTTTTATTTCACCTAAAAAGCGGCACAGTTCAAGCCAGAAAGCTACAGGAAAAAAGTTTCCAATCTTTCAGAAAGTAACTTCCTTATGATCGGCAACTCCATCTCTTCAACCAGTTCCAAGAATTATCTACTCCCTAAACCGCATTTCCAGTTACAATCTCTGAAAATTGGTATAGATAAGCTCAATTTATTGGTTTTTTTTTGGGCTGAATGTTGGGTTTTTATTGTACATAAGAGTCTGCTAAGTCCAAGCTATAAAGATACAGGAAAAGGATTTCTCATCTTTCAGAAAAGTAACTTCTTTATGATCTGGGAATCCCTCCCTATAACCAGCTGCCAGAATTATCTACTCACTTTGAATTCCTCAAGTCTGGCAATTTGTTTGTTTCATCACAAAATGACTTGTTTTCTTGTGTTGTTGCAACTCTGAAAATGATCCAAATAACATTTTATGCCATTTACCTCGCACAGAAAATTATTAATATTTCATTTAGGCACAGTGGTGATGGGGGTGGTGGTGACGGCGGAAGAGGTGGTGCAACAATGATGGTAGTGGCAGAGGTGACAGCAGCAACAGTGTGATGGCGATGGTAGTGGTGATGGTGGTGTTGGTCATCAAAGGAATGGAATAGGAGAGGGTACAATGGAATGGCAAAAAAAAAAAAAAAAACATTTAACAATATCTGGAACCTATTTTCTGTTGCAATCCCATTTTCACAGTTGTCCAGAATGATTGCACTTAATGAATTCCATCGATAACCTCACTTCTATTCCAGTCCTACAACAGCAGTAATGATTCATTGTTACATTACAATCTTGTGATGCTAAAATTGCTATTTAGAATGCAATGAATTAAACTAAACACATCCAAAAAAAAAAAAAAAGAATTAAACTGAACTGAATTGAGACTTACAAGTATATTAAGTCTCCTGCTAAACACTGAGGATACTGTGTCCATCAGCTTGACTCGGTCACCTCGAGACATCACATCACAAACTGAACCTGTGACTTGGAAACCCTTCATCTCCCAATCATGTTAAGCATGCATTGAGATTGGCTTCATTCCTTGAGCATGTGTGTACTCTTGCACCTAGCCCTGCCAATTCCTCTGCAACAGCATGCCTGACATAATTACAAAACATTGCAATAAATAAGCCTCTACTAGTTTTTATAAGATTATACTCTGTAGCCACAGGCCCCATAGAAGCAGAGTTCTTTAAAAATGAACAGCCATGAAGCAATTAACTTGAGAGAGAGACAGAGACCCAATTCCTTGTGTTCCACCAGTTAAAAGAGCAGTCATTCCCAGAAGCGACCACCTATCATCTCTGCATCTATTCCCCGCCTGCACCATGGTATCCCCCATCTTAATCTCTCCTTGATCTATTGATTTCTTTGTACTTCCAGTAGCTCAAATGAGGAATATAGTAATGATTACAATGGTTTCTCCCCCTGCATTGATCTGAAATATACCTAAGAAATTCAGCCTAGTGCAATTACTCAAAACAGAAAAAAACAAGAAGTTAGATAAAAACAATAAATGCAAAAGTTTTAGCATAAGCCCCAAAAAGGTCAGAAGGAGTTAGCTAGGTATATATTAATTTAAATTGCTTATGTACCTTCCCTCCAAGCATTTCAAGTGACTGTTAACTTAGAAAGTTTGTTCTCAAGTGCTTGAAGTTTTCTGCAACTCCTATGTGCATCTAAATATATAAAAGGTCAGAAGGAGTTAGCTAGGTATATATTAATTTAAATTGTTGATGTACCTTCCCTCCAAGCATTCAAGTGATTGTTAACTTAGAAAGTGCGTATATATATAATCTTCTTTATAGTAATACAAAAAAAGAAAATTCTTCAACTAGTAGATCTAATGTTACAATTTCTTCTCTCTTGTCAGCTTGAATCATTTCATGATTACAAAAATATTGTAATAAAACAAATGGGAAAGGTCAAAGAGTAATATAGCTGGCTTAAATGCCATTAGAAGGACAGAAAAAGAAATTTCACTTTTAAATATACAAAGAACAATAATTAGGAAGAAAAAAATAAGTTCAATTGCAGAACTCCGAAAGACAAGCATGGGAGTTATGTCATTTATAGTGGAGGTTAGATTGAATGGGATCAAAGTATAGCAAGAGCAGATGAGGAATAAGGCTAAGTTGCCAATTCTAGTCATGTCTTGGGTAGAAACCATTTACACACATCCCTCCGTCAACACAAACAATCTGCCCAGTGATGTAGGATGATGCAGGTAAGCAAAGGAATGCCACAAGGGAAGAGACCTCCTTTGGATCTCCAAGACGCCGAAGAGGAGTTCGAGAATACACCTCTTCTAGGTATTCTTTGTTGCTGAGCACCTACAACAAATGAAGACTCAAGGTCAACTTCGACTTCTTGTACTGAGCCTTATAACTGCTATACATCAATTAGTGCAAGTACTAATGTTTTAAACTTTGAATTTACTAAGGTGCAGGTGCCTTGCATATGATGATAGCGAAGCTTAAGTATTGAACATAATTTTTAAATGTGGAGACTAGCAGAGCAAATTCTGTTTGGTAACCTAGAACTTTATTAACACAGTAGAGCTTATGCAGCAAATCAAGATTTTTAAGCAAATCTAATAAGAAATGCTTCTTTTCAATTATATTTCACTCCCCTAAAATGATTGTAAGTCAGGGGGGGTGTTTGAGTCAGTGGATGGGTATGGGAGTGTGGGGAATAACTTCCAAGGAGAATGAAGGCAACGGCCCTTGCCACCATGTTGTTGCACACAATTAATGGTCACATAACAATCTGGAGTTACCTGCTCCACCATTGAGGTTCTGATGTACCAAGGTGCAACAGCATTACTTCTTATATTGTCTTTCGCCCATTCACAAGCCAAAGTTTTAGTAAGTTGATTAATTGCTCCTGGAATCACAAATAAACAAAATTTCTTTATAAGCTTCTTGAGGTCAAAATTCATAGGAACATGGATACATTCATCTGATAGGTAAATTACCTTTGGTTGCTCCCTGAACAGACATAGACTTCAGTGAAACAAAACCCGATACAGAGGAGGTGAATACAATGCTTCCCACTCCTGATGCTTTGAGAAGTGGATAAGCAAGTTGAGAAATATGGAAAACAGATTCAAAATTGGTTGCCATGAGAGTAGAAAATTCAGCAGCAGTGAAATCCACTACCGGTTTCCGTATGTTTCTCCCGACATTATTTATCTACGGAACAAAAACAAGCCAGTCTTCCAGTTCAGTAAACAGGAAAAGCAGTTCAAAACTTCAAATTATAACAAGTTAAAACTCAAAAGAATAACACAAACAGATACAATACATAACATTCTGAAACCCAATAGGAGAAACACAAACATCAATGTTTTTGTTTGTAAAAAAATGAAGAAATAAAGAAGCTTACGAGGATGTTAAGCTTCCCATCAAACAAAGTGGACACAGTGCTCATAAGCTCCTATCTCTGAGATCGAACTGACACGTCACAGACTGACCCAGTAACCCCAAAACCCAAATTATCCCATTCACTCAAGCACCCATCAAGCTCAATCTCATTCCGACAACACGTGTGCACTCTGGCTCCAAACCCCACCAATTCCTCTACAATCGCATGCCTAAAAAGTAGAAAAACCAATGCCCAATTCCCAGTTGGCAATATAATTAATTTCTCAATTCTCACAAACCAAAGAGGAAAAGAAAACAAATTCTAAGACTTCTTTTCTTCTATGTATGTAAAAATGTGTACCCGATTCCGCGAGTGCCACCGGTGACGAGGGCGGTCATTCCACGGAGAGACCATCTGGGATTGTCAATTGGGGTACTGTTACTGTTGGTGCTTGAACGTGACATGGGTTGGCTCCGAATGGGTGTTATGGAGGTGGGTTGTGATATTCGGAGCTTGGAATGAAAAGTCAACGGGTGAGGAAACGTGGGGTTTGAGAAGATTGGAGAGTGTGGGTATAGGAGATTAGAGTTTTTAGAGAGATTTGAAGAAGAACGAGAAGAAGAGGGAGCCAGTGGAAGTGGAAAGAGGGTCTGAGACATTTGAGCGGCGTAGCAAGCAGTCAGCTCAGCTGAGTAGTGTGTCAGTGTGAGAGTCTGAGTTTTGAGTCTCTTGACTTTTGAGAGGTTCTTTTCATTGCAAGGTTTTTGCTAGTTATGCGAGAAATTATTCTTTGTTTTAAGAGGGAAATTTTTTCAAAATAACATGGATTTTCAAACAATTTTGTCGGTTAGTATGTTTTCAAAACAATTTAGAAAACTAACATTTCGAGTGTAATAAACTCAATTTTGGTTGCTAAATCGAGTACAATGAACTCGATTTCAACATATATATCGACCCTATTGGACTCGATTTCATCGAAATTTCAGTGGAATTCTTACCTTTAACAAACTCCAGCTAAACCCAAGTCCGATCCGATCCGAGCAAAACCCAGGTGAGCTTCGGTGTCCTCATAGTTCCAATCCGATCCCAGCAACTCCAACAAAACCTGTCCGATCCGATCCGAGCAAAACCCCAGGTGGGTCTTGGGTTTGTTGATTTCGTTGTTTCTCTTTGGTTGCTGTGTTTGATTGTTGGAGAAGAAGAGTTTTGGAAATGGGTTGCTGGGTTTGTTTTTGTTGTGAGTACTGAAATCAAGTCTATAAGGCTCAATTTTAATTTTGCCAAAAAATGAGTCTGGTGGACTCGAGCTTAGCATTCCAAAATCGAGTTTGTTACACTCAAGATGTTAGTTTACTAAATAGTTTTGAAAACGTGCTAACTAACGAAATTGTTTGAAAATCAGTGTTATTTAAAAAAAAAAAAAAAAACCTTTTAAGAGCATTCGCAGGAGTTCTTCAAAAATTTACTATCTAAAAAAAATTCTATTTTATATAATTATTTTTAAAAACACTCATATGAGACTATTTATTCTAAAAATTTATTTCAATAAAATATTTATTCTTCTATAATTTTTTATTATTTTCTTCACACTCCCCCCTCTCTAAAACTCTCTCAGTTGTTCCCTATTTCCTTCACACTTTCTCTCCCTCTCTCTAGAATTCTCTCACCTGCTCCTTCTCTCTAGGGGTGGCAAAATTGGACACGACCCGCGAACCCGACACGACACGATATGAAATTAGTAGGTTATGGGTTGAGGTTTAATGGGTTTGTATCATATTCGGATTGACACGACTGACCTGTTTAATAAAAGGGTTAGGTTAATATTCATCACATGGAACTCATTTGACCAGTTTGACCTGTTTAATTAAATGACATTTTACCATTATACCCTTCAAACCCTAGGTATATAAACTTATTAGTTTTTGACCTGTTGTGGTTTATTTTCTTTGACATATTATGATTGATTATTTATGATATTGAGATATGCTATAGTTTTGAATGATTATTTGTGATGTAGTTATTCGTTAGTTTTGAATTTTATATTAAAAATATTTATTTGTTTGGCTTTTCATAATTCACATCAATTTGGTTAATACTAAAATTAGTTGTTGTTGTTTTTTTTTTTTTTTTTTTTTTTTTTTTTTTTTTTTTTTTCGTTTTGATGAAATTTAATAAACAGGTCGACACGATGGACTCGTTTAATAAAAATGTTATGTTAGGGTTGAGGAATCCTGACCCGTCTAATAAACATGTTGGGTTAGGGTTGACCTATATAGTCGAATACTCATGAGTCGACACAACACGAATCCGACTTGAGCTAGGTATTATTCAATTTTCCCAAGGTTCGATAGATCGAGAGGTGTCAAGATAGGTATCAAGAATCATTTAGGGCCCGTTTGGTTTGCTCCTAACTCAATACTCAGTTTTCATATCTCATTTCTCATCACTCAAACTCAGTTTTCATAACTTATTTCTCTAACTCTATTTTTTCACTCACTCAAGCTAAAACTTGTTTGGCTTCATATCTTGGTCTCTATAACTCAAAATTTTGCACAACCTGGTGGGACCCATGTACTGTGTTAGGTCAGAATGGCAGTTGCCTACCCGCGTCTCTTCTCTTTCTCCCTTCACTTTCATTTCTTCATTTCATGCCTCTTTCATTTCTTACTTTCTTTCTTTCCATTTTCATATGGATTTTCCAAAAACCCAAAAAAAAAAAAAAGCTCCAGCCTCCTCCCACAATTTGTACCAACTCCATCAAACCCACTTCCTCACAAACGCTAAAAGCTTAGAGCATACATAAACCCCAGTGCCTCACCTATCACCGTGAGACATACCCACCATCCTGTATAGAACATACATAAACTCCACATGCACAAACCCATTTCTGTTCATTTGTGGATGAACCCCAAAACCCAAAACAAAAATATTTTCTTTAGAAACCCCAAACCCAAATCAAATTCCATTTTGAAACAAACACCAAAACCCAAAACAAAATTTTTTTTCTTTAGAAATACCAAACCCAAATTAAACTCCATTTTTCAATCACCAAACCCAAATCAAACAACAAACCAAAATCAAGCCCAAATCTTGATCTTTTCTTTCGGCCCACAGCTAGTGAGTGGTGGCGATGATGAGCAGGTGTGAGTAGCTTTGGAGGGTCGGTGTGCAGTTGTGGTGTGCATTTGAAGAGAAGAAAAAAGAAGGGATGTGAATGGAGAGTTTGAAAGGAAGAAAAAAAAAAGAAAAAGATGAGAATGAACAATGAAGAGCACGGTAACAGATCAGCCCATCTCTCTCTCCATCTCTCCATCTCTATCTCTCTATCTTCTCCACGGCGAAGGGTCTCTGGTCTGAGCTTGGATCGAGACCCAAATCATGAGCTTGGATCAGAATCCTTAGATCGGAGATGAACCGATCTGGGCTGAGCTTGATGGTGCCGACATCGGAGACCCAAATCACGACTTATGGTTGATCGGAGACCCAAATCGTTGAACTTGATGGTGACGACTTGTGGTTGCTCGTGGTGGTTGCTTGTGATGGTGATGACTGGCGTGGTGGTGGCGGCGGCGGCTTGTGGAGGAGCAATGAAGGGCAGTGAGAAGAGAGAGCTCTGGGTAAAGGAAAACAAAAATGAAGAAGGAGAAGAGAGAGAAGAACCGGTTGGAGAGAGAGATGTTACTTGATGGGACAAGTCATACGGGTGGGCTCCACAAGGTCAAGAATTTTACAAAATTGCCACTGAGTTATGTAACTCAGAAACTGAAAACACCAATTTGGTGTTTCCAGTTTTCTGCACTGTAGCTTAACTCAAACTGAGTTTGAGTGATGAAAACAAGGAGAGAAAATCAAGCCAAACACAAGGTCTTCCGTGGGTCCCACGCCAATTCTCAGTTTGAGTGATGAGAATTGGCTAATCCAAACGGGGCCTTATTCTCAATAGATCAATAGGTATTGAGCTAGGTACCGTGACCACTTGTTAAGCAATTTTGTGTCTTTAATAATACCACTTGTTAATCACTTGTTAACCACTTGTTGTACTTCTTGAACACACTAAAAACTAAGACTCAAATACACGCAAAATGTGTTTTGAACTCAAATATGTTAATGCATAGAAATATGACCCTTAAAAATTTCAACCTGACACCTAACATGGACTTTGAGAAACTCGCTGGACCTTTTCTGGATAAGGTTCTTAAAAAAAAAAAAAATATTGTTCGCTATACTGATGAGAACAACAAAAAGCAAAGGCCATCCAAGTCTTGATGGCAGAGAAAAGCATTTGTAGGAAGGAGGACAGACTCTTTTTTCCCATTTTACTCATAATGTGTTCTATTGTAAGTTTTATCCTCCACTGTTTAAAGGGGGCTCTTGTCTCAAGAATCCCCGTCGATCTGATTGAGACGACCAAGCCTAAGACTCAAATACATGTCAAGTGTGTTTTGAGCTCAAATTTGCTAATGCATAAAAATATAATCCTTACAAATTTCAACATGACACTTAACAAGTATTATGTGACGTAGCACTCACAAATATTCTTGCTAAGATGGTATCGTTGGAAACCATTCAAAATAATAGAAACCATAAGTATGAAAATAATAGGGATAACTATCGTGGAAACATAGCTCATAGATAACTTATTGGTAAGCATGTTTCCTCTTATTAGAGTGATTATAGGCCTTATAAATATAAAGGATTGTAACTTTTAGTGGTTGTTTTTATAAAGAAAATTTTCTCGATTGGTTACTTGATTTTAGAGGATATACTTACTATATGAATATTCCGGATGAGAAAAATGCTACATTTGTTTTGTATAAACTTTATGGGTATGGTGGGAAAGTTACAGTTTATATAAAATTGAAGTATAAAACAGATTCTTGGTTAGGCATTTTTGGAATCAAAATTGTAGCTCGACCTGAATGATTAGTCCATTGCTAATGTTTCTACAAGTGAGATATTCACTTTTCCAAAATTCATTGTAATTAAGATGTTTGTAGGAATTGTTTCATTTTCGTAATTCATTGGACATAAGATATTCACGAGAATTGTAATTTTCATAAAAAGAAAAAAAAAAAATCAAACAACAACCAAAGTTTAACAAATCCTTGGAAATTAACAATTTTACTTTGGGGTGACATATTAATATAGAAACACGCTTAATTCAAAAAGCCTAAGCTCAATTGGTATGAGTTCAACTATATTATATTAACTACTCATTTTTCTCATCATTATTGATCAATGTAGAATTTCACTTACACATGTACACCCAACAACTTCCTGGTGTTTTCAACATCAACTAGCATGTAACTCCATGTAAACGTATGGATGCATTTAAAATTAAACAAAATTTTTATTATAAAAATATAAATAATTAGTCAAATTAATTATTTTTTTTAAAGCATGTAACACATGCATTCATGCATACATATAGATACATTTAAAATTAAACACGATTTTTATCATAAAATATAGATAATTAGTCAAATTATTTTTTTAAAGTAAACGTAATTATTCACATATTAAAATTCTTACCTAAATATAATACTATTTATGATCTTTTTTTTTTCTAATTTTTAATAAGATAGAACTTGTGGTAATTTTTGTTATGTGGTAATTTTTATTTTATTTTATTTTTTGAGAAACATGTGGTGATTTTTATTGAGTATATGTGATTTTTTTTTTTATAGTTTATTAATATTAGATTCTTAGTATTTTGCACTCATTAACTCACTTGACACAAAGATTAAAAAACTTAGGCAAAAATGCAAAACTAACCCTCTAACTTTCAGCTTTTGTCATTTCAGTCCTCTAACTTTCAGTTTTGTCATTTCAGTCTTCTAAGTTTCAATTTTTGTCAATTCAGTATTCCGTTAGATATCAGTTAGGTGTCTCCGTTAAATGAGCTAAAACTACGTCGTTTTGGTTGTTTTATTTTTATTTTTATTTTATTTGTAATTAAATGAATATAAAAATAAAAATAAAACTTCTATTAAAAAAAAATGGAAGGGGACAATCCCCTGAAAACATGTAAGGGAAGCTGAGGCCAAACGAGAGAGCCAAAGTCCGCCGTAACTGCTACAAGGTGGCGGTGGAAGCCGATGAGGGTCGCCGGCGACGCGAGGACAACATGATGGAGATCTGCAAGACCAAGAGCAAGTGCGAGGAGAGCTTGCAGAAGAAGCGCCGCGACCAGCAATCCTTCTCTTCCTCTCTCCACGCCTCCGCCACCACCATCGTAAAAAAGAAGGTAACTTCTTCTACTTCTGAGTTCTACTGCTACTCTCATCCAATTCAATGTTGTTGATGATGATCCGTGCTTTTCTAGGATTTCACTATTTGATCTTTTGACTTTTTTAGGGATTTTGGGTTTCTGGGTTTTAATTAAAAATGCTGCGTTTTTGGTTTTGATTGTTGTGGTACAGTTGGAGAGTTTTCCTTTGATGGTTTCTGGGGTTTGGTCTACTGATAGCAACTTGCAATTGGAGGCCACTACTCAATTTCAGAAGCTGCTTTCTATTGATATTTTTAATTTATGTATTCTCATTGATAATGTTTTATGTAAAATAATGAATGTGATTGATAATATATGTATATTGGTGAAATTTTGGAATTGCAGAAAGAAGCCCTCCAATTGAGGAAGTAATTCAATCCCGGGTTGTCCCTAGGTTTGTCAAGTTTCTAGTCAGGGAGGATTGTTTATATGTTGGAGTCTTTGATCTGTTTATATGTTGGAGTCTTTGATTTCAGGGGAAGGGGAACAACGTTGTTCCCCGTATCTTTTTTTTTTTTTTTTTTTTTTTGTAACAGTTTTTTTTCCTTTAATTATGAATTTTTTTATTAAAAAAAAAAAGTCACTTCACGGAGACACCTAACAGATATTTAACGGAATACTGAATTGACAAAAATTGAAACTTAGAGGACTGAAATGACAAAACTGAAAGTCAAATGACTGAAATGACAAAAGCTAAAAGTTAGAGGGTCAGTTTTGCATTTTTGCCAAAAACTTAAGTAGACACATGGCACAAGCTTAAATGGATAATTATGGAGTAGTTCCCACATAAATTTACACTCATGGTGTAAAATTGGATTATAATTTCAAATTCTAATTCAATTTTCTCTAAGTTTTACCTATTAATATATATATATATAGATAGATGACTTATAAATTTGAATTTTTTTTAGTTATATGATTATATTTTTTATGGTTTATTATATTGAACTATTCGTTTTTTACACTAAATTAACTAATTTGGTACAAAAATTTAAAAATTTAGATTAGATGGGACATATGACGCAAAATTAAACTCTAATTGAAATTCAATTTTTACACTAAATTAATTCACTTAGCACAAAATTCTAAAATTTAAATTAGATGAGACATGTGGCGCAAAATTAGACTATAATTGAACTTCAATTTGAAATTTAATTAAATTTTCTCTCTGTTTTACCTATTATTATATATATATAGAGAGAGAGAGAGAGAGAGATTATTGCACTCAACATGGGATTTAAACCATCTCACCCCTATTATTGCACTCAACATCAAGTATGAGCTCATATACGTTGTCCCATACATTCCCCCGTTTGTGCTAAACAAAACACATTTGCAGAATATATATATATATATATGGCATAAAATTGTTGCCCTTCAGTCACGACTTGGGTTAAAGCCGTTGACAGTCATTCCACCATCAACGCAAATAATCTGGCCAGTAATATAAGATGATGCTGGCATGCACAGGAATGCTACCAAAGATGAGACCTCCTCTACTTCTCCTATGCGCTTCAATGGAGTGCGAGAAATGACCTCTTCCATATATTCTGCATCCTCGAGCACCTGAGAAGAAAGAAGACATAATAAGTTGCCAAAATGAGAATGTGGATCATATAAAAGTGAGTCCCACAGATCACAGATGCTAAACTACCAGTCGTCCGGGAAATTATTCCGTATACTATGTATTACACCGTCATCTCAAGTAAAGTGAGCGATGTGCCGTCACTTATATAATTGAAAGGGGCCACTTATATAATTTTATCTATAAAAAAAAATACAAGTTATGTAGTACTGTATCGATCATGGAATAATTAAAGCAGAAAAAGTTAAAACTGCATTATGACAATATGTGACCAGAGGCGAGAGGACTAATCAGTTAACACCAGACAAATTGCTTGTTTTGGACCTTTTGGTTAGAGACGTAAGTGCCAGCTACAAAGCGAAGTGATTGAGGCAAAAGAAATTTACTTTGTCCACTAGAGGTGTTTTGATGTACCACGGCGCCACAGAATTGGTTCTGATATTGTCTTTTGCCCATTCACATGCCAAATTCTTTGTGAGCTGATTCATTGCTCCTGAAAAATATAAAGTGAGAAAACCGATCGTTATAATGAATGAATGAATATCAGATATCTGTAAGATGATTTTTCACTTTTTTCTCTTCTGCTTTCTTTTGCATACCTTTAGTTGCAGAATAAACAGACAAATTTTTTAGTGAAACCACCCCAGCAACAGAGGACATAAACACAACGCTTCCTGCTCCAGACGCCTTCAAAAGGGGGTGTGCAAGTTGGGAAAGGTGGTAAGCAGATTCAAAGTTGGTTCCGAAAATAATAGAGAATTCTTCAGCTGTGTACTCAATTGCTGGTTTCCATATAGCGGTCCCAACATTATTCACCTAAATCCAGAAATTGAAGCACAGTATTTCAATTACAAATTCAGTAGAGAATTGGGATATCTTATAACACTCAATAATATAGAAGGGATGCAACGGAGTACTCGAGTCTTGTTCGGAAGCATTTATTTTCATTGATTTATTGTGCTTAGAAAATAAGTTAGGCAATATATAGTATAATTGTACTTCAAAAAATAAAACTTAAAAATAATTTATACAATCCAAATAAAATAAAATAAATTTATATATATGGCAAACGATCTCTCATGATAAGAATCATTGTGAAAATCAGATGAACTAAATTAATGGGTAAAATGCAAAAATCAAATGGTAAATTACATTTTAAGAGTTTTTGGTATATTTCATTTAAACCTTAAACTTTCAAAAGTTTCATTTTAACCTTAAAATTTCTAAAAACATTTCATTTAAACCTTCTATCACATTTTCTTTGTAAACTCTATTAAACATCACATGACTAGCTAGTTTAAATATAATTTATTTCAAACTTGAACTTGAAATGAAACATTTAAAAGTTTAAGGTTCAAATAAGAGATGCCCAAAACTTAAAGTTTGGAAAGTAATTTACCCAAAAAGGATTATCTGGTATAGGGAGTGTAGAGTTTAGAGAATGTATAGAAAGTAAATCATATCATTATCACCTTATTATTTTAAGCAAAAAACCAACATGATCAAGTTAATCAAATTCACTATTATGTTGGGTGAAACTTAGATACAGTTTCTTAGGTGTTGCAACTTAAGTTTCTCAATTAAATTCAACAATGGCATTCCAAAAAAAAAAAATCAACAATATGAATGCATTGACCAATTAATGCAGGGAAAATAATATTATCTTTCCTGAGGACAATTAAATTTGACTATATGGTTCATTGTTTAATGCATCTAGATAGTCAAATTTAATTACAAAAATAAATTATATTACTTAAGGAATTATACCTAAGTTTTGTTCTTATATTATTACAGGGAATTCTAGCCTTTTGCCCTTATTTATTAAAAAATTTAGCAATATGTCTCTGTTTTGATACTCTTTAGGTCCATGTCTCTGTTTTGAAACTCGATTGGTTAAAAATCGAGTTATGCCAAATGAAACTAAAAATAAAAAATAAAAATTGTGGAACTCGAGTTCCATTTTTTTTTTTTTTTTTTTTAAAGTTTGATCGCCCCATACTCGATTTTCTATAAATCGAGTTTTACATTGAAACTCGATTTTGAAAAAATTGAGTTTCAAAACAGGGACATAGACCTAAATAGTTTCAAAACAGAGACATATTGCTAAATTTTTAAAATAATAAGGGTAAAATGCTAGAATCCCTTGATATTACATTATTCAATAGACCATCTTGGGTATCACTAATTCAAGAAAAATATTCAAATCATAGTTTTAAAAACTGAACTAGCTGGTTCAACTGAGAAGATTGAATTTCAAATTTCTCTTATTCGATAACGAGCAATATTTTACCAATTGAGCTAACATGGTATAGTACTTAATAATGATAAGTTTATTGCACACAGGGTGTGTGTGTTTTAATTCTATACCTTCAGTGATTCTCTCAAAATAAAAATAAAAAAAAGCTGAAAAACACTAATGAAGAAAATAGGTCTCCAAAGCTACATGGATGAGGGACAACTCACTAGGATGTTAAGCATTCCATTAAATACAGAGGAGACAGACTCCATTAGCTTCTCTCTTTGGGCTTTAGACGATACATCACAGACTGAACCAGTAACCACAAACCCTTTACCTTCCCAAGCCTTTAAGCATCCGTTAAGCTCAGCTTCATTTCGAGAACAAGTATGTACTCTTGCGCCTAGTTTGGCCAGCTCCTCCACAGTAGCATACCTGAACAAAATCAAAAAGATTTTAATACTTGACTATTTAATTCAGACCCTTTGAAGTGGAACATGGAGAGAGAGAGAGAGAGAGAGAGAGAAGAACCCGATTCCTTTGGTTCCACCAGTTACAAGAGCGCTCATTCCCTTAAGTGACCATCTGTTATATGCCAAACCCATTGCTTTCCTAACACTCTTCCCTCTAACAGAAATAATAAGCAAAGAAACCAACTGATTCAATGATGACATTTAGAGAAGAATAAAAATAAAAAATAAATCATGAAAGAAGCAAGCCAAAGCAAGTTTTGAGTGTGTGTATATATATATTCTTCCATCCAATATATCTAGTATTATTAGTAGATACTCTATTTTTGTCTATAATTTAAGAAGTTTTATCTTCATCTCTGAAAATTTTAAAACGACATCTCAATATTTCATCCTTTCATCCACGTTCATCAAATTTTTTGTCAATAGAATATATATTTTGACAAGAATAACAAAGAATAGAACATTTTAAATTTTCATGATGAAAATAAAACATTTTAATTCAAAGACGAAATAGAACATGTGCTATATTTTAAAAGTAAAAATAAAATTTTAGCCTACAAAATAAGAAGCTTCAAACTTTTAAAATCTCAAAGAAATTGAGCTTCAAGCTTTAAGTATGTATTTAAATTGCCCGGTTAAATATAACCATAAATTTTGCACACAAGAAGGAGAATGTCTATCTCAATTCAAATATGCTTTAATTGATCTTACTTACTGCATTGAAATAAAGAAACCATAAGAGTTTTCCATAAATTTTAAATAAATAAATAAATAAATGGATACCTGGAGCACTTCACTAGGCACTTCTCTAAAATAACTTACAATTTCCACACTGATATGCTGTGGGGTGACCGATTTATATAGGCGAAAGAAAAACAAGCCTACTTCTATCACCTACATGCACCAAGGCCTCTCTCTCTCTCTCTCTCTCTCTCTCTCTCTCTCTCTCTCTCTCTCTCTCTCTCTCTCTCTCTCTCTCTCCGTAAAATAGAAATAGAAAAAGCTCCACATTTCACCCAACCAATTAACCTCAAAATTTTCTTACATCAACCAATGTAATGTTGTGCAAAAATCCATTTTTGCTACAGTTATTGTGTATATACATGGTTACTATAGATTTGTATTTCATTATATATTTTAATTCTCTTTCTCTGAAGATAATATGTTTAAAAAAAAAATGATTATTTAAATAAAATAAAATAAAATATAAATAACCTAATGTGGATTTTTTTGAAAAGTGATTGATAAAGTTAAGTCCCTCCACATATTTACTATGAAATGGTTTGATTTATAAGTTTTTCTGAGTTATCATATATTGTATGTATTTATATTTTTGTTGTGCATAATGGGTGAGTTTGGTTCAACTTTTTGATATTGTGCTTTTTGAAAAAGTGGGGGTTTAAAAAAATGTGGTATGAAACTAGGCTTTTTGTAAAAGCTAAGTCTTTAGTAAAAGCTGTTAAAAAGTGTTTTTTGAAAAAAACGGAGTGTAACACTTACAAAAGTGGCAGTTTGAAAGGTAAATTACTAAAAATGACAATGTCTATATAAAGAGAATTCTTTGTTTTAATTACCTCTCTTAATGCAAGTTATGGACACAATATTTTCACAAAAATTTCACAATAAAGTCTATATGACAAGTTGTTAATGGTAGGAAAAAAAAAATGTCACTAGTAGGTCTAGACGAGAACTAATAACAACTTACTATATAAACTTTATTATGAAATTGTTATAAAAATATTCTGTCAATAGTACTATTTTTTTTCTAAAGAAAAATAATACTAATTTAAAAAGTTTAGAGATATAATAAAATGTCACAATATTTTCACAATACTAATTTAAAATTAATCTTCGTAAAATAAAATTTTATTAACACTTATCTTTTAAATGAGCTGTTCTAGGATTATACATGTACCCACAATTTTTTCTCCACCACATACTCTATAACATCACAATTGCGAAAAATAAGTTGTGAAATAATTTGTGTTCCTACTCTCTATATTTTCTTCCACATTGCTTTACCCAAACCCAAAAACTCTTTTTTTTTTCACTTTTTTCTCATCCACTCATTCACTTCGTCCTCATTTTCTTATCTTCCTTTTCTTTTACTTTCCTCCACACAAAGCCCCCCACCACACAAACACACACAAAAGTCTAAGTTCTCTCTCTCTCACTCTCACTCTCGCTCCCTCTCTCTACTCCATATGTTCCATTTATCAAAAACTCTACCGAATTCAAAATGTTTTTTTGAGATTAGATATGTAAGATGTAAATAAAATTAAAAAAAAAAATAGAGAAGAGAAGAGGAAGAAGAAGAAGAAGAGATGTCGTAGCACATCAACATAGAGGAGCAGAAAAAAAAAATAAAAAAAAAAAACTATGGGCAATTTAGGAAAAAGAGAAACCCACCAACGGTAATATTTTTGTTTTAAGAAAACACGTTTGTGCGTTTTGCAACTACAACTCAGAGCTGCCGTGCCAAAACGTGGAAATCCTTTGAGCTGAAAAATGCACTTTTGTGTAACGCACTTTTGAAAAATTTTACCAAACACGCGTTTTGAGTTTTGGGCTAGAAAATGCACGTTTTGGCCCCTTAAAGTCAACCCAAACGGGCACAATATTGATAATTGCTAGATTAACCAAAGACTTACATAATTAATATATTAACAATCTTAAAATTGTTTTTACTAGGGGTCTAAACCTAATAGATTGTTTTTTAGGCTTCCCCACATAGAGAGGTCAACCATCATCTATGATGATTTTCCTTCTTGTTTGGAGTTCCTTTGTTGCTAGGCTATTGTGCATGAAAGTTCAATTAGTGTGTAAAACACTAATGAATGTTTAGACCCTCAATTTTAACAATACCAACACAAGCTTATACACAAACAATATATGTGCGGAATGATGAATATAAGCTATATCCAACTAGGTAAAACACTCTAAACCATAATTAATCACAAACACAGCAGTATTTAAAAGGTAAAGAGTAAGGGAAGAGAGATGCAAATACAAAGATAACACTGGCACGTGTTATCGAAGAGGAAATCGAAGAACTTGGCGAAAAAACTCTCCGCCGCCCTCAAAGCGGTCAAATGATCCACTAAAAAATAAAGTTGGGATACATTAATAGCAGAAGACCCTCCAAGCCTAATCTATCCAATGCACCTAAGCCCTCCAAGCTTCTTGCTCCAACAGGGTTACGCCTAATCTTGTCTTTTTTAGCTTCCCGAATCCCGCAATAAGCCCATTGCATCAACCAAGTAAATTGGTCATCTCCGAATTGCTTCCCAAGCACCAAAATACCTCCTCACTGATATGGGTATGGTGAGATAAGGATTTGGCAAAATATACCTCTCAAGGATATGTCAATAGAGAGGGTGAGAGTAAAGAAATTTGGAGAATCAAATGATGAAGATTGTGGATGAGTCAATCTTGTTTTTCTCTAGGGTTTCTCTCTCAAAATTCTCTCTAGAAGCTCTCTATATTTTGTGGGTATAAGGGTATTTATAGTAGTGTATGTGAGGAATGTGAAAAGTCAATTTTCATCCAAACAAGGTATTCTGGCGACTCATCCTCGAGAGTGGAACGAGTCGCGAGTTTGAGTCGCAAGCTAATTGCTTGGCCAAACTGTACATTTTGTCCTGTAGTGCTCCAGCTGTTGTAACCCTTCAGTTTCCTGCATGCTTCACACATGTGCCACTTTGGCGACTTGCGAGTTGCGAGATCCAGTCGTAAGACTCCTTTGATTGCACACATCTTGAGTTTTCTTCACACTCTCTCACACACAACTCTTATATAATTCCCACCTAAATACAGGGTATCTAATTACTAAAATACGGCAAATTTCGCACGGAATAAAGCCAACACTTGATTGAAAAAATTCAACCTTACAATGCAAACTAAGCCACATAAAGGTAAAAGTCCATGGGATTGTAGGGGAGAGAACCAAAAAAAAAAAATATATATATATATATATATATGATCCGCTGACTATTTGGTTGGAAAACGAAGTTGCTTACCGGCTAAACTATCCACGTTTATTACTAATGGGGACTCTAATCTATATATATATATATTAGAGAAAGTATCCCATCACAGTACATCCCAGATTTGGTTACAAGATTACTAAAGGATGTTTAATTGCTAAGCTCAATTTCAAAAATGATATCCGAGTAGAAGGAATCTTTCATTCATCAGAGATGCATTGGGTCACTAACCCAGATGGCACACTCCATTCACATATAGACACATCTTGGGTATCCTGTTACCAGGCTCTTACAAAAGTAGAATCCCTTAATAAGGAAATCTTATCCGAAATAGTACCAATTGATCAAGAAGTTTGTGGACAACAGTGGCCACATGAAGATCATTATGAAATGCCCAATCCTCTTGTTGGCTATGATGACCCCTACTACCATAACCATGATCCAGATGTTGATGCTGACGTAGACGAAGAATGGTTCCAAGGAAGAGATGGATGGGACTAAACAGCTTTAACACTTTAAAAAAAAAAAGTCCTAGAAACGACCTGATGCATGTGAACCTTATCCTGACATGCACAATTATTGCCCTTGCAAAGGTCTGTCCAGAAGAAGACAAGTCTCTAGTCAGGCCCCTACCCCCTTTGCCACTTGTCAATCCATGACTTAGGCCCCTACTATCTTCTAAAATGTATAATGTACATTATCTCTAACCTCTGTGGTCTAAAATAGAGTCCTTGTAACTCTGAAGAGGTAAGAAAAGAGAGAGAGCCTCTATTAGAATGTCTTTCAAAGTGGCTGATGTCTAATGTAAAAAACCCTGTTGAATATAATAATATCAGTTTGTTTGTTGTATCTTGTTATGTGTTCTATTCCATACTTCCATGAAATCTTGTATACTTGGAGTGAAATCCTAGAGGTTGTCCCGAGACAACTCACTAGGGACCAAATGATATATATATATATATATATATATATCTAAAAGCTGAAGCATAGTATTAGTTACTATACTCCAGTTAATCCACATCAGCATCCAAGTCATTATCTTTTTTCTTTTCAATTTTTCTATAATTGTTTTTAATATTTACACTTCTCCAAACTTTCTCCCTTCCTTACTTTTTCATCTCCCCACTACTTCTCCAACATTTCTCCTTCCCTTACCTTTTCATCTCCTCACTACCCTCTACATTAATATCATTTTTCCTCTTTCCCTTCATCTTCCTTTATTTTTGTCTCTTCTTATTCACACCATCTTACTATAAGTTTGTCACTATCTCTTCCATTCTATGCATAGTTTTCTCTTACCAAAAAAAAAAAAAAAGTTATCTCTCTCTCTCTCTCTCTCTTGATGGATTTTTTTTTTCTTGCATCTTTGCTTTAGGTTGATAATTTTTTTTATATTCTTTAAAACTCTACTTTGGGTTAATGCGATTTAGTTTTGATTTTTTAAATTATTGTTGTTTGATAGGCCAAAAACGAATTGACCCCTTGTGATGAATTAATTGATTAATTAGCCAAGTTTAATTAATTAATCAAATTAACATGTAACGCGTGATAGCATAAAAAAATCACCAATTAAACTAAATATATGGCGGAAATTAAATTGACATGGTGATTTGTTTACGAATGGGAAAAACCAACACAGCAAAAACCTCATCGGGTGATTTTAAGGTCACCACTCCCGAAATTCCACTATTATCACAATAAGCGGTTACAAGTAAAGAAATCCCAATACCTTATACCAACCTACAATTGAATCCTTACCGCAATATCCAATTAGACTTGTTCTGTAGTGACAATTTCTCCTTTTGATGCACGAATCTCAATATGTGACTAACCAATTGCGCGGATCCCAGTACACGACTTCAATCACCAACTAGAGAAGGTTGTTGACTGCAAAGTTCTTGAGTTCATCCAAACGATGAAGATCAAGAAGATGCTTGGTTACAAAACCCTACGATGCACAAACACAACAACTTCTTCACAAGAATGATGAACTAGGGCAAACTCTATCTCCGGTCACAATTTGCTTGAACAAATTTTGCTCAACACTTGTGCAACTTGTGTCCTCTTTGAAGGCTCTTAAAATAATCATTTTATATGTTTAGGGTTGTGGAAAAAGAAGGCCCAAACACATAATCACAGATTAAAGTCAAAACAAAACTGCAAAACTGTTCTTCATAAACCTCAACAGATAGCCATCTGTCGAGAAGCCGTCGAGCAACTGTCGAGCCACGAGGCTGGAACAGCTCTTAAAGCTCGATAGATGGCTAGCTATCGAGCTAGCTGTCGAACTTTAATGATAGGCAATTTTCAGACTTGAATCTTGGATAAACTTGCATGGGTTCAACACTTGATCTTGAAACACTGTTTCTTGAAGTATTAAACACATCCTAGATCTACCCAAATACAAGTAAAGTGCGTTTTATCAAAGGATTAACCAATTACATAAAATAGTGACATATATTCCTAATAAGTAAATCACATATGTCCTAACATTGTTGTTGTTGGTTCTTTTTTTTCTTTTCTTTTTTGAGTTCTCTTTAATTGTTAAATGTTATCCTATTGAGTTACAAAGAATTAAATATAGCATATAAAAATATAATATTATTTTATTATATAGCATGATTTGAATAATTTGGTATTTATTCAATTACATAACATGATTTTTTATAGTGCCAATAATTCACAAAATATTATAAATAACTTTTAATAAAAAAAATAAATATTTTCGTTAACTTGTCTTTTGAATTTCTATGAAAAATTGTATTATTTTCACTTATAAAAATATGATTACGAATTACATTACTTATTATTAAATTAGTTTAAATTGTAAAAAAAATTAATAAAACCACCATAAAAATAACTATTATGCGCAACTCACGAGTTCACTACTAGTCATTATTAATGTGCATGACATATCTTCTCCCTTGGATTGGCCCTGAGAGAAAGAAATATTATATCCTGTTATTCAAAGAGTATTGAATAATTACTAGTCACCTTTAACAAATATGTCGACTTGCTTTTATATTTTTTTTTTCTATGTGGGTTCAGGATGAAGACTTATTTAATGGCAATGATATGATCCTTCTTTTGACTCTTCATCCTATTAATCTTTGAAATGAAATATATTAGGTAGTTCAAACGAAAGTAAAAGGAATTCTCTGTGTTTACAAATTACTGATAGAGTTGTTAGAGCATTCTCATCAACAATTCTAAAAATTTTAGCATTTAACACTTCAGAAACCTACTTTATTCATTATACCACCCCACTTTAAGATACATCAAATATCAAAACTTCTATATTTTTTACCATTTCATTTAAATAATATAAACTACTAATTATAATAATAATAAAACAACTACACAAAAAAACTATAGCAAACAGCCAACCACCTCCTCCACCACCCCTACCATCGCTCCACTTGCCATAACCATAGCCACAACAACTGCCACTGTCACCACCACCCACAACCATGACCACCAACCACCAAAATCATAACCAAATCACAAACCTAAACCCACAACCTCATCACCATTCACCACCAACAACCGAAAAAAGAAAAAGAAAAAGAAAAACAACCCTCCAAAATCACAACCAAATCACAAACCCACAACCTCATCACCACCAACAATCGGAAAAGGAAAAAGAAAAACAACCACCGAGAGAGACCCACGCGATTAGACCCACCGATCAAAGACCCATCGATCAGAGACCCACGCCGAACTCTTAGTCGATGACCCACGCCAATCTACCCTCAACGCCGATACCCACGCCAGTCAGAGACCCATGAACCCAGACCCACAAAATCAAATCACCCTGCCATCAAGCTCTACCTCCATATCGGCAGTAACACTCCGAAGGCAAAGAGCATTTATTGTCCAGTGGCGTTTGGGCTTTGAAGTTCTAACCGACGAACCTTGGAGAGGAGGAGCTCAAACCATGAAATTGAGAGAAACAGAAGCTACGGGGAAAGAGAGAAGAGGAAAGTGAGAGAGGAGAGAGAAGAAAGAAGAGAAAAATAAAATAAAAGAAAGGGAAAAGTGACTGGAATAAAATATAATTTTTCGTTAAGATTTATGCTATAGTAAGCTTGTATTGATATAATCTCACTAGAGCAATATGTCAAAAATTTTGCCATTTGAAATCCTTGATGGAGTGGCTTTTTTTTGAGTTTTGATGCTAAAATTTAGCATATACCCCTTTTAGCATCCTTAATGGGAATGCTCTTAGAAAAGAATATTGTGCATAAATGCGATAGAGTCAAAGTAATCCTAGGGATCTCATGCAGTCCTTGTGGGTGTATATGTGCTGGATTACAGTAATCTTTAACAATTATGGCCTGTAGGGTATAGGGTCTGCTCAACAACTTTGAGAGGGCATTAAGTAAAAATTTTAAGGGGAGTTTTTTTTATATTTAAATAGTAATTAAATAATATTAATTTATTATTTTTATTTAAAATCTATTTTTTTATTTTTTTATTACATGATTCAATAAATTATGCACATCGTTCTGTGCTGTGGCAGCAGTGCTGTGAAGTGTGAGCAGATTGTGCAAGTGTAAAAGCAAAACCAGCGTATTGTACTTGTCCTATCAATCAAGTAGATTAAAAAATATAAGTTAAAATGAATGCCTAAGATGAAGAAAAAATATAACTTATAGAAAAAGATCATTAAACAAGACGAAGAAAAGAAAGGTAAAAATATAGATAGAGACGCAGAGAGATAGAAAGATGTAAGATTTTTTCTTTTGATTTAGAAATTTATTATCTTTGTTTTAGTATATTTTAAGATAATTACGTTGTATTATTAATAAATTTGTTCGATATTAATTTTAATTTTAGCATATTTTAAGAATAAGTTAATAAATTTGTCTCTTAAAATTTAATTTTGTTAGCTAAAGGATCTATTTGGGATCCGTTTATTTTGCTGAAACTAAAAACTTTTTGTTGAAAGTACTGTAGATAAAGGTAAAAGTTAGTTGAAATAGTATTGTGAGATTATAAATGGTACTAAAAAGTACGGTGGGACTTATGAATAGTAGCAAAAATAAACTGAATAGTAAAATAAATTAGCAAAATTAATCATGCCAAATGGACACGAAATTTGGCTATTTTTTTCCCCTTTTTAATCTTCTGCATTCTAGAATAAATTGAGGTCTTTTTAATGCATTTTATTGACCAATAGAAGGACTAAAATATTTTTTTTAATTAAAATATATAGATAAATATTATATTTATATATATATATATATATATTTTCAAGTGGAGGCCTTCTTTTATTTGGAGGCATTAAGTGATTGTATCAATTGTATCTATTGTTCAGCTGGCCCCAGTAGGGTATGTGATTCCAAACATCAGTTTTTAGTGTTTAATTACTGAAAACTACGATTTTAAAAAACCAACGCGTTTGGTGAAAGAGTTTTTTTAAGAATGTTTTGAGTTACGTTACTCATTTTAGGGTGTTTAAACACTGAATTTAGAAAATTTCTCTTACTAGTTTTCAGATTTCAAACAACGTTACTAAATGACACTTTTGTAATGGACCCACTTGTTAGCTTTAAAAAAAAACACACACATGTCAAACACACAATTATATTTTTTTACACACTGAAATATATTATTTAAAACACAACACCAAACAAATTTTTTGCTTCATAAATATTATAAACAAGTGTTTTTATAATATTTTTTTAAATCACAGTAGTTTTCACATCATTTTAAATAATGATATCAGAAATCTCTATGTTGTTAAAAAAATGTTATCACATCATTTTAAACCACGTTGTTCAAAAATGTTTCCCATTTAGTCCTACTCCTGCAGCACTACCGCAAGTCTGCAATGCCATATGCTACCGACCATAAGGAGAACGGGTCTCGGAAAAGGCGTGTATATATTATTACAAAATTTTCATCGTACGGCTTAACAAGGAGAACTTACATGTGAAAACTTTCTTTGTCAACTTTCCACGTACGGCTTAACAAGTGAATCTATTATCACAGACCTAGTCGGCATCCTCTATGCATGCAGTGGCGGCTCCACTTGAATTTGAGGGTGGTTACATGACCACCCTCACTTGTCAAATTTTTTTTTTATATATATATTTAGCAAATATATATATATATATATATATAAATAATTAGTTTAAATTAATAAAAAAAAGTATATATATATACACACACTTACAAAAAAATTTATTATATACTATATTAATTTATTTTGACCACCCTAATGAAAATGTTAAAAAATATGACTTGTGAATAACAAGAATTTGAATTCAACAAAAATAATAGTAATGTTACATCCGCAATATTTTCACAATAACTCTT
This sequence comes from Quercus aquifolioides, assembly GCA_019022515.1. NCBI lineage: Eukaryota > Viridiplantae > Streptophyta > Magnoliopsida > Fagales > Fagaceae > Quercus > Quercus aquifolioides. Next base: position 33,978,247 of record CM032326.1, read on the forward strand.
ATGTGGTAAATTATTACTAATTCTAATTTGGACTCAATATTGACATGTTTTACTCACCAATAACAAGTTGTTGCATAAGATTTGTTATGAAATTATTGTGGTCACTTTATTATTCTCATGTCAGTATTTTCAATTTTCACCTTCTCTCTTATATTAGTTTTTTTTTCTTTGCCAGTACAAAAAAATTGTAATAATTCATGTATTTGCGTATTTTTTTGTGATATTGATATATTCAAATTATCTTTTTATTAAATTTTGTATAATTTAAATTGTTAGGACATATATGTTTTAACTTTTTTAAGAACATATGTCACCTAGTTATGTAAATTGGCTAATCCTTTGACAAAACGCACTCTACTTGTAATTGAGTAGTTTTAGGTGTTTTTAATACTTCAAGAAACAATGTTTCAAGGTCAAGTGTTGAAGTCATCAAGTCTGTCTAAGAGAAAGCAAGTTGAAGTGCACAGTTTTTAAATCTCGACACCTCTCGATAGCTACCTCGACACCTGGCTATCTGTCGAGATCTTCAGCTGATTCTTATCGCAATCTCGATAGCTTCTCGATAGCTTCTCGATCGATCGAGAAAGTTTCTATCCCCTCGACACCTTCTCGACACCTCCTCGATAGCTGCTATCTATCGAGATTCATTAAATCTCGACACCTCCTCGACACCTCTCGATCGATCGAGGTTACGGGAAATCAGAATTTTCAGCTTTTTGATTTTTGGGCCAGGCTTATGTATTTGAGTAGGGTTTCTTTTCTCACAACCCTAGACTTATATAAGGCTTATTTTTAAAGGCCGTCATATAAGAGAATACAAGGAGAACATATTCAAAAGATTATTCTCTCTGAAAGAAGCTACTGCGTCTTTACACCTTAGGGTTTTGTAACCAAGTGCTTCTTGATTTTCATTGTTGATGAAGTGAAGAACTTTGCATCCAACATACTTCTTCTAGTTGGTGATTAAGTCGCTTACTAGGATCCGCGCAATTGGTTAGTCACGTACTGGGATTCGTGCATCAAAGAGTGGCGTTCATATATTGAAGAGTTCAGAGGTTCTGAAGCGATAGAAGGTTTCTGCTGTGAGTTCATCTACGGGGATTGTAGAGTCTAGGGACAAAGGTTTTGTACTAGATCTGAAACTTCTCTTTACTATAGTGAATTGCTTTTCGGGAAGGTTTCCCCCCAGGTTTTTTTTACTGTGAAACTGGTTGGTTTCATTGGTTTTCCTGGGTCATCATATCTTGTCTTCTTTAATTTTTCCACTGCATGATTTTGACATGATATTGATGTTTGTTTGTTATTAACAAGGTTTATTCATAATTAATCTAATTAACAACTTGGGTTTAAAACTTGTTAATTCTATCAATCAGGGTCATAAATTTCCCAACAAGTGGTATCAGAGCGGGTTCACTCTGATTGGATTAATTTCCTGAGTGTGATCCATTGACCCCTGTTGTCATGGATAGAGGACAATCTTTATTTATTCCTCCTTTATTTGATGGAACTAATTATGTGTACTGGAAAGTTCGTATGAAAGTGTTCTTGCAGGCTCTAGGTGAACAGGTATGGCAAGCTGTTGAAATTGACTGGATTAAGCCGAAGGAAGCACCTGTGGATTGGGATGATGCAACAATTGTAGCTGCAAATTTCAATAGTAGGGCCTTGAATGCTTTGTTTTGTGGGGTGATCAATGAAGAAATCAAGAAAATTTCATCCACTGAAGTTGCCAAGGAAGCATGGACTATTCTTGAGACCACCTATGAAGGTACAAAGGTAGTAAAGACTGTGAAGCTTCAACAACTCACTAGTAGTTTTGAAGAAATAAGGATGGAGGAGGATGAGACCTTTGATGAGTTCTATGCCAAACTCAAGGATATTGTGAATTCTGCTTTCAACCTTGGAGAATGTATTGTAGAATCCAAAATTGTTAGAAAAATCCTTAGGTCCTTACCTGAAAGATTCCATGCCAAGATCACTGCCATTGAAGAAGTCAAGGACATTGATCAAATTCCTTTGACTGAGCTTGTAGGGAACCTTCAAACCTATGAGATGGGATTAGGCTCAATGGGAAAAGGTGGAAAGAGCAAAAACTTGGCTCTCAAGGGTATAGAGGAAGAGACTGAGGACTCTGAAGATGAAGATCAAAGTGAAGATGAGGATGAGGATCTAACCTTCATAACTGATGAGATTATCAAGCTTCTTCAGTTTAGGAAAAAGGATAAGGGCAAACCTCCTAGGAAACTTAAATCCTCTAGGAATGGCAAGAATGAAAAACACCTTATTCAATGCCATGAGTGCAAAGGTTTTGGTCATATGAGGATAGAGTGTCCAAACTACCTCATGAAAGAAAAGACCAAGAAGCCAAAAGAGAAAGGGTTGGTTGCTACCTGGAGTGATACTGAGGATGACTCTTCTGGTGAGTTTGTGGATGAATGTCGTCAAGTTATGGCCTTTGCTGCCACAACCGATAAGGTGATTGTGGAGAATGCTAGTGGCAGTGAGGATTCTTCTGATGATGAAGTACCTAAGAAGATGACCCTTCAGGAAGCCTTTGATAAGATTGGCTTAGGATATGCTGTTTCCTCCAGGCCCTCCTCATCCACAGCTTCTGGATCAAAGATTGTCTGTGTGCCACAATCTGAGAAAGGTAATAAAGGTATGAAATCCAAAACTGATCTGGTTAATTCTAAATCCTTTATTAGACCTCATGTTTGTCACCATTGTGGTGTTGCTGGACATATTCGTCCTAATTGCTTTAGGTTGTATCCTCATAAGCAATTGTCCAAACGGTCACAGGTTTCCTCTCAAGGACCTACACCTTTGTTTGGAGAGTTATTAAAAGTCTTGAGCTTTTTAACTCAATTTCAGGAGAATCTTAATTCTTCTATGTCCTTTAGTAGACATACTAGGACACGTGCCTTTTCATCTTCACGGCCAAAGACTCGTGCTGTGTGGGTGAGAAAGGAGCCTAAGACTTAATTGTCTTTTCTGTTTGTCCTCTGCTTTAATTCTTTCTATCTAAAGTAGGACTCTCTTTGCTTGATTTCTTATCTGCTTTTGAAATCATACTTTCATGCATCTGCATCTTTCTATCATGTTTTCATGCATATGCATCTTTCTTTCATGCTTTGCTTAACATGTTTTTGTTTGTTTATTTTCAATTTTGCTTATTTTTGTTTTTGATAAAAATAAAAAATAAAAATTGAAAAATACAAAAACAGTGTGTTTTGTGTACTTTGGTATTTGTGTACCTTGGATGGCCAATGAAACAAAGTTTTCTAAACTTTGTATCTCTTGTAGCTTAGATGAGCATCTCTATGCACAACTAAGCAAGTGAGCTTTGTGGCTCTTGTTTGTGATGAGTAAGATTAAGTTATCTCTTAAACTTAACACTCATATCACTCTTTTTGACAGGTAGGACTAGAAAATCCTAAGAGAAAGGCATAAATAACCATCTTACCACTGTTACCCGCCAATCATAGTATGACACCTGTATGCTTCGGCATAGCAAAAGTGTAGTGTCAAAGACATTCGTATGCTTCGGCATAGCAAAAATGCGATGTCGAATGCTTAACATCTTGGGTATTTCTTTTCTCTCTTTATATGCCCATGCATGATTTGCTTAAAAGAAAATATGCAAAGAAAATATAAAGCAAAAAGATTAAAAATGCTTTAAATATGATTGCAAGCGTGTTTTCTAGGAGATGTGGGAGTTATAGGATGTACCTCAAAGGTGATAGTCCCCATCAAACAGTTATGATTGTGTGTGAGTTAAAGTTATTTTCTCATATCTCAGATCGTCATAACATGTATACACATATGCAATCTTGCGATGTTTTTCACACACAACACGCAATATTCTTTGCTACTCTTGATACATGTGCAGGTACAATGTGATTTGGCCATCACTAGGTTTACATGTGTTAATGTATACTCACTAAACTGTCTTGACTTGTTTTTGAAATATAAAATTGGTTAGACTTGTTTCGTGTGTGTGTGTGTTTTGGGATCTATGTGCTTAACATTTTTCTTGTTGAGAGATATGTTTTTCACATGTTTTGCATCCTTCTATTATCTTGTCATCCATAGCATCTTGTTTCATTACATTCATGCATTTATATGGATTCTTTGTGCCCCCTTGATTATCTTTGATCATCTTTATGTCTCTCGGGTGAAGCTTTCTAGCTTCTTGTACCCTTTGTCAATCATGACAAAAAGGGGGAGAAATTGTGGAAACTTTTGTGATTTCTGTTTAAGATTCTATAAGTTAGGAGGAGAAATACATTCCTTTGTAAGGGGGAGATGTGTTTCATCTTGTTAAGGGGAGTGTTTACTTCCTTCTTCTTGTACCTTGGGTCTTGTGACCATGTTTACATACATTGTGCTTATCTTCTTTATATGCTGATGTATGTTTCTTTCACCTATCTCTACATGTGTTGTTTCTTTTCTTTCTTTATACACATGTTTTTTTTTACTTGTATGCAATCTAATTATTTCTGTTTCACACAAGATGCCTTGATGAGTTTTGTTTAAAGTGTTTTAGAAATACAGGTTGTCAAAGTCTACTTATCATAAGCTCTCTTCTTACAAAATTTTTTAAGAGTTTGTGTTAGGATAGATTTTATTGTATTCAATAAGTGAATATGAGTTGAGTGATTTATGACTTCTCTCATATGCTCATTTGTTTGTTGTGGTTTTTTCACGGATTGCCAAAGGGGGAGATTGTTAGGACATATATGTTTCAACTTGTTTAAGAACATATGTCACTTAGTTATGTAAATTGGCTAATCCTTTGACAAAACGCACTCTGCTTGTAACTGGGTAGTTCTAGGTGTTTTTAATACTTCAAGAAACAATGTTTCAAGGTCAAGTGTTGAAGTCATCAAGTCTGTCCAAGAGAAAGCAAGTTGAAGTGCACAGTTTTTAAATCTCGACACCTCTCGATAGCTACCTCGACACCTGGCTATCTGTCGAGATCTTCAGCTGATTCTTATCGCAATCTCGATAGCTTCTCGATAGCTGGTCGATCGATCGAGAAAGTTTCTGTCTCCTCGACACCTCCTCGATAGCTGCTATCTGTTGAGATTCATTAAACCTCGACACCTCCTCGACACCTCTCGATCGATCGAGGTTACGGGAAATCAGAATTTTCAGATTTTTGATTTTTGGGCCAGGCTTATGTATTTGAGTAGGGTTTTTTTTCTCACAACCCTAGACTTATATAAGGCTTATTTTTAAAGGCCGTCACATAAGAGAATACAAGGAGAACATATTCAAAAGATTATTCTCTCTGAAAGAAGCTACTGCGTCTTTACGCCTTAGGGTTTTGTAACCAAGTGCTTCTTGATCTTCATTGTTGATGAAGTGAAGAACTTTGCATCCAACATTCTTCTTCTAGTTGGTGATTAAGTCGCGTACTGGGATCCGCACAATTGGTTAGTCACGTACTGGGATTCGTGCATCAAAGAGTGGCGTTCATATATTGAAGAGTTCAGAGGTTCTGAAGCGGTAGAAGGTTTCTGCTGTGAGTTCATCTACGGGGATTGTAGAGTCTAGGGACAAAGGTTTTGTACTAGATCTGAAACTTCTCTTTACTATAGTGAATTGCTTTTCGGGAAGGTTTCCCCCCAGGTTTTTTTACTGTGAAACTGGTTGGTTTCATTGGTTTTTCTGAGTCATCATATCTTGTCTTCTTTAATTTTTCCGCTGCATGATTTTGACATGATATTGATGTTTGTTTGTTATTAACAAGGTTTATTCATAATTAATCTAATTAACAACTTGAGTTTAAAACTTGTTAATTCTATCAATCGGGGTCATAAATTTCCCAACATAAATTTTTTAGTGACTACTCTAAAAAACAATTTCTAGAGCTGCTACTGTGCATGTGAGTGAAAATTTCTTTGCCAAATGTGAAACTTAAGTTGGCATATCTTAAATGTGAAAAATATGTATTATAAAAAAAACGTGAAAAATATGTAAAACTTTCTTCGCCCGACTTTCCAGTTTACGCTTTACAGTGCCTATAGCGGGTATCCTTCGTGACTTTCTTTGCCAGATGTGAAAGGCTAGTTGGTATCTTTTTTCTTTTTTTTTTAACTGAAAAACGTAGAAGTTGGTATCCTTGTTTAAACGTGAAAGAAATGTGAAATTGTCTGCCGACTTTCGCCTACTAAGCATAACTATGCATTTGAGATCAATGGCCAAAACTAAATTGAGGTGTTTTATATATTTAAATATGTATTTTTAATAAAATATTTAAATATTAAATCAACTTTGTTCTTTTGTTTTTTCAGAAGCAAAATTATTTATTGCATTCTTGTCCTACTAACATTTATTTTTTTAATTGGTAATATAATAAGACTAATCCACTTATTTAAAAAGAAAAAGAAGAAAATCATCATCCACAAAACCAACTGTGGTGATAACAGCCCAAATTTATATATTGGGCCCTAGGCCCCATTTGGAAGTATGGGTTCGTCTGAGGAGGAGCAAAAGATTGGGAAAGGCCTCGGACTGGAGAACCATGCAAGAAAGTGATAGAGGAATATAGTCTGAGGAGTATATCCTTCTCGAATACGGAGAATACTAGTCTAGCAAATACTTGGATGGCTTGGGCAATCTTCCGGGAAGTTCCAACGATAAGGATGAACTTCATGCACGTATAAAGATGATAAGAACAGAGAAATATCTAAGGGAAAAGCTGCTACCACCGCATTAAATGTATTGCAGCAACTTTTCTGGCCGCATTTATGTGGAGAAGACCCCTAAACAGGGCAGCCTCAACTACCACTACTCATGGAGAACTAAAGAAGATACCTGATGGGACATATACTTAAGTGAATGCTTAGATGAAGAACAAGTGTACAGTCAAGATGGAGAAACAGAAAACTATATAAATGTAGAGGACCTCTCATGAAGGGGGGGGGTCGAAAAATCAAGAGAGGAAGAGAGAAGAAAGGTTTACTGTAGCTCTAAGAATTATATAAACAAAAGTTTGTCTCCTCGGACGACAATTTATTCAAGTTTCAAGTTTGTACTTGCACTTATCTATTTGTTGAATCGCTGTTAAACGTTGTTTAGTTCACTATCAGTCCAGCTCTTCTACCCACTCTCTACAAATCTATTGTATTGGGCTTGTTGGGCTCGTATTCCATATCTCTTGGGTTTGGGCCACAAAAATTGACCCTACAATTGGCGCCGTCTGTGGGGAGAGCTTGAGCGAGGGTGGAAGCAACTGTTGACGATGGCCGAACCAGGGCAACAACCAGCAGAATCCAGGGCATCCCAACACGTTGATCCTTTTCTCAACCTAGAGCAAAGACATGATCGTGAAGGTAGTGTACATACTACGCATACTGACCGAAGTCAGCCACAAGGTAGAAGTCACATGTCTCATGCAGAGAAAAACAAAAACATGCAACTAGAGATTGACCAGTTGAAAGGGAGTTGCGCCATGCAAAGAGAAGGTGGACTTCTTCATACTCTAATGATAATTCTGGCGACGAACAAGACGTCACTTATAAACGGAGGTCTCGAACACCAGTTAGTAAGTCTTTTTCCTATGAAGAAGAACATTATCGTAAACGACAGCCTCGAAGTCCATCACATAGAGGTATAGGGAATGATGCTATGAGCAAAGCTTTGAATCAAATCTCCAAATCGCCTTTCACACATAGGATTGAGGAGGCAAGACTTCCTCGTCGTTTTCATCAGCTAACATTCACTATCTATAATGGCAGAACAGACCTTGTGGAGCATGTAAGCCACTTCAACCAAGGGATGGCTATCCATTCCAAGGATGAAGCTTTGATGTACAAAGTTTTCCCCTCCAGTCTGGGACCAGTTGTGATAAGATGGTTTGACAGCCTGAAAGCAGATTCCATTAGTTCCTTCAAAGAACTCACTCAAGCATTTGGTTCCCGTTTTGTTACCTGCCGAAGAGTCGCTCGGCCCTTAGCTTCGTTGCTATCCTTGAGCATGCAAGAAGGTGAGACCTTGAAAACATACTCAGATAGGTACTGGGAGATGTTCAATGAGATGGAAGACGATTTTGATGGAGTGGCCCTTAATACATTTAAGCTCGGCCTTCCGTCCGAGCATGGTTTAAGAAAATCCTTAACTGGTAAGCCTGTTACTAACGTGCGTCAGCTCATGGACCGTATTGACAAGTATAAAAGAGTTGAGGAAGATCAGCAGCAAGGAAAAGGAAAGGACAAGGTTAGGAGAGGAAGGATTTCAGGTCGGACCGTTACAATAACAATAAACCGCGAAGAGATTTTGCTGGACAGTCTGGATCGGCGAATCCTCAAGCAGTCAACGCGGTATTCCGAGAGCCAGTGCATCAAGTTTTGGAGAAGATTAAAAATGAACCATTCTTCAAACGACCGAACGCGATGGTGGGAAATCCTGAGAGACGTAATCATAACCTCTATTGCTAGTATCACTAGGATCATGGGCATACCACAGAAGATTGTAGAAGTCTTTAGGATCATTTGGAACAGCTTGTCCGCGAGGGTAAGTTAAAACAATTCTTGCATCACTCCAGTGGCCAAGGAGGTCAGGTGAACTCGGAGCCCCGAAGGGATGATTCTTCAAGGCCCCATTTGGGAACTATCAATGTCATCTTCGTTGCACCAGGGAGAATAGGATCCTGGCCATCTAGGGTAATGTCGGTAGCCCGTCTACCCACAGGAGACGTTAATCATGATCTGAAGAGAACTAAAACGAGTATTCCACCAGTCTTAGGATTCTCAGACGAAGACAAGATTGGAACTATCCAACCCCATGATGATGTTTTAGTAATCACCCTCAGAATTGGAGGGTATGATGTGAAGAGGGTAATGGTGGACCAGGGCAGTGCAGCAGAGATAATGTACCCTGATTTCCATAAGGGGCTAAACTTAAAACCTGATGACTTAACTCCATCCAGTTCTCCCCTGGTAAGTTTCGAAGGAAGAGTTGTTATCCCGAAAGGCAAAATACAATTACCCGTGCAGACTGGTACAGAGGTAGTAGAGGTAGATTTCATTGTTGTAGATGCGTATTCGCCCTATACTACAATTGTGGCTAGACCTTGGCTTCATACGCTAGGGGCTGTTTCCTCTACTCTGCATCAGAAGCTTAAGTATCCGTCTGAAGGTCAGGTTAATGAAATCCTGGGAGATCAATCTATGGCGAGACAATGTTTAGTGGCTGCTACCCACCATAAGCCCGAAGCTGAGTCCTCGGCCCATGCTGGAAGGGATTTATAGTAATCAAAACCTCTGGCAGTGCACATCAATGATTCAGCCAAGGGTACGAGGTGTGAAGATTTGATAAAAGTTACTATCGGAGATGATCCAGAGAAGTTCTTTCAAGTTGGATCTCAGTTACCTTTTGAGGAGAAGGAAGGGCTTATAGAATTCCTTAAGAAAAATATCAATGTATTTGCCTGGAATGCTTACGAAGCCTCGAGGGTGGATCCGGAATTCATATGTCACCATCTGAAGTTCAACCCATTAATCACCCCTAAGAAACAGCCTCCTCGGTGCCTATCCAAGGAACACGCTGACGTAGTGCGAGAGGAAGTAACAAAGCTCAAACAAGCTGGAGCTATTAAAGAAGTTTTTTTTTTTATCCTGAATGGCTAGCGAATACTATGGTAGTAAAGAAGAAGAGTAAGAAATGGCGAGTATGCGTAGATTTCACTGACTTAAATAAGGCTTGCCCTAAAGATCCATTCCCTATGCCTAAAATAGACCAGCTAGTGGATGCAACTGTTGGCCATCCTCGGATGAGTTTTCTGGATGCTTTCCAAGGTTATCACCAAATACCATTAGCCCTGGATGATCAAGAGAAGACTGCCTTTGTCACCCCTATTGGGAACTACCACTACAAAGTGATGCCATTTGGTTTGAAAAACGCAGGATCCACCTATCAAAGAATGATGACGAGGATGTTTGAGCCTCAATTGGATAAAAGTATTGAAATTTACATAGATGACCTGGTGGTGAAGAGTAAGATTGTTTCTGAGCATGTGAAAGATCTTGGAAACATTTTTGAAGTTCTCAGAAGATACAAGTTGCGTTTAAATGCATCCAAATGTTCGTTTGGTGTGGGATCGGGCAAATTCTTGGGTTACATGGTCACTTACAGGGGAATTGATGTCAACCCAGATCAGATAAAGGCCATCAACAATCTATAACCTCCTCGGAATCCCAAAGAGGTCCAGAAGCTAACTGGAATGGCTGTTGCTTTGAACTGATTCATCTCTCGATCAGCAGATAGATGTAGGCCTTTTTTCTCTCTTATCAATAAGTGGAAGGGATTTGAGTGGACTGAAAAATGTGCTTAAGCTTTCCAGCAACTTAAAGACTATCTAGCTCGGCCACCAATCATGTCTAGTCTTGAGCCAGATGAAGTCTTGTTTGCCTACATTGCTGTAGACCCTTATGCTGTAAGCCTGGTGTTAATACGAGTGGATTGTGGTGTGCAAAAGCCAATTTATTATGTGAGTAAGTCGCTGCATGAAGCCGAGATTCGTTACCTGCCACTGGAGAAAGCTATCCTGACAGTAGTGCTTGGTACACTGAAGCTGCCTCATTATTTCCAAGCACATACGGTTGTTGTTCTTACCCAACTCCCACTTAAAACCATACTTAGAAATGCTGACTACACAGGGAGAATAGCCAAATGGGGCACTATCCTAGGGGCTTTTGACATCAAGTATATGCCTCGTACCTCTACAAAGGGACAAGTTCTCGCAGATCTAGTAGCCGAGTTCACTAAGCCCTCGTTAGAAGAATTAACACCAGCACAAAACATGGATGAAAAATCGGTTGGCGTAATCTCTTAGAAAGACCCCTCGACCTGGAAGGTATATGTAGACGGTGCAGCAAACCAGAAAGGATCTGGAGTGGGGCTAATGCTAATATCCCCAGAGAAGATCATTATTGAAAAGTCGCTAAGACTAGGCTTCACGGCTACAAATAATGAGGCAGAATATGAAGCTCTACTGATGGGAATGGCAATGGTCCAGAGAATGGGAGGAAGGTCAATGGAAATGTTCTCGGACTCAAGGCTAGTCGTCGGCCAGGTACAAAGGGAATTCGAGGCGAAAGATGAAAGAATGCAAGGGCACTTGAGCCAAGTTAAGTGTCTATAGTCAGAGTTCGAATCTTTTAATTTGCTACACGTCCCCAGAAATGGTAATGCACATGCTGATTCTCTGGCCACGCATGCAACCTCTTCGGCACAGAATCTGCTTCGGGTTATTCTTGTTGAGGACTTGTATAAAACCATGGAGATAAGAAAAGAGGTAGTCCGCGTTCATCAAATCAGAATTGAGCCAAGTTGGATGGACCCCATAATTCAATTCCTAAAGGAGGATACTTTGCTTGAAACAAGGTTAGAAGCGGACAAAGTTCGGAGGAAGACTACTAGATTTTGGCTATTCGAGGACCAGAAATTGTACAAACGCTCCTATTCGGGGCCGTATCTATTGTGCATACATCCTGAGACAGCTGAATCACTCCTCGAGGAGTTACATGAAGGAATCTATGGAAGCCATACTGGTGGTAGATCTTTGGCACATAGAACCATTACCTAAGGCTATTGGTGGCCAAATATGCAAAAGGAAGTCCATGAATATGTTAAAAAGTGCGATCAATGTCAACGGTTTGCACCAAACATACATCAACCGGGTGGAGTCATTAATCCATTATCCAGCCCATGGCCCTTTGCTCAGTGGGGCTTAGATATCGTGGGTCCATTCCCTAAAGCGGCAAGAAGCAAAAAGTACCTTCTGGTCGGCACAGATTATTTCACTAAATGGGTTGAAGCTGAACCTTTAGCTAATATCAGAGACGTAGACGCAAGGAAATTTATCTGGAAAAATATTATCACTCGGTTTGGGATTCCTTATACCCTCATCTCGGACAACGGTCTCCAGTTTGATAGCAAAGTATTCAGAAATTATTGTTGCGAATTGAGAATCACAAACAGATACTCCACCCTTACTTACCCCCAGGGGAATGGGCAAGCAGAAGCTGTTAACAAGGGCATAGTAAATGGATTGAAGAAGAGGCTAGATTACGCGAATGGTAAATGGGTGGAAGAATTGCCACACGTACTCTGGACATACAGAACTACGCCTCGTAAGTCTACTGGAGAGACCCCATTTTCAATGACTTATAGGGCTGAGACTGTTATCCCTCTAGAGACTGGGTTCCCAACATTGAGAATCAGTTCATTCAGTTCGAATAGCAATAATGAACTGCTAAAGAAGAGTTTGGATTTTATTGAGGAAAGGAGGGAAAATGCAACAGTCCAATTGGCGTATTACCAACAAAAGCTCAGACAGAGTTATGCTGCCAACGTAAAGCTAAGGCCTTTAACACTTGGTGATCTCGTGCTCAGGAAAGTGGTGGGCACCGCAAGGAACCCGGCTTGGGGAAAATTATGGTCCAATTGGGAAGGGCCATATCGTGTCACCTCAGGGGCTGGCATTGGGGCATATTTTTTGGAAGACTTAGACGGTCATGTAATACCACGCCCTTGGAATGTAAACAACCTTAAAAGGTATTATTATTAATTGAGTTTTTTCTTTGATCAATATGTTTATTTATTACATAAAGGTTTCGGTATAAGTGTTTAAACTTAAATCCAATCATGCCTGAAACCCTCGGACCAGATGATGTGGGTTAGTTAACACTCCCTTAAAATTCTTATAAGTGTTTAAACTTAAATCCAATCATGTCTGTAGTTCTCGGACCAGATGATACGAGTTAGTTAACACCTTCACAATTTCTGCAAGTGTTTAAACTTAAATCCTGTCATGCCTGAAGTACTCGAACCAGATGATACGGGTTAGTTAACACTCCGTTATAGTTTTTATAAATTTTTAAACTTAAATCCTGTCATGCCTGAAGTCCTCGGACCAAATGATACGGGTTAGTTAATACTCCGTTACAGTTTCTATAAGTGTTTAAACTTAAATCCTGTCATGCCTGAAGTCCTCAGACCAGATGATACAGGTTAGTTAATACTCCGTTACAGTTTCTGTAAGTGTTTAAACTTAAATCCTGTCATGCCTGAAGTTCTCGGGCTAGATGATACGGGTTAGTTAATACTCCCTTACAATTCTTATAAGTGTTTAAACTTAAATCCAATCATGTCTGTAGTCCTCGGACCAGATGATACGGGTTAGTTAACACCTTCACAATTTCTGCAAATGTTTAAACTTAAATCATGTCATGCATGAAGTCCTCGGACCAGATGATACAGGTTGGTTAACACTCTGTTACAGTTTTTATAAATGTTTAAACTTAAATCCTGTCATGCCTGAAGTTCTCGAACCAGATGATACGGGTTAGTTAACACTCCGTTACAATTTCTATAAGTGTTTAAACTTAAATTCTGTCATACCTGAAGTCCTCGGATCAGATGATACGGGTTAGTTAATACTCCCTTACAATTCTTATAAGTGTTTAAACTTAAATCCAATCATGCCTGTAGTCCTCGGACCAGATGATACGGGTTAGTTAACACCTTCACAATTTCTGCAAGTGTTTAAACTTGAATTCTGTCATGCTGTAGTCCTCGGACCAGATGATACAGGTTAGTTAACACCTTCACAATTTCTGCAAGTGTTTAAACTTGAATTCTGTCATGCCTGAAGTCCTCGGACCAAATGATGTGGGTTAGTTAACACTCCATCACAATTTTTATGTATTAACACTGTTACAGCTTACACAGATGATTAAATGAATCCTAAATTCTCTAATGCTCTTGAAGCACGTATTTGGGTGAAATTAACATTCAGCAGTGCTCCTTGTAAGTATTAAATGCAGACTTAATGATTTACGTAGGTATCGAAAAGCCTAAAAAACATCTTTCTCTTCCATGGTTCATTGAGTTTACCATTAGTTCTTGCTAAAATTATTGGCATCATTAGCGGGGCATGGTTATTGATCTAGTTCGAATTAAAGTAATATGAAGTCAAAACCATTCGCAGTAATAACAAATCAGATAGTGTGCATAATAAAAAAAAAAAAAAAAAGTAAAATGCTTTTATTAATCGAAGAAAGAGTATTTTACATCTAAAAAAAAAAACAACAAAACCAGAACAACAATGAAGACCCTAGTCTCTAAGGTTTTGTTTTAGGGCCAAGAGGGTCAACGTCTTGACTAGGCAAGGAGGCAACAACATCTTGAGCTTGACTCTTGCCTTTGTCCTGGGTGTCCTTGGCTTTCTGCTCCTGGTTCCCAGCTTGAACTGATTCCTTAGGTGCATCAAGGGAAGCAGGAGGGGCTTGGTCCACCAATGGCTGCTCGGTCATCCCTGGAGCCTGCTCGGGGTGGGGGGGAGTCAAGACTTAGGAGCTCACGAATCTTAGGATCATAGTAGATGCTCTTAGGTTGCCTCAAGACAGAATCTGCAGAACTCCTGCAGCATCAACGGCTTTACCCCAAGAGATGTCACAGTAGTCCCTGCAAACCACATAAAGTTCCTCTGTGAACCTGTTTTGAGTCTCTTCCACTCCAAGCTTGTAAGATGCCTGCTTTTCAGCTTCAGTCGCCTCCTTGGCCAGTTGGGCAGTTTCCCTGGCTTTCTTAAGCTCGGCACAAAGATCCTTCACCATCTGTCTCTTTGTTTCCAGATTGATTTCAGTCATGTGCAGTTGCTTACGCTGATTTTCGGCCTGCCTCTTTACCGTTTTGAGACCAACATCAGCACTGTCCCTCTGCTGAATGGCCTCTTTCAGCTTCTCAGAAAGCTTGTCTTTCTCTTCGTTGAGGTTGCCCAAGGCTTTTTCCACCTCAGACCTTTGATAGGCCTCGCCTTCGCTTCATTACGGGCGTCTTTGTTCCACTCTTCAGCCACGTAAATTTGTTGGGTGATCTGCATAACAGAATGAGAAATTTATAGTAGAATAAAGATGAATGAATAAAAATGATCATTGGTTTACTTAGTGGAGTAGATCAAACCAATTACCATAGCTAAATCCCTCTTTAAGGATAGGAAGAGTTATTCTTGGTTGAAGCGCCGATAGGCTTCCATGTCCTTTGGCAAGAGGAGTGGTTGCTCCAGGACTTCAGCAATAAGACCCGCTTTCCCCCCGCCATAGTTCCTAACTGAGGTGTCCCAAGGGAGAGGGGCACCATCCAGCTCTAGCTTAGGAGACCATGTCCGTGGTCTTCAGCGCACATCAACCACGAGTAAGTCTTCTTGGCTTTCAACAGAAGAAGACCTTAAGCTCTGTGGATCCTTGCCTGTCTTTTGCTGCTTTTTTCCCTTTGAAGGGCCTACTTCGCCTTCCTTAAGGGCTTTCTTGTTGCCTTTTTCTCCTCAGTTCATGGACTGGTTTCAATCCGAGGTCAGCAGGAAGCTGAGGAGGAGGAGGAGGAGGAGGGAGGTTCGCTGGAGGGTTGGATTTGTTGGCTTCTTGGGGGGGGGGGGTGGGCACTTTATTCCTTCCCCTTAAGAGTTCCTTTAAGCTCTTGCTGTTGGTTTTCGGAGCCATTTCTTCGTCCGAGGAGTCCTCTAAGCAAGTTATTACAGAGGCAGGGGCTTGAACGCTTGAGTATCTATCAGGTTCTTCTTCTGCTTCTAATATCACAATTGCTCCTACTCCCTGCACTTCCTCTTCTTCGAATTGGAATTTGTCAATTTCTTCTTCAAGTGAGGATGAAGAGGAAACTCCTTCAGCTGCTACCACTTCAAAGGGTACTTGTTGAATTGGGGGAGTGACCAGAGGTACACCCTGCGGAACCGGATGTGGTACAGGGGCAAGATCGAACGGAGACAAAAAATTTCTCCGAGCAATGTCAATCCAGTTTATGCGAGGGTCTCCCTGCCTTATCGCGTTGCCAACCGGTTGAAATGTGTCCAAGAGTGGCTTGAAATCAAGAATGAGATGTGCAGCATGAAGTTGCCTGTCTTCACTTACAAAAATCTCTGATCACAGCAGGTAATTAAGCGCGGCAACGTTAGTTAGACCTGAGTCGAGGAGATACGTGCCTTTTATCTGTTAACACCACAACAGAATTAAACAATTAGAAAGTAAAATACGAATATAAAAAGAAAAGGTACAACGCTAGTGATGAAGATCCTGAATCTATTTCTAGGGAACCTAGATCTGGGATATCCCACCTGGCTCTCCTGGTTGGATTGGGCAATGAAGACCGTCATGCCACGCTCCCGAGACAATCAGATAGTCGTCTTGCATCCCCTTATTAGACTTGGGAAGACAGGATATGAGCCTAACAATGTCGGATCGAGATTTAAGATAATACCTCGCCCCCTTTTGTTTATGATACTCGTACATATGTACTACGTCAAGCCAGGTGAGCCTCAAGCCTAAATGTTGGTTTAAAGCATCAACTGCTCCTAGGATCCTAAAGACGTTAGGTGCACATTGGTTGGGACTAAGCCTATGGTTGTGAAGGTAATCTCTTGTAATGCGACCCATGGGGATAGTCATTCCCCCTTCTATGAAAGCTATGACTGGGATTATGACTTCTCCCACTTCTCGGTCGGTTAGCAGTCTTTCTGGGGGACAATATCGCAAGTGTACGCCCTGTGGAATGTGATACGTTTCTTTAAATATCTCTATCTGGGCAGGGCTATCTACTAAATGCCTAAATCTACCCATTTCGGATAACTGGAAAGAGGGAAACTCTAAGAACAAAAACTGGGAAATGAGAATTTGAAGGCCGAGGAAGATGGCCGAAGAGAAAATGATGGGTGCAAAGAAACTGGAACTTACACGAACTGAGTTGGGGAGTAATCCTTAAGTCCTTAGTAAGATTCTTATGAATTTATGGAGAAATGATACTGATGATTTGAAAAGTTTTGTAAGTTTGAATGCTTGGGTTCGCTGGAGAATTTGAGAAATCGTGAAATGAGAAATGATCTCCTTTGGGGCTTTATATAGGGGCCAGAAAGTGAGTGGCAATTATCCCACCTAGATTCTGAGGAAAAATGTCGTTCGTCTGATCAACGGCTCACCGTTGGATGCTAGAGGCATAGCGCCACCTGGAGCAATTAATAGCACTTCGTAAATACCGAAACATCAGTAGCAATAATGAAGTGCCCAAATCTATGCTCCCACGCGTGTAAACTCAGGTTATTTTTACATTATTAGCCTTTATTTTTGCAGCAGATCAAAATCCTATTTTTTCTCCTTAGATGCGCGGGAAAAATTAAAATTTTGAGGGGTTATTGTGGGGATAAAAGCCCAAATTTATATATTGGGCCCTGGGCCCCATTTGGAAGTATGGGTTCGTTCGAGGAGGAGCAAAAGATTGGGAAAGGCCTCGAACTAGAGAACCATGCAAGGAAGTGATAGAGGAATATAGTCCGAGGAGTATATCCTTCTTGGATACAGAGAATACTATTTTAGCAAATACCTGGATGGCTTAGGCAATCTTCCGGGAAGTTCCAATGATAAGGATGAACTTCATGCACGTATAAAGATGATAAGAACAGAGAAATATCTAAGGGAAAAGCTGCTACCACCGCATTAAATGTACTGCAGCAACTTTTTTGGCCGCATTTATGTGGAGAAGACCTCTGAACAGTGTTGGGAAATTTAGACCTCGATTGGTAGAATTAACAAGTTTTAAACCCAAGTTGTTAATTAGATTTATTATGAATAAAACTTGTTAAAACAAACAAACATCAATATCATGTCAAAAACATGCAGCGGAAAAATAAATAAGACAAGATATGATGACCCAGGAAAACCAATGAAACCAACCAGTTTCACAGTAAAAAACCTGGGGGGAAACCTTCCCGAAAAGCAATCCACTATAGTAAAGAGAAGTTTCAGATCTAGTACAAAACCTTTGTCCCTAGACTCTACAATCCCCGTAGATGAACTCACAGTAGAAACCTTCTACTGCTTCAGAACCTTTGAACTCTTCAATATATGAACGCAACCCTTTGATGATGCACGAATCTCAGTACGTGACTAACCAATTGCGCGGATCCCAGTACGCGACTTAATCACCAACTAGAAGAAGATTGTTGGCTACAAAGTTCTTCACTTCATCAACAATGAAGATTAAGAAGCACTTGGTTACAAAACCCTAAGGCGTAAAGACGCAATAGCTTCTTTCAGAGAGAATAAGGCATCGGTCACCTTTTTCATATGTTCTCCTTGTATTCTCTTATGTGACGGCCTTTAAAATAAACCTTATATAGGTCTAGGATTGTGAAAAAAGAAACCCTATACAAATACAAAAGCCTAGCCCAAAAATCAGATCTGAAAATTCTGATTTCCGTAACCTCGATAGATAGCAGGTGTCGAGAGGTGTCGAGGTTTAATGAGGCTCAACAGATACAGCTATCGAGGAGGTGTCAAGGAGACAGAAACTTTCTCGATCGATCCACCAGGTGTCCAGGAAGTGTCGAGATTACGATAAGGAAAAAGCTTAAGAAGCTCAATAGATAGCCAGCTGTCGAGAGGTGTCGAGCAGCTGTCAAGATATCTGTCCACAGCTATCGAGCTATCTATCCAGCTTTAATGAACACATTTTCTTCACTTGTTTCTTGGTCCAATCTTCATGGCTTTAATACTAGACTTGAACAACATGTTCTTTGAAGTATTAAACACATCTTAGATCTACCCAATTACAAGTAAAATGCGTTTTGTCAAAGGATTAGCCAACTACATAAAATATGTCCTTAACAATCTCCCCCTTTGGCAATCCGTGACAAAACCACAACAAACAAATGAACATATGAGAGAAGTCATAAATCACTCAACTCATATTCACTTGTTGAATACAATAAAATCTATCCTAACACAAACTCTTGAAAAACTTTGCAAAAAGAGAGTTTTTGACAAGTAGACTTTGACAACCTATATTTCTGAAACACTTTAAACAAAACTCATCAAGGCATCTTAGTGTGAAACAGAAATAATAGATTGCATACAAGTATAAGAAACATGTGTATGAAGATAGAAAAGAAACAACACATGCAAAGATAGGTGAAAGAAACATACATCAGCATATAAATATATCAAAAATAAGCACAACGTATGTAAACATGGTCACAAGACAGGTGTACAAGAAGAAGGAGGTAAGCACTCCCCCTAACAAGATGAAACACAACTCCCCCTTACACAGGAATGTATTTCTCCCCCTAACTTGTAGAATCTTAAACAGAAACCACAAAGTCTCCATAATTTCTCCCCATTTTTGTCATGATTGACAAAGGGTACAGAAAGCTAGAAAGCTTCACCTGAGAAACATAAAGATGATCAAAGATGATCAAGGGGGCACAAAGAAATCCAAATAAATGCATGAATGTAATGAGACAAGATACTATGAATGACAAAATAAAAGAAAGATGCAAAACATGTGAAAAACAAGAAAAATGTTAAGCACATAAATCCCAAAACACACACACACACACTAAACAAGTTTAACCAATTTTATATTTCAAAAATAAGTCAAGACAGTTTAGTGAGCATACATTCACACATGTAAAACCTAGTGATGGCCAAATCACATTGTACCTGCACATGTATCAAGAGTAGCAAAGAATATTGCGTGTTGTGTGTGAAAAACATTGCAAGATTGCATATGTGTATACATGTTATGACGATTTGAGATATGAGAAAATAACTTTTGTTAGGTTCTAAAGATTTAGGAATTTATGTATTTAGAACTCTAATGTGTAATGTTGGCAAACCATGATCAAAACAATATGTTTAGTTTTGTTTAGGCTTGCTCAAAGTTAGGTATTTCATGTAAAGTTGGAATCGAGAGGTTGCAGATGTATTGGTGCATTTCGGGCTGGCTCGATCGATCGAATCTCGGCCAGAATGCTTTTCTGCAGAATTTTCCAGCTTAGCCCTAACTCATTAAACGTTTTGGGTTTTCTGTTTTTACCCTAGGTATATAAAGAAAAACCCTAGCCACGTTTTTAGAGTTGCTCCTATTGTATTGTTGTTCACACTTTTCTGTTTTGTGTAAATCTCTTGTGAGATCTAGAGGAGCTTTCCTTTACACAAAGCTTAGGGTTTTCAAGGTAGAGATAGTATCAACATCTTGATGATCAACTCAGTTGCTGCCATTGGAGCTTAAAGAATAACAAGCGTGGGTGCTTGTAGCTGATTGGAGAATCCAAGAAAGAAGGAGTCCGTGGATTCGGAGCTTGCACGTGGTCGTGTCAGTAAGTTCTACTGGTGGGTAGCATTAGGAAGTCAAGCGGGGAGCTTGTAAGTCCTTTTGTATGAACTTCGATTCTTTCGCATAGTGGATTCAGGTTTACCTTGAGGATAGCTAGGTCAAATCCTCCCCAGGTTTTTACCGTGTGGTTTCCTGGGTGATCATATCATTGTGTCTTTTATATTTCCGCTGCTTTATACTTTTGATATGATTGTATGTTTGTGATAACCTAGAATTGCTTAAATTGACTAAGTTAATCATTTGGCTAATTAACTAGGTTAATCTGGTTATTTTAAGGGGTCTAAAACCATTCAACTTTAACTCACACACAATCATAATTGTTTGATGGGGACTATCACCTTTGAGGTACATCCTATAACTCCCACATTTTCTAAAAAACATGCTTGCAATCGTATTTATAGCATTTTAATCTTTTTTCTTTTTATTTTCTTTGCATATTTTCTTTTAAGCATATCATGCATGGGCATATAAGAGAGAGAAAAGAAATACCCAACATGTTAAGCATTGACATTGCACTTTTGCTATGCCGAAGCATATAGATGTCTTTGACACTGCACTTTTGCTATGCCGAAGCATACAGGTGTCTATTATGATTGGCGGGCAACAGTGGTGAGATGGTTATTTATGCCTTTCTCTTAGGATTTTCTAGTCCTACCCGTAAAAAAGAGTGATATGAGTGTTGAATTCAAGAGATAACTTAATCTTACTCATCACAAACAAAAGCCACAAAGCTCACTTGCTTAGTTGTGCATAGAGATGCTCATCTAAGCTACAAAAGATACAAAGTTTAGAAAACTTTGTTTCAATGGCCATCTAAGGTACACAAGTACCAATGTACACAAACACACACTGTTTTTGTATTTTTCTGATTTTTCCTTTTTATTTTGAAAACCAACAAAATAAAGACTAAACAACCAAACAAAAACAGACAAACAACATGAAAGCATGAAAGAAAGATGCATATGCATGAAGGCATAATAGAAAAATGCAGATGCATGAAAGCATAATTCCAAAAATAGATAAGAAATCAAGCAAAAAAAGTCCTACTTTAGATAGAAAGAATTAAAGCAGAGGACAAACAGAAAAGACAATTAAGTCTTAGGCTCCTTTCTCACCCACACAGCACGAGTCTTTGGCCGTGAAGATGAAAAGGCACGTGTCCTAGTATGTCTACTAAAGGACATAGAAGAATTAAAATTCTCCTGAAATTGAGTTAAAAAGCTCAAGACTTTTAATAACTTTCCAAACAAAGGTGTAGGTCCTTGAGAGGAAACCTGTGACTGTTCGGACAATTGCTTATGAGGATACAGCTTAAAGCAATTAGGACGAATGTGTCCAGAAACACCACAATGATGACAAACATGAGGTTTAATAAAGGATTTAGAATTAGACAAATCAGTTTTGGATTTCATACCTTTATTACCTTTCTCAGATTGTGGCACTAAGATGGTCCTTGATCTAGAAGCCGTGGATGAGGAGGGGCTGGAGGAAGCAGCATATCCTAAGCCAGTCTTATCAGAACTAGGCTTTTGAGCACTCAAGACCTCATCAAGCTTTGCACTAGACATCCTCTCCATTTGAGTTCTAGCTTGACTAAGCTCAACCTTAAGATTCTTGACCTTCTCTTTTAATGAGGCGTTCTCTACAACAAGAGTCTCAACTAACCTTGTAGTCTTATCTATTTTGACTAACAGATCAGCTTTTTCAGTTTTTACCTCATTGAGCTCTTTTCTACAAAGATGAGAAGTCTTTTCAAATTTTATGAATTCAATGCATAGCTTATCATAGGCTTCCTGAATGGTCATCTTCTTAGGTACTTCATCATCAGAAGAATCCTCACTGTCACTAGCACTCTCCACAATTACCTTATTGGTTGTGGCAACAAAGGCCATAACATGACGACATTCATCCACAAACTCATCAGAAGAGTCATCCTCAGTATCACTCCAGGTAGCAACCAACCCTTTATCTTTTCCTTCATGAGGTAGTTTTGACACTCTATCCTCATATGACCAAAACCTTTGCACTCATGGCATTGGATGAGGGGTTTCTCATTCTTGCCTTTCCTAGAGGATTTAGGTTTCCTAGGAGGGTTGCCCTTATCCTTTTTCCTAAACTGAAGAAGCTTGATAATCTCATCAGTTATGAAGGTTAGATCCTCATCCTCATCTTCACTTTAATCTTTATCTTCAGAGTCCTCAGTCTCTTCCTCTATACCCTTAAGAGTCAAGTTTTTGCTCTTTCCACCTTTTCCCATTGAGCCTAATCCCATCTCATAGGTTTGAAGGTTCCCTACAAGCTTAGTCAAAGGAATTTGATCAATGTCATTTGCTTCTTCAATGGCAGTGATCTTGGCATGTAATCTTTCAGGTAAGGACCTAAGGATTTTTCTAACAATTTTGGATTCTGTGATACATTCTCCAAGATTAAAAGCAGAATTCACAATATCCTTGAGTTTAGCATAAAACTCATCAAAAGTCTCATCCTCTTCCATCCTTATTTCTTCAAAACTACTAGTGAGTTATTGAAGCTTCACAGTCTTTACTGCCTTGGTACCTTCATAGATGGTCTCAAGAATGGTCCATGCTTCCTTGGCAACTTCTGTGGATGATATCTTCTTAAATTCCTCATTGGTCACCCCACAAAACAGAGCATTCAAAGCCCTACTGTTGAAATTTGCCGCTATGATTGTTGTATCATCCCAATCCACCGGTGTTTCCTTTGGCTTAATCCAGCCAACTTCAACAGCTTGCCATATCTGTTCACCTAGGGCTTGCAAGAAAACTTTCATACGAACTTTCCAGTACGCATAATTAGTTCCATCAAATAAAGGAAGTATAAATAAAAATTGTCCTCTATCCATGACAACAGGGGTCAATGGATCACACTCAGGAAATTAATCCAATCAGCGTGAACCTACTCTGGTACCACTTGTTGGGAAATTTAGACCCCGATTGATAGAATTAACAAGTTTTAAACCCAAGTTGTTAATTAGATTTATTATGAATAAAACTTATTAAAACAAACAAACATCAATATCATGTCAAAAACATGCAGCGAAAAAATAAATAAGACAAGATATGATGACCTAGGAAAACCAATAAAACTAACCAGTTTCACAGTAAAAAACCTGGGGGGAAACCTTCCCGAAAAGCAATCCACTATAGTAAAGAGAAGTTTCAGATCTAGTACAAAACCTTTGTCCCTAGACTCTACAATCCCCGTAGATGAACTCACAACAAAAACCTTCTACCTCTTAAAAACCTCTAAACTCTTTAATATATGAACGCCATCCTTTGATGATGCACGGATCCCAGTACGTGACTAACCAATTGCGCGGATCCCAGTACGCGACTTAATCACCAACTAGAAGAAGATTGTTGGCTGCAAAGTTCTTCACTTCATCAACAATGAAGATTAAGAAGCACTTGGTTACAAAACCCTAAGGCGCAAAGACGTAGTAGCTTCTTTTAGAGAGAATAAGGCATCGGTCACCTTTTTCATATGTTCTCCTTGTATTCTCTTATGTGACGGCCTCTAAAATAAGCCTTATATAGGTCTAGGGTTGTGAGAAAAGAAACCCTATACAAATACAAAAGCCTGGCCCAAAAATCAGATCTGAAAATTCTGATTTCCGTAACCTCGATAGATAACAAGTGTCGAGCAGGTGTTGAGGTTTAATGAGGCTCAACAGATACAGTTATCGAGGAGGTGTCGAGAAGGTGTCGAGGAGACAGAAACTTTCTCGATCGATCCACCAGGTGTCCAGGAAGTGTCGAGATTGCGATAAGGAAAAAGCTTAAGAAACTCGATAGATAGCCAACTGTCAAGAGGTGTCGAGCAGCTGTCGAGATATCTGTCCACAGGTGTCAAGCTATCTGTCCAGCTTTAATGAACACCTTTTCTTTACTTGTTTCTTGGTCCAATCTTCATGGCTTTAATACTAGACTTGAACAACATGTTCTTTGAAGTATTAAACACATCTTAGATTTACCCAATTACAAGTAAAGTGCATTTTGTCAAAGGATTAGCTAACTACATAAAATATGTCCTTAACAAACAGGACAGCCTCAACTACCACCACTCATGGAGAACTAAAGAAGATACCTGATGGGACATATACTCAAGTAAATGCTTAGATGAAGAACAAGTGTACGGTCAAGATGGAGAAAAAGAAAACTATATAAATGTAGAGGACTCTCATGAAGGTGAGGATCAAAAAATCAAGAGAGGAAGAGAGAAGAAAGGTTTACTGTAGCTCTAAGAATTATATAAACAAAAGTTTGTCTCATCGGACGACAATTTATTGAAGTTTCAAGTTTGTACTTGCACTTATCTATCTGTTGAATCATTGTTAAACGTTGTTTAGTTCACTATCAGCCCAACTCTTCTACCCACTCTTTACAAATCTATTGTATTGGGCTTGTTGGGCTCGTATTCCATATCTCTTGAGTTTGGGCCACAAATATTGACCCTACACCAACCATGATATATTTACAATGTTCTTCTTTTGTTTTCACGGCCTCTCCTTTATTGACTTGTTGTACCCAAATTTATCTTTATAGAATGAAACTTATTTCACATTTAAAAAATTATGTTTATATTGTACTTGAGAAGTGTTACATTTACAATATTTTCACAATTTCTAGGTGTTAATTTGTTACTGACTTATTGGTTCTAATTTGGATTCACTACTGAAATTACTTTTTTTCTCACCAATAACAGCTAGTTACAACCTGCCACTTAAAATTTGTTTTGAAAATTTTGTGGATGTAGCATTTATCTCTCTTTTTTTCATACTTTTCATTTGATAAAAAAATATTATTTTATTTATTAGCTAATATTTAAGCTTAATTAATACTATTATGATAAATAAAAAAATAACATATTAGTTAAAATTTGGAAATTTTTTTCTACCTGGAGGTCTTAGGCTACCGACTCATTTGCCTATACTATAAAGCCATCCCTATGGCCTACGGCCTCGTTTGATATTCTTTTGCATGGAGGTTTTATTTTTTATTTTATTTTTTTTTTAACTCTTTTGCATGTAGTTTGTTGAGGAAAATGAGTAGGAAACAATGGTAAAAAGAGATAATGCAACTTTAAGGTATGTATTAAACACATCTTTTGGGTGTTAAGTTTCCCCACTCAAAAGAGTTTGTTGTTACATTAAGAGCAATTCACCTTGGGATACAACAAAATCTCAAAAAGCATGCAACAATTTTGACGTATCTAGTAAAGATAACTTCTTTAAAAAAATTGTGTATTTGAATTTGATTAAGCCTTAATACATAGATAATGAAGAGTTGTGACTTAAACATTTGAATTGGTACTCTCTTTTTTTTTTCTTTTTTTTTTAACATCATTACAATTGAGATAAATTCATAATTTTTCAAAAAATATTTATCTTTTAAAAATAAGTTATTTCTATATTAGAAAATAGCTTACATGGGTTATAATCTAATGTATATCATATTATATCAATAAAATAAAATCATGGTTTGATCTTAATCACATGTGAACATGCCACATGTCTAGCTAATTAAGTGCCAAGTGTACCATGCAAAGCGCCACACACCACACACGTGTGTTCTGGAGCCACATGTCTGTATATAGATTCTCTAGATTATTTTATTTGTTAGTGTTTGTGTTACTTTAAATCCCTAAAAGTTTTGTAAACTTTCAACTTGGGAGAAGTCTTAAAATACAAACCCACGCCCTTCATTCCATATCACATCTACCCAAACTTTTTAACAATCCTATGCTTAGATTATTATATTAATCGTTTAGTCCAAATATTGATGTCATCATGCATACGAGAGGAATCTTTCAACTTAAACCATCAATTAATGTAAACATTTTAAAGTCATTAGTGGCCTAATTAAGCTTAAACCACGACTTTAGATATTAGAAACGAAAGTAACATACACTTGATTCCATCTAATTTCGGCAAAAAAAGACAAATTGTTATCCAAGTGCTCCATCGTGGTTTTCTTGAACATTTGCAAAAGTAAACCTTAAACTTTTGCTAGAAGCAGTCCAACTTCTTATGTTCCTATAGGTGAAGATCCTTTGATGTCTCTTTCAATTTAGACATTTGGAGAATTTCTTGAACTCCATTATTAAGAGTATAACACTCATCCTTGAACTATTTGGGAGTCCCAACCTTAAACTATTTACAAATTAGTTTCGTCATTTTTTGGGTTTTGGGAGTATTTTGGTAATTTTTAGGTTTTGGGGGTATTTTGGTAATTTTTTGGTTTCGGGGTTATTTTGGTCATTTTTTGGGTTTTTGGGGTATTTTGGTAATTTTATGGTTTTGAGGGTATTTTGGTCATTTTTTGAGTTTCGGGGGGTATTTTGGTAATTTTAAGATTTTTGGGGTATTTTGATCATTTTGTAAGATTTTAGAGTACTTTGGTCATTTTCACTTTAAGGGCATTTTGGTAATTTTGATAATTGGGTAATTTGGTGTGTTAGGGTTTACCTATAATAATTGGGTTGGGTTGAGTTGGGTTTGGGTTAGAAGCAATTAGTTAAATAGGTTTTAATGGGTAAATGAGTTTTATATATTCAACCCAATTATGCTCATCTCAAACCCACCCATTTGACACCCCTAATTGGGACCCATATATTACAGCTAACTTTTGGAGAAAAATGTTTCAAATTCAATCCATTAGTTTTACTTTTTTCACAAAATCTCTTGAGAGTGTCTCTTAAATTGAGCGTACATACATAATGGTAATAAATAAAAATACCGTATAATTATCAATTGTTGGAAGAAAACTTGGCTCAGCATAAAACGATGTCGTCTTCAACAGATTACAAGCACAGTAAGACGACGTCGTTACAAATAAAACAGCAACCAAGACAAAATGACAAATAGATAAGACAATGCAATAATACGCTGTCGTTTCACTCAAGTGAGTTAAAAGACGTAAAGAACTCACACGCCTACCATGCACGTGCCATTTAGCCTCAGTTTGTTAGATTATTAGTTTGTTGTTTTATGCCATGTGTAAAACTTCTATTGGTTGTTGCTGATAACGGTTACTATAATTCAGTTGGTTAGTTTTTAGAGATTTTTTCCTTTTTAGAATTTTTTTTTTAGAAATGTTTGTACATAACATTTTCACAACAAATCACTGACTGTTATTGTAGCTAGGGCAAAAAATTAATTTTAATAATGGGTTTAAATTAGAACCAATAACAATTTATCACTTAAGATTTGTCATGAATATGTTATGGATGTAGCATTTTTTTTTTCTTTGATGCTCTATTTTATTCAACTATATATAAGCAGAACACAGTTATGTAATTATTCATACTCTCAATTTCTCTAATTCATCAATAAAGCACTCCATTTTATTTAGATGAGGGGGAAAAGGAATTTCGTCACATTTTGAATTTTGAAAATAGATATTTTTTAGTTTTAGATACTTCCTCCAATTTTTTCCCAAATGGGCAAAAATTAGGTACAATACTCAAGTGTTGTTCCTTAAGTTCTCATCTTAAAATTTAGTCATGTGACAATACTTAATTAGAAATACACTTCCATCACATGAGAAAAAAGTTACATAGCTGAATTTTAAAAGAAGAACCTAAGAAATAACACTTAAGTACTGTACCTAAATTTTGTCATTCCCAAATAGGGCTGTAAATGAACCAAGTCATTGATGAACAACTTAGGCTCGGTTCGATAAAAAGTTCGTTCATGTTCATTTATTTATAAGTAAGCCACGTTTGAGCCTTAGTTTTAGGCTTGTTTGATAAACAAGCCAAGTCTAACAAAAAAAAATTGCTCGTGAGCAATAGAGTTCGATACAAAACACGTCGAGCTTAGACTTGTTTATAGCTTGATATATGTTTACTAAATAAACTCATTATTATGACATTACACATATCTTAATAATAACATAGTCCACATGAAACCACTTACCACTATCCATTAATTTTTCTTCTTTCCTCTAATTTTTTTTAACACTCACTCTAACTGACCATGGAACACTTTTAGACTTTAGTTATATTTTTTTTTTAATTACTCAAGCTATAGACAATGAATGATGAATGGATGGATTTAATTATGTAAAATTATAATTTGAACAATTTCTAATCACGGGTTGAATTAGAAGCATGATAAAATAGTATATTCTTTTCTTTTATTTTCTTTTTTGTTTACTTGATTTTTGGTGATATAAGCATTTGATAATGCATTTTTTTTTTTTTTTTTTGGATCCTAAGCTAAAAAGCTTGACTTGAGATCAAGTTTAAGCTTGATATTAAGCTTGAGCTTGGCTTGACTAATTAATCAAGCCAAGACAAGCTCAAGCTTTTTGGCATACTTATGTGCTCGAGTTCAAATATTGTTTTTAAGTTTGTCTCAAGCTCATGTCAAGCTTGAGCATTTGATTTTTATTGATGAACCAAGCTCAAACACGCACTATTCGGAAAAGCTGGGCTCGTTTACAACCCTATTCCCAAATATATGGTAGTCATCCACATAGACATATAATAACACCATAAGAGCATTCATATTAGTGTGTCTATAATAAAAAAAATGCGCAAATTTGCACATTTTTGTCCCAAAACTACCCACATTAATGGGTGTATAACTATATATACTTACACGTCTGCTAAAGCAACCGTGTAAATATATACTATTACTGTAACTGTGTTAATCTCTCTCTATCTCTCTCTCTCTCTCTCTCTCTCTAAAGAGCACAGTTGATTAACCATCCACCACCATAACCCAACCCCACCCAACCACCACCACCACAACCCAGCACCACTCAACCACCACCACCATTACAACACATAACAATCCATACACAAAATCAATGGAAAATCAAACCTAAAACCATCAGAAAATCAAACACAAAATCAATAGAAAATCAATGAAAAATCAACTCAAACCAATCTATGAAAAACCCAAAATAAACTACCAACAGAAAAATATCTACCCAAACCCAAATCATCACAGTCCCGCATATTCTGTCGCCAGCGAATATGGACCAACCTCAGTTGCCATTGCCGCGTATGGAGATTGGTGACAGTATGAGAACGAGCTTAGAGGAAATCTGTGTGTGAGTGTGTGGGTTTTGGGTGAAAGAAAATCGAGAAAATCGAGAGAACTAAGAAGAAAGAGAGGAGAGAGAGAGATGAGGGATTTGAGAGACTAAAAAGAGAAAGACTTAAGAGGAGAGAGACAGATGAGGATTTGAGAGGTGAGAGAGATGCAAAGAGTTGAGTTTATGGGCTTGGGATGAGAGAGAGGCGAAGAGTTTGAGGTGGGTTTTTGGGTTTGGGATAAGAGAGAGGCGAGAGTTTGAGATGAGTTTGTTGGTTTGGGATGAGAGAGAGGTAGAGAGTTTGAGGGAGGAGATATGTGAGTTGAGAGATATAATAATAATAATAATAATAATAATAATAACTGATGATACACAGAAAATTAGTAGGCTGAATGATCTGGGCTTTAATGGGCTTGACTTTGCTTGGAAGGCTTGAAAAGAAAGAAGCACAAGATCAAAGGCGACCGGGGTGAACCGGCCAAGAATCCTCTGATGCTTAAGTTAGTTTTCTCTCTCGAACTTAGGAATTCCAATTCTATAAGTGGTGAAAACTTACTTTAATTTGATATGGCTGAGTCATTTTATAGCGAGTTTTGGAGTGGTTACTTGTTTAGTAACTTCCCCAACGTGAGTGGAAGTTAGAAGGTTCAGACTTAACTTCTACAATTGCTATTGGAAGTTAAAAACTTAGTGGGAAGTTAGAGTGATGAATAAAGATTTCGCTCCCACTTCAGAATAGTAGAACGTGATCTGAATTATAAGCTTTTGGATAGAGATTTACTCTGAAAATTTCTAAGTGTTGGGAGGTCGTCCAGGTGACTCCATGCTGGACAACCTTCTTGTACTTGGATGACCTCCTTCAAAGGCACTCTGAACATTTAATATATCAGGTGGAGTATCTTCCTGGTCTTGGACAACCTGATTGACGAACTTGAGATAGTCCAATTTTTTGGCTCACCATCAATAATGATAATAATTAAAAATTAAAAATACATATTATTTTAATAAAATATAGTGTATAATAGATAATTTAATATAGGTGTTTTTGAAAAATGATGTGAAAATAGAAAAGTAGGTTCTTATATTAAAATAGGCAAAATATTTTAGATAAGACTAATGCGAATGCTCTAACTAGTAGTGAATTTAGAATTTATGAATTTATCAACACTATTATGCTTAGATCCATGAAGTAGAATCACATAATAAAACTTTTCAATATATTCTTTTGGTACTTACTTAAATCCATAGAATAAGTTGACTAATTTGAAAGCTTTCTTTCATGTCCATGCATAATAAACCCTTCTGGATGTTCCATGTATACCTCTTCTTTTAGATCACCGTTCAAAAATATGATCTTGACATTCTTTTGCTATATATATAAATCAAAAATCGAAGCTAGTGCCATAAGCACTTTAATCGATGTTATTCTAGCTACTGGTGCATAAGTATCAAAATCATATTTGCCTTCTTTTTGTTTAAATTCTTTGGCTACCAACTTTAACTGTAAAAGTTTTGAAGAAACCCATTTACACCCAATAGGTATAGATCCAGGAGGCAAGTCATATTTGCCTTCTTTTTGTTTAAATTCTTTGGCTACCAACTTTAACTGTAAAAGTTTTGAAGAAACCCATTTACACCCAATAGGTATAGATCCAGAAGGCAAGTCAACTAAAATTCAAGTATTGTTTGACAATATTGAGCCTGCTTTATCTATGAATACATCTTTCTAAAATGCAGCATCTCTAGGATATCCGTAACTTCTAATAAGGTAGGTATCTTGAGAGCAAAGACTATCATTGTAACCATCAGACCTCTTCACGTCCTTGTGTTTAACTATAATCTATTGTTATATTTATTTTATACTAACATGATTTATAATTTCTCAACATATTATATTACTTCTCTCTCAATATATTAAATATTACTAAATTTGTTTTCTTTGATAATGTAGGGACTGGGTTTGAGCACTTTTACTGTTAAGTGAGTAGACTCAAACCCAGCTAGCCAATACAATGAATTTATAGAGAGCGGGTTCAAGAACTAGGCTATAGTGAGAAATACGATTGCTATGCATAGCTGTATATGGATTGAGCAGCATGGACATGGATTCAAACGTACAATGATGTTCCTCAGCCCTTCTCTTGGAAGCTTGAGGTTCTTACTATTTCTTTAGTGATTGGTTACAAAAGCTTTTCTGTTGTTACAAGTTATTGCAATGTTCAATACTTCTAATTTTCTCCTTCTTCTTCCGTCCCCTTTTCAAGAGGGTTTTCTTACATTATATACCACATTTCAGTGGATCTTAGTCCTACATTTGTTGCTCAAGCAGATCACTACTTGAGTGTTTGTCCTATCAGCCGCCTTCCCATTCTTTCTGCGGGCTGCAGCAACCAAGGCTATGCTGTTCAGGGGTCATTTCCTCATTAATGCGACCAGAACATTGGTTGTGCGCATTTAATATGGAGGTGACAGTTCATCCTAGACTGGCTCCTCCACCATGCTTCCACGACTGATGTGTTGTGCTTCTTCCTCCTCTTTGGATGCTCGGGAAGGCTGCTTTTGGTGGTCCGTTACTTCCTAATCCCATGGTCTCGGTTTGCCAAGAAGAGGGTCGTCCTCGGCAAGGTTCCTGGGCAATTTGGACTTTCGCACCTCTTCCTCGGGCGTTCCCTCCTCCTCGGCATGGGCCTCGGACCTGATATGAAATAGGCCGGGGAAACCAAATTCTCTGGCCCCATAATAGCCCCTCAAAATCCTGCTATTCGGATCCTCGGACGGGGAGGAGGATTTTGACATCCTCAGGCCGTTGTGATGGCTTGTCACGTCTTATCCCCCATTAGTGCTAGAGTCTTTCCGCCTGTCCTAGGCACGTTCTTGGCGCCTTGGTATACGGAGAGCGCCCTCATTAAATGTTGGCGGCTCTATGCTCCCCACGTTCAACGGTGTGATGCCAATCCAACGGTTGGGTCTTTCCAGCTTTATGAGTGGGGAAACCCGCACGGTTATCTTTAAACGGGAGGTATAAATACCCGTTTGATCCAATTGGCCTCTTTACTTTTGCACTCAAGAGTTCCTGCGCACGTACATTGAATTCGGTCAAATCTCCAACCGCATTTACGCCTTTTTCAGCACAAAAAGCCTGTCCGAGGAGCTTTTCCTCATTTCTGTAAGTCTTCTTCTCCTTCTCTAGCTCAAATTCCCTCTCTGAGTCCTTTCTTGAGTCTTTTAGCCTTTGTCAGGGATGGGTAGATTTAAGAAGCTAGTTGAGTCTGAAGAGGCGATGGAGGAATTCATCGCCACTCATAGGATACCAGTAACGTGGGTTTGAGGTACTATGCGGAAGGGAAGTGGCACATACGGAGGGAGGAGGGTGAGGTCGTGATACCCATAATCGCCTTTCTTGAAGGCGGTATGAGAATCCCCATGGGGCCAGTAACAAGGGGTTACCTTAAGTACTTTAGGTTGGCCCCCACATAGTGCGCCACCAACGTGTTCAGAATCCTGGGTTGCATGGACGCTTTGAATGAGAAGATGGGGTTAAGGTTAACCCATCACAACGTAAATTAATGTTATAACCTCCAAAAACTAAAGGGCAAGTCTTATTATATGAAAACGAGGGACAATAAGGTTCGACTTATCTAGTGCCTTCCTGAGTCCAGCAAGGGGTTGAACAAGGATTTTCTCATCGTGTCCGGGGAGTGGCATGATGGCCTTCACTGTCCGACAGAGGAGGGGACACCAGGTGGGGTACTTTAAGTAGGAGAGGGTCCGGTCTTTCGGGTTGTAGGTCTGCTTTGTTTTGTTGCTGACAGGAATATGCTTTCTTTTCTGCAGATCCGCACGCCTTTGAGCGTCATTTTAACCTGGTCAACAAGGAGGACTTGGAAAGGGTCCTCAGGGCGGAGATCTTTGTGAACGAGGCCGACAATCAAGTTAGAGCTGCCCACAAGATCCTTGGGTACGAGCCGCTCCAGAAGTCGTTCCCGGCTCCGAAGCACGTGATCAAAGCCAAAGATCCTCGGCTTCGTAGCATAACTGTAACGGAGCAGGGGTTTTCATTTCCTGAAGGGTCTCTTGCTCAGAAAGGCATTCCGTTGGCAGGCCCTTCTACCTCTGCCCAAGCTGAGGAGGCCGAGGAAGAAGAACTAGGAGAGGAGGAAGAAGTTGCTGATTTAGGTCCATCCAAGGACGAATTTAGCGCTTTTGACCAAGTCCACCTGGTCGAGGATCCCTCTGGTGACTTGGGCGACCCCAATCTGACCGAGGCGGACCTCCTTTCTGCAAAGACTTCTCCCCAGGCCGAAATGGGCTTTAAGAGGCAACCCCAGACCAGCCTGCTCGACCTGCTTGAGGGTCAGCCGGGGAGGGACGAGCCAGGAAAGTCCCAATCCAAGCTTCCACCTCCGCTACCCAAGTCTCAACCTGTTCAGACCAGGTCGTCCTCTTCCCAGTCCAAGCTTTCGCCTCCTCCACCTCCGTTGAGTTTGCCACCAAGGCCTGAGCCTTCTAATCCCCAGTAGAAGAAGGGCCCTAAGGGCAAAAGGCCTATGGGAGCCGACAGGACTCGTTCTTCCCAGGAGGAGGATGAGGCTCGGCAGCCCTCTAAGCAGCAAAAGACAAGGCGCCAGGGCCAAGGAAGGGAGGTGGCTGTGCAGTCCGAGGCCCAGGCGTGGCTCCCTGCCCCAATGCTCCATGAGGAGCCGTTCATGGATAATGCCTCGCTTGGGGACTTCAGAGAGGGCAAGGGCGCATATGTGGCTGATGCGCTGGGGAGGTCCCTGCTGCTCCCCGCCGATAAGGCCCAGTTAGAGGACCTAAGGAGCCGTGAGGTCGTCTTCAGCCTGAAGAGGTACTTAGGCATGGTAAGAAATCCGACACTTGAGGCTTCGTTGATTCTTATTCTTCAGTCCCCAACTTATCTTCCGTTTTGCTTCGATTTACAGGCTGTCCAGGCAACTTACAGGCTGGAAGAGGAGGCCAATAAGCAGAGTAAGGCCATGGATCAGGAACGCGACAAGCGCCTGGAGGCCACGCGGACCCTTAAGAACTCCGAGTCTGACCTCAAGAAGGCAAGGGAAGATCTAAAGGAGGTGATGAAGGAGAGGGATAGTGCGGTGTTAGGCTTAGCTGGCGCTCAGAAACAGGCCACCGACCAGACGAGGCGTCTTCTAGACGCTGAGGGCCAATTGAACATTGCCAAGGAGCACATCACTGATCTAAGGCAAAAGTTGGCCGAGGCATTGGGGGCTAAGGGTGTTGCCGAGCATGCCCGGGATGAAGCTTTGAGGGCCAAAGCAGAGGCTGAGTCTGTTAGGACAGAGGCCGAGAGCTCCAAAAAGCGAGCGGAGGAAGAAGCCTTTGCTGAGGGAGTGGCCGAGACTGAGACTGCCCTCAAGGCTCAAGTCCCTGAGGTGTGTAGGCGCTACTGCTTCGAGACTTGGAGCGAAGCCTTCAACCAAGCTGGGGTCGAGGCCTCGTCTGAGCTTAGGAGGGCCGAGAGAGTGTACTATCCTCCTACTATTCGAAATGCTGCCTCTGCCACTTCCGAAGCCGACACCGCTCCCAAAGCAGCAGACGGGGACCAGGCCGATGTTGCCAAGGATCCCACTTCTACTGGTAGGCCTGCTGAGGAGGCCGAGCGTCGAGGGGTGCCAGAGGAAGAAGAAACCGGTAACCTGGAAGCGCTTGGGGATGTGGTGAAGCCCACTGTTGGTCCTCAAGTCCCTCTTGCTGACTCCCAGTTTCTTCTTGCTGAGGGGGACCTCCCCAAAGTTACCCCTCTAGCCAAGGAGACAACTCTCAAGGTGGTGCCTCTGCAGGCTGTTCCCCTAGATCAGAGCTCCGAGGACCCCGAGGATACCTCTAGACAGCCTCCCAAGGGGAAGTGAAGCTCCAATTGAAGAAACAGGCTGTCTTATGTTTAGTTTTAGTTAGTTAGTTTTTTTTTTTTTTTTGGTTGTTTTTGTTCCTTTTAAGCGCTGTAATGCTACGCTCCAAGTTGAATGCATGAATCCCTTTTTCTTTTTCTTTTTTACTTGGTGTTTATTGTTATTGTGATGAGTTTGGCTACTTATATAACCTGTGCTTCAACCATAAGCTTCACAATCTCAGAAGCCCCGCACGTTTTTCATTCTAAATTGGTAACCGAAAAATGTAAAGCCCATAGTGACAGTCCCCACTTGGACCTTGAACGATAATTGAGCCATCTTAACACCACGTCCTATTTTTGCCAGATTGAGTACTGAGGGAATAACTTCACAATATTGGTTCTACATCACATGAATTAGATACTGTAAACAGTAAAAAATGCTTAGGAAAGCCATTAGTTGCTGACTATGCTAAGGGGTTAGGTTCAATGTGCCTCAGAATGCTTTAAGTGATGCTCATGGGCTTGTGTTTGTTTACTCCTTTGCTGAACATGGTCAGTCCCTCTAGGGACCTGAGTCCGAGGGCCATGCTAGACTCTGGTGCTACCAAACCCTTAAGTTCTTCTCTGGGTAGCTAGTTTCCCCATAGGTTTGAGTCCGAGGACCATACAAGGCCTTGGTTCTGTCTAACACTTAGATTTTCCTGTAAGTAACTAGTTTCCCTGTAGGTTTGAGTCCTGGGACCATGCAAGACCTTGGTTCAGTCTAGTACTCAGGTTCTTTTTGAAGTGGTTAGTTTCCCCATAAGCTTGAGTCTGAGGACCATGCAAGACCTTGGTTCAGTCTAGTACTCAGATGGCTGCCAAGATACAGGGTGCATAATCATAATAGACATAAAATTCGAATTAAAAAAGGGGCGCTTTCATTAATAGTAATACCTTCTCAGGTTGTTTACATTCCACGGGCAAGGTACTGGTTTTTCATCTAGGTTTTCTAAGTAGTATGCGCCTATCCCTGCTACTGAGGTAATTCGATATAGTCCCTCTCAGTTGGGCCCCAGCTTCCCCCAGGAGGGATTCTTGGCTGCCCTCACAACTTTTCTCAACACTAAGTCCCCCGGTGCTAGTGGTCTTAGCTTCACATTGGCGTCATATCCCTGCTTGAGCTTCTGGTGGTAATAGGAAAGCTAGATCATTGCCCCCTCCCTTCGTTCATCAACCAGATCTAGACTTCTCCCCAGTAGTTCGTCATTACTGCCTGGAGTGAAAGAGCTTGTTCTTAGCATTGGGAAGTTTACCTCTAGAGGGATAACAGCCTCGGCCCCGTAGGTCATGGTAAAAGGTGTCTCCCCCGTTGACCACAGTGGCGTAGTCCGGTATGTCCAAAGAACGTGGGGCAGCTCTTCTACCCATCTTCCCTTAGGGTTATCTAGTCTCTTTTTAAGCCCATTGACGATGACCTTGTTGATAGCCTCGGCCTGCCCATTTCCCTAAGGGTAGGCTGGAGTTGAGTACCTGTTTGTGATCCTAAGTTCAGAACAGTATCTTCTGAAGGCCTTGCTGTCAAATTAGAGACTGTTATCCGAAATGAGGGTATGAGGGACCCCGAATCGCGTGACAATGTTTCTCCAAAGGAATTTCTTAGCATCCACATCCTTGATGTTGGCCAATGGCTCGGTTTCGACCCACTTGGTGAAGTAATCCATGGCAACCAACAGATACCTCTTATTCCCTAGTGCTTTGGGGAAAGGGCCTACAATATCCAAGCCCCACTGGGCGAACGGCCATGGGCTGGACAAAGGGTTGAGGACCCCCCCCAGGCTGATGAATATTTGGGGCGAACCTTTGGCAATGGTCACACTTCTTGACATACTCCAGGGCCTCCTTCTGCATTCTCGGCCACCAATATCCTTGTGTGACGGCTCGGTGAGACAGGGATCTTCCTCCTGTGTGGCTCCCACAGATTCCCTCGTGCAGCTCCTCGAGCAGTAACTCTGATGCTTCGGGGTGAATACACAGTAGGTATGGTCCAGAGTAGGAGCGCCTATACAACTTGTGGTCCTCGGACAACCAGAATCGAGAAGCTTTCATTCGTATCTTTTCAGCCTCTGACTTCTCCTCGGGCAGGACATCATCTTTGAGGAATCTCACTATGGGGTCCATCCAACTGGGACCCACCCCAACTTGATGGATGCGGACCGTGCCCTTTGCCACCTCACTCGCTCTTTCCAGATGCTCTACAAGTATGATCCGAGGTAGATCCCTGCCGAGGAAGTAGGGAGCGTGGCTAATGAATCGGCATGGGTGTTTCCACTCCTAGGGATATGAGACAAGCTGAAAAGATCGAATTCCGACTGCAAACGCCTGACCTGGCTCAGGTACTCTTGCATTCTCGAATCTCTGGCCTCCAGCTCTCCCTCTACCTGGCCTACCACCAATCTCGAATCCGAGAACATCTCCACCGACTTTCCTCCCATCTTCTGCACCATGACCATCCCTTACAACAATGCTTCATACTTGGCTTCGTTGTTTGTGGCCGAGAACCCGGGCTTCAGGGATTTTTCTATGACATGCTCTTTAGGGGATACTAAGACTAACCCCACTCCAGACCCCCTCTGATTTGCCGCGCCATCAACGTATACCTTCCAACATGGTGACCCCGAGATGGAGACTGCCCCAACTGATTTTTCGCCCATGCTTCTCTTCTCGGCTTCCATCTCTACTGGTGGTTTAGCGAATTCGGCCACCAAATCAGCCAGGACCTGGCCTTTTATGGAGGTCCGAGGCATGTATTTGATGTCGAAAGCCCCTAGAATTGTGTTCCACTTGGCGATCCTTCCTGTGTAATCAGCGGTCCGAAGTACGGACTTCAAGGGTAGTTGGGTTAGGACAACCACTGTGTAAGCCTGGAAATAATGGGGGAGCTTTCGTGTGGCGTGGACCACAGCTAATATGGCTTTCTCCAAGGGTAGGTATTTGACCTCAGCTTCATGTAATGACTTGCTAATGTAATAGACTGGTTTTTGAACGCCGTTGTCGTCCCGAATCAGTACCAGGCTCACAGCGTGAAGTGCCACAGCAATGTATGCGTATAAGACCTCGTCGGCCTCAGGATTGGACATGATAGGTGGCCGGGATAGGTATTCCTTGAGTTGTTGGAAGGCCGCAACACAATCCTCAGACCATTCAAATCCCTTCCACATGTTGATCAGGAGATAGAAAGGTCTGCACCTGTCAGCCGACCTGGAAATGAATCGATTCAGGGCCGCAATCATTCCAGTAAGCTTTTCGACCTCCTTGGGGTTTTGCTGAGACTTTAGATTACGAATGGCCTTGATTTGGTCAGGATCGACCTCGATTCCTCTGTGGGTAATGAGGTACCTTAAGAACTTGCCGAATCCCACGCCAAACGAGCATTTGGAAGCGTTTAGGCGTAGCTTATGCTTCCTCAAGACATCAAATGTGCATCCGAGGTCTCCTAAATGCTCGGACACCGCTTTACTTTTTACCACCATGTCATCAACGTAGACTTCGATGCTCCTGCCCAGCATCGGCTCGAACATCCTTGTCATCATCCTCTGATAGGTGGACCCTGCGTTCTTCAGCCAGAATGACATTACTTTGTAATGGTAGTTCCCGATGGGCGTCACAAAGGCTGTTTTCTCCTGATCCTCCAAGGCTAGTGGTATTTGATGATAGCCTTGAAAGGCGTCTAGGAAGCTCATTCGAGGGTGGCCCGTAGTTGCATCCACTAGCTGATCTATCCGAGGCATGAGGAACGGGTCCTTCGGACACACCCTATTCAGGTCAGTGAAGTCCACACAAACCCTCCACTTTCCGCTTTTCTTCTTGACCACCACAGTGTTGGCCAACCACTCGGGGTAAAAAACATCTTTGATAGCCCCTACCCGCTTAAGCTTATTCACCTCTTCTCTAATCGCATCAGCGTGCTCCTTCGATGGGCGCCGGGGTGGCTGTTTCTTGGGAATTATGGATGGATTGACGTTAAGATGGTGACAGATGAAGGATGGATCAATCCTTGGGGCATCACAAGCATCCCATGCAAACACATCAATATTACTCTTGAGGAACTCAATTAGCTCCTCCTTCTCTTTGGGAGGCAGCCGAGCCCCGACCCGAAAAAACTTCTCTGGGTTGTCGCCAATCACCACTTCCACTAGGTCCTCACATTTTGCTTCCTCGGCAGCTGCATCAGGAAACGATGCAAGGATCTTTGATTGCTATAAGCTCTCTTCGACAGCGGTCAAGGGCTGTGCATCAAGCCGATGTGATATGGCAGCCACCATGCATTGCCTTGCTATGGGTTGGCAGCCACAGATTTTGAGAACTTGATCCCCTGACGGGAATTTCACCTTCTGGTACAAGGAGGAGGCAACAGCCCCCAAGGTGTGGAGCCAGGGCCTTCCTACGATGGCTGTATTAGGGGAGTAGGTGTCCACCACTATAAAGTTCACCTCCACCACCTCTAGGCCGCTTTGGATGGGCAGTCTAATCATGCCCTTTGGGACAACAAGCTTCCCGTTGAAGCTCATCAAGGGGGAGCTATAGGGCGTCAAGTCCTCCGGTTTCAGCCCTAGACCCTTGTATAGGTCCGGGTATATGACTTCGGTCGCACTGCCATCATCGACCATCACCCTCCTCACATCGTAGTCCCCGATTCTGAGGGTGATCACCAAAGCATCATCATGGGGCTGGGTGGTCCCGATCTTGTCTTCCTCTGAAAAGCTCAAGGTTGGGTGAAAATTTCTTCTAGCCCTCTTCGGCTCTGGCTGGGACTCCTCGGCAGGCATCTGGGCTACAGACAACACTCGTGAAGAGGGCATGCCTGTTCTTCCTGGTGCTACCAAGATTACATTAATCGTCCTTGCAGGCGCCCTTAGGGCGTTATCTCTCCTCAACTCCTTATCGGTCTGGCCTGGATGGTCACCGGGGTGATGCAGGAGGTGCTTCAGCTTTCCTTCTCGGACCAGCTAGTCCAGATAGCTTCGGAGATTCCTGCAGTTCTCTGTGGTATGTCCGTGGTCCCTGTGGTACTGGCAGTAAAGGTTTTGGTTGCGCTTCGTAGATTCCCCCACCATCTTATTCGGCCACCTAAAGTATGGCTCGCTCTCGATTTTCGCCAACACCCTATGTACTGGCTCTCGAAATACGGCATGGATCGCCTATGTGTCGACTGCTCCAGATTGCCCCGCGAAGTCCCTCCTCAGGCGGGTGTTGTTGTATCAGTTCGGCCTGAAATCCCTCCTCTCCTGAGGGGTAGCCTTCTCCTTTCCGCCGCCCTGCAGCTGGTCTTCCTCCACTTGTTTGTACTTGTCGATCCGATCCATTAATTGGCGCATGCAGGTGGCAGGCTTTCCGGTCAGAGGCTTACTTAGGCCGTGTCCAGTTGGAAGGCCATTTTTGAAGGTATTGATGGCCACGTCATCAAAATTGCCCTCCAGTTCATTGTACATCTCCCAATATCGGCCCGAGTAAGCCTTTAAAGTCTCTCCATCATGCATGGACAGAGACAGTAGCGTGCTCAAGGGCCGTGGGGCTACGCTATTCGTAACGAAGCGAGAGCCGAAGGCCTGGGTCAGCTGTCTATACGAATCTATGGAATCCGTCTTCAAGCCATTGAACCACCTCATCGCCACTGGACCCAAGCTAGAGAGGAAAACTTTGCACATCAACGCCTCGTTCTTGGAGTGGACAGCCATCCTCTGGTTAAACTGTCTCACATGCTCCACGGGGTCCATTTTGCCATTGTAAAGGGAAAAGGTTGGCTGCTGGAACCGCCAAGGAAGGGTAGCCCCCTCAATGTGGCGCGTGAAAGGCCACTTGGATAGCAGGTCCAGTGCCCTGCTCATGACATTGTACCCTAAGCCCCTAGGAGATGGGCTCTTACGTTTACGCTCCCGGTAGTGCTCTTCTTCATGAGAGAAGGTTTCGCTTGGAGGAGTTCTCGACCTTTATCTGTAGTCATCGTCGCTCTCATCGTCAGAGGGCAGGTCGGGGCTAGGTCAAGGTCACCTTCGTTGTGCATGGCGTAGCCTCCTCTTCAAGTCATTTATCTCCCGCTGCATGGCCTGCTCGTCGTTCTGCCCTCGAGTCATGCGACTCCTATCCTCCTTCGGCTGGGTAGCCCAATTGTTGTTTTGCCTCTAGGGCACATGACTGTCCCCACGCGAGTAGCTTCTGCTGGTTTGAGTGGTGTGCACACTTCCTTCTCGAAACCTTCCATTCTCTTCATTTCGACCACGCTCAAGGTTGGTGAAGTCACCCCGATGTTGGGATTTGATCGGTTCGGGCTGATGGGAGCCTGATTGATGAGGGCCTAATCCTGCCATGCTTGGTCGTTGCCCTTACTAACACACAAGTTCTTCCTACAGACGGCGCCAATTGTAGGGACTGGGTTTGAGCACTTCTACTGTTGAGTGAGTGGACTCAAGCCCAGCTAGCCCAGTACAATGAATTTGTAGAGAGCGGGTTCAAGAACTAGGCCCTAGTGAGGGATACGATTGCTATGCATGGCTGAGTATGGATTGAACAGCATGGAC
This sequence comes from Quercus aquifolioides, assembly GCA_019022515.1. Lineage (NCBI taxonomy): Eukaryota > Viridiplantae > Streptophyta > Magnoliopsida > Fagales > Fagaceae > Quercus > Quercus aquifolioides. The sequence continues at coordinate 34,019,931 of CM032326.1, forward strand.
ATGGATTCAAACGTACAATGATGTTCCTCGGCCCTCCTTTTTGAAGCTTGAGGATCTTACTATTTCTTTAGCGATTGGTTACAAAAGCTTTTCTGTTCTTACAGGTTGTTGCAATGTTCAATACTTCTAACTTTCTCCTCCTCCTTCCATCCCCTTTTCAAGAGGGCTTTCTTACATTATATATCACCTTTCAGTGGATCTTAGCCCTACATTTGTTGCTTAAGCAGGTCACTACTTGAGTGCTTGTCCCATCAGTCGCCTTCCCATTCTTTCTGCGGGCTGCAGCAACCAAGGCTGCGCTGTTCAGGGGTCAATTCCTCATTAATGTGGCCAGAACGTTAATTATGGGCATTTAATGTGGAGGTGACAGTTCATCATGGACTTGCTCCTCCACCATACTTCCACGGCTGGCACGTTGTACTTGTTTCTTCTCTTTAGATGCTTGGGAAGGCTGCTTTTGGTGGTCCGTTACTTCCTAATCCCATGGTCTCGGTTTTTCGAGGAGAGGGTCGTCCTCGGCAAGGTTCCTGGGCAATTTGGACTTTCGCACCTCGTCCTCAAGCGTTCCCTCCTCCTCGGCATAGGCCTCGAGCCTGATATGAAACGGGCCAGGGAAACCAAATTCTCTGGCCCCACAGATAAATTTACTTGTGATCTAATAATAATTTATTTGCATGGGAGTTTACTAAATTAATTAAAAGTGATTTTTTTTTAATTTAATCAAAATGATTTATACTTGAAGGATATTATACAAGTTTATTTTCATGCTTATTTATGTTTTATTATTTTCTATTAACCTTATCATGAAAATTTATTTGAAAGTTTGTTTCAATTTCTTTATAGGTATTTTTAGTCAATCTTGCTAATATTTACAAATTTAATACAATTATTTTTATTTTTATTCATTACTAAATTAATTATGACATCATCATGGTTCAACCTTGATCGAACTTCAGTCCAACCTTAAAAATCTTGAACCTCTCCCTTTACTGATTCTTTGAACAGTTCATGTCTGAAAACCATATTTTCAATTTCTTTTTAGCACGAAAACAATAGCCTAAAGCAACACAAATTTAGGATCCAAGTTATTCTCTTTCCTAGCTCTTCAACTCCTCATGGCTCATAGGTTAAGTTTGTTAGGTTCTAAGGAATTAGGAACTAATGTATTAGAACTTCATTTTGTAATGTTGGCAAACCATGATCAAAATGTTTTAGTCTTGTTTAGACTTGCTCAAAGTATATGTTTTTATGTAAAGTTGGAATCGAGTTGCTGCAGGATTTACTGTGTAAATCTGGCTGGATCGATCGATCGAGAATTAGACCCGACCGATCGAAAGTCGTGCAAATTGATTTTTCTGCAGAATTTCCAACTCAGCCCAAGCCTGTCTGATGTGTAGGGTTTTATGTTTTTTCTTTAGTATAAAAAGGAAAACCCTAGCCACGTTTTGAGGTTGCTCTTTATGCTGTGTGTGTGAATCTTCTGTGAGATCTAGAGGTGTTTACCTTCACACATACTTAGGGTTTCCAAGATTCAAGATTATGTTAAGAACTTGGTGATCATTCAGTTGCAAATTCAAGAGCTTAAAAATACACAAGCGGGAGTGCTTGTACTTGCTTGGAATCCAAGAAAGAAGTAGTTCGTGAACTCAAAGCTATCATGTGGTCATGGTAGTAAGTTTCCTACTCGAGGTAGCAATAGGATGTTATTAGTCTAAGTCACTATTGTGCAAACTTCAATTCTTTCATAGTGGATTTAGTTTACCTTGAGAATAGATAGGTTAAATCCTCCCCAGGTTTTTTACCGGTTTGGTTTTCCTAGGTCATCATATCTTTGTGTTCTTTATTTTCTGCACTTTACATTGATATGATATATTTGTATTAATCTAGATCTGATAATTTGACTAAGTAATCACTTGGCTAATTTACTAGGTTAATCTGGTTGTGTTTTAAGGGGTCTAAGAACAAACAAAATTCATGCATCGTGAATTTCTTTTTTGTAAAGTTATTATTTACAACTATATGTTTTGTTGGCTTATATTCCGTGCCAAATTTGATTATAATTTTATTCAATCTGTTGTACCCTGTATTTGTTGTGGGATTTCATTGTAAGAGTTGTGTGTTAGAGAGAGTGTGAAGACTCAAGCATTTAAAGACTGAAAATTTCTCGCTGGTATCTCGCGACTTAGCTTCCCGCAAAGTGATACATGTGCCCTGCACATGCTGGAATGCGAAGAGTCAGGCCAGGTGGAGACAGTTGTGTCTCGCAAGTATCTCGCAGGTAAGGCCTTCCCGTGAGACACCCACGAGGCATTCTGTTCTGCCAGCCTGTCCAGTCTGATTCACACTTTCTGTACCCACACTATTTATACCCACATTACCCACAATTGAAAGAAGAGACTCTGAGAGAAAACCTTAGCCAAACACCTTGAGAGTTAGAGATTGTTATACCCACAATCCTCTACACATTTGTTTTGGGTATTTCCTTATCTCCTACCTCTCCATTTCCATACCATTGAGAGGTTGATAGCCCAAACACTTACCATACCCTTTCAGAGTGTGAAGTGACGTTTTGGTGCTACTGGGAAGCATTGGAAGAAGCCGATGATGGCAGATGCAACATGGAGCTTGTTGCGGGATCCGGAGAACTAAGACAAGACACGGTTCCAAGAAGCCTTGTTGGAGTAGGAGCTTGGAGGGCTTAGGTACATCGGGTAGATTAGGCTTGGAGGGTCTCTTACTAACCCATGTATCCCAACTAATTGTCTAGTGGATCGATTTCCGCTTGGAGGGCGGCGGAGAGGTTTTTCGCCGAGTTCTTTGGTTTCCTCTTCGATAACACATCTCGGTGTTATCTGTGTTTGCATCTCTCTTCCCTACTCTTGTTCATTTCATTTTTACTGCTGTGTTGCTTTAAATATGGATTAGAGTAGTTGTCTTGCTTATACGCTTGTGTTTACACTATTCCGCACTTAGTATTAAGTTAGTGTAAAATCAACCAAGCCGTAACTTTAATTTGGGGGTCTAAACTGCTCGTGTGTTTTCGACATATTTCTGAACTTTCAATTGGTATCAGAGCGGGTACACTTGCTGTGGTTTTAGTATCTAAGTGTGATCCTTGACCCATCGGTAATAGCCAACATGAAGGATAGTAAAGGTGTTTGTGAAAATGACTCTATGAGAATATTTGAAGACTGTTCTAGTAATGCACTTTTAGAGTTATTTAAATCAAAGAAACATGCTAGAATCTTTAGTCACATGCTGAAATCCTTAGTTCATAGGAACCATGATATACATAACAGCTTATGTGAGTCTAATTGCTTAGTTCATGAATATAAGAGAAGGAATAGAAACTTGTGTGATAAACTTGATCGTCTAAAAAGGAAACTACACTCATCTTTGAATGAAATAAAGAAAAATGAGTCCTGCTTTGATGGTCAAGAATGTCTCTCCCATGTTTGTCTTTTTGTTCATACCGCATTAAAAGTGTTTAACTCATGTTTGTGGTATCTTGACAGCGGTTGTTCAAGGCATATGACTGGAGATAAGTCTCTGTTCAAAACTCTTAAAGAGAAGGAAGATGGTTTTGTGACATTTGGAGATGGTAGTCATTCACAAGTTCTTGGAAAGGGAACGGTGGATATTCCGGGACTGCCTCTGTTGACTGATGTGCTGTATATTAAGGGATTGAAAGTGAACTTGCTGAGTATTACTCAGATTTGTGATGAAGACTTCTTAGTCCAATTCTCAAAGAAAGGATGTCTAATCTTGAATGAAGAAGGTGTTCAAGTTTTGAAAGGATTAAAGACCACCGACAACTGTTATGGTGTCATCCCCAAACCAAGCATAGCATGTAGGAGTGCTCGAGTGAATCTTTTGGAGTTGTGGCATCAACGTCTTGGACATGCTAACTACAAACAGGTGGCAAAAGTGTCTAAGCTTGAAGCTGTGGTTGGTTTACCAAAGTTTGGAAAAGTTGAGAAGAATGTTTGTGGTCCATGTCAATTGGGAAAACAAACAAAGTCAAGCCATCCTAAAGTAAATGTAGTTGTTACGTCTCGTCCCTTGGAGTTACTACATGTGGACTTAATGGGTCCAACTAGAACAGAAAGCATGGGTGGAAAGCAATATATAATGGTGGTTGTTGACGATTTCTCAAGATATTCTTAGGTGGACTTTCTTAGGGAGAAGTCAGAAGCATGTGACAAGATGGAAAAGCTATGCAAGAGGCTGCAGAATGAAAAAGGAGTTCCCATAGTTAGAATCAGAAGTGATCATGGGAAGGAGTTTGAAAATGCTAAGTTTGAAGCATTCTGCAATGAACATGGCATTAAGAAGGAATTTTCAGCTACCAAAACTCCACAACAGAATGGGGTGGTTGAAAGAAAAAACCGGGTGATTCAAGAAATGGCAAGAGTAATGTTACTCAACAAAAACATTCCATAGAAGTTTTGGGCTGAAGCTGTGAATACATCGTGCCACATTGGGAATAGAATCTACTTCCGAGCAGGAACTAAGAAGACATCATATGAAATTTGGAGAGAGAAGAAACCAAAAGTGAAACATTTCTGAATATTTGGAAGTAAGTGCTACATTCTCAATGATAGGGAGAATCCTAGAAAATTTGATGCTAAAAGTGATGAAGGGATATTCCTAGGTTACTCCACAAATAGCCGAGCATATAGAGTGTATAACAAGCACACTAAGACGGTGATGGAATCAATAAATGTGGTCATCGATGACACTATCTCTTAAAAAGGTATTGATGATGATGGTTAAGGCCAAACCCTTAAGAAGAATAAGCAAGATGATGAAATGTCTCAAGGTGAAGATGCTGAGAAAGAATTACCGGAAGAGGAGTCTACACCTCCTATACCAAGAAGGGTGACTAGATCGACTCAAGGATCTCCTAGTCCACTCACCCCTCCGGAAGTTCAACCTCCAATCTCGCGTGATGAGGAACCTTCCACGTCCAAAAGACCATCATCAAGGGTAATCCTCAATCATCCCTCAAGAAATATCATTGGTGACTTAGATGAAGGACTTTGGTTGAGAAAAGGACAAGCTTATATTGTGAATCATGTGACATACAACTGCTACCTTGCTCAGTTTGAACCAAAGAAAGTGGAGGAAGCATTGAAGGATGAGAATTGGGTAGAGTCCATGCACCAAGAGTTACACCAGTTTGTTAGAAATGATGTATGGGAGCTGGTACCAAGGCCCAAGGATACACATGTCATCGGCACCAAGTGGATCTTCAAGAACAAAACTGATGAAGATGGTGAAGTTGTTCGAAATAAGTCGAGATTTGTGGCTCAAGGATATACTCAAGTTGAAGGCATAGATTTTGATGAGTCTTTTGCACCGGTTGCAAGATTAGAGTCAATCAGAATTCTTCTCTCCATAGCTTGCATTATGAACTTCAAGTTGTATCAAATGGACGTGAAGAGTGCTTTCTTGAATGGATTTTTGAATGAATAAGTGTTTGTGGAACAACCAAAAGGGTTTCAAGACCCTCACTTTCCTGACCATGTGTTAAGGCTGAAGAAGGCATTATATGGGCTGAAACAAGCACCGAGAGTTTGGTATGATCGCCTCACCACATATCTCTTAGATCATGGTTTCACGAGAGGTCAAGCCGATTGAACTTTGTTTGTCAAAAGGGATGAGAATTATCTCCTTGTTGCTCAGGTATATGTGGATGACATTGTCTTTGGATCCACAATTGATCATCTAGCTCATGAATTCTCAGAAGAAATGAAAAGGGAGTTTGAGATGAGCATGGTGGGAGAACTGAACTACTTCTTAGGGCTTCAAGTGAAACAACGAGAAGATGGGATATTTATCTCTCAAGAGAAATATGCCAAAAATCTTGTAAAACGATTTGGCCTAGACTCAAAGAAGCACACTTCCACTCCCATGAGTTCGTCAGCAAAAGTGAGTCGTGATGCAGCAGGTATAGACGTGGATCCAACACTCTATCGAAGCATGATCGGTAGTCTCTTATATCTCACTGCTAGCAGACCAGACATCGCTTTCAGTGTTGGAGTTTGTGCTAGATTCCAGGCAGCACCCAAAGAATCACACTTGACTGTGGTCAACCGAATTATCCGCTACATAAATGGCACATCTGATTATGAAATTTGGTATTCAAGAGACTCGAATGAGTGCCTAGCTGGATATTCTGATGCTGACTGGGCCGGATGTATTGATGACAGGAAAAGCACTTTCGGTGGGTGTTTTTACCTTGGAAATAACTTGGTGTCATGGATGAGCAAAAAACAGAATTCAGTCTCTCTTTTAACGGCTGAAGCCAAATACATTGCAGCGGCAAGTTGTTGTGCACAATTATTATGGATGAAGAAGCTTCTACATGATTATGGAATCACTCAAGATACTATGTGTGTGTTCTGTGATAACACAAGTGCCATAAATTTATCGAAAAATCCAGTCCAACACTCGAAATCAAAGCATATCGAGATCCGGTACCACTTCATTCGAGATTTGGTGGAGGAAAAGACTGTGTATTTGGAGTTCATCACACTGACAACCAGAAGGCTGACATATTTACTAAACCTCTTGATGGTCCAAAGTTTGAATCTTTGCGTAAGACCATCGGTGTCGGTATCATTCCTTGAACTCTATCTCGTGTGTGAACCTTTGTGCTTTTTGTTGCATACTTGTTGTTTTGGTCACACATGTTCCATTCAATCATGTTTCTTTTACCTGTTTGGCTTGTGCTTGTTTTTGTTTTGTTGATCTTACTTTATTTCGATTTGTTTTTGAGTGTGTTCAAAAAATTCAAAAACCCATAAAAAATTGAAAAATCTTCAAAAAGTTTGATCGCTTGTTTTGTGCATATCTCATGTGAGTTTGGCCTAGTACCTTCGTACTTATGGCGTAGTGCATTTACGAGCTTAGCTTGTTATGTATGCACATTTATCTTTGTGGAAGAAATCTTGAAAATTATGTGTGACTGTTGTAAATAGATCTTCAAGCTTGTCATGAATGATTGGTCAATAGTCTTGATGGTCTTGATACATGCATAGACTTGTGTCTATATCTCTTCCCACTTTATTTTTTTTGCAAAAGAGCTCACTAAATGTAAATCTCCTAATGAAAAGAGATATCAAGCTGCAAAAGTCTGTCACACATACTAGTATTTGACTAGGAAAAAGGGAAAGCGACTTGTGTTTTGAAATGTATGGTGCTCAAAAAGCCAAAGGCTAATTCTAAATGTTGATATATCAAAATATCAAGCACCGATCTCAAAAAGGAGATGTATCATCCAAAATGGATCAAATGTAATCAGTTTATGATTTATGCAGAAGCCAAATGAAAAGCTTCTAAGCTATGTAATCAATGTGTGGGAGGTCATATATACTCATTTCTATAATTGAGATAGTCCACTTGATTTCGTATCAGTTGTGTATGACTCAATTGAATCGATCATTGAAGCTTCACTCTGGTCTAAGGACTATTTCACACTTGATACTCACCCACAACACACAAGACTTTGATTCAATGAATGCTTATCTCATTTGTGTGATTGTACATGTTCAAATGTGATGTGTATGCTCAAATACTTGACGATCAAACCCAAAAATATTTTTGAGTGTTTTATTTGTTTTTTAAAGTGATTTTATACTTTTGTGTTTTTTGTTTTTGTTCAAAATGCACTTTTGTGTTTTTCTTCAAAAAACTGGTTCAGAGGTTTTCTCACGAGAAGCTCGCGACTTAGAGCTTCCTGCGAAAAGGGCTCGAGGGAAATAATTTTTTTCATCATGTCACACAGAAACTCTCGTGACTGTATCGCGACTACCTCGCGACCAACAGCTTCTCGTGAAATGCTGTTTGGCAAAAACTAGATTTTTCCAAATTCAGTCAGAGGGTATCGTGACTGTATCGCGACCTAGAGCTTCTCGCGAAATTTAATATGCTTCAGTGGCCTTTTTCGCGACTATCGCACTACTGTCTCGCTACTCTCAAACCCGCGAAAAGTGCGTGTTTTCAGTTTATATGTAGCAGATGTGACAGTTTTTCAAAATCACTCATTTCCCTCGCTAAGCCTCTCTCGAACCATTTTCAACCCAAATCACTATTTCATTCAAACCCCATCATTTTCAAGCAAAATTTCTGCACAGTCCTTTCAAGGTATGTACCTATTACACTTTTCTCATCTTTTATTTTCGGATTTTGCAGTTTTTATGCTTAGGGTTTGAAAATTGGGGATTTTCGAAAAATTGGGTTGGGTTTCCGTTTAAAGTGAAAATTTTTCAATTTCTTTGATTGGGTTGAGTCCCATTTGTCATTTGTGCATCTGTGTTGGCCCCTTGAGGCATTTTAACATGTATTTAGGCATGATTTCATCATGTTCATGCATTATTCATGTGTTTTTTGCTTTGTTGCATGTTAGGTGTTTGACAAAATGTCTAAGTGACATTTGTGTGTTGAATTGGACTAAACTTAGTTCCAATCATTTTTCTAGGTCTTATTTGTCATGTTTTTCATGCTTTAGTCAATGGCTATGTGTTTTACACACTTTGTCCATTTTGTGCCTCAATGCCATGCCATGCACACACTAGGCACACACCTAGGCACCTTCTAGGCTCACCTCATGCATCTCATACTGCACACACATGCATCAGCACATGCACACAAATGCACACACATGCACAGTTTCTTGTTTTCATGCATTGTGTTTATTTTTTTTATGTGTTTTGCATGTTGTTTAGAGTTAATTTTGCTCCGTTTGAAGTTTAATCTCATTTTTTTTTTAACTAACTTGAATCTAATCAAGTTTTGTGTTCTGGTTTGTGTTTGTGCACTTGTTTTCTGTCCGCTTTGTGAAATTTGTGCAGATGTCTCCTTTCAAACGCTCCGCAGTGAAAGGAAGCAGCAGCAAAGGGAAAGAGCCAATTATTGATTTTGATGAACCATCACCAAGGTCAAAAAGGCCTCGCTTTTCAACTGAAGTCTATGACCCTGATCTGTTTAGATCTTATGCTACTTTTCAGAACTATTGGAACTATTTTCGAGGCGCTCCTTTGCTAGTTGAAAGGGGCGTTGATCAGCCATCACTCTGTGACACAAATATACCCATTCGGTTTGCCACGAAAGATTGGAACTTTCTGCTTTCAACTCTCGAGGATACATACGAGAACATGGTTAAGGAATTCTATGCCAATGCCATTGTCGTCGGAGAAGAGATAAAATGTTGGGTTAGAGGAAAAAGTTTCTCTGTAACACCACTGTACTTGGCGAAAATTCTACACATTAACCGGCCAATACTCCCCATACCGCCGGTATATGATGAGCTGAACCCAGATGAAGAGTTTCTCAAAGAGTCTTTAGGAGCTAATTTGGAATTCTCCTCCAATAAGAAGTCAATCAATGTGGCATCCATTTCTCCCGAATTAAGACTTCTCTCAATGATCATGTGTAGCAATCTCTATCCCTTGTCCAGCACCGGATATATGAATCTTGGTCGAGCATTATTCTTGAATGATCTGATCACTGACGTAGAGATTAATGTGTGCTCTCATATTTTTCACATCTTGGCAAAAACAATTGACTGGACTGCTTCAAGGAATTGTATTCCTTTCTGTCGCCTTATTTCAAGGATTTTGAAGCTCAAAGGTGTTCGTCCATTGGAGGATGAGCGCCCATACACAAGGCCAAGTCCAATTAACATTCGTACTCTCCATGCAAGTATGAGCCACACCAAGAAGACCACCAAGCAAGAAAGTCATGCACCGTCAGGAACCTCGAGCTCTACACCCCATACCTATGATGAAAAGTTCAACAATATCTCCACTGCTCTTCAAGAGATTAATACCAAGATGTCCGGGCTGGCATCTATCATGTACTCTCACCACAGTCGTTTTGATTCACAGTTCACATCACTCCAAACTCAATTGGACGAAATTTAACGGAAGCTAGAAGAAAATGACTAGCTATTTCATGACAAAAAGGGCGAGATGATGTCATTGATAGGGGGAGAAGAAGCTAGAAGAAGAAGCTACTAGTTCTTGTGTTTGATGTTTTATGTTTACAGTCTTTACTGTTACTGCTTTTGTTTAAAGCTTTAATACTCTGTTTTAATCTCAGTTTTATGTCAATTTGTTTTGTGATTCTCTCAATGCTTTTGTAGCATTTCTTTTGTACTTTTAAGATATTGTTATTATGTCTTAAGTACCTCACTCTTGTGCCCATGTAGGATTGTTCCTAGATGCATATATGTTTTTATGCATTGGTTGAGTGTTGGACATGCAAATGAAAGTTTGCAATTAAGCTTATTAGCTTGCATGTCCGGATGTTCATTCCTTGTGTGAATGAGCATTGTGATCACTATTGTATAGTGATTGCGTGTTTGGTCAAGCCATAGTCTATTGTTTTATTCCATTTTGCTTGATCGCTTTGTGCTTGTTCCATTTTTCATTACAAGTTTTCTGCATAACAATAAACTTATTGTGTTGTTGTGTTTCAGGAGATACTTGTCATTATGGTTCAAGAGCTTCACAGTTTCTAGATTAGGTGTGAGTGAGTTTTGCCAATGTTCTCAAACTCACGTTTAAGTCTAGAGTCTGTTTTAGGGGTTTTGTCATGGAATAGCTAAAGGGGGAGATTGTAAAGTTATTATTTACAACTATATGTTTTTGTTGGCTTATATTCCGTGCCAAATTTGTTTGTAATTATATTCAATCTGTTGTACCCTGTATTTGTTGTGGGATTTCTTTGTAAGGGTTGTGTGTTAGAAAGAGAGAGTGTGAAGACTCAAGCATTTGAAGACTGAAGATTTCTCGCGGGTATCTCGCGACTTAGCTTCCCACGAAGTGATACATGTGCCCTGCACATGCTAGAATGCGAAGCGTCAGGCCAGGTGGAGACTGTTGTGTCTTGCGAGTATCTCGCGGGTAAGGCTTTCCCATGAGACACCCGCAGGGCATTCTGTTCTGCCAACCTATCCAGTATGATTCACACTTTCTGTACTCACATTATTTATACCCACATTACCCACAATTGAAAAGAGAGCCTCTAAGAGAAAACCCTAGCAAAACACCTTGAAAGTTAGAGATTGTTATACCCACAATCCTCTACACATTTGTTTTGGGAATTTCCTCATCTCCTATCTCTCCATTTCCATACCATTGAGAGGTTGATAGCCCAAACACTTACCATACCCTTTTAAAGTGTGAAGTGACATTTTGGTGCTACTGGGAAGCATTGGAAGAAGCCGATGATGGCAGATGCAACATGGAGCTTGTTATGGGATCCGGAGAACTAAGACAAGACACGGTTCCGAGAAGCCTTGTTGAAGTAGGAGCTTAGAGGGATTAGGTACATCGGGTATATTAGGCTTGGAGGGTCTCTTGCTAACCCATGTATCCCAACTGATTGTCTAGTGGATCGATTTCCGCTTAGAGGGCAGCGGAGAGGTTTTTTGCCGAGTTCTTCGGTTTCTTCTTCGATAACACGTCTCGGCGTTATCTGTGTTTGCATCTCTCTTCCCTACTCTTGTTCATTTCATTTTTACTGTTGTGTTACTTTAAATATGGATTAGAGTAGTTGTCTTGCTTATACGCTTGTGTTTACACTATTCTGCACTTAGTAATAAGTTAGTGTAAAATCACCCAAGTCGTAACTTTAATTTGGGGGTCTAAACTGCTCGTGTGTTTTCGACACATTTCCGAGCTTTCATTTTTTATTTTCCAAAGCATAGACATCCCATTTTGCACTTGATAACAAAAATTTCAAGATTGAGGCAAAATGGTAGTTTCATAAGGTTGGGGTAAAATGGTCATTTCCTACATCCAAGTGTAAAATTATCAGTTTACATGCTTATAAAATTGTCAGTGGTTCAATTGAAACATTATCATAGTCATGTATGCATTGGAAGTTTATATACAAGATAATTTTGGAATTTCTAATTATCAAAGTTAATTATATTTTTTCAAGAATAAATAATTAAATTGTTAACTTGGAATACCTAGTCCCAATTGGAATCATCCCCATCCAAAATCCAAAATAGACCCTATTCTAATATATATATATATATATATATATATATATATATATAAAGCATGGATTTATCCTTTTAAAATACCAAAAAACGAAATAAAATAATAAAATCCTTAAAAAAATCGAAAAATCTAAAAATTAGTGTTGCAGATCGGAACTTAAATTTGTGCTTGAAGTGCCAATTTGGCTCCTTTGTATGTCGATCAGCACTTGAAGGAGTCAGATTGACACTCTGATTTTCACTTTTAATTTGAATATTTTTCATTTGTTCAATTTTTCCTCGGAAATTTTTTCCTAATATTTTTGTAAGGATATATGCATCATTTTATCTCCTAAAAATGAAATTCCACAAGTTTTTATAACTCCGAAAAATTATTTTTATAAATTAATTTACTTATTCACGGAGAAAAGGGACTCTTTCTTTAGGTTTGAAATTTTTGAAAAGTACTGATTAGAGAGTCCATCTTCCACCTCTGTAAATACCTCTAAAAGCCACAAAATTTAGAGGAAAAAAAAGGGCATAATTTTTCCTCATTAAAAAAAACCTCCTTTTAACCGTGAAATAATCTACCATCCATCTATTGAAAACTTCCATGCAATTCCGAACCCAAAAACACTTAAAATTATCAACCTTAATGCATTTTATGCACCATAATTAAACATCATGAAATTCATCACTTTTAGTGTCCGTTTGGCATAGATTATTTTTGCCAACTAATTTTACTATTCAACTTATTTTTACTAAAGCATGTCAAGTACCATTCTAGCTAGTCCAAGTTTCTCTCTACTAGTGAAGGGTGGGTTCCCATCTCCTCCTAGAGTGTAGAATAGTTGTCCCTTCTCTTGAAGGTGTCTCTGTCCCCCAAGGTAACAGGTTTACCTTGAGGCTTTGTTGGTTTTTTCTTTAGGGTTTAGGGAAACAGATTCTATTATAGGATGGAGGAGCTTACGAAAACCTGGAACAGGTTAACCTTCTCGGAATGTGAAGGATCAAATTTTTGCATCAAGGAGGACCAGGCGAAGACTGAGTTTATTCTAGCAGCTAAATTCTTGACTAAGCGAGCTCTTAACACTATCGCTAAGACTTTCACACCCATTTGGAGATCGAAAAATGGCTTCAAAATTAAAAAGGAAAGTGATCACATGGTATTGTTTACGTTTGATGATAAGAGTGAGATGGAGAAAGTCATGGCAGCTGAGCCTTGGAGCTTTGACAAACGTCTAATGGTATTGCAACGGTATGGGAAGGAAAAAGATTTGGGAGATATGGAGTTCAATAAAGTGACATTCTGGGTGCAAATACACGACCTTCCAATCAAATTCCGGACAAGGAAGATTGCTGAATAGCTGTGTGAAGCGATTGGGAAGGTGAACGAAGGAACTGATGAAGCAGAAACAGAGGGAGATAACTTTGTGAGAGTCCGAGTTACCATTGATATCTCCCAACCACTGTGCAGGGGGTGAGTTATCTCGCTTGACAGTGGTAAAGAAATGTGGGTGCCCTTCAAATATGAAAGACTTCCAAGCCTCTGCTTCTGGTGTGGATGTCTGATGCACAATGACCGTGACTATGAACTTTGGGTTGAAAGTGAAGGAGGCCTCTCACAGGAGTCCTAACAATTCGGTCCCTGGCTTAAGGCAGCACCTTTTGTGCCGACACAACAGTATATGGTAAAAGTACCTGTTTTTTTGCCGGAAAGAAATCTGGACCGACGACAGAAAAATCCAGAGTAGCGAAGAAGGTGCCGGTGGTGGTGCCAAAGATTTTTAGGACTGATAAGGAAAGTTTCGAAGCTCATGTAGAAGGAAACATGGAACCGGTTTTTCAGGAGGTGAACCAGCAAAAGTCAAGGCTGTCAACTAATAAGGGAATCATGGAGGATTTGATGCTACACCAACTCGAGTCAGTAGAGAAAAAGGTGTCAGTAGAGTCTTTTGAGGAGGTAAGTGGGGAGATTGATATGGAAATAAAAAAGTATGATACAAAACTCATAGTGTCACCCGGTTTTGGAGTTGGTACAGGAAAGGAAACTGTTATGGGTCAGCCTTGCATTAATGAGCCTAATGTACCGTGCCCAAAAGTCCATGTAGCTAACGTGTTATGCCCAGCAGTCCATGCAGCCCAATTGTCTCCATTAACATGCGTGCCATTGGCTGAGATACCTAGCTCTCTTGTCAATCACGTGCATGCTGAAGGTACTTGGAAAAGGTTCACTAGAATAGGGGTGGCATCAGATATGGGCATGTCTGAAACAGTGGGAGAAAAAAGAAGTGCAGGAAATACAACAAACCAAACTGAGTTACCAAAAAAAAAAAGAAGGGTTTCCCAAGGAAATGCAACAAAAAACAAGATATTGGCAGAGGCTAGTAACCAGCCCTGCCAAAAGCAATGAGTTTATTATTATAGAACTGTCGTGGGCTTGGGGACCCACGTACAGAGAATGAGTTTGTTAGATTGATACAGGCAAAAGATCCCTCTGTCGTGTTTATAGCCGAAACATGGATAGACGAAGCAAGGCTAGTTCGTACTTTAAGCAAGATTAATTTTAATCGGAAGTGGGTGGTTCCAAGATTGAACAGAGGTGGTGGACTAGTATTATTTTCGAAAAATTCTATTAACATTGAGGTTATTGATTCCCACAAATATTTTGTTGATACGATCATCAATGGGAATAGAGAGAATGCATGGCGATTCACTGATTTTTATGGAAAGCCTGAAACTCACAAGAGGAGTGAAGCATGGAGTAAATTGAGAAGCTTAAATTCTAGAGTGAACATTCCTTGGATTTGTGGTGGAAATTTTAATGATATTGTTTGTCAAGAGGAGAAGTGGGGTGGAGCACCTAGAGACCATAATCAAATGCAACTATTTCGAGATGTGATCAATGAATGTAGTTTCATGGACTTGGGATATGTGGGGCTGAAGTTCACGTGGGCAAAACACTATGTTGATGGGCATTCCATACGTATAAGATTGGATCGATGCATGGCTACAAATTTTTGGTTTCAAAAATTTCCAGGAACTAGGGTACATCACCTTAGTTGTATGTCATCAGATCATTCTCTTTTATTAATTAATTTCTCAGGATTGCCTGAACGTAGGAGGAAGAGGTGTTTCAAATTTGATCGGATCCGTCTTGTGGCGAAACAGTAGAGGAAGTGTGGAGTAGTACAAGGGAACTAAATCCAAGCATAGCCGTTCTGGAAAAGTGGCTAAATGTGAGCAAGAATTAACTTGGTGGAACAAGCACAACTTTGGGCACGTGAGGAGGGAATTAGAGATTAAAAATAGTCAAATGGCTTTGGCTGAGAATGAGGCTATGGTGAGTGGGAACAATACTCGGATTAGGAGCTTAAGAATGGAGATTAATTTGTTGCAAGATTGGGAATCAAGGATGTGGTGTCAAAGATCTAAGGTGTTGTGGCTAAGTAAAGGTGACAATAATACAGCTTTCTTTCATAGTAAGGCTACAAAGAGGCTTAGGAAGAATCTGATCAGAGGAATAAGGGACGGGAATGGAGCTTGGTTGACCGATCAAGATGATATTGGAAAGGTGATGGAGAGTTACTACATAGAACTCTTCTCCTCCAACCCGAATTTAGAAGTTGATTCTCTTAAGAAAATCCCATGCATGGTGACCAATGAGATGAATGTTGATTTGGTGAAGGAATTTACAGAACTAGAAGTAAAGGAAGCCTTGAATCAGATGGCACCTCTAAAAGCACCGGGTCCAGATGGCATGCCACCTTTATTCTACCAACATTTTTGGTCAACGATGCAGCATGATGTTACTTCAGCCATTCTCTCATGGCTGAACTCAGATATCCTACCTGAACCCATCAACCATACACTCATTACTCTTGTCCCGAAAATAGATAATCTTGAACTTGTGTCTGAATTCCGCCCTATTAGTCTTTGCAATGTCCTATATAAGATTTTCTCTAAGGTCTTAGCAAATAGGTTGAAGAAATTTTTACCTTCCTTAATTACGGAACACCAATCTGCCTTTGCGAAGGAAAGACTTATTTCAGACAATATTATGGTTGCATTTGAGACATTTCATCATATAAAGCAACATAATTCAGGAAAACATGGTTTTATGGCTATCAAATTAGATATGAGTAAAGCCTACGATCGGGTGGAATGGGTGTATTTGGAGAGGCTTATGGAGAAAATGGGTTTTTGTGCTAGATGGGTAACACTTATGATGAGTTGTGTGAAAACGGTGTCGTACTCGATTATGGTGAATGGGGAGCCCACTGGAATGATCTACCCTAATCGGGGTATTAGACAAGGAGACCCCTTATCTCCTTTCCTATTTATTTTATGCACGGAAGGCCTCCACGCTCTCATTAAACACTCAGCGAGAAACGGGGATATCAAGGGCTTTTCCTTGTGCAAACGAGGCCCTAAACTAACCCACTTGTTTTTTGCAGATGATAGCTTGCTTTTTTGCAGGTCAATCACTGAGGATTGCAATAATGTCTTGAATTTGTTGGGTGAATATGAATCTTGGTCTGGGCAAAAAATCAACAAAGATAAGACCGCAATCTTCTTTAGCAAGTCCACCATGGATGAAGAAAAAACAAGCATAATGAATCTCTTTCAAGTTCAAGAAGTCAAGTTTTACGAGAAATATTTGGGTCTTCCATCCTTTGTGGGTAGGGGAAAAAAGGCTAGCTTCAACTATATAAAAGAGAGGGTGTGGAGAAAGCTCCAAGGTTGGGAGGGGAAATTGCTCTCACAAGCCGGAAGAGAGGTCCTAATCAAGTCCGTGATCCAGGCCATCCCTACTTATGCCATGGGATGCTTTAAATTACCATTGGGGCTTTGTGATGATATTGAGGTAATGATAAAGAAGTTTTGGTGGGGACAAAGGGGCAATAGAAGGAAAATTCATTGGATCCGATGGAGTGAGTTAACTAAATCCAAAATGGTAGGTGGCATGGGTTTTCGCGACTTAGCTCACTTTAATGACGCCCTTTTGGCGAAACAAGCTTGGCGGCTCTTGCATAATAAGGAAACTCTCTTCTACAAAGTCTTTAAGGCGAAGTTTTTCCCAAATCACTCTCTCCTAGAAGCTAAGGAATCAAGTTCTGGGTCTTACGCTTGGAAGAGTATATTACAAGGCCATGATGTCATCCTAGATGGGGCTTGCTGGAGGGTGGGGAATGGAAAATCAATAAAAATTTGGCAACACCATTGGCTGCCCCGAAAACATCCAACTAAGGTGCTTTCCCCAATGGTGGAAACAATGGAAGAAGCCACAATGGATTGCTTAATTGATGAGGGCACTAGAACGTGGAATGCAACAATGGTGGATGAGATTTTTGCACCACAAGAAGCGGAAGAAATAAAAAAATATTCCATTGGCTAGAAAAGAAATGGAGGACACACTATATTGGCCATGGGAGCAAGATGGGAGATACAGCTGCAAAACGGGCTATAGGTTCTTGAAGGAAGATGAAGTGGGTTTTTAGGTAATAGAGCATCAAGACCATGTGAAAGGGCTTTGGAAGAAGATTTGGGCTCTTGAATACCCTAATAAAGTAAGAAATCTAATTTGAAGGGCCTGCTGTAATTCACTCCCTTCAAAGTGCAACCTATTGCTTCAAACAATTATTACTGAGCAGAGGTGTGATCGGTGCAAGGAAGAAAATGAAGACATTGTGCATGCAGTGTGGAGTTGCAAGGAGCTGGACGGAGTGTGGGGAGTGGATAATACTTGGAGTTTTAGGAACCAAAGGAGCTTCTCTAGTTTCAGTTGATCTGGGTATTCGAGCACCATAAGAATCCGGTACTGTTTGCCTTCACCATTTGGTCCATTTAGCACCAAAGGAACCAGGTGAGAACCCAGTAAGCACACCGTCCATTAAACCAACTCTCCCAGTGGGCTCATGACAGTTATTTGGAGTACAAAGCACTGAAACCAACACTGGTTCCCAGCAGGCTAAATAGAAGAGTACGGTGGAGACCACCTGATCCGGGTTCGTATAAAATTAATTTCGACGAAGCTACTTTTGCTGAAGAAAAATGTTCCAGTATAGGAGTCATAGTTTGTGACAAGGAGGGATTGGTTATTGTAGCCATGGCTACTCGGGTTCCTCAACAACTCAATAGAGATTAAAGCTTTGGCTGCCAACAAAGCCCTTGAGTTTGCACAAGAGATGGACATGTTGGGAAATTTAGACCCCGGTTGATAGAATTAACAAGTTTTAAACCCAAGTTGTTAATTAGATTTATTTTGAATAAACTTGTTAAAACAAACAAACATCAATATCATGTCAATAATGAATGCAGCGGAAAAGTAAATAAGACAAGATATGATGACCCAGGAAAACCAATGAAACCAACCAGTTTCACAGTAAAAACCTGGGGGGAAACCTTCCCGAAAAGCAATCCACTATAGTAAAGAGAAGTTTCAGATCTAGTACAAAACCTTTGTCCCTAGACTCTACAATCCCCGTAGATGAACTCACAGCAGAAACCTTCTACCGCTTCAGAACCTCTGAACTCTTCAATATATGAACGCCACTCTTTTTGTTGCACGGATCCCAGTACGTGACTAACTCCTTTGCACGAATCCCAATACGTGACTCACTCACCAACTTGAGGAAGAAGAATGTTGGCTGCAAAGTTCTTCACTTCATCAACAATGAAGATCAAAAAGCACTTGGTTACAAAACCCTAAGGCGCAAAGACGCAGTAGCTTCTTTCAGAGAGAATAACCTTTTGAATATGTTCTCCTTGTATTCTCTTATTCTCTTGTGTGACGGCCTTTAAAATAAGCCTTATATAAGTCTAGGGTTGTAAGAAAAGAAACCCTACTCAAATACATAAGCCTGGCCCAAAAATCAAAAAGCTGAAAATTCTGATTTCCCGTAACCTCGATCGATCGAGAGGTGTCGAGGAGGTGTCGAGATTTAATGAATCTCAATAGATAGCAGCTATCGAGGAGGTGTCGAGAAGGTGTCGAGGGGACAGAAACTTTCTCGATCGATCGACCAGCTATCGAGAAGCTATCGAGATTGCGATAAGAATCAGCTGAAGATCTCGACAGATAGCCAGGTGTCGAGGTAGCTATCGAGAGGTGTCGAGATTTAATGAACTTGCACTTCAGCTTGCTTTTTCTTGGACAGACTTGATGACTTCAACACTTGATCTTGAAACAAGGTTTCTTGAAGTATTAAAAACACCTAGAACTACCCAATTACAAGTAAAGTGCGTTTTGTCAAAAGGATTTGCCAATTTACATAAAATATGTCCTTAACAATCTCCCCCTTTGGCAATCCGTGACAAAACCACAACAAACAAATGAACATATGAGAGAAGTCATAAATCACTCAACTCATATTCACTTGTTGAATACAATAAAATCTATCCTAACACAAACTCTTGAAAAACTTTGCAAGAAGAGAGTTTATGGCAAGTAGACTTTGACAACCTGTATTTCTGAAACACTTTAAACAAAATTCATCAAGGCATCTTGTGTGAAACAGAAATAAATAGATTGCATACAAATATAAAGAACATGTGTATAAAGATAGAGAAGAAACAACACATGAAGAGGTAGGTGAAAGAAACATACATCAGCATATAAAGAAGATAAGCACAATGTATGTAAACAATGGTCACAAGACCCAAGGTACAAGAAGAAGGAAGTAAGCACTCCCCCTAACAAGATGAAACACATCTCCCCCTTACAAAGGAATGTATTTCTCCCCCTAACTTGTAGAATCTTAAAGAAAGAAACCACAAATTCTCCACACTTTCTCTCCCCCTTTTTGTCATGATTGACAAAGGGTACAAGAAACGTAAAGATGATCAAGGATGATCAAGGAGGCACAAAGAAATCCATATAAATGCATGAATGTAATGAAACAAGATGCTATGGATGACAAGATAATAGAAAGATGCAAAACATGTGAAAAACAAATCTCTCAACAAGAAAAATGTTAAGCACATAGATACCAAAACACACACACACACTAAACAAGTCTAACCAATTTTATATTTCAAAAACAAGTTATGACAGTTTAGTGAGCATACATTAGCACATGTAAACACTTGTGATGGCCAAATCACATTGTACCTGCACATGTATCAAAAGTAGCAAAGAATATTGCGTGTTGTGTGTGAAAAACATCGCAAGATTGCATATGTGTATAGATGTTATGACGATCTGAGATATGAGAAAATAACTTTTAACTCACACACAATCATAACTGTTTGATGGGGACTATCACCTTCGAGGTACATCCTATAACTCCCACATCTCCTAGAAAACACGCTTGCAATCATATTTAAAGCATCTTTAATCTTTTTGCTTTATATTTTCTTTGCATATTTTTCTTTTAAGCATATCATGCATGGGCATAAAAAGAGAGAAAAGAAATACCCAAGATGTTAAGCATTTGACATCGCATTTTTGCTATGCCGAAGCATACGAATGTCTTTGACACTGCACTTTTGCTATGCCGAAGCATACAGGTGTCATACTATGATTGGCGGGTAACAGTGGTGAGATGGTTATTTATGCCTTTCTCTTAGGATTTTCTAGTCCTACCCGTCAAAAAGAGTGATATGAGTGTTAAGTTTTAAGAGATAACCTAATCTTACTCATCACAAACAAGAGCCACAAAGCTCACTTGCTTAGTTGTGCATAGAGATGCTCATCTAAGCTACAAAAGATACAAAGTTTAGAAAACTTTGTTTCAATGGCCATCCAAGGTACACAAATACCAAGGTACACAAAACACACACTGTTTTTTGTATTTTTATGATTTTTCCTTTTTATTTTTATTTTGAAAACAAAACAAAATAAAAACTAAATAACCAAACAAAAACAGATAAACAACATGACAGCATAAAGAAAGATGCATATGCATGAAAACATGATTCCAAAAGCAGATAAGAAATCAAGCAAGAAAGTCCTACTTTAGATAGAAAGAATTAAAGCAGAGGACAAACAGAAAAGACAATTAAGTCTTAGGCTCCTTTCTCACCCACACAGCACGAGTCTTTGGCCGTAAAGATGAAAAGGCATGTGTCCTAGTATGTCTACTAAAGGACATAGAAGAATTAAGATTCTCCTGAAATTGAGTTAAAAAGCTCAAGACTTTTAATAACTCTCCAAACAAAGGTGTAAGTCCTTGAGAGGAAACCTGTGACCGTTTGGACAATTGCTTATGAGGATACAACCTAAAGCAATTAGGACGAATATGTCCAGCAACACCACAATGGTGACAAACATGAGGTCTAATAAAGGATTTAGAATTAACCAGATCAGTTTTGGATTTCATACCTTTATTACCTTTCTCAGATTGTGGCACAAAAACAATCTTTGATCCAGAAGCTGTGGATGAGGAGGGGCTGGAGGAAACATCATATCCTAAGCCAGTCTTATCAGAGGCTTCCTGAAGGGTCATCTTCTTAGGTACTTCATCATCAGAAGAATCCTCACTGTCACTAGCACTCTCCACAATTACCTTATCGGTTGTGGCAGCAAAGGCCATAACTTGACGACATTCATCCACAAACTCATCAGAAGAGTCATCCTCAGTATCACTCCAGGTAGCAACCAACCCTTTATCTTTTAACTCATTGGTCTTTTCCTTCATGAGGTAGTTTGGACATTCTATCCTCATATGACCAAAACCTTTGCACTCATGGCATTGAATAAGGGGTTTTTCATTCTTGCCCTTCCTAGAGGATTTAGGTTTCCTAGGAGGTTTGCCCTTATCCTTTTTCCTAAACTGAAGAAGCTTGATAATCTCATCAGTTATGAAGGTTAGATCCTCATCCTCATCTTCACTTTGATCTTCATCTTCAGAGTCTTCAGTCTCTTCCTCTATACCCTTAAGAGCCAAGTTTTTGCTCTTTCCACCTTTTCCCATTGAGCCTAATCCCATCTCATAGGTTTGAAGGTTCCCTACAAGCTCAGTCAAAGGAATTTGATCAATGTCCTTGACTTCTTCAATGGCAGTGATCTTGGCATGGAATCTTTCAGGTAAGGACCTAAGGATTTTTCTAACAATTTTGGATTCTGCAATACATTCTCCAAGGTTGAAAGCAGAATTCACAATATCCTTGAGTTTGGCATAGAACTCATCAAAGGTCTCATCCTCCTCCATCCTTATTTCTTCAAAACTACTAGTGAGTTGTTGAAGCTTCACAGTCTTTACTGCCTTGGTACCTTCATAGGTGGTCTCAAGAATAGTCCATGCTTCCTTGGCAACTTCAGTGGATGAAATTTTCTTGAATTCTTCATTGGTCACCCCACAAAACAAAGCATTCAAGGCCCTACTATTGAAATTTGCAGCTACAATTGTTGCATCATCCCAATCCACAGGTGCTTCCTTCGGCTTAATCCAGCCAACTTCAACAGCTTGCCATACCTGTTCACCTAGAGCCTGCAAAAAAACTTTCATACGAACTTTCCAGTACGCATAATTAGTTCCATCAAATAAAGGAGGAATAAATAAAGATTGTCCTCTATCCATGACAACAGGGGTCAAGGATCACACTCAGGAAATTAATCCAATCAGAGTGTACCCGCTCTGATACCACTTGTTGGGAAATTTAGACCCCGGTTGATAGAATTAACAAGTTTTAAACCCAAGTTGTTAATTAGATTTATTATGAATAAACTTGTTAAAACAAACAAACATCAATATCATGTCAATAATGAATGCAGCGGAAAAGTAAATAAGACAAGATATGATGACCCAGGAAAACCAATGAAACCAACCAGTTTCACAGTAAAAAACCTGGGGGGAAACCTTCCCGAAAAGCAATCCACTATAGTAAAGAGAAGTTTCAGATCTAGTACAAAACCTTTGTCCCTAGACTCTACAATCCCCGTAGATGAACTCACAGCAGAAACCTTCTACCGCTTCAGAACCTCTGAACTCTTCAATATATGAACGCCACTCTTTTTGTTGCACGGATCCCAGTACGTGACTAACTCCTTTGCACGAATCCCAATACGTGACTCACTCACCAACTTGAGGAAGAAGAATGTTGGCTGCAAAGTTCTTCACTTCATCAACAATGAAGATCAAGAAGCACTTGGTTACAAAACCCTAAGGCGCAAAGACGCAGTAGCTTCTTTCAGAGAGAATAACCTTTTGAATATGTTCTCCTTGTATTCTCTTATTCTCTTGTGTGACGGCCTTTAAAATAAGCCTTATATAAGTCTAGGGTTGTAAGAAAAGAAACCCTACTCAAATACATAAGCCTGGCCCAAAAATCAAAAAGCTGAAAATTCTGATTTCCCGTAACCTCGATCGATCGAGAGGTGTCGAGGAGGTGTCGAGATTTAATGAATCTCAATAGATAGCAGCTATCGAGGAGGTGTCGAGAAGGTGTCGAGGGGACAGAAACTTTCTCGATCGATCGACCAGCTATCGAGAAGCTATCGAGATTGCGATAAGAATCAGCTGAAGATCTCGACAGATAGCCAGGTGTCGAGGTAGCTATCGATAGGTGTCGAGATTTAATGAACTTGCACTTCAGCTTGCTTTTTCTTGGACAGACTTGATGACTTCAACACTTGATCTTGAAACAAGGTTTCTTGAAGTATTAAAAACACCTAGAACTACCCAATTACAAGTGCGTTTTGTCAAAAGGATTTGCCAATTTACATAAAATATGTCCTTAACAGGACATATCAGATGTTGTACTTGAGGGTGACTCCTTATTGGTGATGGTGGCTTTGAACTCTAAGAATCCTGGTCTAGCTCCTTATGGCTTGATGATACAGGACTCCTTATCTTTATCTTCAGCTTTTTCCAAATTGTCCTACTCTCACACTAAGAGAGAGGGCAACACAGTTGCACACAACTTGGCTCAGTTAGCAGTTAATTTACCAAATTGTGTAATATGGATAGAAGATGTTCCATCTGATGTACTGTCTTCTTACCAAGCTGATTTAACTAGTATTTCCTAATTAAATGCATCACTATGCTGTTTCTCAAAAAAAAAAAAACTTATTTTTATTACTATTCATGAGTCTCATTGTACTTTTTGATACTATTAATGGGTTCTACTTACTATTTCAGTTAATTTTTACCTTTATCTACTGTACTTTCAACAAAAAATTTTCAGTTTCAGCAAAATAAGTGGATCTCAAACAGGCCCCTAAACCAATCATCCCATCCTTATAATAACTTGACCCAAATGCTTTTTAACCATTCTACATCCAATTTTCAAGGCCCTAGTCTCATTAGGCAAATCTGGAAAAACAGCCACCCATTGTCCTCAACAACAACAACAGCTAGCCGCCAAGGCACCAACAACACATTTACTACATTCAACCTAAGGAGAAGTGAATGTTCAAATAGCGTTGAAAACACTATGAACGTTTAGACCCCCAATTACAAAATTACCAATTCAAGCTTTATATCAAACAATGTATGTGCGGAAAATGATAACAAGCTTATACCAGAATTGATAAACAATCTGAACCAAAAATAATCACAATCACAGCAATAATTAAATGGTAAAGATAAAGGGAAGAGAGATGCAAACACAAGGACAACACGCGATGTGTTATCGAAGAGGAAACCGAAGCCCTCGGCGTAAAACCTCTCTGCCACCCTCCAAGCGGTCAATAATCCACTAGAAAATGTAGTTGGGATACATGAACAGCAATAGACCCTCCAAGCCTAATCTACCTAGGTATCTAAGCCCTCCAAGCTTCCTGCTCCAACGAGGTTGCGCCGAACCTTTTTCTTTTCTAGCTTACCGGATTCCGCTACTAAACCATAGCATCAACCAATGAATATTGGTTCCTTCCAAACTGCTTCCCTTAGCACCAAATGAACCTTCTCACAGACGTGGGTGTGATGAGAAAAGGATTTGGTCAATAGCCTCTCAAAGATGTATCAATGGAGAGGAAGAGAGCAGAGGAATTTGAAGAGTCTCTTAGATGAAGATTGGGGATGAGGCAATCTTGTTTTTCTCTAGGGTTTCTTTCACAAAATTCTCTCTGGAAGCTCTCTACATTTCGTGAGAATAAGGGGGTATTTATACTAGGATGAGAATGGAATGTGAAACATCAGTTTTTCCCAAACAGGGCATTCTGGCGACTTGACCTCACAACTGAGTTGAGTCGCGAGTTCAAGCCACGAGCTAATGGCCTGGCCAGCCTGGGACTTTTTTCCTGTAGTACAACAGCTGGCGCAACTCTTTAGCTTCTGACATGCTTGGCACGTGTGCAACTTCTGGCGACTTGCAAGCCGCAAGTAACCAGCGAGATCCAGTCATGAGTCTCTGTTTCTTTGCACAATCTTGAGCATTTCTTCACACTCTCTCACTCACTACCCTTACAAGTTTCCCACCTAAATACAGGGTTTCTAAGTGCTAAATTACAAGCAAATTGGCACGGAATAAAGCCAACAAGATGGTTGATAAAATTCAACCTTACAAGAAGGTTTATAGATCCTCAGATGAAAACAGAGATATGATCATTGCCATGAGTAGCAATTCTGAAGAAGATGCTAGACTTCTCATCAAGAGGCACTGCATGCATGTACGTAGTATCTCTAACTCGGTTTTTGTTTTGGTTTTAATTTTGGTATGAATGAAATTTCTTTCATTTTTATATCATGAGATGGGATTGCATGTTATGATTATATTTTGCATTCAATTGTAAATCTTCACAGGAGGGATGAACATGAAAATTTTGATTTTTGAAAGTATGATCATATGAATTGATGAACATCAATATTAAATCTTGTCATATTACAAAAAATTCAGTATCATCTTCATGCATGATTGACCAGCATTTAGTATCCCACAAATTCAGTTTGTCTTGAAATTTAGAAGTTACATTTTTTAAGCTGGAATCACCGATTATTGCACCCAACATCAAGCATGAACGCATTTACAATGTCCCATATATTGCCCAGTTAATTAGTGCTGAACAAGGCACAGTTGGGCAATATTGTTACTTTCTTGGTACATATACCAATTGTAAATGAGTAAATATGTAATAGAAAGATATCATTATTACAAAATTGGAGGTTTCTAATTGAAAGCAAAAGTTGGGACCAAGATAAGTTTAAGACTAGGTTCAAAAAAATCCAGCGAAGTTAAGCATAGCAGTAGTGTCACAAAATTGTTGCCTCTAGTCACGACTTGGGTTGAAGCCGTTGACAGGCAGTCCCACCATCAACACAAATAATCTGGCCAGCGATATAAGATGATGCTGACATGCACAGGAATGCTACCAAAGATGAGACCTCCTCTAGATCTCCTAAGCGCTTCAATGGAGTGCGAGAGGTTCATCAAAAAAAAAAAATGGAGTGCGAGAAATTACCTCTTCCAAATATTCTTTATTCTTGAGCACCTGGGAAAAAATATGACATATATAAGTTGCCAAAATAACAAGGATCACATAAATAGTTTGTCTGATACTAGACCACATGCAAGTCCAAGGAAATCACATCACGATGTTGATCATGGACATATATATGTACTTCTTCATCTCAAAAAGTACATTTGATAATGACCATATGTGACCAGTGGACTAATCACCAAACAAACTGGTTGGTTTGATTAGAGATTGAAATTGGGGTTCCTTCAATTCAAAGCAAATTGATTGAGGTAAAAGAAAATTACATTTTCCACAAGAGATGTTTTGATGTACCATGGTGCAACAGCATTGGTCCTGATATTGTCTTTCACTTGTTCGCATGCCAAATTCTTCGTGAGCTGATTCATTGCTCCTGAAAAATGTAAAGTGAGATAATTATCACAAACTGTGAAGTAGACACAACACAATAATACTCTTTTCCTTAGGAAATTAGTAACAGAGGCTCAGATAATTATAAGAGTTTATACTTTTTTCAATTTTTCTATCATTCCCTGAAGATTAGATCGTATGTTTACATACCTTTAGTTGCTCCATAAACAGACATGTTTTTTAGTGACACCACTCCAGCAACAGAGAAAATAAATACAATGCTTCCTGCTCCAGAGGCCTTCAATAGGGGGTGTGCTAGTTGGCAAAGGTGGTAAACAGATTCAAAGTTTATTCCGAATATAGTATTCTTCAGCTGAGTACTCAACTGTTGGTTTCCTTATATTTGTCCCTGCATTATTAATCTACTCCAAAAATTGAAGTACCTTAATTACAAATTTGGTAGAGAATAAGTGAACTTCACAATGATCCATTCAAATTTGAAGCACAAAAATCAGTATTTATAACTTTGTAAGAATAGTTGTAATGGAGTTCCTGAGTACTTCAAATATCATATTATTGAAAAACTAACATCTAAGATTACTCAAATTGGGTTCTCTAATACATTAAGGAAATGAATCTTTTTTTTTTTTTTGTTCACCACATAATAATGTTAATTCTTCGTTGGACCAACTGGGTCACACGGTAAATCAATCAGTATATCAACATCTAGGAGATCAGTAATTATTATAATAATCATAAATCAAACAGAAAAATTTTGTAAAAAGAAAAACTGAAAAACACTAATGAAGAACAGTGTCTCCAAATTAAGCTACATGGATGGGATGAGGGGCAACTCACGAGGATGTTGAGCTTGCCATTAAATATTGGGGATACAGTAGTCTCCATTAGCCTCTCTCGTTGAGCTTTAGACGATACATCACAGACTGAACCAGTAACTACAAAGCCTTTACCTTCCCAATCCTTTAGGCATCCACTAAGCTCAGCTTCATTATGAGAACAAGTATGCACCATTACTCGTAGTTTGGCCATCTCCTCCACAATAGCATAACCGAAAACAAACAAATAAAGAAACAGAAAAATGAGATAGAAAATAACCCGATGATTCCTCTAGTTCCACCAGTTACAAGAGCGCTCATTACCTTTAGAGGCCATCTACTATCTGCCAGAGCCATGCTTTTCCACTTCAACACTCTTCCCTCTCTATCAGGAACATCAAACAAACAAAAGAACCAACTGTGTTGGAATGAATGGTGTATTTAGTTAACCAATGAAGAATAATATAATAAAACTTAGTCTAAATCCATTAACGTAAGCTTTTGAATTTAGTGGCATTTCTATATGTTATCTCACGACATCAAGGTATTTTCATTCTTTAGAGTAAAACAAAGGTCAAGAAGACAATACCCAGCTCCCACGAAACATGAAAAGTTTCATTTAATTTTTTTTTTTCCTATTCTATCATATACCTTAACATAAATGTCTAATTTTCATTTGGATGTACTACAAAAACATTTGAACAAGAATCCAAAGCAAATTGCCTACGTAGCGCGTTTGACAAGAACAGCATATGATTCCTTGTTGTTTTCTCTCTGTCCTTATTTTGGTTTAACAAGACTTATTTAATTGCAATGACAATTATGACATGACCTTTAATTTGGCTCTTCATCTTCTTGTTCTTTACAATGGAATATTTTATTACCAAGGAGAATAGAAGGAAATCAAACGTTATGTAGTTCATTCATACTGTTTAGTTTTCTATAAAGAGAATCAGGGTTTGAATATCTTTTTATCACTTGTAACAATTAAATTCATAAAAATAATAATAAAATAGTAGAATATGTTTATTTTACTAAAATAATTATGTGCTTAGACCTTAATTATGTGCATGAGCAATTAATTCAAACATGTCCCGCGATTGGTCTATAAAATTTGAGGTTTAAGTTTCTTAACTAACACCTTATAGTCGCCTTAAGGGATTCTTCCTTGAAATTGTTGGGAAATTTATGACCCCGATTGATAGAATTAACAAGTTTTAAACCCAAGTTGTTAATTAGATTAATTATGAATCAAACTTGTTAAAACAAACAAACATCAATATCATGTCAAAATCATGCAGCGGAAAAATAAAGAAGACAAGATATGATGACCCAGGAAAACCAATGAAACCAACCAGTTTCACAGTAAAAAACCTGGGGGGAAACCTTCCCGAAAAGCAATTCACTATAGTAAAGAGAAGTTTCAGATCTAGTACAAAACCTTTGTCCCTAGACTCTACAATCCCCGTAGATGAACTCACAGCAGAAACCTTCTACCGCTTCAGAACCTCTGAACTCTTCAATATATGAACGCCACCCTTTTTGTTGCACGAATCCCAATACGTGACTAACTCCTTTGCACGAATCCCAGTACGTGACTCACTCACCAACTTGAGGAAGAAGAATGTTGGCTGCAAAGTTCTTCACTTCATCAACAATGAAGATCAAGAAGCACTTGGTTACAAAACCCTAAGGCGCAAAGACGCAGTAGCTTCTTTTTAGAGAGAATAACCTTTTGAATATGTTCTCCTTGTATTCTCTTATATTCTCTTGTGTGACGGCCTTTAAAATAAGCCTTATATAAGTCTAGGGTTGTGAGAAAAGAAACCCTACTCAAATACATAAGCCTGGCCCAAAAATCAAAAAACTGAAAATTTTGATTTCCTGTAACCTCGATCAATCGAGAGGTGTCGAGGAGGTGTCGAGATTTAAT
The DNA here is from genome assembly GCA_019022515.1 of Quercus aquifolioides. Classification (NCBI taxonomy): domain Eukaryota; kingdom Viridiplantae; phylum Streptophyta; class Magnoliopsida; order Fagales; family Fagaceae; genus Quercus; species Quercus aquifolioides. The sequence goes on from CM032326.1 coordinate 34,049,408, forward strand.
GAATCTCAATAGATAGCAGCTATCGAGGAGGTGTCGAGAAGGTGTCGAGGGGACAGAAACTTTCTCGATCGATCGACCAGCTATCGAGAAGCTATCGAGATTGCGATAAGAATCAGCTGAAGATCTCGACAGATAGCCAGGTGTCGAGGTAGCTATCGAGAGGTGTCGAGATTTAATGAACTTGCACTTCAGCTTGCTTTTTCTTGGACAGACTTGATGACTTCAACACTTGATCTTGAAACAAGGTTTCTTGAAGTATTAAAAACACCTAGAACTACCCAATTACAAGTAGAGTGCGTTTTGTCAAAAGGATTTGCCAACTTACATAAAATATGTCCTTAACAATCTCCCCCTTTGGCAATCCGTGACAAAACCACAACAAACAAATGAACATATGAGAGAAGTCATAAATCACTCAACTCATATTCACTTGTTGAATACAATAAAATCTATCCTAACACAAACTCTTGAAAAACTTTGCAAGAAGAGAGCTTATGATAAGTAGACTTTGACAACCTGTATTTCTGAAACACTTTAAACAAAACTCATCAAGGCATCTTGTGTGAAACAGAAATAATTAGATTGCATACAAGTAAAGAAACATGTGTATAAAGAAAGAAAAGAAACAACACATGTAGAGACAGGTGAAAGAAACATACATCAGCATATAAAGAAGATAAGCACAATGTATGTAAACATGGTTACAAGACCCAAGGTACAAGAAGAAGGAAGTAAGCACTCCCCCTAACAAGATGAAACACATCTCCCCCTTACAAAGGAATGTATTTCTCCCCCTAACTTGTAGAATCTTAAAAAGAAACCACAAAGTCTCCACAATTTCTCTCCCCCTTTTTGTCATGATTGACAAAGGGTACAAGAAGCTAGAAAGCTTCGCCCGAGAAACGTAAAGATGATCAAGGATGATCAAGGAGGCACAAAGAAATCCATATAAATGCATGAATGTAATGAAACAAGATGCTATGATGACAAGATAATAGAAAGATGCAAAACATGTGAAAAACACATGGATCCCAAAACACACACACACACACACTAAACAAGTCTAACCAATTTTATATTTCAAAAACAAGTCAAGACAGTTTAGTGAGCATACATTAGCACATGTAAACACTTGTGATGGCCAAATCACATTGTACCTGCACATGTATCAAAAGTAGCAAAGAATGTTGCGTGTTGTGTGTGAAAAACATCGCAAGATTGCATATGTGTATAGATGTTATGACGATCTGAGATATGAGTAATTAACTTTTAACTCACACACAATCATAACTGTTTGATGGGGACTATCACCTTCAAGGTACATCCTATAACTCCCACATCTCCTAGAAAACACGCTTGCAACCATATTTAAAGCATCTTTAATCTTTTTGCTTTATATTTTCTTTGCATATTTTTCTTTTAAGCATATCATGCATGGGCATAAAAAGAGAGAAAAGAAATACCCAAGATGTTAAGCATTTGACATCGCATTTTTGCTATGCCGAAGCATACGAATGTCTTTGACACTGCACTTTTGCTATGCCGAAGCATACAGGTGTCATACTATGATTGGCGGGTAACAGTGGTGAGATGGTTATTAATGCCTTTCTCTTAGGATTTTCTAGTCCTACCCGTCAAAAAGAGTGATGTGAGTGTTAAGTTTAAAAGATAACTTAATCTTACTCATCACAAACAAGAGCCACAAAGCTCACTTGCTTAGTTGTGCATAGAGATGCTCATCTAAGTTACAAGAGATACAAAGTTTAGAAACTTTGTTTCAATGGCCATCCAAGGTACACAAATACCAAAGTACACAAAACACACACTGTTTTTGTATTTTTCTGATTTTTCCTTTTTATTTTTATTTTGAAAACAAAACAAAATAAAGACTAAACAACCAAACAAAAACAGACAAACAGCATGGAAGCAGAAAGAAAGATGGATGCATATGCATGAAAACATGATAGAGATATGCAGATGCATGAAAGCATGATTCCAAAAGCAGATATGAAATCAAGCAAAGAAAGTCCTACTTTAGATAGAAAGAATTAAAGCAGAGGACAAACAGAAAAGACAATTAAGTCTTAGGCTCCTTTCTCACCCACACAGCACGAGTCTTTGGCCGTGAAGATGAAAAGGCACGTGTCCTAGTATATCTACTAAAGGACATAGAAGAATTAAGATTCTCCTGAAATTGAGTTAAAAAGCTCAAGACTTTTAATAACTCTCCAAACAAAGGTGTAGGTCCTTGAGAGGAAACCTGTGACCGTTTGGACAATTGCTTATGAGGATACAACCTAAAGCAATTAGGACGAATATGTCTAGCCATACCACAATGATGACAAACATGAGATTTAACAAAGGATTTAGAATTAGTCAAATTAGTTTTGGACTTCATACCTTTATTACCTTTCTCAGATTGGGGCACAAAGACAGTCCTAGATCCAAAAGCTGTGGAAGAGGAGGGGCTGGAGGAAACAGCATATCCTAAGCCAGTCTTATCAGAACTAGGCTTTTGAGCACTCAATACTTCATCAAGCTTTGCACTAGACATCCTCTTCATTTGAGTTCTAGCTTGACCAAGCTCAACTTCAAGATTCTTGACCTTCTCTTCTAATGAGGTGTTCTCCACAACAAGAGTCTCAACTAACCTTGTAGTCTCATCCAGTTTGACTAACAAATCAGCTTTTTCAGTTTTTACCTCATTCAACTCTTTTCTATAAAGATGAGAAGTCTTTTCAGATTTTATGAATTCAGTGCATAGCTTATCATAAGCTTCTTGAATGGTCATCTTCTTGGGTACTTCATCATCAGAAGAATCCTCACTGTCACTAGCACTCTCCACAATCACCTTATCGGTTAAGGCAGCAAATGCCATAACTTGACGACATTCATCCACAAACTCATCAGAAGAGTCATCCTCAGTATCACTCCAGGTAGCAACCAACCCTTTATCTTTTGACTCCTTGGTCTTTTCCTTCATGAGGTAGTTTGGGCACTCTATCCTCATATGACCAAAACCTTTGCACTCATGGCATTGGATGAGGGGTTTCTCATTCTTGCCATTCCTAGAGGATTTAGGTTTCCTAGAAGGTTTGCCCTTATCCTTTTTCCTAAACTGAAGAAGCTTGATAATCTCATCAGTTATGAAGGTTAGATCCTCATCCTCATCTTCACTTTCATCTTCATCTTCACTTTCAGAGTCCTCAATCTCTTCCTCTATACCCTTAAGAGCCAAGTTTCTACTCTTTCCACCTTTTCCCATTGAGCCTAATCCCATCTCATAGGTTTGAAGGTTCCCTACAAGCTCAGTCAAAGGAATTTGATCAATGTCCTTGACTTCTTCAATGGCAGTGATCTTGGCATGGAATCTTTCAGGTAAGGACCTAAGGATTTTTCTAACAATTTTGGATTCTGCAATACATTCTCCAAGGTTGAAAGCAGAATTCACAATATCCTTGAGTTTGGCATAGAACTCATCAAAGGTCTCATCCTCCTCCATCCTTATTTCTTCAAAACTACTAGTGAGTTGTTGAAGCTTCACAGTCTTTACTGCCTTGGTACCTTCATAGGTGGTCTCAAGAATAGTCCATGCTTCCTTGGCAACTTCAGTGGATGAAATTTTCTTGAATTCTTCATTGGTCACCCCACAAAACAAAGCATTCAAGGCCCTACTATTGAAATTTGCAGCTACAATTGTTGCATCATCCCAATCCACAGGTGCTTCCTTTGGCTTAATCCAGCCAATTTCAACAACTTGCCATACCTGTTCACCTAGAGCCTGCAAGAACACTTTCTTACGAACTTTCCAGTACGCATAATTAGTTCCATCAAATAAAGGAGGAATAAATAAAGATTGTCCTCTATCCATGACAACAGGGGTCAATGGATCACACTCAGGAAATTAATCCAATCAGAGTGAACCCGCTCTGATACCACTTGTTGGGAAATTTAGACCCCGGTTGATAGAATTAACAAGTTTTAAACCCAAGTTGTTAATTAGATTAATTATGAATCAAACTTGTTAAAACAAACAAACATCAATATCATGTCAAAATCATGCAGCGGAAAAATAAAGAAGACCAGATATGATGACCCAGGAAAACCAATGAAACCAACCAGTTTCACAGTAAAAAACCTGGGGGGAAACCTTCCCGAAAAGCAATCCACTATAGTAAAGAGAAGTTTCAAATCTAGTACAAAACCTTTGTCCCTAGACTCTACAATCCCCGTAGATGAACTCACAGCAGAAACCTTCTACCGCTTCAAAACCTCTGAACTCTTCAATATATGAACGCCACCCTTTTTGTTGCATGATCCCAATACGTGACTAACTCCTTTGCACGAATCCCAGTACGTGACTCACTCACCAACTTGAGGAAGAAGAATGTTGGCTGCAAAGTTCTTCACTTCATCAACAATGAAGATCAAAAAGCACTTGGTTACAAAACCCTAAGACGCAAAGACGCAGTAGCTTCTTTTTAGAGAGAATAACCTTTTGAATATGTTCTCCTTGTATTCTCTTATATTCTCTTGTGTGACGGCCTTTAAAATAAGCCTTATATAAGTCTAGGGTTGTGAGAAAAGAAACCCTACTCAAATACATAAGCCTGGCCCAAAAATCAAAAAACTGAAAATTTTGATTTCCCGTAACCTCGATCGATCGAGAGGTGTCGAGGAGGTGTCGAGATTTAATGAATCTCAATAGATAGCAGCTATCGAGGAGGTGTCGAGAAGGTGTCGAGGGGACAGAAACTTTCTCGATCGATCGACCAGCTATCGAGAAGCTATCGAGATTGCGATAAGAATCAGCTGAAGATCTCGACAGATAGCCAGGTGTCGAGGTAGCTATCGAGAGGTGTCGAGATTTAATGAACTTGCACTTCAGCTTGCTTTTTCTTGGACAGACTTGATGACTTCAACACTTGGTCTTGAAACAAGGTTTCTTGAAGTATTAAAAACACCTAGAACTACCCAATTACAAGTAGAGTGCGTTTTGTCAAAAGGATTTGCCAACTTACATAAAATATGTCCTTAACAGAAATTACCCATTACGTGGGCAAAACCAACTCAATAGAGCTTAAGACCTAAGATAATAAATTTAAGTGGAGCTTTTATATTTGAATATCAATTAAATAATTTCTTTAATACTTATCAAAACCATGTTAATTTGATGATGAATGCATGGATAAATTTCTTTAATACTTATCAAATCCATGCTAATTAGATGAATACATAAATTGATAAATTAACTAACCAAATCAAGGTTAATTTCATATAGAGAATCAAATATCATAATTTAAGTATTAAATTTAACAAAAAGAAATGTGGGAATTTGTTGGCTATGTGAAACTAAGTTGTATTCTAATTTTCAATTTTTACTTTGATGTTAAAAGAGAGATAGAGACTGTTTGGTGCATGGCCATATGGGAGATTAAGTGACTAATGTTGACAATCTACCAAGTAATATATTGGTTTACAAAATTAAAATCTCAAGCTATAAGTAGAAATTAATCATCATTGATGATTCAACACATTTACCCAGGGAAAAAATCAAACAGTTTAAGGTTTCAATTGAGTTTGGTTTTTATTAGTCTAATATTTTTGAGACCTTGTTAGAGGTGGAAAAAAATAGTGAATAACCATTTCTTTTTATTAAAAAAAAATGTCTTGCCAAAATCATCTTCTTTTTCTCAAATTCTGGTATCAATAAAACTATATTGTAACTTATCCTTACGTACAAAAATATTCGACAGTAGTGATGATGAAGTGGTCTTACGTAAGTGAGTGAAATTGTTAACTTCACTTTCATATTGAATATTATGAATGAGTAATTTGGAAACAATTCTTTTTTAAAATTAATTAATTGACACTTGACACCAATTAGACTATAATTAGAAGTTTTTTTTATAGGTAATTAGACGTTAATTTAGATTCCGGTTGTGCTTTTATTTTAATATTTTTAGGTTGTAACTCATGCTTTCCAGTTGTGCTTTTATTTTAATATATTTCTAGGTTATAACTCGTGCTTACGCACAAAAATATTCAAGAGTAGTGATGATGAGGTGGTTTTACATAAGTGAGTGGGGTAGTTATCTCACTTTTGAGCCAAGTATTATGAATGGATCAATTGGCACCAAAATTTTAATTTTTTTTGAAAAATAGATACCTTGCACAAAATTAGACAACAATTAAAAGTTAATTTTAATTTTGATTTGGTTCGACTTTAATATATTATATACTGGAATTATACCCATACTATACATGGCTTAGTAAAAAATTATAAATAACTATATTGTATTACATTTTAATAATTCCAGCCATTGAAAGGAGAATATCAAGGAATTAAGAAAAAAGGTGGTGGCCAAAGGTCTTGTAGCTAAATTGGCATTTCTCCATGCAGAAAGTGCTTGGGGGTCTAAGGAGAAAAGGGTTCGAGGTACGAGGTTAGCAGCAAGTTGTAATTGTCTCTAAAATAAATAAATAAATAAAAAGGTGGTGCTAAACTGCTAACTGATAAGTTTCAATACCAGAAACAGACTAACCAGTACTCTTACTTTAATACTTGAAAATAAATTTTTAGTGTAAATTACTGTTAGGACATATGTGATTTGATGTTAGGAACATATATTATTTTAGAATTGGCTAATCCTTTGACAAAATGCACTTTACTTATAATTGGGTAGATCTATGATGTGTTTAATGCTTCAAAGAACAAGGTTTCAAGATCTAGTGTTAAAACCATGCAAATCTGTCCAAAAAACAAGTGAAGAAGTGCTGGATTTTAAAACTCGACAGCTAGTACCCATTGAGGTTCAAAAAGTTGTTGAAGCCCGATGCTCGACAGCTATTTCGATAGATACCCTATCTGTCGAGGTTTATGAAATTCAATTTTTCAGAGCTGATTTTCTTCCAATCCGTGTGTATACGTTTGAGCTTTCTTTTCTTACAACCCTAAACATATATAAATATTATTTTAAGGGCCGTCAAAGGTTGTGTAAGTGTAAAGCAAAGTTTTGTTCATGCAAATTGTGATCGGAGACAGAATTTGCCCTAGTTCATCTTTCTCTTGAAGAAGTTGCTGTGTTTGTACACCGTGGGATTTTGTGACCAAGGAGCTTTGCGATCTTCATCGTGTGATGAACTGGAGAACTTTGCAGCCAACATCTTTCTCAAATTGGTGATTAAGTCGTGTACAGGAATCTACGCATTGATTGGTTAGTCATATACTGGGAGCCATGCATTGAAAATGAGAGATTGTCACTACAGAACAAGTTCAATTGAGTATTGGGGTAAGGGTTCAACTGTAGGTTGGTACAAGGTACTGGGATTTCTTTACTTGTAACTGCTTGTTGTGATAATAGTGAATTCTCGGAAGTAGTGATCTTAAAATCACCCGATGAGGTTTTTGTCATGTAGGTTTTCCCCATTCATAAACAAATCACCGTGTCAATTTAATTTCCGCTGCATTTAGTTAATTGGTGATTTGTTTGTGCTACCACGAGTTTTGCATGTTAATTGAATTAATTAATAAACTTGGCTAAATCAATTGGTTAATTTATCACAAGGGGTCTATACATTCTTGGCCTATCAGTTACGAATTGAAACCACTCACACATCTACTTCATTCACTTATTTAAAAATAATAAATAATAATAATAATAGAAATCATCCATTGTATTAATCTATGAGTACCCGTAATTGCAATCTATCCCCATCGAGTAATATAAGAAAATATATGCAGTCTATTCAACCTTCGCCAAATTGGTGTCATCATTTTAAGATATTAATATATGATTATCTATCCCCTCTAAATCAAATGATAATTTATAAAGTTATAAACCCCATATGGAATCCTCATTTTCATTTACTAGCCAATCTGATTTTATGGCCTTCATCTCCTATCCTTTTAATTGTTTCAAAGAGTAAGAGCTGTGAAGCGGAGAACTGGTATTTGAAACTTTGAAAGCGGAGAGAGACAGAGAGAGAGAGAGTACTAAAACTCCTTGCCTTATTGAGGAAGAAAAGAAAGAATTAATAGGAAAAGGATTGAAATCAAAATTTCAAATTGAAATATTTAGTTTTTCAATATATAATATACCTTCATTTTGTAGTCTTTATTTTATTCAAAAAGGGCAACAAAAGGAAAAAGTATTCAAAAAGAAAAATAAGTGAAGGACAGGAAAGGGACAGGTAGTTCCTTCATTGTAATTGTATTTAATGATTTTTATCCTATAGGCAAAAAGCACTTTTTAGGCGAATTTTAGTACCAGTTTCATTTTAGTTCTCAGAAAAATCTCATATTTTTTTTTTTTTTGATGTTGTTCTCAGAAAATTAATTGTGTCAATTTAATCATCAGTTATGTCAACCTATTGTAATGTTATCTGTAGACACTCGATTTTGCACTTATAATTTAATCTTGGAAGATGGCTAGAGTGACAATTCATATTCCCAAAATTTACAATTTCATTACATTTATTAATTCATTCGTTGCATATCATAAAAATGATCTTGAGATTCTAACAGTCCGACGATATGTTCGATTTTCAAATAGGATCGTCAGATTGAAAGATGTCACGTGATCAAGTTTTCACGGTCTACATGCATTTTGGTTGGGTGGAGCCTATCACACATGATTAATTTAAATTAATTATGATTGGTTAGACAATTAAAATTAATTAAATAATTTTGTGATTGGTTGTTAGTTAGTGTCAAAAGTAAGCCTGCTTGCATGGGAATAAAGTGGATAATCATATAACAAAGAGGTTGTGGATAATCAAGTTTTTTTTTAGAATATTTATCTACAAGATTATTATCACTTTAAAGACCTGAATATCAAGAAAAAGTGATTAATTTTTAGAATATGGATTAAAAACACGTCTAGGTGCAATTCCCAGCTTAAAAATCCTCAAAAAGAAAGTCCAAATTGGACCAAAACTCAAACGTGGACTCGGAACCCAAGAGGGCCATTTGACACTCTTGGAGTGCCGATTGGCCCAAACTTTCGGCCTGGCCAAGGGACTTCCTGATTGAGATAAAACCTATCTTCTTCGGATTTTTAGAGATAAGGACGCATTCCAATTCGTATCTGATCTCATTCAGCTAAATTTTTTAAGCATCGCAAAATTAGATCAGAATTAGGGGCTCTTCTTTTCTTACTTTTCTATTCCCCTTACGTTAAAGACGTTTAGGAGGCTTTTGCTTTAGGAACTTCTTTTTTTGTAAGCAAAGTATTTTAGACCTCAAAGAAGTGAATAAACTTCTTTGATTTCTAAAATATTCTTTCATTAGAAGAGTACGCTCATGCAAGAGGTATTTTGTTTTCTTTCTTTTCTTCTTCCATTAATTAGTATGTTTTTGTTTGACGCATGAATATTTTTAGTATGTTTTATGATTTCTTGTTCTTAATATATAATTGCCATGCTTAGATATTGTAGATGATTGTTTATTTCAATTCTTTCTTTTTGACTTCAAAATCTACAATGGCTATCAAAACTCTTTTATGAAGATTCAAAACTGATCTGTATTTTCATTAAATACAGATCTGATTTTTTTTCTAAACTCAAAACTGATCTGTATTTTCATTAAATACAGATCTGATTTTTTTCCTAAATACAAAACTGGTTTGTGTTTTCATTAAAAACATATCTATTTTTTTTTTTCTAAAAAGTTTTCTTTGTTATAAAATTGCAGATTTTGAAATTCAAAAGAAGGGGTTGAAAGTTAGGTAAAAGTTTTTTAATATGTGATGCATGAATAATAAATTTCTCTCATGAATGTGGATCCTCTTTCAAAAGTCTTTTTTTATTTGTGTCCAACAACAGATCTAATTTTTTTACAAATAAAATCATTTTTTTTACTTTACACAAATTAGATCTGATTTTTTTCAAAATTTGATTTTTTTTAATATAAAAAACAGATCTGATTTTTCTTGATAAAATTACTTTTTTTTTTTTAACTTTACAAAAACAGATCTGATTTTTCTTGATAAAAATTTTTTTTTAACTCTCAAAAAACAAATCTGACTTTTTTTTAACAAACCAAATTTTTTCTAACTTTACACAAAACAGATCTGATTTTTCTTAATAAAATCTTGCTTTTTACCCTTTACAAAAACATATCTGACTTTTTTACAAACCAAGTCTTATTATTTTAATTTCTAAGACAGATCTGAATTTTCTTTAAAAAGAGGACATATACATAAGGCAAATTTATTTAAGTTAATTTTTGTCAAGTGTTTGTCATGTGCATTATAACATATCATGCAACATCATTCAAAAAGGGTATATTGGTCATTAGAGTCTAGAAGACCAGACTCTGTCTGGACGGAATGGGTGCCTAACACCTTTCCATTCCGTAACTTAGCCCCCGAGCTTAGGATTTTTGGATATGTAGATTAGTGTTTTGTCTTTTAATTTTGGTAGACTGTAACTAGGACCAAAGCTTTGTATTCTTTTGCATAGATTGTAATTAGGACCCAAAGCCTTGTAAGGTTAATTTACCAAAATTGTATTTTTCTTTATTCAATCAATGACATTCAAAGTATTTTGAACATGTAATTTGTATTTATTTTTTCTTATTTTTTTGTATAAAAAATAAGTGGCGACTCTACACCACTTACCCAAAAAGAGAGGTGTCCTTAAAAGCACCCCAATCTCTTTTTTGAGGGGCCCTAATTTTCCGGTCTCTCACATTATTCTATAGTAGTTTTTTAGTAGAAAATGATGATGCATCATTTTAAGTGGCTCAATTAAAAGAAAATTGTGTAGCCGGCCTAAAAAATGCAAGAAATGTTATATCCACAATATTTTCACAACAAATTCTAAGTGGGAGGTTATTACAAAGTTGTTATTGGTGGGGAAAAAAAGTAATATCAATGGTAGGTTTCAAATTAGAACCAATAACTACTTACCATCTATAATTTGTTGTGAAAATATTGTGAACGTAGCACTTCTCAAAAAAGTCATATCAATAGCTTAAGTGGCAAAAAAATTACCACTGCAGCATCTCTCCATTGTCTATTCTTCTTTTGATCAAATCCCTCTCTCTAACTATAACAATCCAATGAAAGCACTAGCCAAATATGCACTAATACCCCAAAAAGACTAGTCAAGTTGTAATTGAGGTTCCTCATAAGTACTCATAAACTTAAGATCTACTTAGTAAACACCCAATGTGAGACTTAGCACATTTCCACACAACACATTCCAAACAATCCAATCCAATCAAATACACAAAATTTAAGATATCACAATCTCCCTCACTTAAATTTTTGACATATATATCTAGGCCCACATTCTGTTGCAATGCCCCCGAGTCAAATAGCATTACCAAGTTTACTCTAGTACCATTTTTAACAATACAGGGAAATTGCTAGTCACATCTATGTTGGAGTTCCTTGTAATCACTTATAAACTCAAGATACACCTAGTAAACACATGGTGTTAGACTCAGCACACGTCTGTGCAACACATAATCAATGAATCCAATCAAACAACAAAACATCAGTTGCTGGGACATGTATTGAAGTGAAGAACTTTGCAATCCAACAACAAAACATCAGTTGCTAGGAAGTTAGTCACGTACTGGGATCTGTGCAAAGGAAGAAGTCTCTACAAGATCAAGTCCAATTGGGGATTAGTGTAAAGGTTCAACTGTAAGTTGTTACTTCAGGATAGTCTAGGGTAGTGGTAAGATTCCTTGTATCTATAACCGCTTGATTCTTGATTAGTGATTCTTTTCCCCATTAGTCAACAAATCATCATGTCAAATTTAATTTCCATTGCACTTTAGTTTATTTGGTAATTTGTGTGTGCCTCCACGATTTGTATGTAATTTGGCCTAATTAATCAACTTGGATAATTGAATTAATTAAACGGGGTTAATCTATGATCCAACACCATTGATAAAAACGAAGAGTCATTCTTGAATAGAGCTTTGCTTATCCTTAAACACCCTCTCATGGTTTGATCTTGATATTGATCTACTTCTTGGATTTTCACCCTCATGACACATATGTAACCAAGAACATAAAGAATTTGATTTTATTTGAAACCACAAAGTTCCTTGCTCACCATCTTGTTGGGGTTTATGCCCTAAAATCCAATTTATTGGCATGTCATAAATAATTAAATTGTTTAATTATATAAGACTATTTATAAATGAACTAATGGGACATTATCATAGTCCTTGAGATGCATTGTATGTGATTTATATGATTTAGTCACAGAAGATATAAATCACAAGTTCCTTGTAAACTCAAAACATAGTTCGTAGTCGGTGATGAAATTGGGCGTTTCATCTACGAAGACTATAACACATCAACTAAAATGATTTGTCTTGATCATGGAAGTGGAGACTTCTAGTTGATGTGTTAATGTGTCTTAAGAGTTAAGACATATTGAACTAGACCGTTGTAAGATTAATTATTCAATCAACAACTGTCACTTGAATAATTAATCTCACGACTTCTAATTTCATAAACTCTCAATCCTGAAAGGATAGTGGACCCGATCATGAAATGTAGGTTACTTTGATATATCAGGAGTGATATCTAATATTCACAGTCAAAATCTCAGTATGTTGGGTAACCACACGTAGTGTTAAGGGAACACATATTCTCAAGATGGAATCCATAATCTCTTATATAGAAACACGAAATATCCCCTTGAGATAAGTTTAATGGGAACTGGTTATTCAAGGCGCCCACTTTAGTAAGGAGTTACTAGAGCTTATATTTATTGAAATCAAATTTCAATAAATGTGAATAACTAAAAGATTAAACCGGGTACTCAAGGATAAAATAGTTGTTTACAAAGTGACAGTTCATTATGACTTTGTTCACTATGGATATTTCATGGAGGGGTCAAATGATATCATTAAAGGCCTAGAGTGCAATTATATTTATATAGTGGTATTAAATATAATTAATGGTAACTTTGGACTTGTCAAGAGTTGACAGAAAAGTCCAAGACCCATTGGAGTTAGAGCCCTATTTGTTCCCTTTGGTCCCATCTCAAGCCACAAACTAAAGCCCAATTGGGTAGGCCCAAAAGGCTAACCCAATTAGATAATCAGTTTTTAATTAATAAGAGTTATTAAATAAAGTAACTACCAAGGTAGTTAGAATGTACGTATGATGAAAAGAAAAGAAAACAGTTTTTCTCTACAAGGAGAAGAAGAAAGACTTTCTTTGAGAATCAACGTACATAAAGACTGATTGAGAGACCACTCTTCTTAGGCACCATGTGGAATTGAGATGATGATTAGAGGTATTCTCAAGTCTTGGTTTTGAATTTCATAGCATCAATGTACGCTTTCTATTCTTTGTTCTAGAATTCAAGGTTACATGTTATCTCTCATGAATGAAGTAGATCTGTGATTGTTATTTCCACTACGTGTTTTGTATGAGATGCAAAACCAGATTTTCCAACACATCTTGCATTGGTATCCTAGAGATTCCAATGTGTAGCAAACATATCATTTAAAAGAAATCGAAAGGTTTTAGAGTTGTTGTAATAAAGTCCATGAGTTGTCTACTAAGTTATTGAGGTATGCTTACAATGGTTTTGAAAGTTAATATAAGAGGAGGTATTACCTATTATGGGTATATGAGTCCCCTCTCTCATAGTTGAGTGGGACCCACCACCTGTGAGGGAGAGGACTCATATACCCATAACAAGGTATATTTTCCCTTAATCTACAAACTCCTTTTTTTATTATGGATTGCCTTATGTTAGGTAAGGAAGTCAATCTCTCTTTAATTTTTTGTTTTAAATATAATCCGATAGGTTAAGAATGTATTGACCCCTTTGGTAAATTAATCAATTAATTAGTCAAGTGAATTAATTAGATTCAATTACATGCATTAAGCATGGTAGCACAAACAAATCACTAATTAAACTAAATGCAGCAGAAATAAATTTGACATGGGTGATTTGTTTACGAATGGAGAAAACCACCGAGACAAAACCCCACCACGTGAATTTAAGGTTACCACTCCCGAGAATCCACTATTATCAAAAACAAGATGTTACAAGTAAAAGGAATCTCAGTACCTAATACCAACCTACAGTTGAACCCTTACCCCAATACCCAATTGGACTTGTAATGTAGTGACAATCTCTCCTTTCAATGCACGGCTCCAAGTACATGACTAACCAATCGATGCACGGATCAAAGTACATGACTAAACACCAACTTAAAGAAGATGTTGGCTGCAAAGTTCTTCAGTTCATCCAAATGATGAAAATCAAGAAGCTCCTTGGTTACAAAACCCTTGGCGCAAAGCGCAAAGACGCAACAGCTTCTATAAAGAATATGATGAACTAGGACAAATTATGTCTCCGGTCACAATTTGCATGCACAATCAATTTGCATTGAGTTGCATCCCTTAAAATAATCCTTATATATGTCTAGGGTTGTGAGAAAAGAAACCCTACACAAATAACTTGGATATGCATGAAAAACATATCTAGAAATCTGAATTTCGCAATTCTCGATAGATACTGTTTCTGTCGAGCAACTGTCAAGCACAAGCATCAAACCTCAATAGATATTACTTGTCGAGCTATCTATTGAACTTTAATGAACAACACTTCTTCACTTGTTTCTTGGACAGACTTGTAAGGCTTCAATACTAGACTTGAACTCTTGTTCCTTGAAGTACGAAACCCATCCTAGATCTACCCAATTACAAGTAAAGTGCGTTTTGTCAAAGGATTAGCCAATTTACAATAATATATGTTCTAACAAGTTCCACGTATGTCCTAACAATCTTCCCCTTTGGCAATCCATGACAAAACCACAACAAACAAATAAAGTATGAGAGAAGTCATAAATCACTAAACTCATAATCACTTGTTGAAAACAATAAAATCTAATCCTAACACAAACTCTTGAAAAACTTTGCAAGAAGAGGTTGTTGAGGGAGAAATTAATGCCTCTGAATAGAATATCGGGAAGCCAAGCTGAAACTCAACTATGGGCTCTTGAGATGGCACCTAAAGGCTTTCGATGTGGTGACAAGCCTATCCAAGCAAGACATAAAGGCTACACTTGAAAAACAGCAACAAAAGCCCAATAGAAACACTTTACAATACATAATTAATACGTTAGTGGCCCTGTTCTGATAGTACAAGGGAAATAAATTCTCCAACTGTAAATGTGAAATTACACTTAAGTCCAGAAAAGTAAATCCTCCAGCGGTAAAGGTGAAATTACACTTAAGATTCCAAAAAGGTAAATTCTCCAGCGATAAAGGTGAAATTACACTTAGAGTCCAGAAAGATAAATTCTCCAGCAGTAAAGGTGAAATTACACTTAGAGTCCAGCAGTCAATGATTAAATAAATTTAGGAAGGTGTTCACTCCTGGGGGTCCTTGTGTGTCTTAGTCAGGGGAATTTATTGTACTTTCAGCCATCATTACATCAATGTGAGGGAAGAATTCGATTGTTACAAATACATTATATCTTTCAACAGTAAAACAAAAAGTAAAAATTAAAGGTTTTATGGGAAGAAGAAAGGGATTAATTGGCATGGTGTGAAGGGAGAGAGAGATCTCAGCTCAGTGCAGCAAGTATTAAACTAAGATTTTGGTGAGTATGTGTGCATAAGGCATGAATGAGGTAATGTAGGCTGTTTTGAGTGAGTGGGATGGAATTAATACTGAGGTTAAGTCTTTAGTGAGTAGTGGGCTGTTTGTGACTAATTGAGAGACATTTATGAGCTGTGATTGTGTAAATGAGGGAAAGAATGTCTAAAGTTAGGTGAGTGTGGGCTAAGGGGAATGGGTCGTAAGCTTGAGGAGCTGAATTGCAAGCAAAATGGCCAACAAATCAGAAAGTTTCAGAGGGAGTAGCTATGTGTTTGTGGGCTGAGGTGCTTATGCTTTTATAATGGAGTTTAGAGAAGCATTAATTAACAAGAATCCAAAAAACATAGGACTGATCAGAGGCAGGGAATCAGGGTTAATCATCCTAGGATTTGGCCAAAAGTAAGAGATTTACTTTTGGGGCTACCTTGCTTCTTTGGGTAATATGACACATGGTGGGTTTTTGGAGTGTTTTGCATTAAATGTCAGGATTTTTGGAGCTGAGTTTAACTAATGGGATTAAGGCAAGTATCAAGAACGAATCCTAGTGCTGCAACTGAGATTTGGACTCCAAGAAGTAGGATTCAACACCCCAAGCCAAGTGACAAACTCTAAGTCCACTTCAGGGGGTTCTGCTGGAGATCCTTTTATGCCCTTCAAACCACATGTTCCCAATTTTCCCCCTTTAGGATTCATGGGCTTGGCACATGAACCACGTCTTGAACGTTTTTGACATTTATAGCATCAATCTGTTGAGATTTAGATAACTTGGTTTTAGCGCCCCTTCCACTGGAGATACAGTCTTGAGGAAGATGATGGAGTTTCATCACCCTTTAAACTTCAGCTGATATCACAACCCTCGGGCACTATTCATGTCAGGTAGAGGGTGACAGAAAGCTAATGGGACAGCCCCTAGTTCATCCTTAAAGACTTGGTTCTCTTGTAAGGGCCTCCAGCTGTACCTTGGTTAGGGATGAACAAGGGCTGGTTGTCCACTTTCAATCCTCTACCTCTTGCTGGAGTCTTTTGGATTGGGCTTGCTCACATGGGCTGGTTCCTTTAGGCTGGGTTGTGTGCATCCTACAAAATGGACATCAACAACACATGTTGCCATGGGTTTTCATTCCTCATGGACTTTTATTAGTAAATATTTTTTGGGTTTTCATAGATACTTACAATAGGCCTTTGGGCAATTAGTTGTAATGTTTGAAACAATAGGACAAGTTTCAAAATACCTTTGTAAATAACATTTACTATGATGAATTCCATATTGTAAATAATGTTCATGGTTTCTAATAATCACATCATAATTTAAATGATAAGCTTGTGGGATTGAATATTTCTCATGAGCGTTGAAGATATATATTATGGATGTTGTGATGCAAATGATGACCATGTGTCTCATGGGTTTAAAATATGAGAACATAATCTTCAAAATAACTTCCTATGAGCTTTTATAAGAAGATTGTCATGGTTTTTGCCATAGTAATATTTAAGAAATAATTATACTATGATATTTTTTCTTTGCCAAGCATTAATAATCTTGGGCTTTTTGATAAAATAGTGTCAACGTAAATTGGGCTTTCGATATTATCAGTGAGAACTGGGCTTTTGATATTACCAATGAAAATTAGGCTTTTGATATTGTTAGTGGGAATTGGGCTTTTTGATGAATAATTTACCACGGGTTTGAATTATGGGCTTGGATTATGGGGTTGAATCCCATTGAAAAAATAGTATTGCCATGAATTTGAATCATGGGTTTTTTCAAATATTTGCTAAGTATAAAATTCTTGGGCTTTAGAAAGAATTAGATTTTATCTCGCTCAATAAATAATTTGGGCTTTACGAAAAAATATTAGGTCCTATAGTGTTTTGCATTCGTAGCCCAATTTCGTGATAGAAAGGAGAACGATTGTGGGCTAGCATAGTGATAGTCAAAAAATATGTAGGCATGCCCAATAATTTGTTTGTGACATTTGAAAAGAAATAAATAGGTGTTATTTAAATAATATTAGGTGTAAAAAAAATGTACCCAAACAAATAGATTTTGACAACCTGTCTTTTTGAAACACTTTAAACAAAACTCAATAAGGCATCTTAGTGTGAAACAGAAATAAAGGATTGCATACAAAAAAGAAATATGTATATAAAGAGAGAAAAGAAACAACACATGGAGAGATAGGTGAATAACAACATACATCATCATATATAAATGAGAAATAAAAGTACAATGTATGTTATCAAATAATGGTCATAAGACCAGTGTACAAAAGGATAATGTAACTAAAAAGAAAGAAAAGAAAAGTACATATATCCTTACTACATCCCTCAAAAACAAAAGACACTCCCCCTATAAAAAATGTCCTATGCTAACTCTCCCCCTAAATACATGACTACTCTCATCCCAAAACTACTCCCCCTTTTTGTCATGAATGACAAAGGGTAAGTCACTGAGAAGTCGTCATCTCCTCGTCACTGGAAGAGCTAGCATCCTCATCCTCATTATCATCATCATCACTAGAACCATCATTAACATCCTCATCCTCAGAAGCCTCTAGAGAAGGAGAGGGAGATGGAGACGCGGTGAAGCCACCAATGCAAGCCCGTTGTCGTGCGATACGACTAACACGGGTGTTCACCTGATACAACTCAGTAGTGAGTGTATCAAGGCGAGCATCCATGCGCTCAAGCCGCCATGATGGCCTCAAGCATCACACCACCACTCAAAGAAGAGGGAGCAGAGGTGGATGGAATGGAATGGGCTAGAGGAGTCGTCATCTCGGTCCGTGGCAGCTTCAGTCGAAGTTGGGCCTCGCTCCGTCGAACAAACACCGCGCTAATGGCACCCATGACGGTAAAGAGATGAGAATTAGGGATAGAGATAGAGAAATGACGAATGATCCGCGTGATAGCCGAAGGGAAAATGAGCTTATCATGGGTCGCTGTATCTCTATAGACATCGATGAGAGAGAGAATGAAGTGAATAAGAAAGTATATAGAGAGGTCCTCTAAGAGGGATAGCAAAAAGCGAGCACGAGGCTCAGTAATGGAGTTATAGTGAGATAGTGGATGGAGAACGAATGTCATCACCATGTTTAGAAATCTCGTACCTTTTGCAAAGTTCAGGCATAAGGTGTTTTGGCGTTCACCCCATGAAGAAGATGTCTCACAGAAAAGAGATAGAAGTTCGTCCTTGGACATAGTCCTCAGACGTGGACAAGCGGGGTAATCAGGATGCGATACCCGCGGAACCTGTAGTATCTTGGAAATAATCTTCGGAGTGACTACGATACGTGTACCTCGAATCTGCATAACAAACTGAGGTATAGAGGTATCGAAACTGTGCATGTTGGAGTAGAACTCCTGTATGATCACGATGGGACATCTCACGGGTATCTCACATAGAGATTCCCATCCCCGACTGTGAATGACTGTGGGTAGAGTAGTATCGGAAATGTCCAATAGAACCACGTGGCGTTCCAAATGAATACCACAGTTGGAGAAGTTCTCCGAGAAGTCCTTACTAGCCTTATCATCATGGAACCGGATGTGAAGAGGAGTAGGATCAGAAGACGATGTCCCAAAACGAAGAGGGTTTTGAGACGGTGTGGATTTGCGATTGGGTGCCATGCGCAGACTATCCGAGAGAGAGAGAAAGAGAGGGAGAGAAACAGAAAACATAATCACAACAGAGTACCAACAAAAGAAAAGAAGAGGGTACGTATGCATGAAGAATGCATGAACATGTGACATGCGAAAAAAATGCATCATGGGTTCAACCCAATCCAAACCTAACAGCACACAATCTTTAACATATAAACACACATCTAAATGCATGAAACATTGTGAAAATGCAAATGGAATGCAATGCATAAGCATACAGCAACAAATAAGCAACACCCAACCCAAAAATTTCACAAAAATCTCAAAAGTTTTCAAAAACCCCAAAAATTTAAAAAAAACCCAAAACCTAGGTCTAACTGTGTGAAATGCATGAAGAAAGAAGGATTAAGAGATCATACCTGAGAAGAAATGCACAATCTAGGCCGAAATCCAAGTGGGGAAGATGAAAAGAGTGTTTAGAGAGAGAGAGATAGCTTTTCTGTCGAGAGAGATATGAAAAAGTGAAATCTGATTTCGCGCTGAGGCTATTTAAAGAAATCGCAGCTCGATGGATCGAGGATCTGTCGAGCACTAAATCTCGAAAGCTATGAATCTGTCGAGGTGCTGTCGAGAATCTATCGACGGCAAAATCACTTTGATGGATCGAAAAGCTGTCGAGAAGCTATCGGTAAGACAGAAACTTTCTCGATGGATCGAGAATCTATTGAGAAGCTATTGAGACAAATTCCAGATAGCTCGATCGATCGAAGATGCGATAAGATCTGTCGAGAAAAGAAGTCCAAGGGGCTCGATACATAGCAATCTATCGAGAAGCTATCGCGCTTGATAAAAACTTGTTTTTCAAAGAGAGGAAAGTCACACAAAAATGAGTGCAATCAAGCAAGCTACTCAACCAAAGATCCAATCAACATATTGAGCTTTCAAAAGCATCTCTCAACAAGAAAAATGCAAAGCATTCATGAACCAAAACACACACACACACACACTAAACACATTTAACCAATTTTATATTTCAAAAACAAGTCATGACAGTTTAGTGAGTACACATTAATACATGTATCCTTTGTGATGGCCAAAACACATTGTACCTACACGTGTATCAAGAGTAGCAAAGAATTTGTGTGTTGTGTGTGAAAACATAGCAAAGGTGCATAAGTGTCTCATGTTATGATGATTTAAGATATGAGAAAATCAATTTCACTCATACACAATCATAACTGCTTGATGGGAACTATTACCTTCAAGGTACATCATATAACTCCCACCTCTCCTAGAAACATGCTTGCAACCATATTTAAAAGCATTTTGATTCTTTTTGCTTTTAATTTCTTTGCATATTCTTTTTCTTTTTAGTATATCATGCATGGGCATAAAAGAGAGAGAATAAATACCCAATTATGTTAAGCTTTAAACGTCACAATTTTGCTATGCCGAAGCACATAGATGTTATTCATGATTGGCGGGCTTTAGTGGTGAGATGATTATTTATGCCTTTCTCTTAGGATATTTTAGTCATTCCCGTCAAAAAAAGTGATATGAGTGTTAAGTATAAGAGATTACTTAATCATACTCATCACAAACACGAGCCACAAAGCTCACTTGCTTGGTTGTGCATTGAGATGCTCATCTAAGCTACAAAAGATACAAAATTTAGAAACTCTATTTCAATGGCCATCCAATGTACACAAAACACACACTGTTTTTGTATTTTTCTGATTTTTCAATTTTTTTTAAAAATAAAATAAAATAAAGCAAAACTGAAAACAAACAAACAAAAACATGCTAAACAAAACATTGCATAAAACTAGATGCAAATGCATGAGGAAGGAAGAGAAAGAGAAAAGATCACTCCATGGAGATCACACCAATGTTTTGGCGTAGGAATTCAAACAGTTTGTAGTCAAGAGGCTTAGTGAACAAATCAGTCTTCTTATCATCAGTGTGAATGAACTCAAGAGTGAGAGTACCATCTTCGACAAGCTCCCAAATGAAGTGGTGTCGAATCTCTATATGTTTTGTTCGAGAATGTTGAACAAGATACTTAGAGATGTTAATGGCACTGGTATTGTCACAATAGATGGTAAGATGTTCTTGACGAATACCATAATCAATGAGGAGTTTTTGCATCCATAGAAGTTGGGTGCAACAACTACCGGCAGCGATGTATTCAGCCTCAGCAGTAGATAAAGAGATGAAATTCTGCTTTTTGTTCATCCAGGAGATAAGATTATTACCCACATAAAAAAATAAAAAATAAATTAAAAAAAAAAACCCTAAAGTACTTTTTCTATCATAAGCATTACTAGCTCGGTCTGCATCAGAATGCCCAGCTAAGACATCGTTGGTGTCCTTGCTATACCACGCACCGAAATTGGCAGTGGATTTGACATACTTTATGATTCTTTTCAAAGCAATCATATGAGACTCTTTGGGATTAGCCTAATATCTAGCACACACTCCCATACTGTAACTAATGTCAAGTCTACTAGCAGTAAGGTAAAGAAAACTGCCTATCATGCTTCTATACAGAGAAGAATCAACACTTTTTCCTAACAAATCAACAGTGAGTTTAACATTTTGGCTCATGGGGGTTCTAATAGAACTAGCAGATTCCAATCCAAATTTTTTCACAAGATTTTTAGCATATTTAGATTGAGATATGAATATCTGATGGATCTACAATCCAAGGAAGTAATTCAACTCTCCAATTATGCTTATCTCGAACTCAGCTTGCATAAGCTCAGAAAAATTATGAGTAAGTTCATCCTTAGTAGACTCGAAGATGATATCATTAATATAGACTTAAGCAACTATCAACTCGCCATTTTCCTTTTTGATAAAGAGAGTTTGATCAACTTGTCCTCTTGTGAAACCATGTGAGACCAAATATTGTGTAAGCCGGTCATACCAAGCTTTGGTGCTTGCTTTAGTCCATAGAGTGCCTTCTTGAGGTACAACACATGATCCGAAAAGTGTGGATCAATGAATCCTTTAGGCTGAGCCACATAGACATCTTCTTTAAGGAACCCGTTCAAGAATGCAGTCTTCACATCCATTTGGTAAAGCTTGAACTTCAAGTAACAAGCTAGGGCCAGGAGAACCCTAATGGATTCCATACGAGCTACAAGAGCAAATGTCTCATCGAAATCTACTCATTCCACTTGAGAGTATCCTTGAGCCACAAGACGAGCCTTGTTACGGATCATATTTCCCTCCTCATCAGTTTTATTGCGGAATATCCACTTTGTGCCAATGATATGCTCTCCTTCCAATCTAGGTACTAGGGTCCAAACATCATTCCTTTGAAACTGAAGCAGTTCATCATGCATGGACTCAACCCAGCTTTCATCCTAGAGAGCATCCTCAACCTTGGTGGGTTCAACCTGCGACAAATAGCAAGAATACGACACAAAGTTAGCAACACATTTATCAAATGTACGCTTTCTTAGTGTAAGTTCATTCATGTTTCCCACAATAACTTCAGGAGGGTGATTCAGCTTAATCCTTGAGGAAGGTCATTTCTTTTCACGAGATTCAGAATCAGATGAGGTAGGAATGTCTGTTGAGACTTCTACAACACTTGGAGTACTCGAAGAAACAGGGGCTCTTGATCAACTATTTCTTGAACAACCTTAGGCTCTGAGGGAAGAATTTCCTTAGGTATTTCCTCACTAATTTTCTCAAAACCAGAATCTGAAACTTCATCAATAACAACATTGATTGTTTCCATCACCTTCTTGGTTCTTTTGTTGTACACTTGATAAGCTTTGCTAGTGGAGGAGTATCCCAAAAATATTCCTTCATCGCTTCGGGAGTCAAATTTTCCCACATTCTCTCTATCCTTAAGGATGAAGCAAGTACTTCCAAAGATTTTGAAATACTTCACATTTGAATTTCTTCCCTTCCACAATTCATAGGGAGTCTTCTTTGTACCGGGTCTGAAATACACCCTGTTAATTGTATGACACGCGATATTGACTGCTTCTCCCCATAAATTTCTAGCTACATCCTTGTTGTGCAACATGGCTCTAGCCATCTCCTGAATGACTCTGTTCTTTCTTTCTACTACACCATTTTGCTGAGGAGTAATAGGAGCAGAAAATTCTTAGGATATACCAAATCTAGTGCAAAAGGATTCCATGTATGAGTTCTCAAATTCTTTACCATGATCACTGCGAATTCAATCAATCTTCAAATTCTTCTCATTTTGAAATCTTGTACACAAGGCTTAAATGTGATCAGGAGCATCTGACTTGGATCTTAGAAGAATGACCCAAGTATACCTGGTGAAATCGTCTACCACAACCATGATGTATCTCTTTCCTCCAAGAGACTCGGTTCTAGTTGGACCCATGAGATCCAGATGTAGTAGCTCCAAAGGTCTAGATGTAGCTAATGTCTAAGTGCCTGGATGTTTTGCTTTTATCTGTTTCCCAAGCTTACACGGTCCACACATAACATTGTTAACTCTACTGAGTTTTGGTATCCCCAAGACTGATTCATGCTTAGATACAATTGACAAATGTTTGTAGCTAGCATGTCCCATCCTTTGGTGCCATAGATCTTCATTTGGCAAACGAATGTTATTGCACACAATATCAGCATCAAGTACCAATCCAGAGCAGTTATCCAAAGTGCAGATACCGCTTATGAGTTTCTTCCTAGACTCATTCAACACAAGGCTTTTCCCTTTCGAGAACAGCACCATAAAGTCTTGATCACATATCTGACTTATGCTCAACAAGTTCACTCTCAGACCTTTTACATATAATACATTTGAAATGTTTGGCAATCCAGATAGAGAGATGGTTCCCTTCCTTTTAATCTGTGATTTTCTCCCATCATCAAAAGTGACATTTCCACATTTCTTAGACTCAAAAACCTTAAAGACAGAATGGTCTCTGGTCATGTGTCTTAAGCATCCACTGTCAAGGTACCACAAACATGTGTCCATTACCTTAAATGCAAATTTCATCATAAAGCACACCTCATGCTTACATGACAAATCAATAGGAATGGTTTTCCCTCTCATCTGCCATTTAAGAAGGAAGCCTTTAAGTTTCACCCTTCTCAAATGAACTCATCTGCACATTTTCATTCTGAGACAGTCTAGTTTCTTCTTTGTTATACTAAGACCTTTTTCAATAATCCTCAAGATAGCTTTCAAATAACTTTTAGACTTGCATTTTTTGAAACACTCAATCAAATAGAGATTAGAAAAACAAGATGTATTTGAAATAAAAGATCTTTTCATGCTGTTTGCAACCATGAAAACAAGGGTCAATGGATCACACAGCAAAGATTAACCCTAATCAAAGTATGCCCGCTCTGATACCACTTGATAGGCCAAGAATGTATTAACTCCTATGGTAAATTAATCAATTAATTAGCCAAGTGAATTAATTAGATTCAATTACATGCAATAAGCGTGGTAGCACAAATAAATCACCAATTAAACTAAATGCAACGGAAAATAAATTTGACACAGGTGATTTGTTTACGAACGGGGAAAACTACCGAGGCAAAACCCCACCGGGTGAATGTAGGTCACCACTCCCAAGAATCTACTATTATAAAAAACAAGTGGTTACGAGTAAAAGGAATCCTAGTACCTAATACCAACCTACAGTTGAACCCTTACCCCAATACCCAATTGGACTTGTAATGTAGTGACAATCTCTCTTTTCAATGCACGGCTCCAAGTACGTGACTAACCAATCGATGCACGGATCCAAGTACGTGACTAACACACCAACTTGAGGAAGATGTTGGTTGCAAAGTTCTTCAGTTCATCCAAACGATGAAGATCAAGAAACTCCTTGGTTACAAAACCCTTGGCGCAAAGACGCAGCAGCTTCTACAAAGAATATGATGAACTAGGGCAAATTCTATCTCCGATCACAATTTGCATGCACAATCAATTTGCATTGAGTTGCATTACTTTGCATCACCTTTGACGGCCCTTAAAATAATCCTTATATATGTCTAGGGTTGTGAGAAAAGAAACCCTACACAAATAACTTGGATATGCGTGAAAAACAGATCTGGAAATCTGAATTTCATAATTCTCGATAGATACTATTTCTGTCAAGCAGCTGTCGAGCACAAACATCAAACCTCGATAGATATTATCTGTCGAGTTTTAATGAACAACACTTCTTCACTTGTTTCTTGAACAAACTTGCAAGGCTTACTAAACTTATCATAGATCTACCCAATTACAAGTAAAGTGCGTTTTGTCAAAGGATTAGTCAATTTACAATAACATATGTTCTAACAAGTTCCACATATGTTCTAACATAATCTGACTCAACTAATTTAAACATGTGAAAATCTTTTAGTAGAATAGTGACCATGTCACTCAACTAGGTAAGAGTGACATGGTCCACCATAAGCACCATATAATTTTTCCATTCCCTCCTAGTAATTTTTCCACTAGAGAAATTCTCTTCTAGTTTTTGACTTTGATACCATAAAAGAAAAGGATTGAAAGGTTAGAAAAAGAAGAGTGGAAAATGGGGTTGAAGTTTTTTTCCGTTTGATTGGATAAAAGTAGAGGGAGAATGGAAAGGGAGATGGGTAACATTTTCACCGGACCCACCAAAATCCCTCCCCAAAATTGGATGAGATGGTTGGGGAAAAAGTTAAGGTGTACTGATCTCACTATTTTACCCCTCTTGTTATTATCTTATGTTATTGTTTTGGTTTTTTTTTTTTAATGTTTGTTTTGATACCTATAACAAGATTAAAATTTATAATATGGTAATAATATTAAGTCTATTAAGAACATGATAGGGGAAATCCCAATAGATTTTGTAAAAAAGTGCAAACAGGTAGATATTTTAATGAAAAAAAATTCAAATCAAATTAATAATATAGATTTAATTAATGTAAAAATCAAATTTCGAGTTTAAATATAAAATATATATATATATATAAACAATGAAAAATAAATTTTAAAATAAATAATAATATAGATTCAATTAATGCAAAAATCAAATTTCGAGTTTCTAAATAGAGTATAAAATAAGAAATCACTGAATAGGCATGATAAACTAAAATGGTATCAGTTTCAACTAGACTTACAACAAGTCATAACAAATATGAAATATGCTTGTAAAATTCATTTGTTAATTAAATCATACAATATGCTAATTGCATGTTCATGTTAAAGTAAGTCTTCAAGTAATAAGAAAAACTTATAGAAAACAAAAGGATTCTTATACATAGCAAGGACATACTAATAAACTGATACAAATTACATTCTGTTTTATTTCATTTTTCTTCGCAACCAAACAAATAATTTGTATAAACATTTTTCATCCTATTACTTAACTATCCCTTTGATCAAACACATACTATGAAAATCTAATATCCTTTTCATTCTCTCCTTTTGCCATCATTCTTTTATCTTCCATCATATCCTTACCAAAAAAAAGTTAAATGGTAGTATATATTCACATAAACGTGTGTAGTCTAATTCTACCATGACCAAGTTTGAGGCTATTTGTCCTTTGGCTCAAAATTTATATTATATTGTAGAACTTCCAGGAAGTTACAGATCATAAATCTAGAAGCAGGCCTCGTACTCCAACGAAATCATCATCGCTACCAGCCAGTTTGACAAAGACTGGCGAAAAAAATAACAAGCAGTATAGTACTAGAAATAGATCACTGTACTCTCTTTCTCTCTCTCTATCTCTCTATTTCTCTGTATTTGATTGCTTCTAACATGGAGTCTGATCAACCAAACCTAGAAAATTCCGAGCAGGTGAACTCAGATGATCACCAAGGTGCAAGCCAAGCAAGATCCTATGATTGTACCTTTTGCAAGAGAGGTTTTTCTAATGCACAAGCTTTAGGAGGGCACATGAATATCCACAGAAAAGAAAAGGCTGTGCTCAAGCGAGTGGTGACTAATAAAAGCCAACCATCCTCGAATTCTACACTACCAAGGAATTCTTCATGGCCTTTGGAAACCAAGCCTAGTAGTGACGAAAGAAACACAAAGAAATTGCCTTGGATGCTAGCTAGTCAACAAGGTGATAGGGATGAAACCCATGTTGGGGATGAATATTATGATCAAGTTCAGCAACTTCCACTGTTTGTGGAAACTTCTTCACAAAAAGATCATAAGCCAGGCAGTCGACTTCATTCGAATATTGAAAAGGATTTGTCAACCACTAGTACTACTCATGCCTCGTCAGGTTCTGGGATAGACCTTGAACTTAGACTTGGGCCAGAGCCTCAGGACCCATCAGCACCAACAGCTACTCAAAAATTCTTCTGAGTTTGAACACAGCACCAAAAGCTACTCAAAAATTCTCCTGAGTTTGAACATATATCATGGTATTGTACTCTCTCACACCTTTATAGAAATTATTTTTTGGTAATTATTTTTTTTCAATCTTGTTGTAAAGCAGATTTCTCTTACATGGTTATTGTTTTTTCTCATTTTAAACTTCCGTAATCATGAAAAAGTATCTCTTGTAACAATTATACCAAACAATTATATATGTAACAATTTAGTTATTGAATGTCATGTGATTCAATTTGATACACTTATGTTAAAATTGATCCCACCAATCTCTCACATAATTACCACATAAATGACTTGGTATAGCTGTTACAAAAGATACTTTCTCATGTGTTCACCTATGTAATCTTTGTAGACTTATTGCATATATGGTGGTGTATTACTTGTGAAACATTTATTTAAGTATTTCTTTTGTTCTGTTCAAATTAAATTTTTGCAGTTTCATGCTGAATTTTTTGCACTACCAACAAAGAAACCAAATTACTTGATATATCAATTCTGAACTTTCAGAACAAGGAGAAACGCAGGTGTAGCAACAAAATTAACCTGAATGTACAGTTGAAATTAGGGTTTAATTTTTTTTTTTATAATCAAATTAGGGTTTAAATGGGACGTTTCTGAAGACATCTGATATAAATCATAAACCCTAAATATCAATTGAAAGTGAAAACCAGGGCTTATAACACGATTGCTCATAACACAAGAACCAGGATAAGTTGTCTATAGTAGGTACTTTTGATTACCTTCACTATCTGTGAAGATAATAATTTTATTAATGACCTGAAGTACTTCCAGAAAAATGGCATATTTGAACACCCAACCAATTGTTGTGGACTAGCATTATCATGTGGATAAGCTGTAGCTCATTAATTACCAAGAGCTTTACATGTTTCTTCTAAGTTTCTTCATAATTGTTGACAATTTGACATGACATGTTGTGAATAATGATCAGTAGAGAATCAATGTCCCTATCTTGAGAACTCGTATATATGCATATATATTATTCCACCAGGCAAGAAGTCTTTTCTGTCATGCTAGTGGCATGACTGTAAGGACCATTGTCCCTAAAAGCAAAATCCTGGGAGGAATTTTGGAGACAATTCTAATCTAATATGTCTTTGCATGAAGTGACCTCTCTTCTTAATCATGCACACGCACTTGTACCATGGTAGCACTAAATATAACAACAGCACTAAAAACTTTTCCCTCATAGTGTGACTATTAGGAGTCAATAACTTAATATCATAGTTTTATTTTTATTTGTTAAATTACACCGGCACTAGATAGGTTTTGAATCCATGACTTTACCCTCCACCCATTATGAGAGGAGGAAGTGTAATTTGGGCCAAAACTTATTGGCCAAATAAGAAAATTATTTAAATGGCCTTATTTCAAACCTTTTTAATTTGTTAATTTTCACATTATAGGTAGAAGTTTGATTAATTAAAATATTAATGTGTTAAAAACCCAAATAGTTTGGAAGCATATCTAGACACAATAAGGTAAATGACATGGGGTCCTATATCATAAAATGTAAGGTCAATGATATTTGTTTTGTGTAATCACTGTACTTAACACTTAGGCTTGGTTCTTACATATGAACAATGTAGAAGAGAGAAAATGCTTAAGAATTTACCTTTCTTATTCCTCATTCTCTTTTTGGAGAACAATATAAGAGGTTAGAGTTAGGTAAATCTTCTCAAATATACGAGCCCTATTTGAGTGTCGTATTATTAGCTTCTTGTAAGGTTCTTTTCCACCACCAAACCTAGATTAGATTGTATGTCAAATCATAGGGAGGTGGTTTTTCATCCAATAAGATTTAGCGGTGGAGTGAATCCATCATAGGATTATGATGCATGCACTATATTGATTGCATGTCGTATTAGCTTCTTTATCCATTTCCCTTTACCCCAAAACAAAAAAAAAAAAAACTTCTTTATCCATTTCTCCTCATTGATTTGCAGTGAACCCATATCATAAGATCTTGAATGCCATAGAAATCGAGGTAATATAATAGACTATAATTTATTTCAACTCTTCGGAAGAAGTTGCTGTGTATGTGCACCTTTGGGTTTTGTAACCAAGCATCTTCTTGATCTTCATCGTGGATGAACTGAAGAACTTTGTAGCTAACAACTTTCTCTAGTTGGTGATTGAAGTCGCGTACTGGGATCCGCACAATTGGTTAGTCACGTACTTAGGAGCCGTGCATCAAAAGGGAAAATTGTCACTACAAAACAAGTCCAATTGGGTATTGGGGTAAAGGTTCAACTGTAGGTTGGTATAAGGTACTGAGATTCCTTTACTTGTAACCGCTTGTTGTGATAATGGTGGAATTTCGGGAATGGTGACTTGAAAATCACCCGGTGGGGTTTTTGCCGTTAGGTTTTCCCCATTCGTAAACAAATCACCGTGTTATTTATTTTCCGCTGCATAATTAGTTTATTAGTGATTTGTTTGTGCTACCACGCGTTTGCATGTTAATTTGATTAATTAATAACTTAGCTAATTAATCAATTAATTTAATCACAAGGGGTCAATTTGTTTGTGGCCTATCAAGTGGTATTAGAGCGAGCATACTTTAATTAGGGTTAATCTTTACTGTGTTTGATCCGTTGACCCCTGTTTGTCATGGATAGAGGACAGTCATTAATTATACTTCCTTTATTTGATGACACTAACTATGCATATTGGAAAGTATGCATTAAAGCTTTCTTTCAGTCTTTTGATGAGAAGGTGTGGCAAGTTGTAAAGATTGGTTGGACTAAGGCAAAGGAAACGCCAGCCGATTGGGATGAAGCTAAGATCAAGGCGGCAAACTTCAACAGCAAAGCGTTGAATGCCTTATTCAACACAATCACCAATGAGGAGTTTAAGAAGATATTATCCACTGAAACTGCTAAGGAGGTATAGACCATCCTCCAGACAACCTATGAGGGTACAAAGGCTGTCAAGGATTCAAAATTTCAGAGGCTCACTACAAGCTTTGAAGAGATAAAGATGGAGGAGGATAAGTCGTTCGATGAGTTCTATGCCAAACTCAAGGACATTGTGAACTCAACCTTCAATCTTGGGGAAACCATTCCTGAACCCAAGATTGTGAGGAGAGTGCTCAGATCTCTACCCGAGAGATTCCATACCAAGATTATAGTGATCGAGGAATCAAAGGATATTGACAAGATTCCTTTGACTGAGCTAGTTGGAAACTTGCAGACCTACAAGCTAGGGTTATTAAGGATTAGCAAGTCGGGTAAAGGCAAGAGCATGGCTTTGAAGGCCAAGAGCAGTGACACTGATGAGTCTTCAGATGATGAGGATTCTAAGATGAAGTCCTACATTACAAGGAAATTCAAAAAGTTCATGAAGAATGCCAATGGGAGGAGCTTTGACAAGGACTGTAGGCAATCCAGTTCTTCTTAGTTCAAGAGCTAAGACAAAGGGAAGAAGGACACAAAGGACGGCGGTCAGTACACTGTTCCCACAGGACCTATGTGCTTTGGGTGTCATGGTTTCGGACACATGAAATAGGAGTGTTCTACATATCTCAAGAGCATTGGGAAGAGCAAGGCACTTGCTGCAACCTTGAGTGACACTGAGCCTGAGGATGATTCCGACAATGAGGATGGCAGAATCTTGAATGCCTTCATTGCCACAGTCAATTCTTCTGAAGGGATTGTTGAAGATGTGGACGAAGAAGAAAAACTGGTGGATTCTAAGTGTGAGAAGATGGATGATCAAGATGATATCCATACAGCCTATGAGAAACTATACAAGCTTTCTGAGAAGCATGAGAAACTGTATAGGCTGGCCACCAAGAAACTCAGTGATGTAGAACTTGATCGTGAAAAGCTGTCCACAAAGTTTGATAAGGCTAATCAGACTATTGGAGCACTGAGGTTTGAGAACAATTTCTTGGCTAAGAAGACCAAGAAGCTTGAAGCGGAGCTGTTTCAAGTTAGAGCTCAATTGGAGAGGACTTCAAGTGCAAAACATGATGAGATGCTCAGCATTCAGAAATCTGCTTCGAATCGAATAGGTTTAGGGTATGGTCTTTCTTCCTTTAATATTGCTTCTACTAATAGTACTATTTTTGTTCCTCTTGCTAATAATGTTGAAATTGAGAATAATGATGTTAAAATTGAATTATCTAGTGAGAACTTAGACAAGGGTAAATCTATCCTAGGAGCACCCCTTAAACAGGATAAGAAAGATGTTAAAAACCCTAGGGCTAAGAAGGCTAACTCTCAAAAGCCTAAACAGAAGAAGCAACATCTCTGTCATCATTGTGGAGCTGCTGGTCATACTCGACCAAATTGCTATAAGTGGTTAGCCACTCAACAAGGCAACAGTATGATAGCATCCAGAAGCCAGAATCAGCTTCAATCCTCTCTTGCTCCTCTTGGAGATCTTCTCAAAGCCCTCATGTTCCTTTCGAACTTGAACGGTTTCAATTATTCCCCCTCACTGCTGGTTCAAGGGTTTCATCAACGGAAAGGTTCTTCCAAGGTGTGGAAGAAAAAGGACTCTAAGTGATTCTATCACTTTCTTCTATCTTCTTGTTTTTGTTTACTGCATTACTTGTGTGTTTTGCTTTTATTTTGAGTCAGTCTAGTTTTATGCTTTGCTTTGTTTAACATGTTTTTGTTTGTTTGTTTTCAGTTTTTGTTTATTTTGTTTTTGCTATAAAAATTTAAAAAGAAATTGAAAAATCAGAAAAAATACAAAAACAGCGTGTGTTTTGTGTACATTGATACTTGTGTACCTTGGATGGCCATTGAAACAAAGTTTTCTAAACTTTGTATCTCTTGTAGCTTAGATGAGCATCTCTATGCACAACTAAGCAAGTGAGTTTTGTGGCTCTTGTTTGTGATGAGTAAGATTAAGTTATCTCTTGTACTTAACACTCATATCACTCTTTTTGACGGGAAGGACTAAAAAATCCTAAGAGAAATGCAAAAAATAACCATCTCACCACTGTTGCCCGCCAATCATAATATGACACATGTATGCTTCGGCATAGCAAAAGTGCAGTGTCAATGACATTTATGTGCTTCGGCATAGCAAAATTGGAATGTCAAATATCAATGGGTATTTCTTTTCTCTCTCTTATATGCCCATGCATAATATGCTTAAAAATAAATAAATAAATAAATATGCAAAGAAAATAAAAAGCAAAAAAATAAAAAATGCTTTTAAATATGATTGCAAGCATGTATTCTAGGAGATGTGGGAGTTATAAGATATACCTCGAAGGTGATAGTCCCCATCAAACAGTTATGATTGTATGTGAGTTAAAGTGATTTTCTCATATCTCAAATCGTCATAACATGTATACACTTATGCAATCTTGCGATGTTTTTCACACACAACACACAGTATTCTTTGCTACTCTTGATACATGTGCAGGTACAATGTGATTTGGCCATCACAAGGTTTTACATGTGCTAATGTATGCTTATTAAACTGTCTTGACTTGCTTTTGAAATATAAAATTGGTTAGACTTGTTTATTGTGTGTGTGTGTTTTTGAGATCCATGTGCTTAAAATTCTTGTTGAAAGATGATTTTGAGAGCTTAATATGTTGATTGGATTTTTGGTTGAGTTGCATGTTGGATTGCATTCATGTCTGTGTTTTTCTCTTCTTGAAAAACTATTTTTAAAAGCTAGCTCGACACCTCCTCGATACCTAGCTATCTGTCGAGCTTCTCAAGCTTTTTCTTATCGCAATCCTGACACCTCCTCGATACATGGTGGATCGATCAAGAAAGTTTATGCCTCCTCGATAGCTTTTCAACACCTAGTGGATCGATCGAGCTTTTGTCCTTGATCTGGTGTTTTGCTCCTCGATACCTCCTCGACACCTGCATCTGTCGACAACCTTTTTCTCGACACCTTTCTCGACAGTTGGCCCGACACCTCTCGACACCTTATCTGTCGAGATTTACTGAGGATTCTATATATACCTCCTCATGCGATTTGGAACTCATTCTCTCGATCTCTCTCTCGATAGCTCTCTCTTTTCTCTCCCAAACAATCTCATCTCACTCCAATCTTGATCCTCAAGGTTTCTTCAAGCTTTTTCAAGTTTTTCATCACTTGGTAAGCTTTTAATCTCTCATTCTTCATGCATTTCATGTTTTGAAACCTAGGTTTTGGGGTTTTTGAAAAATTTTGGGGTTTTTCAAAATTGATGAGTTATTGTTGAAATTTTAGGATGGGTTTTCACTTATATGAGTTTAAAATCTCATGCATTGCATTACATTAGCATTATAACAGTATTTCCATGCATTTAGATGTGTGCAATATGTATGTGTGCTGGAAGGATTGGATTGGACTGAGCCCATGATGAATTTTCTTTTGCATGTCACATGTTCATGCATTCCCCATGCATACATACTCTATTTTCAATATATCTTGATATATTTGAACTATTTGGAGCTTTTCTGATTGTCTCTTTCTCTCCCTCTCTCTTTCTATTTATGTTAGTCGTGTCTATGGCACCTAAGCGTAAATTTGCTCCGTCTCAGAACCCTCTTCGTTCCGGGGCATCGTCTTCATCTGATCCTACTCCTTCTAACATTCGGTTTCGTGATGAGGATGCCCGAAAGGCTTTCTCAGAGAACTTTTCTAGACAAGGTATTCATTCGGAATGCCAAGTCATTTTGGCGGACTTCGCCTACACTAACATGCCCATTGTCATTCACAGTCGAGGATGGGAGTCACTGTGTGACGTCCCAGTCACATGTCCTCTCGTGCTTATCCAGGAGTTTTACTCCAACATGCACGGGATTGATCGATCAGTACCTCTTTTCTTCACTCGCGTTCGAGGTATGCGCATCCCTATCACACCGCAACTTGTTGTAGATGTGCTTCGGGTTCCTAGGATAGAGTTTCCTGACTATCCTCTTTGTGAACGTTTGAGGACTATGTCCAAGGATGAGCTCATGTCTGCCTTCTGTGAGCACCCTGAGTGGGGTGAGCGTCAGTTTACACCACGTCGACCTTTTGCTTAAGGTCCTAGATTCTTGAACATGGTGATGACCTTTGTACTCCATCCTCTCTCTAACTACAACTCCATTACAGAGCCTCGTGCTCGATTTTTGTTGTCCCCTCTTAAGCATCTTACTATTGACTTCCCTTCACATTTTATTCTTTCCATTATAGATGTTCATCAGGATTTGGCGTCCTGTGATAAGCTCATCTTTCCTTCCGCTATCACGAGAATTTTACGCCATTTTTCCGTCCCTTTTCCTGTGTCCGACCACTTTGCACACATTTGTGTCATAGACGCCGCTACCGTAAAACGTAGTGAGGCGCAGTTTCGGTCGCAACAGGAGTCAGCAGCAACCCCCCTCCCGTTCAGTTCCTTCATCTCGCTTTGCTCCATCCACATCCGCTCCCTCTTCTTCCATGGGCGATGTGTCACTTGGAGACATCATGGCGCAGCTGCAGCGCATGGATGCTCGCCTTAATACACTCTCTACTGAGATGTATCAGGTGAACGTTCGTGTTGGTCGTATTGCACGACAGCAGGTGGCTATGGGTGGCTTTGCTTCTGAGGCTTCTCCTCCACCACCTCCTCCAATGGCTTCTGTTTCTGATGCTGAGGATGCTGATGATGATGTTGATGACGATGATGCTTCTGATGATGATAATGGAGATGCTAGCTCTACCGATGAGATGTCTACTTGACACTCTTACCCTTTGTCCCTCGTGACAAAAAGGGTGAGTAGTTTTGGGATATGAGAGTAGTCATTCTTAAGGAGAGAGTTAGTATAGGACATTTTTTGTTAGGGAGAGTGTTGATATGAGGGATGTAGTGAGGATATGATGTATCTTTTCTTTTCTTTCTTTTATAGATACTTTATTCTTGTACATTGGGTCTTGTGACCATTTTTACACATACATTGTACTTATATTCTTTATATGTTGATGCATGTTTCTTCACCTACCTTTAAATGTGTTGTTTCTTTTCTTTCTTTATACACATGCTTCTTATACTTGTATGCAATCTATTATTTCTGTTTCATACAAAGATGTCTTAATGAGTTTTGTTTAAAGTGTTTCAAAAATACAGATTGTCAAAGTCTACTTGTCATAAACTCTCTTCTTGCAAAGTTTTTCAAGAGTTTGTGTTAGGATAGATTTTATTGTATTCAACAAGTGAATATGAGTTAAGTGATTTATGACTTTTCTCTTATGTTCATTTTTTTGTTGTGGTTTTGTAACGGATTGTCAAAGGGGGAGATTATTAGGACATATGTGGTTCACTTGTTTAGAACATATGTCATTCTTTTATGTAATTGGCTAATCCTTTGACAAAACGCACTTTACTTGTAATTGGGTAGTTCTAGGTGTTCTTAATACTTCAAAAAATTGTTTTTCAAGATCAAGTGTTGAAGTCATCAAGTCTGTCCAAGAAACAAGCTGAAGAAGTGCAAGTTCATTAAAGATCGACAGCTAGCATGTGTCGAGGTTTAGAAAGCTGCTCAAGCCCGTGTGCTCGACACCTCCTATCTGTCGAGGTTTAAGAAAAACAGATTTTTTCTGTTTTGTTTTCTTGGGATCCGTGAATGTGTCTTTGAGCCTTCTTTTCTCCTAACCCTAAACATATAAAATGATTGTTTTAATGGCCGTCAAAGAGTACACAAGTTGCACAAGCATTGAGCAAAGTCTGTTCAAGCAATTTGTGACCGGAGACAAAGTTTTGTCCTAGTTCATCTCTTCAGAAGAAGTTGCTGTGTATGTGCACCTTTGAGTTTTGTAACCAAGCATCTTCTTGATCTTCATCATGGATGAACTGAAGAACTTTGCAACCAACAACTCTCTCTAGTTGGTGATTGAAGTCGCATACTGGGATCCGCGCATTGGTTAGTCACGTACTTGGGAGCTATGCATCAAAAGGGGAAATTGTTACTACAGAACAAGTCCAATTGGGTATTGGGGTAAGGGTTCAACTGTAGGTTGGTATAAAGTATTGGGATTCCTTTACTTGTAACCGCTTGTTGTGATAATAGTAGAATTTCGGGAGTGATGACCTAAAAATCACCCGGTGGGGCTTTTGCCGTCAAGTTTTCCCCATTCGTAAACAAATCACCGTGTTATTTATTTTCCGCTGCATAATTAATTTATTGGTGATTTGTTTGTGCTACAACACGTTTGCATGTTAATTTGATTAATTAATAACTTGGCTAATTAATCAATTAATTTAATCACAATGAGTCAATTCATTTTTGGCCTATCACTCGAGATTTTTTTCCATTCAAAGAAAAAATGTTTTCCACGTAAACTTATGTGTTTTTGTGTGTAATTGATATTTTGATTTAGCGATTTTCCACGTAAACTTATGACTTTTCATTTTCATAGCATTTTTTTCTATAATATACCCATGGCTGACCTCAACTCTCTCGCTTGCATGTGGGTCTCTCATGATGTTAATCTCTTGGGTCACAAGGATCGCTGAGGCTCCCAAGACTGACTTTGAGTTTTGGAAGACTTTGTTCCCAGTGAGTTTGAAAAAAGTTTAAAATTGGGTCTTGTTTTTATGGTTGCATGTTGTTTTGGGATGGAAGACTTTTTGATTCTGTAGTTCATAGAAGATTCTTTATCAACAAGTTATTTTTATGTATTTTAATTTTTGTTGGGAAGGGATATTTGATGTTCATTGAAGACTCCATTTTTATTGTTGCTTGCTGTCAATAGAGCTAGCATATATGAAAGGAAACTGTACAGAATCTGATATTATTTGAGGTGTTTAATTAGTCTGTCCATCTCTTGGAAATTCAGGTCAAAAAAATTGTTGTGAAACAAACGCACCTTTGTACTTGCTATCCTATACATCTGTTTTTGCTGAAAGGTACATCAGGCTGAGGGCCTGAGCCCATCTCTGTGTTAATGAATGTTCTAGTTAATTTGGGGTGAAAAAATCTGGTTTCAGAATCTGGTTTCAATAATTTATGAATGATGTGGGTAGGTTTTGGTTGTGTGTGAATTAAAGTTGGGTAGAAAAAATTATGGTTGTTATTGATGAGGGTATATACATAGGAGATTGATGTTGAACTTCATCTATTTTAGATTCAGCAATCAGCGAGGTGTGAAGTTTTTTTTGGTTTACAATTTGGTTGGGTCATACAATTGGCAGTGGGTCTTGGTCAATCTTGAATGGTAGGGTGAGTCATTAATTTGGGGGTGGGTATTGGCTTATTAATGATGAGGCCATGGTTTACAATTCTGTTTGGGATGTTGGTTGGTTAATTCATAAAATTGGCATATTGGGTCTTGCTTAGTCTTAGGGTAGATGTCTTGATAATGGTGGAGCTTTGCTCAAAGTGTGTAAACATAACACTGGGTGCAAACTATACCACAAGAGATTGAGGGCTTGGTGAAGTAGCAGGGGCCACTAGAAAGAAGAGTAAGAACTTTGTTCAAGAGCGACTCAACTTTGTAGCCTCTGTAATCAATGTTAAGCTGAAGTTGGATTTGTGGAAGGTCCTGTATTGCGGAAAGAAATCATCTCTTTTTTCTGTGATCTTTTACTTAATTAAAGGATATGGATAATCTCTGACCCCAAATTCAACTGGCTGGATTTACTTGATTGGAGTGTAATTCACCTAAAATAATAAGAGCTTAAGAGCTGTACTTTGTAAATTAGCTTAAGAAACTATATACTGAAGACCAGTTTATTATTAGTCATAATGAAAGATGTTAAGGATTTTCAATATTT
Source organism: Quercus aquifolioides (assembly GCA_019022515.1). Taxonomy (NCBI): domain Eukaryota; kingdom Viridiplantae; phylum Streptophyta; class Magnoliopsida; order Fagales; family Fagaceae; genus Quercus; species Quercus aquifolioides. The sequence goes on from CM032326.1 coordinate 34,087,672, forward strand.
CAATTTTGAATCATGTGTTATTATTTGATCTTGTTTCACTAGCTTTCACCTATGGCCACGTTTTAAACGCGGCCATTGGTCCGATCCTATAGCCACGTTTTAAACGTGGCTATAGATTTCACCTTAGGCCACGTTTTAAATGTGGCCATAGGTCCTGGTCTTAGGCTGCGCTTGAAAAAGTGCGGTCATAGACCTCTCAGGCTTATAGTCACGGGGTTTATGCCACATTTGAAAACGCGGCCCAAAAAAACACGGCTATAGGTCAAATCGTCCTATAGCCACGTTTTAAAAACGTGGCTACAGAACCTTTTTTTTGTAGTGACAACAGAATTACAAAGATCATTAGTGTATATACACCCTCTTATTAGTTATTAGTTACTACTTGGGTGACATGCATATAGAAATTAAAGGATTTAGAGCGTCTAAAATGTATTCAAAATTAATACCACTGAGCTTGCAGCTCTAAACATTTTTTTATCTTCTGCAACAGTGCCAGAACTATCTCAATGCATCTTTCTGGCTTAGTGCAGACCTTCTAATTAGTCTGCTAATACTTGTACCTAATCTGCGCACCACACTGCCTGTGCCCATTTCAAAGGCATAGCAGCAATTTATTATCCCATGCACTCTACGTACAACTGCAATTCCTACACAGTTTTTCTCTTAAAAAACCATCAATGCCACCTTAATACATGTTAGCACGGAATTGAGAGGTGACATTGACATATATAGGATATCAAGTGACACCATGGGTCGCCACAAGAAATAGATAACGTCTATATCAAGAATAAATCCTTAAATCCACGTAAGGAAATCTGGAATCCACTCAAAAGTGAATAAAAGAAAACCTCACTGAATTTTCTATTAAAATTTTTGAATGCCCAGCCACTAATTTAAAACAAAACAGTCCTTGGATAACTAATAAGAAATCTTAGAAATCCCTAATTAGGGTTAAGCACAAAATTAGGTTAAAGAAATAGGAAATTGTCAAAAATAAAAAAGAGTGAAATTGAGAAAATTACAAATTTAAATATTACTAGTCACAAACCCACAAAATGCGTGGAAATATATAATTATTTTGTAATATAGTATATAATATATAATTTATTCTCTATAAAAATTTAAAAAAATTCAAAAGTATTTTCATATGTCTATCTCTAGAAATATATCTATGGGGTGTCCGAGGACCGAGAAGAATAAGGAGTGGGATGTTCTGCACCCACTCATTTGTAAAGCGCATCTAATCCGAGAAGTTGGTCTACCCAAGAAGAAGATGGGGAAGGTGCTTAGTATCTGATAAGCACCCGAATGGGAGAAATAGCATTCTAGGAGAGGCATGATGGGAGGAAGTTTCCTGAAACGGTATACCTTCCACCTCCGCATTGAATGCTCTGTAACAACCTTATCAGCTACATTAATGAAGAAGTGACCCCTGAATAGTGTCTTCACAACTAGCAACCCCTTCTACCACCTTCAACAGAACCTTGATGGGACAAGTATCTAGGGAAGAGCTTTGGGGCATACAAGTGGAAGGCCAGGATGCCAAGAAGGAGGATATATAAGGGAAAGAAGCTCTACAGGGAAGGGAGGATATTTCTGAGAGAAATAGAGTGAGAAATAGAAAAGTGAACAGTGTATTGCTTGATAAAACTAGAGTAAGACATATATAAGAACTTTTCCTCGGAAGTGACCGAGGAGCACTTTTTTCAACAATTGCTTGATTCATTCTTCCTTATATGTGAACCACTTCATAAGCCCTAAGCTTAGGTAGCAACTCTATTGTAATTGCCTTCCCACCTCTACACAAAAACAATTCTATTGTCTGGGCTTGGGTTGAAGTGCAAGGCACTACTAATCTAAGTGGGCTTGGGCTTCCAAATCCAGCTCTTACAATATCATTTTATTATTTTTGGTGTGTTTGATTGATAATATTCTTCTAATTTCTATTAGAGTGCATAATGTTTTTCTAATTTTTTCTAAACAATAAAATTTTTTAAATTTCAAATTTATTATTCAAATTTCTCATTCTCTTAGGAAAATTATCATAATAATCAAAACTCATTACAAAATTACAATTGATATTACTCAAATAAGTAATAAACACATTCAAATACATAGCCGTGTAGATTTTGTTTTGATATAAACTCAAATTCTTAACTTCCAAAATAATTAAGTATTAACAAACAAAAATCAAACCAAATCGATAAGAGGGAGAGAAAGGCCTTGTCATGGGGAACTCAAAAAACATAATACCAAAACATATCAACCCAAGGTAAAGCTATAAAATTTTAAAAAAAAAAAATCATCTACCTAAAGTAGAGTTGCAAGAAATTTAGAGAGAGAGAGAGAGGGAAGATAATCATATTTTCGGAGAAAATGTGAGAAAGAATAATAAATTTATAAAAATAAGATGAAGAAGAGGAGAAGAGTCTTAAAATGTATAGTTGTAAACGCCACATTATCCAAGCATAATATGTAAGAGAATAAAATTATATCATTATATACTATCTTTATAATGTAATAGGATAACATCTAACAATAAAAATAAAGAAGAAGAAGAAAGGATAACAACTTGAAAACCCAAAACCAAATTGCAATCAACCCAAAGTAGAAATCTAAAGAACACAAAAACTCATCAACTTAAAGTAGAGATGCAAAAAAGAATTAAAAAATCTATCAAAAGGGAAAAAAAAAATCGAGAGAGGGTAATCATATATTTTGTGAGAGAAAAATATGGATTAAATGAGAGAGAGAGAGAGAGAGAGAGAGAGAATAACATTTTTTTTTTTTTAAGATAGGAAGAAGAGTAATCAAAATTAAAGGAAGAGGAATGGATGGAGGAAGAAAAATTATAAGATAGAGAATAGTGGGGGGATAAAAAGGTAAAAGAAATGGGAAAAAGTTGGAGGAAGTGTAACAATAAAGTGAGAAATTGATAAAGATAAGAAGAAATATAAAAGATTGAAAATATGTGGATGACATTTATAGCACTATGAAATAGTAGCAAAATTAATTGTTACGCTTCCATTTTATATATCATATAAATATAGATGAATTCTAATAAACATCCCAAACAAATACGATCTCGTTTTGAAAAAATACATGATAAAAGGAAAAATTATTATAAATAGCAAATTTAGCTAAAAAATATCTGACTAAAGAAATTGGTCAAAAAAGCGGCATAGGTCAAAGTCAAGGCTATGAGCTTTGATCTTCACAAAAAATTCTTTTAAGCCATCAAATTTCACGTGATTCTATCGTTGAGCTCAATGATTTCTATTATTCATTTCCAATAACTTCTTGCACTTTGACTTGCAACAATCTATTTGTTGAAGGAAAATATGTACTATTCATCTTACAATTAGAATGAACCTTGACATTTCATTTTTCCCATAATCCAAAGAAACTCTTCTATCAATTCTATTATGTATTTAAACCCTCCCTTAGAATATTATCATATGTTCTTTACATGGTAGAATGGATATCATATAAAAAAACAATTATAATATATGCTTATTAAATATTAATAACTACCATAATAATTAATTTTATATATATTTATAGGAAAAATAGAATAAAGCAAGTAATCAATTTTTTCCATGCATTTAAAATGTTACTGGCTAATAATTAATAAAAACGGTATATGATTTTTTTTTTTTTTTTTTTTGAGGGGATCGGTATATGATATTAATAAAACATCATCCTCATATCATATAAAAACTATAAAATAAAAAATAAAAAAGCATCCCCACCACCAAATCTCAAGTCTCAACCCAATATATTTGCATTTTAGCAAAATATCATCCTAATTTCTCCATTAGTTCGGATGTTCCTCACTTAAACAACACCCCAAAAAAGGTGGCTGTCCCTCATGTCACCCAACAATTTTTTTTTAGCATCATCATGAGCAATAAAGCTTTGTGCAATCATCATATAAGTGAAAATAATACTTTTGTATTAAAAACACACCCATAAATTCAAAGCTTCATTCACTTGGATATCTAATATTACATTAGGACACTATTTCATCCCTCATGCAAGCCCTAAACTTGACCTCGGTGAAGTTGTTGTCAGCCACATGCAGAATGTCGCAGCACTCTCTTCTATTACTGCCCTGTGAATGAATAAATAAAAAGAAGGGTTACCAATAATAAATAATAATAAAAAAGAAAATTTTATTACATATTTGCTATTGTACACTCTGTATATACTCCTTTTGAAATCGTGTTTATATATGTTAAAGTTCTTGTGTGCTACATGCATAATATTGTAATGAATAATTACTCTACTAAAGATTTATAAAGTGACGTGACAATAAATGTAATTAAAGTGCTACCACTTTTAACAACATAATAAATAGGAGTCTAAATTACTACTTCTTTTAATATTAATAAAATATGAGCTTGTAAAAATTATGTAATAAAATTTATAATATCTCTGATATTAAAATGTACTCGCCTTATCTTGTCTAACGACAGGTGAGAGGACCCGAATTTTGGAAATGAAATCAGCAGAGTGATTCCCACTCGATGAACAAGCCACTAACCTATGAGGTGATTTTCTAACATAACTTGTTACAATTTGGTTCCCCATTATTAATTTTTCAACCGTCTCAAAGTAGAAAACATGAGGAGCCTCACAAGGATCATTTGAGGGAAATCGAGTGTTAAACATGTAAGGTGGTCTAGCAGACTTCTTCCATTGTACAAATGTTTCAAGGGGTCTATGTAAAATGCTTGGTGGATAAATTTTTTCATAAATATGAGCAGAGTAGCCCCATGATATGGAAAAGGACCAGTTGCTTTGCTTATGATAGCAAATAGTCTGTTGCAATAGTCGTGACTGATCAGCTTTTGCAGCTTCCATTAGGTGATTTAGTGATTGGTAGCGGTTCATAGAAGGGAAAATAGGCTCAACTTGGTCAAGGTGATGAAGCGAAACGGTTGGAGATTGTGGGAGAGCTGACAGAAATCCTGAAATGTCTCTGTGTAGATCAATCTGTAATGGAAAAAATAAATAAATATTAAAGATACATAAAATAACAAAATTCCTGACTTGCCAGTCAATTTTTGTTGTCTTGCTGATTGTACTCGTTAGTTAATTGTTGTTTTCTTATTGTTCTCATTGCTTTCATAGTTGTTATCGTTCACTACTTTTAAGTTGACCAGGACAAAGAGATTAATCTGATTAAAAATATATATATTTGACAGATTTTTATAAATTACTGCCAAATGTTTACTCATGAAATAAACTAGGATCATAATCATGGCATTAAAAAATACTTTCACAATACAAAATTCAAATTTCTACTTAAACATTAACACGTTAAGACTAGTGAAGGTTACATTTACTTAGTTAAAAGTATTTCAATTATGCTACTATTAGACCGCATATTACTTGTACTGGACGATTCATTTACTTGTACAGTTGTACAGCATTCATATTATCTGTAATGCAATGAGGGACAATTCATTTTTATGGTTAAAAATTCGTTCTTCTCACTTATTTCGCAAGAAGAAAGAGAAGAAAATAGGGAATTTGTTGAATTTCAAATATTGAATTTGACCAATAAAATAAGACGACTTCACTTTGCATTTGGAATTGCACAAAATAGACTATTCCTCTCAAAAGAGGTCTACATACTTGGTACAGTTTTATATACATATTACAATTATTCTAACGTATGCAAACGAAACTATGAAAGTACTTAGAAAACAACATTACCTGATGAAACCCGTTTTCCTGGCTCAGAGAGACTCCCAAATCAGCAACACAGGACTGTATAATATGATCACTCCCATACAATGTTGGATATGTCTTTATGCAGACATCTAAATTCTTCGCCAAGGCTTCCGCCAAAGGATAACTCAAGGCATACCCAGCCCCGCCAAATGCCATTCCAAACGAATGATCAAAATTTGATGACACAGACTCTGACTTTGACCCTATATAGAAGTACTTATTATGATTATACTTTGCCAAAACCTCTACAAGATTATCCAAAAAAAAGATTGTGTCATCATCTGCCATGATATACCATCTAACCCCTTTGTTTTCCTCTCTAAATGTCTCCAGAATTATGCGTGCCATTCGAATTGCATGTGGGTTTGGGTGTTTATCGTATTCTTTGTATCTGGAGGTATCTTCTGAGACCCTAAAAGGAGGAAAAGTTGAAGGCCATTGCTGTGACTCTTTGGGAACTCTATCTAAAAAGATATACCCGCGGGTTGTGTTAGGCTGCCACCAAGATTCAATGTAGGCTCTTTTGTTTATCCATGTATTTGCAGAACTTGCTATTCCAAACACAAGGTGGCTAATGTTAGTTGGAGAAACTGAAATGGAAGATGAAGACCCTTGGTATTTTAAGCTTGCCGAGAGAGTAGGGGACCAGCAGCAGGGATGGCTAGAGAGGATAATGTAGATAAAGTATAAGACTAGTCCTGAAATAGCTAGTGATTTGCATAAACTTACCACAAATTTATTACTTGATAAAAATATTAATCTTTGTTGCATTACACGCGACTTGGAAGCAAGGACTAATGACATGGTGAAAATTTGAAGAACTTTGAATCTAATTTCAGAATCAAACTAGCCAAAAAATGAAGAACTCGAGAGAAAAATTTTCGATCGTAATTTAATAAGTTAAGAGTTGGGATTCTGTGTTAGTGTTTCTCTTCCTTAAGTTGTTAATTAATGTGATTGTCAGTTGCTTTTGAACTTTGCTTTTGCAGCTAATCATTTGAATTGCATTTTACATGCAACGTTGGAATTGCTTTAACGGCTAGGCTGTTAGTAAGACACCCAAATACATAAGTTTCGATTGTTGCTATAAAGCATTCAATCAAAACAAGTTTGGGCCATCTTGCTTCTTGCATGGAGACACGAGAAAAGTCATCTCTGGCCTGTTGAGTGCCCTCTGGCCCTCGTGACACAAAGGGCCGGATTATGTGAGGCCATGCCGTGCTTAAGGTTGTACCTGAGGACAAGTTTAGTTTAAAAGTTTTTGTATTTTTCATAAATTACTTATTCTTAAATGATCCCTCTTTAATTTCATATTTAGATATTATGCTGATTTAGCACAGATTCTCTTCAATTGTGACCTTAGGCCATGGTTGACAAAAATCCTCAACACCCTCATTTAGCACTCTTAGTCAAAAACATAAAATGTGCCCAACCAAAAATCCTTAACTCTTAAATCCGAAGCTATCTGACACTCTATCAAATGCTTGCCCATTCAACCTTTTCTTTTCACATTAAGCAGGGTAATTCTATTCAATTACTGAGGGGCAAATGTAACAGTCAACAAGATTAAAGAAACTTATTATAAGCTATCCTTAAACCAGTACACGTTTCTTGCTGAAACTCATAAATACAGCCTTTCAACAATAATAAAATTACAAACATTACAGGTTACACTACATCTGCACCAAAACATACTTAAAGAGCAGAAATGGATCACAAAGTATCATCTCAGTCATCATCAATGTATACAGTTTCTTGTGAAAACAGGCCGCCAAACACCTTCCTGACTTCTTTCTTTTCCTCTGTCTGTTTGCCCTTTGGCTTTAGCTTTGGCTCTGGCTTCTCCTTTGGTTTGAAAGAAGGAAAATTTAGGCTAGGTGGTTTAACAACTGCTTTCTGGGCCGGCAAAGAACGAGCCTTGGCCTGTCCCCTAACAGTTGCAATCTGCACTTTCGGTTTCTCTTCAGGGTTTTGACCTGGAATTGTGAGCTGGGAACTAAAACTTTTCCAGGATAGCCCTGAACCAAAGTCTTTGGCTTTGCTCAAAAGGTTTTCCATTGAAGTTTCTGCAGCATCTGCCTTCTCTTGAGCTTCCTCGGCCAGACTAGCAGCACGAGCTTCTTGTTCTGAAAGCTTTTTCACCTCTTCTTCGAGTTTCTTTGTTGCTTCAGCTGCTTCACGAGCTTTCTCAGCTGCTACCCTTGCCTCTTCCTCTGCTCTGACCTTTGCAAGTGATTCTGCATAAGCCCTTCTTCTTCCATCCTCAGGAATGGCACTAGAAGCAATACATTCAAACAATTTAAACAATATTATAGCTTTTTCTTTTTTTAAAAATGAGCTAAAATGCTGTATTGTACCAAAAGAAACAAGAGTAAAAGAAATGTGCTCCCTCTTCAATTTTCAAAAATAAAAATAACAAAGCACTACCACCGAATACTTCACCAACAGGCAAAATTGCTCATGTATATGTTTTGTCCCTCCATTTGATATTTTTCCAGGGTTAATCAAGTTTCATTCCAAACCTGAAACCATTCCCAACTGATTCTATTTGACATGTAGAAATCTGTTCGGTTGGGATGAGGAATTTTGAGGTAAGATTTTACTCAAGTTGTAATTGTAAATTCCCAAAGTTGATTTTCTTTTCGTTAGGTTAATAAGAAATCTAATTCAAAAGTTACAACGAATTTTGAACTTGGTATTTTCAAGCATCTTAAATCCCCTCTTCAAATTTTAAGGAAGTGTTCTTTTACAAATTTTACCACCATTACTATTTTCATGTCACGGTTACCACCAATATTATCACCATTAGTGCCAATATTGCCATCCTCACCACCTAATGACATTGTCGATACTGCCACCACCACCTCCTCACTACTTTTGTTACTACCACCGCCAAATCCACCATCATCACCAACAACACTATAAAAACATACCACCAGTCCACCACCATCACCAAGTCATGGTCACCATACATACCATTGTTATTGAAATTACCATAATATTCTAATCTCTTTAATTTAAAAAATACTCGTCCAAACTTCAAACAACCAAAATTTCAATTGATGTGATTAATATTCCCAATATAAAATATTGCTTATATTTACTGCAATTTACCTGAAAAGCTCGTCTACACGCCTTGAGGGGGCTGATGGATCCGTAAAAACTTCCACAACCTAAATAACATATAACTAAGATGCTCGATCATTTGTCACCTAACAACAACCCGATTCAAAAATAATAATACCTAGATTGAAAATGTACATTTTTTTTTCTTTTGTAAGTAATAAATTAGTATCCTCTCAATCAAAAAAAAAAAAACTAGAATGTAGAGCTATAAAATCTAATTTATCCATTTTTAAATTAAAAGTATTACTTTCACAATATTTTTTACAATATTTTTAAATATTGTGACATTATTATAAAAATGTCGTGGACATAATATTTTTTTTTTTAAATAAATTAATAAAATATTATTATCTTATCAATAATTTAAATATATATAAAATAGTCATAGTCAATATTGGCAATAACACGGTAAAATTCAATCTACTCGTTTCAAAATAAATGAATAAAATTTTAAGAACTTTACGGTAAAATTACACATAACAACTTTAGAGAATCTTTAGCAATAAGCAATGTACCTTATTTTCTGCCACTGCTGTGTTTGAGAAAACACCTGCCACTAGAGATGCTATCTGGGACTTGGCTACCTAATATTAGTTTTCCAACACATGACCAAAAAAAAAACTATGTATATTAAAAAGAATTAAGTTTTGATGTCCAAAACAAAATGAGATGTACAATGTGAATATAGATATTATGGCATACATTACATTACTTTGTAGTCGTTTACACTGGCGCTTCTTTCAGCGGACACCACAACATTATATGACTTTTCTGGTGAAAAATCTTCGGTCAAACTTGTCTTTATGAATGTATAGCTGACGTCCGTTTCGATTACTTTTTGCAAAAACTCAGGCACAGTCAACGGTTGTGATCGTGAGAGTAAGTTGTTAAAGAATGAAGAGATTCCATCCAGTACATTGTACGTTGAGGAGCTCCCTATGCTCCCATCATAGATTATAGCCACGTGGCTAACTCCTGCCAGCTGGGCGGCTTGGATCACTTGCAATGCATCTGATGTGGAGACTTCGGAAGTGGGACCGTTTTCTGCGGGCCCGATCGTGACAACAACCTTGCTAGCATTTCCGATCGCCTTGGCGATTGATTCGGTATCTTGGAAGGTGGATTGGACCGCGTTGATGCGTCTCGATTCTTCGTTTGATATGATCTGTGGTGGTGATGTAATTGTAGCAAGGAAAATCAATAGGATGCAATACAGCCTAATCTTTCCATTTTTTTTATCAAGAAATTTTTACATAGGCTTGGCAAATTGCAACTTCACATATTAGCCCATGTCAAATTCTTAAAGACTGCATAGTGATAGCATATCTTAGCAATGGATTGGCGCACATCTTTGTTAGTTGTATTAAATATTTGCGCAAATCTTGATTGTCCAAACTTATGTGCAATGTGTAAGCAGAAATCCCCCAAAACATGTTACATGTACAATGCACTTGCTTAAATACATGATTTTATTCAAGGTAGCTAGATTAAGGGAACAGGTCCAACTCCAATCTCGAGCAAAAACGATGGGTTTTATTTAGGATAAAGAAAAAGTATTTTCTAAATATGTTCCGTGTTCCTTTTTAAAAAAATAGATACGATCAAAAGCGATGAGTTTTATCTAGGATAAAGAAAAATTATTTTCCAAGTATGTTAAGTTTTATTTAAAAATATATATATAATAAAATTTCAACTTATAACATTCATTCCATAATTCTTTTATTATTTTTGGCTACGAAGATAAAAAGATTTCGACCCTTTTTTATTTAAAAACAAGTTTCCACATTTGGCTGTCCCTAAGTGTATAATATTATGATTCTTTGCTAGGAACCAAAAAAGAAAAGGCTAGATATGATCTTCCACAAATCTCCCATATCTATAATTAATAACAACAGATAGCATACTTAGATCTCAAAAAAATCTGACCAACATTGAGATATGGCTACAGAAACTAACCTTGTATTGGGAAGCAAGACGAGCCAACTCTTGGGCAGAAGCAAGCTCAGGCACCCCAGCCCTAACAATAAAACCTTCACGCAGTAACATTTGTGCAATGCGAATTCCAGCCTGGCCGGTGGCACCGGCAACAAACACCGTGCCGGGGTCCTTACGTCTTTGGTTCCCAAATGATAAGGCCGTAGAAGGATTATTCAAAGCCGGTATCAAAGATTTCACGTCTGGTATCTTTCCAAAGTTAAAACGAAGAGGATTGGTATTAGCTGAATCATCAGGTTGGGGCTCTTCTGAGGATGACGAGCGATTGTTCTTGCCAAAACGAAGTGAAGGGAAAGGACCAGCCTGCTTGGCAAAGATTGTGAGCCTTTTTTTCTTGAAGGTTAGCCTAGAATGAGGTGTAGTGTTTAGAAGAAATGAATTGGAGGTGAGAGTAGGAGCCATAGATAAAAAGAGAGAGAATGTGGAAGGCCACCCTCTCCTCCAACTCTATGAGATTGTAGCGTATATCCAGATTCTAAAAGTTTTTGTTTGTTAAAAGTTAAAACCCACGAAATGATGCCATCGCCAAA